>JARHVA010000010.1:437500-1637500 GCA_037957365.1 Torreya grandis | reverse complement strand
TATAGGACATACATCTACATGGTTTTGATGTCAAACTTCCCTTACTACCCAAAAAGCCTTGCTGATTTGGGGGCATCTATTCATTCTACTTGAACACATTTATAAGTTATATTTATACCTAACCTTCCTACCAAGATGAGATATATATCATACAAATGTTTTTCTAATAAATCATACTTTACATGTGTTATATGAAAATTATATTTTGATAACAATTACATTAACACATATGGTGGATGTAGATTAGTCTCATTTTACTATGCTTCTTTATTTATTACATAGTACGTTATAATTTACTTTGTTTATGGAATAATCATGCCAGATACATGTGGACCTTGGTCTTGTGTGTTATTTGATGTTATCATGTTCTTTGTATGTGGCCTTTTGGGCCTTTTGTGTGACATTTTATAAAAATTACATGACATTGTATAACTTTACTTGTGTTTTTTTTTTTTTGGTTACAATGATGTCATTATTTACATCATGCATTGATATTATTTACTGCATATATAATGGTTCCATGATCTATATCATGCATATACTACTTGTTTGCTTCAATGCTTTATCTATCTAATACAAATTCAAAATGTAATTCAATGTTGCATTCTATACTATGATGTAAGATACAAATTTAATTATTAAAATTTTGCTACATGATTACATCTTTTTCATATGGCATAAGGATTATTTTGATCTAAGTTTCTCACAAGTTCTATGTCTCATCTCAAAATTGGGGAATAAAAATGGGATTACCTTGAGAATTCAAATCCTCGCGATTAAAATTTTCTAATTTCTAGCACTATACATTACAGGGGCATGCAGTATGCATGTACACTGTAAATTTTAAAATGACAATTCAATATCAAATCAGTACAGTACATGAGACATGACATTTATTTATGTTCAAATTAATATATGGAAATTTAAAAGATTTCTTAAGTTTCAAAGTTTAAAATAGAATTTAAATTCATCTACAGTGGTGTGAATCACCTTCATATTTCAAGTGGTCCACATTAGAATCTAGTGACACTCAACATCTATAGTTGCACTTTCTCAAGATGTAGGAAGCCACATTTAGTGCTTCCACTCCTTCAATTTATTTACATAGTAATCGACATAGTCAAAGAAGAGTTGGAGCATACAATATTTCTAACTCAAAATCATTCAAAAAAATTTAAATTGAGACTTTATCACTCTCAATTCACCACATGTTCAATATTTCTCCATATTTCCTCAATAAGAGGAAAGCATTTCTCTACCTTCAAGTTACAAAGAAATTATATTTCATACTCTTTCAGGTGTATACTTTATTCACTCTCTTTACAAATTTCAAGTTTCAAAATTTCAAATTTCAGCTTTCAAATATGGTTAATAACTAATTCTAATGGAATTATTGTAGGTTTTCACATTAAGGCATCACATAATTAATATTCACATTCAAAGACAAAGTGCATGTACACACTCAAGTTCACATCTAATTTACTCTAATAATCTCACTTTTTTGCATCACTAGAATAAAGTGGGGACAAATGTAGACACATAAATTTAACCATTAAATGATTGATCATGGTTATCCTTGACATATTTCCCCTAGTTGATATATTCACCATTTTGCTAGCTCACAGTCTATAAGAGAGCCTATTTTATCTTAAAAACATATAAATATCATAAAAACATCTTTAGTTCAATTATTTTCATCCTTATTTAACCTAAATGCATCCGTTAGACCTTTTATAGCAATCTTTATCTTTCTAAGATATGATTGTGTTAGGTCAAAGAGGGACATGTTATAGCCTTGTCCACTAGAACAGCCTTGTCCCCCACACTCTAATGATTACTTTTCCAAATTGAGACATTGTAAAATATCTCTCCCATGCTTATTTAAATTTTGGTTATCAAAAATATTCTAAATATTCTCCTATAAAGCATGTCTAGGCATTTACTTGAAAGGACCTAGCAAGCTAATTTCAAAAGCACTATACAATGAGCTAAAGAGCACTATTTATTCTAAATTCAATTTTATTACATTCTAAAAGTCACATATCAAGTTTGAATATTTTCATTACAAGCCAAGGGCATCTATTTTTCAATTATTCAATTAAGAATTTTAGTTATAGTCATTCTAGTTGCATAGTCACATATCACAAAATCACCCTAGGAGGGAGAACTACATTGGCTCAAGGCCAATTTGGGATATGTAGGAAATGCTTAGTTACAATAGGCTTTTTATGATATCTCATCCATCCCTACTAACCCATTTTTCTCTCTCTTTGTTATCTAATGCATGTGATAGACTAGAGATTTGTATTTTTAGGTCTTCAACACATTTATTCGGCTCACACACATAAATAACAAACCTAAAAAATGTTACACATACTCAAATTGAGAAATCAAGCACATAGTAAACTAAGAAGTATTATTTGTCAATAGACATCGATGCATTGTGCCCTTATCCACCTCCTGTAGCCTTGTCCCTTTTTAGGTTGCAATTTTATTTTCAATCACAACTCTACTTGCATGTCTTTCTTGGGATTTTCTAGTGTCTATTAGCTTGCACAATTTGTATATAGTCTATTTTAGGGAGTTTTACACATCCTTAATCTCTTTCACTATTTTTATAGAGTTTATTATTTATGTAGATTCTATATTTTATTGTAGCATATTGTATTTCATTGTCAAATTTGTATATTCCATCATTTTAGTTTCAAAAGTTTAAGGCAATTAGAATTATCTGATTAAAAAAATTTAACATATACAAATAATATAACAAAATATGAGGCCTTGATATTAATATTACATATGACATGAACATTAAAGATAAAAATCTCTACAAGTGTATAGGGGTTATCAACTAATGATCAACCAATGTATATATATTTATCAAACAAAAGAAGAAAAAATAGTTTCGTATAAGGAAATGGTGAAATTCTTAATGACACACTTCAATCCTTTTTTCATATAAATAATATCTCAAAAAATAAATGACATGTTGACATCATGGCTAGTGTTGCATCCATGAAACCCACTAACATTAATAATGATCATGTGATTTTTACTATATAAAAATTATGCCAATATTTAGTCACTACAAAGGATGTAGATGTTTTAGAGGTTTTGGCAGTTACAATGCAACTAATTTATAATGGTACAGTGACAAAATTTTTTATACATATATGCTTTCCTAGAGAATGTTACACACCATGATAAATGTAAATTATAGTGTAAAGCAATGTGTTATATTATCATTAAAGGATCTCTACTCAAGAGGTCACTAGATGTAAAATTAATTTGATACCTCAATCGTGAAGAGTCTCAAATAACTTTACTTGAGGTACATAACAATGAATGTAGTGGTCATTTCAATGGAAAAACAATGTCATATAAACTTTTGCACCAATGATATTGTTGGACGACAATGGAACAAGAATGTCATGAATATGTTAAATTATGCTCACAATCTCATAAAACATAGTAATTTAAATCATGTGTTGTCACACAATTTGAAACCTATTGTTTTGCCCTTGTCATTTTCCCATTCTGACTTTGACTTGATTGGGAAAAAAATATAGAGTCATCAGAAGGACATATATTTATCATTACCACAACAAATTATTTTACCAAATGGGTAGACGCTATACCATTACAATAAATTATGGGAGAAGATATATGTAAATTCTTGATGACAAATATCATTTCATGATTCAAACTACCCTTAAATATTATAATAGATAGAGGATTGTCTTTCAAAAATAAAAAACTTAAGAGATTTTGTGATAAATATAATATTTGTCATACTTTCTCTACTCCTTATTATGCATAAGGTAATGAACACATTGAGGCAACTAAAGAAAACAATTTTTAAAATGTTAATATAGTTTCCAAACATGGTGAAGATTGGCATAACCAAATTATTTATGCATTATGGGAATATCATGCAAGCATTCACACACCCATGAAATCCATGCCTTATTCTCTAGTTTATGGAAAAAATTAGTTTTACTTTTAGAGATATAGATACCATATTTTTGGGTCTCCTTAAATGACATCATTTAAGACAATAAATATTAGGGGAAATGGTTACATGAGTTAGATATTCTTGATGACAAATACTTGCAAGCTATTGAGCACCTTAAGATATATCAACATCATATTAAATTCACATGTGAAAAGAATACAAAAAATTTATTAATTTCAAATGGGTGACTTAGTCCTAAAAGAGATCTAAAAGAATACTAATGTAGATAAGGAGCATAAAGGAAATTTTAAGCCTAATTGGTTGGGCCCATTTGTGGTGATAGAAAAGGTGAGAACATCAAACTATAATTTGGATACACTTAAGGTAAAACCTATGAGGAACCCTAATAACATCATGCACATGCATTGGTAATATACATAGACATTTATTTAAAAAAATAAAAAATACAAAAAAGATCAAGAATATACAAAAACATTCAAAAATTCCAAAAAAATAAAAATGAGACTTGAACATGATGAGTTTTTAGATTACATTATTTTCATATGTTATTTATCACATGTTTGGTATATGGAATATCCATTTCATGCACACATGAATTTCATGAGGTATATGAGTGTGATGCAAGACATGCATATCATACATGGACATGTAGATGTGGGATTTTTCATATACCTAAGGGCCATGTTAATGTTAGGGGCATTTACTTCCATAGGCTACATCATCATGTTATATATTTATATGACATCTTTACTATGTTGAGATACATATATTGCTTACATATACATTGCTAGCTACTTAGTTCTTACATAGTACTATATGGATATACTTTTGACCATGTTATATACTGACATATACATATAGCTTAGACTAGTTAGCTTTTTCAATGATTCATCAATGTTGTTATTTTTCCATGATAAACTAGTTATTGTTGTCTATTATGTGTATCCCCTTGGCCCTATTTATGGCTTCTTAGCCTTGTTTGTTGCAATAATCATTCCCATTATTTGTGTATCCTTAGCCTTTCTTGATTGCAACATTTGTGCCCCTTGATTTTGTCTCCTTAGCCTTGTTTTTTTAGCATTTATACCTCTTTTTACGGATATTTAGCCTTACTTTTTAGTGATATATTTATTTCCATTGTATGTGGCTCCTTGGCCTTATGTTTGACATTTTATGTTATTGTGTGACATTGCATGTTCAGCTTGTTGAGCTTGTGTGATCATTATGATTACAAGTGTTTTGATACATATCTTGCACCTCCCATTTATGTGTTATGTCATGACTTATATCACACACTTCCTTAATATGTAGTATTATTTTGTGATAGTTACTAATGAATGCTTCGTAGATATATCTATCTTGACATACCACTTATATGACCTTACATCTCATATGTTACATGCATACCTTGATGTTATATTCATTATTATAATGGAATACTCTCAAAATATTGACATTATTTTGCACATGATATAATTTACTTCTCTTTTTAGACACTCACCTCAAAAGGGGGGATTATTAGTGGGATTTTTCATAGATTTAAAGCCTCAATGAGCAGATTTGGGTCCTATATACAGATTTAAAAGTTTAGATGTAATTCACATATTATATTGGGACATTTATTTTTAGTTCTCAGATAAATTTTGGGGGCATATGTAATCCATTTTACACATCATGAGTGAATAATTTCATATTGGTATAAATTCAGATACATATGGGGGCATTTGTAGGACATGTGGACACCATTTTGTATGACATATTTAGTTGGGCATGATATTGGTTCATGCACACATATACACTATTTTAGATTTCATTTTGAGAATTATGTTGGTTCATGCAAATTATTACAGATTAAAATTGGCACAAATTTAGTAGGGTATGATGTTGGTTCATGCATATTTACCCATTTGCATCTTTATAGTTACTTTTCAAGTATTTTCAAGTGTGGAGAAAACATGAATCTTTAAGTCTGTTTGCTAATGGTTGATTCATGATTTTTGAGGTAATGTATGTTAAGGTTCATCAAATCTTAATTTCCATGGCATTGCCAATACCAAACTCATTATGTGATTCTATCTTATCATCTTGGGGTTACAAGATCAGTGTTGGATTAGTTACATTTTGGTTAGGGGCATTTATCTTCCAATCCAAGACCCTTCTCGTAGTCAAATTTAAATTTTGGAATTGATCACCCTTAATTTTACCATGTTCTCTATGTGATTCAATAAATACACACAATTTTTTGATATTTCAACAAGGAAGCATCATATCTAACAAGTTACAGGGCAACATGTTTACTCACTTATACGTGTACATCATCCTGGTTCTTTCAAGTTTCAAGTTTTGAATAGAATTTAGATTTCAAGTTACATTCTATAGAAATTGACTACTACATTTGTAGTATAGATTTTACTTGTAGTAACTCGCACATTTGGAGCCTTCTCCCAAAGATAAAGTGTGTTTTACACACTTAGGTATAGCTTCATCATTTTACTCTAGTATTTTCATTACATTGTAATACTAAAATAAAAGAGGGGCAATACTAAAATATGGTATTTGACACTAGGAAGTATCAATATTGACCCATACTAATCCTAATTACTTGCACATATCCAAATAGATCTCAGTCACCATTCCCACACACGTACATGCTAGTTATGAACCCAATCCATTCTAAGTTGCTATCAATCACCTATAAGAACATTTCAATCTATGCTAAATTAGTGAAATATCTTACTCAGATATTTATCAAAAACCACATTTTAATCTCTCCTAGATAGTAAATTCAAACTCATACAATAACATCAACATTACTATAATGAGGTTAACATTACTATATTTCACCTCATAATGACTATTTTTCAAAACCAAATCATTCCCATAGGTTGGCCCATTCACTTATCATGTCGATGGCATGAGAAATCACTTAATTGAGAAAATATACATCATATTGACACTCAAATTTAAACATCAAGTGTTTAAAAATGTTTAATTTTGACATCATTCATTTACCCTATACACCATTCTGATAACTTGTTTTTGCCCCTTCAAATGGGAGGAATATGAACCAGATATGCATACAAGTCAAATAAGAAAGATATATTCCTATAAAATCATTATATTTCACAAATGAGTTACACATGAAATAAATAGATAAAATGGTAAGTTATAATTCCATTACTATAGGACAAAACTATTAATGTACCAATAAACCTAAACTAATAACCTAATACAAGTAAAATGGTAATTTATTTATCACATAATGGGGGTGTCTCCTAGTGAGATGTATGTCCCAATTTAATCAACAAAAAATTAAAACTTTGAATCATTAATAATCCAAAAAACTCCCACTTGATCCAAATGGGTATATAAAATGAAATAACTAGAGAAATGACTCTAAAGTCATCAAAGAAACTCTAAATCAACTATAACTGGTGTATTGTACCTCCTGGAACTGATCAAAATTGATGTTGCTCTATAAAGAGGCTCAACTTATGAGTTGTAACATAAAAGGCTGATGAACACGATCAAGGCCTACTAATCCCTTGTGATGATTATACCTTACTCTAGTAGAACATGATCAAATCCTATCCAATTACATCAATCTACATAAGGCTCTACCTAGAAGCCTATCTAAGTGACCAACATGTATTGTGTATGGTATATTTCCCTAATGTCCAATAAATGCTGGAAACCTTTACTCAACATTATTGGTGTTAAAATCCCCTATCAACTTGTACTATCACTAATGACTAATCAAAGACCTACCAATGTTATATCTTCTCCCCCTATTGGGTGAGAGGTGAGAAGTTGTGCAATAAGAGAAACAAAATCAAACAATTTTATTTGTTCCATCTCATGAATATCAAGTAGAAATCCAAAATTTGAAGAAATCAAGAACACAAGCCAAAAAATGCTACTACAACAAATTTTTATCTTGATCCTAGTAGCTTTCATGAGACATGTAGATCACTGATTAATCATAATAATTTGTCATGTCCATCAGGACCATAGACCTCAGCCATATAGGATGGCTCCTAATTAGAGGAAGTGATGTAGGAGCATCAATACATCATTTTTAAACAATTATCAATAAAGGTTAATTTTGGTAAATTTTGGGTGTCAAAGTGAGTGAGGGACCTCCTAAGGTCCATTTATGTCTGTGGAGTCATTTTTAAGTCGTAGGGGTGTGTTATATAACTTATAGGAGTTTTCTCTCCAAAATAGGAAATTTGAAAATTCAAATATTGTAACAAAGGCTAAGAAGGCCAAATTCATGTATGGAAGGTTTGGGTGGTAAAATTTAGTTTGAGGAGTCCACTCAAGTCATGAGAAGGAGGTTTCAATACATTTCATCTTTAGTCCTTAAGTGAAGCCATTTGAACTAATGTAAATCACCCTTGTATGTTGCAGGTTAGTTATGGAAAATAAGTTGATGTAACCACCCCAAAACCCAATGTTGAATTTGGGTTGGTATGAGTTGGTAGTGAGTAGTATGGTGTAGAGGAGGTGAGAGAGAAGTTGGAGAGATCTACAATAAGGGAAAATAGGGAACAAAAGGGAAACTTGATGTAAAACCTCTCAAAGATTGGCAGAATCTTGAAAGTCCATTCATGGATTGTAATATATTGAATGTTGTTTCAAATGAATAAAGGAAAAGGTTGGTGATGAACCCCATAAATTTATCATTATTGTGTCTATATATTGTACTCATCCTACTTGATTACCATGCTTTTGAACACTTTTCCATATCAGTTTCCTACTTTCATAAGCCATACAGCATTATGTTTTCAAACTCTTTTAAATAGTTAAAATTATGTATTGAAATTAAATACATGATTGTTGTCTATTTCTTTAAGATGATTTTTCTATAAATGTGTTTTGAAGATGTTTTAAAGAAATAGTATAGCACAGAGCATCCTACAACAAGGGAATCTCACTACACAGACCATCCTGCAGCTATTGCATAACCAAATCCATGGATGAATAGATTTTGATTCTCTTTCAACCGACTCACAAAAATGACTCTAACCTCCATGGAGTTTAATAAAAAAATTATTGAAGAATAAAATAGTCTTGTTTGTCTAGTAGTAAAGTTGCAAGATTCACATGAAGGATGTCTTTAGTGAAAGGAATCAATTTTGGTTATCCCAATCGAATGTATCTTAGAATAGAATGTATATATTATTTTGCATAAAACAATCTCCTTTATGGTATATAAATATTTAGCAGCAGAGTTGAGAGATATAAAAATATTATATATTGAATAGAGATTGTCAAAAGTACAAAGTGTTAAGCAATTATTATTGTAACTTCCTACAATAATTCATTGATGCAGTTTTGATTAATATGAGTGAGCAATTCTGAGTTCAATTTAGTGTGGTGAGAGGAAAGATTGAAGCTAAAAGATGGAAGGAGGAAGGGCCCCCTTTGAAATCCTTATAGCAACAATCCAACCCAATTTAATAGCTAAGCATGTTATTTTATTTCTTTATGCATTATTTAATTTAATTCTAAATTGTGTGATTTGCACTCTTGTTTAAGATTTGTTTAAGGAAGCTTCCAATGCATAAGCATTTATTTACTAGTACTTTTTTTAGGTTTAATTTACTGTACTTCAACATCTTAGATACAATTAGTATAATGTCAAATTAGAGATTGAGTGTGCACATACAGTGATGTCATCATATCAAGTCTACGTCATTGAGTTGACATTTAAATGAAGTAGAAGGTACAGATCTATGGTTACTCTCCTTGTTTATTTTGATCAAGAGAAGTATATCCAATTGTGAATCAGTTGCTAGTCATTTTTGGCACCATTGTTGGGGAAGGGTTTCACACACTTGTAAACTTCAATCTTGATAGAAATTATTTCTAGATGCTTATTATTTTTATTTCCATAGCTTGTTATTCTTTAGATTAAGTATTTCCTAATTTCATTATTTAAATTTCCCTTTTTTCAATTAGGATAGTATAAATTTCAAAAAAAACCATATTACTAACCTTGTGTAAGTAGGGTGGGCAAAAGGTTAAAAAAAATGGTTAACATATGCAAAGTGAAGAGAACTATATAGGAATATTTTTGACTAAATCATCGAATGTTTCTACAAGATCAGATATTCATTCTACATTAACTAAAGAACATGACAGAATTCCTAAAGATCACTCATAGTTATCAATAGAAGAGGTAGAGAAGGAAGATTTTTTGGTTAAATTGGTAGCACAAGTTGGAGACCTTGAAGAGGTTCATACCCTTGGAAGAGACCCACATGTACCACCTTTGATATTTCCCACCCTATCACCTCATACTCAATAATCTAAGTTTGCTTCCCTCCGTCACCCAAATTTCTTGTTAAGGAGGCATTCAAAGCTATTCTTACCCCTAGAAGAAACACCAAGCCAATAGAATCTTTCAATTTAGAGAGACTCTTTATCAAGAGACTAACATAATCTTCTGAAACCTCCACACCATCCCCATTATACAAGAAGCCATACATTCCTAAGAAAAAAGATAAAGTCTCCATCTTTTACACCCTAAGAAATAAAATAACTGATAGTAATTTTGAGTGTTGGGTAGCAACAACCTCCCATCTACCAACACAAAGAGTATTCATGGGGGATCACTAGGAAGAAAACACTACCAATGAGTCTACTAATTTTAAATTTCCTATCCTTACTCTTGATGGAAATGCACCCATGAAGAATATACCTCACTCTACCCTCCCTACTTTCAAGGCAAAAGCATCTAAGGATCTAAACACATTTCTTTTTGAGTTTGACATCTTATGCCACAACTATGATTATAATCAAGATGCTCAAAAACTCAAATTATTTCCAACAAAACTCAAAGATGCAACACTTAGATGGTTCATGAGACTTGGAAAAGATGCCATTTCTACTTGGAAAGAAATTAAGGAGAATTTTTTGATGAAATACTAAGACTATTGTAGGGGTAGAAACTATAGGAGATATGACATTTTTTGGATGACACAAGCTGATGACAAGTCATTAGAAGAATATATGGAAAGAGTTTTGTTTAGCTTGAAAAAATCTAAGCAAACTAAAATGGTCAAGGAATCCATCAAGATAATATTCCTAAAAGGAATTAGAGATAATTGTCTGGAGGCACTAGATCTATGTATGGTGGTGATGTTTCTACATTGCCATTTGATGAACTAATAGTTCTAGATATGAACTATTCTAGATCAACCATAAACAAAAGTAGGGGCAGAACCCATCCTACAACATCTACTGTAGGATTGTCTAAAGGTGAAGTTAATAACCTACTCTAGGACATCATTAGTCACCTAGCTACTCAGCTTGATATATTACATACATGGAGGAAGCAAGAAGAAATCGAGAAAGCCTTAGTCATCTATTACCCTGAATGCAAAAAGAAGAAGGAAAATTACACATACCATTCCATGAAAGCTTAGGTAGCTAGTATAACTAAGGAAAAGCTTAAGACAGTAGAGCTACATTCCATATGAGAAAATGAGAATCATGTGTTTTTTGTGGCTCAACAAAAACCATGGGTACAAAGATCAGGTATGCCATCAAACTCTATGTTTGAAAATTCTTAATTCTCAAATAATCCTCAATATGGTTCTTGGATGAATATACCCAAATAAAATTGGTCTCAAACAAGTTGGTAGCTACCACAAAATTAGTTATAGATGCAACAAAAAGGACAACAACCTCAATAGGGATAATTTAAAAACTAGCAATGGTTTTATCCCTCTAATTCATAGTAACAACAATGGAGAGGAAATCAAGGCTTTCCCAAGTAGATACAATAACCACAATAATAATAGGCCATAATTCCAAACACTCAACAACCTATTTAAATGACTCAATTACCCAACTATCCCATCCCCAATCCTATCAATAAGTTGGTTCAACTGACACAATCCACTAAAATAATGCAATATCCAACATACACCATAGATATTAATCAAGTTCAACTTCACTCAAGTTGTGTTCTTCCATAGCCCACCTCACCCATAATTATATAACACTTTAAACTAGATTCACTCCATACTAACCCATAGCCACCCATGGTCAATCCTAAGCCAAGTCCATCATAAAATCAAAAAGAAATTGACACTCCTTTTTGAAAGAGATTGAACATATCACATCCTAAATAAGAGCCTAAATTTGATATTTTAGGACAACTCAATAATGTGTGCATAAAAATCCCACTCTTTCAATAACTCAAGGATGTTCCTATCTAAAATAAATTTGTTAGAGAACTATATTTGAAAAAACTAGGAAGAAAGAAGAAGGATCCTAAAATAGTCTAGGTCATTGGCCAACTAGCAGATATTATGTTGAGAAATATAGTTATCCCAAAATATTCTAATATGAGAAGTCCTGTAGTAAATGTTAACATCCATAGCCAACCCATCTCTAATACTTTAATTTAATTGGGTGCATCCATTAACATGATGACCATGGTGACCGTGCAGCAACTGAAGCTTACCACTCTCCGTCCAACACCCATCATCCTCCAAATGGTTGATAGATCAATTGTTAAGCCTAAGGGGATTGTTGAGGACCTTATTATCACTGTGGATTCTTGGAAACATCCAATATACTTTATTTTTATATAACCAAAGATCAATTTGGGAGGTTATCCTCTCATCCTTGGTTGCCCACGGTTGACTATCATCGATGCTTTTATTAGCTATAGGTTAGAAAATTTGCTAATTTTTAATGAAAATGACACCAAGAAATTGGTGTTGTATCCACCACCTTAGCCTTCCTATAATGATGGACCAACCCCTTGGATTGATGACCTTGAATAAATTGTCTCCTTGCAAACTCTCTACATAAATGATTAGAGTCTAACTCTACAAGCCCAAGAAGAAGACATTGTCCTTACTAGTATCCTACAAAACACCTATCAACAGGATCTTGTAGACATCAACCTGTTGGAATGTACACCATGACCTCTTTA
Organism: Torreya grandis; assembly: GCA_037957365.1. Lineage (NCBI taxonomy): Eukaryota > Viridiplantae > Streptophyta > Pinopsida > Cupressales > Taxaceae > Torreya > Torreya grandis. The sequence goes on along the minus strand of JARHVA010000010.1, from coordinate 1,624,565 downwards.
GAATACCTTTTTTGAGAATGATTTTGCTAAAATTGAAAGAGACATTTAGACATTCCATCAATGTAGATATGCTCTTTTAATCGCCAATGTAGAAACTATGCTTTCTTTAACAAATCAAGTAGACATCCTGCCAAACAAACCTCTCAACATCATCACTTCCTTAACACCATAGCAAGAAAGTCAATTACTTATAATGCTAAGAAGGCACATAACAATATTTACCTAGGATTACCATGACATGAGAGGAATACCCCTAGATTTATGCATGCATTATATTTACATTAAAGAAGAAGGCAAACCTATTCACCAACCCCAATGATGAATGAATCTTGCAGTCAAAGATATTATCAAAATTGAGTTACAAAAACTCTTGGATACAAGATTTATTTATCTGAGCTTGAGCAACTAGTGGGTCTCTCCGCTAGTCATTAATGATGTATTTGCATTGACTATTGAGAGTTAAATGTTGCTACCAAGAAGGATCACTTTGCCCTTCCATTTATTGATCAACTATTGGATAAATTAGTAGGGAAGAAGTAATTTTCCTTCCTAGATGGCTATAGTGATTATAATCAAATATGAATTGATCCATAAGACCAAAACAAAACCACTTTTACTTACCCTTGGGGAACCTATGCATATGTCATCTTGCCATTTGGTCTTTGCAATTCCCCAACTACTTTTCAAAGGGATATGTTGAACATATTTTTTGATCTCTCACATGACTGTGTTGAAATCTATATGGATGATTTCACTATCTATGGGTAGACATTCGAAGAAATGTTAAATAACTTGGAGAAAGTTCTTTAATGCTACTAAGACCATCAATTATCTTTGAGCAATGAAAAGTGTTACATGCTTATGACTTAAGGGATTGTGTTGGGGCATCACATATCCCCTACTAGAATTCATGTTGACCCAGCAAAGATAAGTATCATCAAATATCTACCCATACCAAAGAATCAAGATGTTAGAATTTTTTTAGGACATGTTGGTTATAATAGATGATTCATCAAAGAGTTTAGTAAAATTGCCATCTCATTATTTAGAGAATTTTTTAAGACATGCCATTCCATGAAATCTCAAGTAGCCAGTATAACTAAGGAAATTTTTGTGATAGTAGACCTGCATGCCATAGGAGAAGATGAGAATCATGTGTTTTTTGTGGCTCAATGAAAACCATGGGTATAAAGATCAGGTATACCATTAAACTTTATGTTTACAAATTCTCAATTCTCAAATAATCCTCAATATGGTTCTTGGATGAATATATCTAATTAAAATTGGTCTCAAACAAGTTGTTAACTACCCTAGAATCAATTATAGATGCAACAGAATGGATAAAAACCTCAATAGGGACAATTTAAAAACTAGCAATGGTTTTATCCCTCTAATCCATAGTAATAACAATGGAGAGGAAATCAAGGCTTTCCCTAGAAGATACAACAACCACAAAAATAACAGGCCATAATTACAAACACTCAACAACCTATTCAAACCACTCAATTACCCACCCATCCCATCCCCAATCCTACCAATAAGTCAGTTCAACTGACACAATCCACTAAAATAATGTAATATCCAACATATACCTTAGATATTAATCAAGTTCAATTTCACTCAGGTTGTGTTCTTCCATATCCCACCTCACCCATAATCACAAAATAATTTGAACCAGCTTCACTCCATACTAATCCATAGCCACTCATGGTCAATCTTAATCCAAATCCATCAGAAAATCAAAAAGAAACTGACACTCCTTTTTCAAAGAGATTGAATATATCACATCCCAAATAAGAGCCTAAATTTGATATTTTAGGACAACTCAATAATGTGTGCATAAAAATCCCACTCTTTCAATAAATAAAGGATGTTCTTATCTATAATAAAGTTGTTAGAGAGCCATGTTTGAAAAAACTAGGAAGAAAGAAGAAGGATCCTAAAATAGTCCAAGTCATTGGCCAACTAGCAGATATTATGTTGAGAAATATATTTCTCCCAAAATATTTTAATCTGAGAAGTCTTGTAGTTAATGTTAACATCCATGACCAACCCATCTCCAATAATTTAATTGAATTGGGTGCATCCATCAACATGATGACCATGGTGATCATGCAACAACTGAAGCTTACCACTCTCCATCCAACACCCATCATCCTCCAAATGGATGATAGATCAATTGTTAAGCCTAAAGGGGTTGTTGAGGACCTTGTTATCACTATGGATTCTTGGAAATATCCAATAGACTTTTTTTTTTTCAACCAAAGAGAAATTTGGGGGTTATCCTCTCATCCTTGGTTGCCCATAATTGGCTATCATCGATGCTTTTATTAGCTACAGGTTAGAAAAATTGCTAATTTTCAATGAAATGACACCAAGGAATTGGTGTTGTATCCACCACGTCAGCCTTCCTAGAATGATGGACCAACCCCTTGGATTGATGACCTTGAAGAAATTGTCTCCTTGTAAACTCTCTACATAATTGATTAGAGTCCATCTCTACAAGCACAAGAAGAAGACATTGTCTTTACTAGTATCCTGTAGAACACCTATCAACAAGATCTTGTAGCCACCAACTTGTTGGAATGTACACAATGCCCTCTTTATAATACCTTTTCCAAGAATGATTTGGCTAAAAATGAAAGAGACATTTAGACATTCCATCAATGTAGCTATGCTCTTTTAATTTCCAATGTATAAACTATGCTTTCTTTAATAAGTCAAGTAGACATCCTACCAAATAAACCTCTCAACATCAACACTTCCTTAACACCCCAACAAGAAAGTTAGTTACTTACAATGCTAAGAAGGAACACAAAAATATGTACCTAGGATTACCATGACATGAGAGGAATACCCCTAGATTTATGCATGCATTATATTTACATTAAAGAAGAATGCAAACCTATTCACCAACCCCAATGATGAATGAATCTTACAGTCAAAGATGTTATCAAAATTGAGTTAAAAAAACTCTTGGATGCAAGATTTATTTATCCTATCTTGAATAACCAGTGGGTCTCTCTCCTAGTCATTATCCCTAAAAAAGGGGTAAATGATGTATTTGTATTGACTAATGAGAGTTGAATGCTGCTACTAGGAAGGATCATTTTCCCCTTCCATTTATTGAACAAGAGTTGGATACATTAGTAGGTAAAAAGTAATTTTCCTTCCTAGATGGCTATAGTGGTTATAATAAAATATGAATTGCTCCATAAGACCAAGACAAAACCACTTGTACTTACCCTTGGGGAACCTATGCATATGTCATCTTACCATTTGGTCTTTGCAATGCCCCAACTACTTTTTAAAGGGATATGTTGAACATATTTTTTAATATCTCCCATGACTGTGTTGAAATCTATATGGATGATTTCACTATATATGGGTAGACATTCAAAGAAATTCTAAACAACTTGGAGAAAGTTCTTTAATGCTACTAAGACCATCAATTATCTCTGAGCAATGAAAAGTGTTACATGCTTGTGACTTAAGGGATTGTGTTGGGGCATCACATATCCCCTACTACAATTCAATGTGACCCAACAAAGATAAGTATATGTTAGGGTGTGGAGCTAAAAGCTACACCTTAAGGCAAACAGGAGGGTTTCTAGCGTATGCAGTCGCTGGCGTCGGCAGGCCACACCGACGACGGTCAAGGGATGCAGAAGGGAAACCGACATCGGCAGAAGATCAGCCGGTGTTGGTCACCTCCAGGAAGGCAGGGACTGACGTCGGTCGCTTGTGGTGGTCTGAATTGCTGTTGACGAACAGTCAGTTAAGTGAACGCGGAGTTTGCATGTTAAAGGCTTGTTCGAAGTCTTGAGCCACAAGTCTAATCAGTGTATGCATGAGATCTATATAATAGACTCATGGGCTGTATTGTTAAGTGGAGAATTTGGAAAAGAGCTATGTGAAGCTTGGAGAGTTCTTCCCATGGTGGAATCAAGTAGGATTCCCCATGTGTGTTTAAGTAAGATCAGGTTTGATATGCAGGGATGTGTGTATGCAAGGGTCAGACAGAGATCAGCGGTTGGCCAGGGTCCAAGGTGACAGCAATACATCAGCAGGATCATGGAGAGATCTACTTGGAGTACGGTTGTGTACTCGATTGTACAGATGTGCAATGAGGTGAACAACAGCTTGTGTTAGCTATGTGTTGTGACCTATGAGAGAAGATTACTCTAGAGGGAAGTTTACTATAAGCCCACGAAGTGGAAGAAAGAGTCCCACCTCTTTGTTGTAGATTCCCTTGTAATGAGTTGAATACAATTGTGTGTTGCCTCTCATATTCTGTGTGTTTTTCTCATTGATAGTTATTTGTTCTTCTAGTTATTTCACATGTTTAATTGCTTATACAATGGTAATCATGTGTTCTCTTAAATCTAACAAGTTGTGTCAGAGCTTTGGGGTGTTTCGGTCCTATCAATTGGTATCAGAGCGAGGTTGGACATCCTCAGAGCGAGTTTGACTAACAGATGTCCCAGATCTGTTAAGTGTTTGTTGATTATAGGTTACTCATAGGGGTTGCTGTTTGAGTGGGAGTATAGCAAGGCAAAAGATGATATGATGAGAATGAAGAAAATTAGGCACAGATTTAACACCACAAGGAGTGTGGTGGGTTATCTTCAGGTGGGAGCTTGAAGAGGAATACAAGCCAAGATGCAGATTGGACAGAGTACTAGTTTTGGGTACAGGTGCAGCTCTTTATCTCCAAGTGGGAGATTGTTCAGGTGTGGAGCTAAAAGCTACACCTTAAGGCAAACAGGAGGGTTTCTAGCGTATGCAGTCGTCGGTGCCGGCAGGCCACACCAACAATGGTCAGGGGATGCAGAAGGGAAACTGACATCGGCAGAAGATCGGCTGGCGTCGGTCACCTCCAGGAAGGCAGGGACCAACGTCGATCACCTGTGGCAGTCTGAATTGTTGTTGATGAATAGTCAGTTAAGTGAACACAGAGTTTGCATGTTAAAGGCTTGTTCGAAGTCTTGAGCCGCAAGTCTAATCAGTGTATGCATGAGATCTATATAATAGACTCATGGGCTGTATTGTTAAGTGGAGAATTTGGAAAAGAGCTATGTGAAGCTTGGAGATTTCTTCCCATGGTGGAATCAAGTAGGATTCCCCATGTGTGTTTAAGTAAGATCAGGTTTGATATGCAGGGATGTGTGTATGCGAGGGTCAGACAGAGATCGGCGGTTGGCCAGGGTCCAAGGTGATAGCAATACATCAGCAAGATCATGGAGAGATCTACTTGGAGTATGGTTGTGTACTCGATTGTACAGATGTGCAATGAGGTGAACAACAGCTTGTGTTAGCTGTGTGTTGTGACTTATGAGAGAAGATTACTCTGGAGGGAAGTTTACTGTAAGCCCACGAAGTGGAATAAAGAGTCCCACCTCTTTGTTGTAGATTCCCTTGTAATGAGTTGAATACAATTGTGTGTTGCCTCTCATATTCTGTGTGTTTTTCTCATTGATAGTTATTTGTTCTTCTGGTTATTCCGCATGTTTAATTACTTATACAATGGTAATCATGTGTTCTCTTAAATCTGACAAGTTGTGTCAGAGCTTTGGGGTGTTTCGGTCCTATCAGTATCATCAAATATCTACCCATACCAAAGAATCAAGAAGATGTTAGAATTTTGTTAGGACATACTGATTATTATAGATGATTCATCAAATATTTTAGTAAAATTACCACCTCATTATTTGGATTGCTTACTAAAGATGCTAAATTTACATGGACTAATGATTGTTAAACTGCCTTTCAGCAACTTAAAGGCCTTCTCATAACAACTCTTGTTTTGAGAGGACCTGACTGAAAGAAGCCTTTTTACATTCATAAAGATGCATCTGACACCACTTTAGGAGCTATCCTTGGCCAAAAACATTAATCTGTAAGTTAATCTATTTTATTAGCAAGAATCTTCAAGGGGTTAAACTTAACTATACTGTAACAGAGAAGGAATTTTTGGCCATCATATATGCCATCAACAAATTTTGATACTACATTATAGGTTACCAAGTATTCATCCATAATGATCATACATCAATAAGGTATTTAATAAACAAACCTATCGTAACAAGCAAGATAATTTGTTGGTTGCTTTTGTTGTAAGATTTTGACATTACCATTATGGATAGACTAGGTAAGGATAATGTAGTAGCATATTTCATATCTTTGTTGAAAAATGATGAGCACAATCCTATTATCCATGGTTCTTTTCCTGATGAACATTTATTTGTTGTAACAATTCAATCTTGGTTCGTAGATATTGTTAACTATCTTACTACAAGATCACTACCACAACATTTCTCACCTAGGGACAAATAACACTTGATCCAAAAGAGTAGACATTATTCCTAGATTGTAGGATATCTCTTTATCACTCGACCAGATTTAGTTATGAGAAGATGTCTAGAAGATGAAGCTTAGGAAATTCTTAGAGCTTGCCATGATGAACCCTATGGGGGTCATTTTGTTAATAAATAGACTGTCATGAAAGTCCTTACTACCAAATATTATTGTCCTTATTTTCATAAGGATGCCATGGCGTACACCCATAGATGTGATCAATGTTAGCATATGTGAAATCCCACTTGCTCTAATGAAATGTCATTACAGCCATAAATAGTTTTGGAACCCTTTAACAAATAGGAACTAGATTTTGTAGGTCTCATTGATCCTAAATCTAACAATATGAAATACATACTAGTGTGCATTGATTATTTCACCAAATGGACAAAGGTCAAAGCCTTTACCCATGCCCAATATGAAAATGTATTCAATTTTCTCTATGAAAAAATCTTCACTCGTTATGGAGTACCAAGAGAAATAATCATAAACCAAGGCCCATAGTTCACATCAGACCTTATAGCTACCTTGGTAAAGGAATATGAAATCAGACACAAAAAGTCTAACCCTTACCATACTTAGTCAAATGGTCAAGTTGAAGTGACAAATCATGAATTGAAAAATATCCTCACTAAGACTCTCAACCTGCATAGAAAAGAATGGTCAACTCATCTTCTAAAATTAGTTTGGGCTTATAGAATCACTTGAAAAACTATAACTAGTTTCACTCTATATAAACTAGTTTATGGTAAAAATCTTATTCTACCCATTGATTTTGAATATAAGACATTAAGGATAGCATTTGATTTTGGCTAAGATATTTCCCAAACTCAACAAGATAAGATCATGCAACTAAATTCACTTGATGAACTAAGAAAGGAAGCAATTCATCATACTAAAATAGTGTAAAGACAACGTGTGGGATGGCATGACAAGAATATCAAGACTAAGAATTTACAACTAGGATATTAAGCACTCTTTTTTTACTCTAAATACAAGGGTCATAAAGGAAAGTTTCAGTCTAGATGGCTTAGACCTTATGAGATCAAATAAGTTTTTGATAATGGAGTTGTAAAGCTCACGACCATTGGCTGTGTTTGGTTCTGACTACTTGTTAATGGCCACAGGCTCAAGACATACAAGAAACTATTTTCTAAGGAAACTCTCACTCACCTACTTCTTGAATAACAACATCCATCTCTTCTTTATTAATCAAATCAATTTGTTCCTATAGCTGAAGGGTATTTCTATCAACCCTTCTCTAATATTTTTGAAGAGTAATAAAGCTTCCTGCAGCCAAGAACAAGTCATTCACAATGACTTGGTTTAGGTTGAATAAAATCCTACCTTATAGATTCTTATAATTTCAATTGAGTTTCAACCAAAAAAACTAAAAAAAATTAAAAAATTCAGCAATGAAAACCTCTAGGCATTGTTGACGGATGTTGTTCTAGAAAACTAGGTCACGAGCTGATCAACATTCATTAAAAAGAGACAGACAGAGAGAGAGAGAGAGAAGGCACTATTGTAATAAAAATGTTTTGTTTTTACTTACAAATTCATTTCCTTGGAGTATAAATACATTTTTTATTTCTACAAGATGGAAAACTTGTCACTACAAATGAAAAACTTATTGTTGTAGGATAAAACTTGTTGTAGGATACCACTTGCTACTATAAGACACCTACATTCCATCCTACATCAAGCATTTTCTCTCACTAAAATTCTAGCATATGCCATGATCACCACTTTGAATCATCATTAACACATTTATGAAAGGTATTTCTATAAGTAATACGATAATTATTTTGTATTTATTTCTTGTCATGCATTTTAATTATTTATAAATGTGATGGAACTCAGTGATATCAATGTACCACCATATCTTCTCCTTATTACACTTGCTTACCATCTCCTTCACTGATTTTACCATTGACATAACTGTTGCTACTACCCCTTACTCTTACCACGAGTATTTTATGCACATCAGCTTCATCCCTCAAGGACAAGTGATAGTTAAGTTGGGGGGTGATTTTCTATTAATTCAAAAGGATAATATCACCTTCTAAAGAAAAAATCACAAATCATTCCATCATATCCCAAAACCCTTGTTGCAAGTACCTAGACCTATAACTCACACAATAAGGGAGGAGATTTGTTGAAACATGAACTACTAGATACCACCCCTTTGACTAACAGCGCAAAAATCTTGGCCTTGTTTTGGTAGATAGCATGGATGTAGTATTTTGAGAAATTACAGGCCCTGTATGAAAGAATTGAAAAATAATTTTTTTAGTACATTGCATAATTACTTGGCCATGGTAAAGGGGATGGAAATAAAGCTGAAAAAAATAGCCATCAGTAGAGTAATGGGACTACTAAGAATAAGGGAGGAATGAGAAGACAAATTTGATGTTGAGGCTAAGAGACAAAAGTTTATCAAAGTAAATGAATGCTTGGAAACTTCAAAGCAAGGCACTACAAGGTTGTCTCTATCAAGAAGATGGGCTAAATTTGTTAATTTTATCTCCAGATATTTCATTTACGAAGGGAGATATTCTATGTTGCATGACCTACACTTTAAGTTCTTGAATCATTTGTGGCATGAAATGGAGCTAATAATTTCCAAATTGTTTGCTTCATATGATCACCAAAATGTCAGAGTCTTTTTAAAAAGGTCATTCTAAAACTCATTCCCACCATTGTCTCATCCATTTACTTATTCAAGAATGTTTGCAAATAACTAGACCCAGCATCAGTTGGGAAGAATTTCTCCAAATACCAAGAAATATAGAGAGTGATAGAGAATAAAATGAAATAGAATAATAATTATAGGTTGAAGAAAAAATATTAGAAAAAAACCCTCCTGCAACCACCCAAGAACCTGCAAAAGAAGTTCTTACAGCAACACAAGAACCTATAGCAAGGACTAAAGAAGGGACTTCTAGAGGTAGGGAATCCAGAAGAAAGAGAAAGAAACTCATTCTCCAGCTTGATTCAGATGAGTCTAAGGAGGAACTTCCACCTTCTCCAAAAAAGGCCAAGGTAACCCCTACTCCTCATAGATCTCATAGATCGAGGAGAAAAATGAGAATTAAACCTTCTTTTATTATTAAAATAAATGAAGAATCTAGAGAAGAATAGACTACTAGTAGTAATGAATTTTTAGAGACTAAAACAGATAGGGAATAATGTTCTCCAGTATTTCATTAGGAAGAAGCAGAATAAGTTGAGCATAGTTTTGAATAATTACATGAGGATCCAATGCAAGAAGAAGTAGAACAAGTTGAGCATAGTCTTGAAGAATTGCATGAGGAAGAAGAACAAGTTGAACACAATTTTGAAAAATTTATAAGGAACCAGTACAAGAAGAAGTAGAACAAAAGTTGCATGAAGAACCAACGTAATAGGAAGTAGAGCAATTGGAACAACCTACTGAATAAATGGAATTTTCCACTCTTGAGCAATCCCTCCAAGAAATTGAGAAACTAAAGAAGTAGTTGTAAGATCAATGTAGTGGAGGACTAAATGCACTTACCACAATAGCTTTTCAGTTTTAGCCCTTAGTCTAATACCATTCTAAAGCCAGCATTCCACAACCTTCTATAGAGGTAAATCAATAAGAAGAACCCAAAGCTACCCAAGAAGTTAGATATTGCTCCTCATTTGCAATATCTTCTCAATTGTTGAATTAGATGGATAGTCAATTTGAAACTCTGAAGAAATTGAGGAAAGAAAATAGGAAATTAAAAGAAGAAATAAGTTGAAGGAAGAGAGCATCACCAAACTGAAATAGAAAGTTGAGGATATGGCTGGTCTTACACAAGAACTCTTTGATTGTAAGGCTCCTATAAAAATTTATTTAGTTTATCTTAAAGAACAATAACACAAGTTCAAATTTATGAGAATTCATTGTGATATACCTCATAAAGTTATTGATCCCCTTTCCTTATTTTCAATCTATAAAGTAAGTTCACAAGAAGAACAAACACAATTATGTGAGTTCTACCTACACAATTATGATGTTTCATATGATAGAGAGTGGAACCCTAATATATATGTTAGAGATGTCCAACTATAGGCATTTTCATCATATTTGTTGAATGAATAGAGAAGAGGACAAGAAATAGAAGAATACAAGAAAAAGGAGAATGAAATCCAGTTGTTCATTAGGATTGAATCAATATCACCTGATGTTGTTTTAGAAAAATGGGATAATATCATGTTGAAGAATGAAGTAAGAACTTAGTTTGGTAAGAATTGTGATAAGGTCCAAGATTTTTATTTAGTATTGAGAACTTTTGTTAGTCCTGATACAAGAGAATCATGCACTGAATGATGGAATGAGCTCACCCTAGCACTAAAAAAGAGAGAGCCCTATTCCCATTTTAATTTAAATGCAACATTTAATAGAACCACAAAATACATTCATCTTGTAGGTAGCATGGGATTGCGATTATTGAACCTAAAGTTTTAGCCACCCCTATTCTGGTATCATGTTCCATATTGGTAGAACAAAACCCCAATGGGTGAATCTAGAGAAGCCAAAATTTGGAAACTATTTGAACAGAGGCAAGAATTTTATGCTCACGGTGTTGTAGATCCCATGGATTTTAGAGTTCCTTGTGAATTAAGAATGAACAAGTATGGTGCTCAAGGTCAAAAAATATCTTAAGCTGGGGGGTGTGATGAGCCCCATAAATGTCATGTTATTAGGTCCATCTATTGTACTCATCTTGCTTGATACCAAGCTTTTAAACATTTTTCCATATTAGTTTCCTACTTTCATAAGCCATATAGCTTTATGTTTTCAAACTCTTTTAAATAGTTGAAATTATGTATTGGAATTAAATATATGATGGTTGCTTATTTATTTAGAATGTTTTTTCTATAAATGTATTCTGAAGATGTTTTGGAGAAATAGGTGTCACATTGAGCATCATGTAGCAAGATAATCTCACTACACAAACCATCCTGCAGCCAGTGTATAACCAAAGCCACGGATGAATAGATTTTGATTCTCTTTCAATAGACTCATAGAAATGAGTCTAACCTCTAAGGAGTTCAATAAATAAGTAGTTGAAGAACAAAATAGCCTTGTTTGTCCTGTATCAAAGTCACAATATTCACATGAAGGACATATTTGATGAAAGGAACCAATTTCAGTTATCCCAATCAAATTTATCTTAGAATAGAATGTATATATTGTTTTACATAAATATAACGTATATAAATATGATGTAGAAGAGTTGAAAGATATAAAAAATAGTATATGTTGAAAAGAGATTGTCAAAAGTACATTATGTTAAGCAATTGTTATTGTAACCTCCTGCAGCAATTTATTGTTGTAGTTTTGATTAATATGAGTGAGCAATTCTAAGTTTAATTTAGTGTTGTGAGAAGAAGGATTGAAGCTAAAATATGGAAGGAGGAAGGGCCCCCTTTAGAAGCCATATAAGAACAATCCAACCCAATTTAATAGCTAAGTATGTTTTTTTATTCATTTATGCATTATGTGATTTAATTCTAAATTGTGTGATTTGCACTCTTGTTTAATATTTGTTTAAGGAAGCTTGCCACGCATAAGCATTTATTTCCCAGTACTTTCTTTATGTTTTATTTCAATAATTTAATTTACTTCACTTCAACATCTTAAATACAATTAGCAGAATGTCAAATTAGAGATTGAGTGTGCACATACAGTGACATCATCCTATCAAGTATACATCCTTGAGTTGATATTTAAATGAAGTAGAAGGTGCAGATGCATGGTTACTCTCCTTGTTCATTTTGATCAAGAGAATTATATCTAATTGTGAATCAACTTCTATTCAATTAGTGTTGTGTGTATTTACTATTTTATGAGCTATATTATGTTCTTCTTTTGACATTATTTGAATAAGTCTTTAGGACCCAAGAGATAGATATCTTTATAATTATTATAGGATAGAGATATGTGTATAGGGTGACAGTCATGTGAAAAGGAGTCTAGTCATGCTTGTAGATTATTGATACAAGAGTAATGTTTGGATGTTAACCCTGAGTATTTACTTGAATCATATAATCCTTTATATTTTCATTAGTGGCATCATTAGAGTGAGAACTAGTGGGAAACAACTCAATTTTAAATAGTTTGTACATTGCATATCAAAGTTGTTAGAGTACTAAAGAAGGTTTGTTAGTTTGTCTTAAAAGTGCCAAGGTCTTGAACCACATGTGAACATTTTCAAGGAGTCCATGGAGATATTTTCAATAACCTAAATTGAATCAAAAAATTTCAAGAACAATTTGAAATCATTAATGATATCCACTCTGTTTGTACCCTATTCTTAGTGAATAGTCACATTACAAAAGGAAGTAAGATTTATTTCTTAGTCTTTTCAAACATGCCATTGAATGTATGGTTTGGATAAGTGATCCAATCTGTAAAGGAGGTTGTGATACTCTTAGAGACATTATGAGAATCTTTAAAAAATGAATAAATGACCCATGTTCTCATCACAGCCCTGTATATTACCTTGTTGTGCAGAATCAAGGTAGAGAGGATGGATATTTATTGTACGAATGTGTATGATATTGAATCTAATGTTTTTTAGGTATTATGAGAGGTTTAAGAAGGTAGTGAGAGTTGAAAAACCTTATAGAAGAGTCTTTGTAACTCATTAATATGCAAAGCATATTGTCACAATCCTAAATAGGACACAAAACCCTAGGTTTTGGTGGTTAGCAGCATGGATAAAGAGAAATGTGATGTATCACCCATTATTTAAGTTGTATAAGGTGAAAATAGAACTAGAAGTGGCATTTTGGCCTTTGAAACTCATTATAACTCAAGATATTGGATATATTAAGCTTTTGGCTTGTACAGGAAGGTAAGTAGGGTTTCAAGAGGAAAAACCCCATAAGTAGAGTTTCAAATGTTAGAAAAATTTTAAAATTTATGATCTTACCTAATTTGTTGTGAGTAAAGTGAATTAATAGGTTTTGTACTGAAATGGGCACATACAGTACAGATTTTAGACATGCAGGTGTGCTTAAGAGTTAATTAGGCCTAATTAAGGGGAGGTTAATAATAAAATTGGTAGCTACATGTGGAATCATACCCTAAAATTTGATAAAAACCTAAAGGAAAATAGAGGGTTCTAAAAAATGTCCTCATATTCTCAATTTATAGAGGTACACATCCATACAATATAGATTTGTCAAAAAAGGGCTACAAGCTTAAAGAGACCATTGTGAACCTTGTATGTGGAATTGAAGGATGAATCGTGTTTGAGGACCTAAAATGGGTTGGAAAAGGTGTAATAATATCATATAAGACCATTGATGATATAATATTGATATCTTAATACCTATATCAATATTTGGGTACTTGAGACCTAAAGAGTAGAGGCAAAGAAGGAGCCAGTGAGTGTGGGGTTGTCAAAGTGGTTGAATAGTAAATGGAGATGACTTGAAAAAGTTATTGGAAACTTAGAATGGGTCCATTATAAGTGAGATAAGATAACTAAATGTTGACAAGCCAAATAATTCAAGGAAACTATATAACCTAGCAAGAAAGTGGAGAGAGATCAATCCAAAATTGATCAAAATGAACAAACTAGGCTAAGTGAAGTGGAAATTCAAATCAAGCTATTTTTTTACCATGTCCTAGATGATGTTTTAGAGGCTATTACATATACCTCTACATAATTTGGTATCAAAGATAGGTTAGCTTCTGATTTTCATTTGTTGTGAATTGTTCAAGTTTATTGATTTGAGATAGACAAGATATGCTATAAGGAATGCTTGACATGACACCTTGTAGGTTATTGTGGGATAAGAATGGTACAAGTATTATATGTTGAGATCAATAAAAATGAATAGAATATTGATAAGGAGAAGAAAAAAATACCCAAATTCCAATGAAGACGACTTGAAGCTAGTCAAGAAAGGACTAGAGAAGGTAGAGAAAAAAGAGAGTCTTGGAGCTCAAAGAGAGAGTCAATAAGGATAAGGAGAGGTCCTAGATAGAGGACAAAAAGAAGAGGAAATATACAATATATATCTAAGAGGTAAGATTGACAAGCTTGTTAAGATGAAGGTCTATATAGGCCTAGAAAGCAAATAAGAAGTGAGAAGATGGATGTAGAGAAAGAAGTGGAAGACATGAAAAAAGATTTGGGGTAGATTATTAAGAAGATAGAGATCAGGGTGAAGCTCTTGAAAGGACAAGGAATCCAATGGAATGCATATAATGTAAAGAATAAGGTGAAGTGGCCACTAGAGTCATTTGTAAGACAGAGAAGACACAAGATGAGTGTTTGAGAGATGAGAAGAAGAAAGAGAAGACAACCCATAGAGGCATGATTTATGAGATGTTTCCAAGTGAGAAACAAGACAAAGATATAGAGAAGAGGATTATCATTGAATAAAATAAGAAGAAGATGGAAGTGCCAAGAGGATCACTTGAAAATTAAGACAATAAGAAGAGGTAAAGAATTTCTATGCAAGAGACATTCAAGGATATTATGTGGTCTCTCATTTTGTATTCTAAAATTGCTTCTAAGCTTATGTATGCAAGAATGAAGACAAGTCTGGTGAAGGCCAAGCATAAGAACTTAAAACTAATGAAGGATAGGCCAAGAACATCACCCATGTAAAGATGATGACAAAGAAAGAAAACCTCTTATAGAAGACACGATGATGGAGATTGAAAGCATTTACTATGTTGAAAATGAGGTAGAAGATGAGTTCTATGATGATTTGCCAAACATTACACCTGAAAAAAGATAAGAAGCATGCAATGAAGATAAAATATCTAACCATGTAGACAAGAAGCCAAAACATGATGACATGAGTCAAGACATTATCTTGCAATAGTCATCTTTGGAAGTAAATGAGTGTTTGAGTATTGAATATGATTGTTTATATGAAGAATAAAAGTTAATATGCAAATTAGAAGGAAAAAAGATAAGTTATAGCCCTCAAAAAGAGAAAAAGGGCATAGATATGTTTGACCTAAATAGATTAAGTAAGCAGGTGATGAGAAGGAAGAGGTGAACCTCCAAAAAGAAGAAAATCCAAGCAAGATCATAGGTGGAAAATAAGAACAAGTGTGGAAGCAAATAACAAAGGGCAAAGAACACCAAGATGGCATGGTAGATAACTAAGGCATGAAGTAAAAAAAAGATGAAATGAGAAGTAAGTGGCAATCCAAGAAGGTACAATGCAAAAAATGGGTGTCAAATAGCATGAAAAGAGTACAAGAGGATCATATTATAGGTGTATCCCAATAAAACATGAAGATTGAGGAAGAGTAAAAGCCTACAAAGAAAACAAGAGAGGTAATGCAAGAAAACCAAGCCAATGAGATGAAGGTACAACTATGTGAACAAGAACATGAGTGTATATAAGATAATTACTCTCAATATTTTTTTTCAAATGTTTTTTATGATGAGTTTTATGAAGTTGATTCAAGTAATGAAGACATCTTGTACACGAAAACAAATGCATTGATGAATAAGTGTGTAGAAAGACAAGGTGAGAATAAAATAACTCAAATAGTGCTTGAAAAACATATGTAGCATGAGGAGATTGATATGGCTCTCATAAATGAGGGATTCCAAGGATAATACAAAGATAAAATTACACAAGAAGGTAAAGAAAAAAGTGGACCAAGATTTGATGAAGATTTTGAAGATGTGGATGCACTCAAGTTGCAAGAAGAGTTGGAGAAGTTAGAAGACATGTTTAATCCATCTAAGGAGCTGAAAGAAGGTGAATTACAGTAGTAGAAGGTCAAGTATTAACTCCAAGAAACATTAAGATAAGAGCAACAAAGGAAAACATAAAGAGTTGTGAAAACAAAGCCACAAGTAAGCAAGGTAATTAGCAATCAAAGGGAGTATGAGAAAGTAAACAAGGTGAGTTACTCAATTAGTCAAGTTAAATCTGAGTTTACATTTGATAATCATGGATATGGAAAGTCTAAAAGGTTTCAAAGAATATTGTACTATGTTGAGGATGAATGGAACAAGAACTTGCTCTTGCAGAATGAGCAAGGTCATAAAAAGAGGCATCAAAAGAGGAGAAATGTGAAAAAGGTACATAAAAAAAAATTTGTAGTTGAGAAAATTATAGAGGTTTACATGCATGTGAATCCATTAGATCCTAAGGAATAATATGTTAGCATGGTTAAGGAACAAAAATCACTAAAGAATCAAGAAATAAGAGAAATCAATGAAGAAGCAAGCTATAAAACAAGCATAAGCATCAAGAGGAAGAATCATTTGGTTGTATATAAGTATAAAGAAGACCTAAGTGCCTTGTAAAAGTTAGAATATTTAGCAAACAAGGAGATACAACAGTTGGAACACCTCATAGAGGTAGAAGATGCATGGACAAGAAGGCTAGACAAAGCCAAAAGGAAGAAATGCAAGAGTTTAGCAAAAAAAAAGGAGAAAGAAAGGAAGAGTATAAGTCAATTGAACATGAACTACCCTCAAATAACAAACTAGAAGGTACAAAATAGATTTAGTGGCACAAATTTTCTCCCTCCTAGGGAGTATGATGTACGAGCATCAAGCTAGAATACATCATTAATGAACTATTGTCAATAAAGGTCAAAGTTGCTCAATTTTGGGTATAAAAGTGAGTGAGGGACCTCTTAAGGTCCATTTATGTTTTTGGAGTCCTTTTTGAATCATAGGGGTATGTTATATAGCTTCTAAGAGTTTTCCCTCCAAAATAAGGAATTTGAAAATTCAGATATTGTAACAAAGGTTAAGAAGGCCAAATGCATGTATGGAAGGGTTAGGTGAGAAAATTTAGTTTGAGGAGTCCACTAAAGTCATGAGAAGGAGGTTTCAATAAATTTAATTTTTAATCCTTAGGTGAAGCCATTTGAACTAATGTAAATCACCCTTGTACGTTGAAGGTTAGTTATGGAAAATAAGTTGATGTAACCACCCCATAAACCACCATTGAAGTTGGGTTGGGATGAGTTGGTAGTGATTTGGATGATGTAGATGAGGTAAGACAGAGGTTGGAGAGAGATAAAATAAGTTAAAATAGGGAGAAAAAGGGAAAGTTGATGTAAAACCTCTCAAACATTGGCAGAATCCTAAAAGTCCATTCATGGACTGTAGTGTTTTGAATGTTGTTTCAAATGAATAAAAGAAAAGGTTGGTGTTATGTGTATTTAATATTTTATGAGGCATATTATGTTATTTTTTTGAAATTGTTTTAATAAGCCTTTAAGCCCCCAAAGATAGATATCTTTATAATTGTTGCATGATAGAGATATGTGTGCAAGGTGACAGTCATGTGAAAAAGAGTTTGGTTGTGCTTATAGATTGTTGATACAAGAGTAAAGTTTGGATGTTAACCTTGAGTATTTAATTGAATAATATAATCCTTTATCTTATCATTTTTGGAATAATTATAGTGATAATTATTTGTAAACAACTCAATCTTAAATATTTTGTACATTGCATATCAAAGATGGCAGAATACTAAAGAAAGTTTGTTAGTCTGTCTTAAAAGTGCAAAGGTCTTGAAAGAAGGATTTTCAGTTTGTATTAAGAGTGCCAAGGTCTTGAACCACATGTGAAAATTGTTATGGATTCCATTAATATCCTTTGAATAACTTAAATTGAAGTTAAAAGGTTCGAGAACAAGTTGAAATCCTTAGTGATGTTCATTCTACCTATACATTATTTTGATTGAACAGTGACATTGCAAAAAGAAGTAAGATGAGTTTATTAGTATTTTCAAGCATGACATTGAATTTATGGTTTGGATAAGTGATCCCATAAGTAAAGGAGGTTGTGAGGCTCTTAAAAAAATGAACAAATGACCCATGTTGTCATCACAAGCCTGTAGGTTACCTTATTGTGCATAGTCAAGGTAGAGAGGATGGATATTTCTTGTATGAATATTTATGCTATTCATTTTAATGGTTTGTATGGATTATGAAAGGTGTAGGAAGGTAGTGATAGTTGTAAAACCTTTTAGAAGAGTCCTTTAAACTCATTAATATGCAAACCCTATTGTCACAATCCTAAATATGACTCAAAACCATGTGTTTACATGGTTAGAAGCATGGATAAAGATAAATGTGATGTCTCACCCATTATGAAAGTTGTATAAGGTGAAAAAATAACTATAAGTGTCATTTTGGTCCTATGAAACTCATTATAACTCAATATATTGGATTTATTAGGATCTCGACCTGTGCTGGAAGGCAACTAGGGTTTCAAAAGGAAAAACCCCATAAGTAGAGTTTCAACCATTAGAAAATTATAAAAATATGTTATATTACCTAATTTTATGTGAGGAAAGTGAATCAAGAGGTTTTGGACTGAAATGGGACCGTACAGTATGGATTTTAGACCTATGGGTGTGTTTAACAGCTAATTAGGTCTAATTGAAGGGAGATTAATAAATAAAGTGATAGTTAAAGGTGGCCTCAAACCCTAAAATTTGATACAAACATAAATGAAGATAGAGGGTGCTGAAAAATGTCTTAAAATTATTAATTTATAGAGGTACATGTCCATACAATATAGATTTTTTTTTTAAAAAAGGCTACAAGCCTAAGGAGACCATTATGAACCTTGTATGTGGAATTAAAGGGTGAAGTGTGTTTGAGGAACTAAAATGGGTTGTATCAGGTGTAATAAGATCATTTAATACCATTTATGATATAATATTGAGTTATTAACACCTATATCAAGATATGGGTACTTGAGACCTAAAGAGGAGAGGCAAAGAAGGAGCTAGTGAGTGTGGGGTTGTCAGAGTGGTTGAATAGTGAATGGGGATGACTTGAAAAAGTTATCAAAAAATTGGAAGTGGTCAATCATCAGTGAGATAATATGAATAAATTTTGACAATCTAAATAATTCAAGGAAATTATATAACCTAGCAAGAAAGTGGAGAGAGATAAATCCAAAATTGATCAACATGAATAAACTAGGCTAAGTGAAATGGAAATCCAGATCAAGTTATTTATTTAACATGTCCCAAATGGTTTTTTAGAGGCTTATTCCACATACCTTTTCGTCAATAATTTTAAAAATAAATTGAATATCTAGATTAAATAGAAGACCTACTGCTAGAATGATCCACATAATATGCTTCAGCTCTCTTTTTATGTGGAGAATGGGGTCATTGAGAAGGATGTACATCTACAAGATGTGTAATACCACTAAATTTGAAACATATAGGATCTTTCCTATGCCTATGAGATATAGAAGAAGCTAAATCACTAAAAGAACCACTAGAATAAGAAGAGTACCTATGATGATGTTTGTGTTTTTAAGATCCTAGAGTATGCCAATGAGAATGTTGTGGAGTCTGTCTAGAATGGTGTGGAGAGTGTTTTAGAGAATGTTTTTGAAATTTACTCTATACATGGTGATTATCTCAATGATGTGACTTGGACTTTTTATAATGAACCTCTTTAGTAGACTTTGTTTCTTTACAAACTATCATTCATGTTGAGTCATCAGCACATAAATAGAGTCAAATGTTACACCATTTAGCTTATCACTAAGCTGTAACATTTTAACAAAATTGGTGTATGAAAAATTGAGGCCATTTAGTTTGATGGAAATAAGCATGTCACCTATCAACCATTATTATTATTTCAATGTTTTTATCCAAAAAATATATATCAAATACATCTTCATCATCAACTAATTTATTGTTTAAAAGTTACATCAAAATATCAATCTTATTGTATGTAGGTTATTTGTCATACAAGTCCTTAAACTCTTTCCATGCTTTACATGCTCTAGATTTAACAAATTCAATATGAAGAATCACTTGTGCAGTGTAGGATGATTTGAGCAGTATGAGTGTGCATGTATCACATTTTTGATATTCTACCAATTTGTCTGCTTTAGTGGCTAGTGTGGTTTATTTTTCTATTATTTCCCACAAGTCATTGAAAATGATTGTGTTTTTCATGTTTAATCTATATTCCTTATAGTTTTCAGGTGTTAATCAGCCATTTTTAGAGATCAAACTTACAATTTTAGCCATGGTGTAAAAATAAATAATCAAGGAATGATATCAAGGTTTTGCCTTTACTCGTTGAAAAGATTCCAATTTACAAAAGATTTTGGGACTTGTTAAAAATAATGCAACACCTTATATCACAATTTACACCCTTATATCTCATGTTTCTCTTTACAGAGCCCTTTAAAAAATAGAATATTCCCTTAAAATCCTTTATACAAAAATTAAAATGAGGTTAAAAACTAAGTCAAAATAAATTTTGACTAAAAATTATATAATCCCATTAGGTTTTGAACCCTTGACCCTTCTTATTTGTAAGCAACTAACAAAATTTAAATAACCATTTTACCTTTAAGGAATTTTTACATGAAAAAGGCATCAAATGTTATTTATCCTTTGTTTTATGGATCGAAATACACACACACACACACACACACACATATGGTTAAAAACATTCACCAAATTTTTCATCTTGCTTTGATCTCATGGAGCCCATTGTAAAAGTAGCTTTTCATGCAGATGTCATATCTTGAACTTAGGTGGATTTTAATCTCCAATGCAGGCATAGAACTTGCAATCCCTAATGTAATACCTGTGTTGATGTCAGTTGGGAACATGTGTAATAACCACTCATGTGGCAATGTTTTGAAATTATAGATCAATGTGGACTATATTAATTTGCTTCAAAAAAATTAGCTATGTATGAATAGTTTTACAAAACTTCATGCCTTTTTTGGTTTCAATCTCAGGCCATAAAATCCTTCATCATTTGACTCTTGAAATTTGTAGTGTGTTTTAACCAATGTATCACTCAATATCTGCTTCTCATGTCATATGACGGGCTCCTACACACCTTTATTATTTAATGTTATTGTTTATGTGACAATGTTATGTTAGGCCTAACTCACTGAACTCGCCCTTATCTATAAGACTAAATTTTCTTCTGTCAATCCTCCTGCATAGCATTATTCAGCTTTGATACCATTGTTATCCCTTTAAATAGGAGTAATATGAACTAGATATGCATACAAGTCAAATAAGAAAAACATATTCCCATAAAATCATTATATTTCACAAATGAGGTACATGTGAAATAAATAAAGCAAATGGTAAGTTATAAGTCCATAACTAAGAGACATAATTGCCAATGTACCGATAAACCTAAACTAATAACTTAATATAAGTAAAATGGTAATTTATGATTACCATATAATGAGGGTGTCTCTTATTGAGATGCATGCCCCGATTTATTCAACAAACAAATGAAAATTTGGATCATAAATAATACAACACTTGTAATCCATACGGAAGAATTCACTCTTACAAAAAATATCTTAAAAATACTTAGAACATCATTTAAACATCTTTAATCTACTTATAGGCATATCAAACCATTCAGATTAGTCTCTTTCCGCTTGGGACAGGATCGTGCTAAGTTAGATAGGGCCACACTATGGTTTTATCCCCCAGTGTGGCCTTGTCCCCCATGCTCCAACTATAAATATTTAAATTCAAAACATTTTATCTTACCCCTTACACACTTTTATAAAGTATTGTTAGTGAAAATATTCAAAATAATCCCCTATATAAGCACATTAAGGCTTCTCCAAACACATCTAGCAATCACTTGGCAATTCTACTACACATTGAGGAAAAAAGCATTATTTATTCTAATTTCAATTCTGCTACATCCTAAAGGTCATAGGCTAAGTATAGATATATTTTATTATAAATAAATGGCATCAATTATCAATCATTTAAATCAATATTATAGCTACATTCATATAATTTCACAATCATAGATCACTCATTTTAAGAAGAAGAACTCCATTAGGTTGAGGCCCTTTTGGGCTATGTAGGTAGCAATCAAATTACATGAGATTTTTTTAGGGTATCTCAAATATTCCCCTAACCCTATTCCCTCTTTTGTAATTTTATATCTATTTTTCTATTATGCAAGAACAAGGGTTTATATTTTGTAGGTCTTCTACACATCAAATCGATAGACATACTTAAACAATAAACCCTCACAGATATGCACATAGACCCAAATGAAAAATTAGTCACCCAATCAACCAATACATGGTTTTAATTAGTATATAAGACCATAGTGTGTCCATGTCCTCCTAGCATAGCCTTATCCTAGTGCAATTTAAATTCTTGATTTTAGACATGACACATTCTATAAGTCTTTATAGCCAATTTTTAGTCACAGTCAGCCTGCACAATCAACATAAGATATGTATGATGGAGGTTTTCATATCTATTGATTAATCTATTATTTTTATCCAATTTCCAATTCTTAAATTTTATATTCCACTTACACATTTGTATTTCCTTATATCAATTTCAACGGTTTTGATCTATTAGTTTGATACATTCAATTCAAAATACATTTTGGTGAACCTTCTATTTTTAGAACATTGCTTGCTGTTTTCTTGATTTTTGTCTTATAATTTCATATAAAAAGATTAAATTATTTACATTGAAATAAAACACCTTCAACCTTGTATATAAATCTGACACACTATGATTCAATCTTCTTCGACCTTATAATAAATCAATCACTGAAGAAATTATTTTATCACCTCGAATAACATTTGACACAAAAGCTCTTTCTTTAAACCTAAGGTTAAAATTTGTTGATATCTATATGCAAAAATATATTAGTTTTATTTTTACTTTTTTATTTGTTTATACTTATTTTTAGAAACTATATTTTAGTAGTTTTAAAACCACTTAGTGACTATCAAACATACAATCTATGTGGTGATCTACTCTACAAACATCATGGTGTGAGGGATTTACCTTAATACTCATAGCCATTATACAATAATAAACATGGAATTTATTTTCCATGTACCTCATGGTATATTGAAAACTCTTAAGGTCCCTTGTTTATACCATAAAAAACCTCTTTTAGTCATTTGATTTGTGGTGCACTTGAGATGAGTGTATCATCCACGGAAGTTACTCTCATTATACCTTTATAAATAGGGTCAGTTGGATACAAGCATGGTTTTTCCTTTGCAGTTAATGCTTTGAAAAATTGGCCCAACACTAATCGATGAACAAGCAAACATATTTGAGATCCCATAAAATTGTTGAAACCCTTGCCTAAATCATCCTTATACCTTGATTTTTTATTGTATTGTATTCATAGTCATTATCATTACTTGATTCATATTGTATTTCATACCTCTAATGTGTAATGCTAGTTTAAATGGTACTCCTGTTTCATATATGCAACTTCTTTTGGTTTATTTTGCAATGACAAGTTATGATGTTTTTTTCTCAAACTAATAATGCTCCTATTTAAATGCATTAGTCTCCTACAAATTAAATTCACTTTGAAATTGATAATGAAATTAATGAATAAGACTATAATAACATAATGAACATGTTAGGAACCTGTGCTACCCCTTCTCTTTACTTTGTTGGTATACTAGTTGTTATGGATGCTTATGCTTTATAAGTCATCCCATGAGCATTTTGTTTTATCCCACATTCATGAGAAGTAGTAGTTGTTTATATTAGACTTAGTATATAAGTAAGTGTTGAGGCCAATAAAGGCATCCACGAGTTGTATTAAATTGAGCTTGCTCAAAGGAGGTTGCCCCCTTGAAGAAGCCAATGATTCTACAATTTAACTATTGTAATTTAGTTATGTTTATTTGAATTAATATATTATTTATTTTTATAGTTTATTTCATATATCTACAATTATTTTCTAACTTGTTTAGGAAGGATCCTCTCATTTGGTATCAGAGCACTTTCCATGGCTAATTTTTTTTCCAAAAAGTTTAAACTTTGGTATGTCACATAATTCATTTAAGTATTTTTCTTAAAAACTCTTAACTCTATTATATTGTATCATTCATATAAGTTTTTTTTTTTATTACAATAATCTATTTTGTATCAGGGTAAACCCCTATCCACATAATTATGGGAACTACTTGTGTGAAAACCCTAAAATTAGTTGTGAGGAGTACCATAGGAACTCCAAAGTAGCTAGCCCATTAAGAGGACCTATCAGTAAAATGGGCAATGACCCATTCCCAATTGACTAGTTCCCACCCATGAGAAAAACCAAGAGTTGTCTCTTAGGGATAAATTTGTGGCCAAAAATTTTATTGAGAGCAATACTCATTTAGATGGTATTGATGGTCAGAGAGATATCTTTAAAACCTAAACTTGGGGCTCATTTCTATCGGTTTTAGAATATTTCGAGCAAACTATCAAAAAACTAATAACAAAGTATCAGAAGACTCTTAGAAGACTTGCATTCAGATAGTTGATAGAAACTAGAAACTAGAAATTATTCATTCTATCAATTTCAGAAAACTATTAGCAGAGTATCAGAAGACTCTTAGAGGACTTGCGGCCAAACAATTGACAAAAAATAGAAACCAAATTAAAAAATGAATTTTTTTTCATATCTCTCCATATATAGCCCCATTAATCTTCAAACTTTATTCAGACACCTAAAATTATATTCTCCACATTTTCTTCCTTGAGGTCTCATATCCTGATTCCACTCCTAATTTCCATAAAATTCAATTTATTTTTTTTTGGGTTTTGCCCTAACCTCTTCTATTTTTGTCTATTTGCCTTGAAAAATTTTCACAGTGTTCATGTCCCTTTTATGCTTCTTTCTGCCTCTTTGTTAAATTTTCTAGTTTTTCCATTTTCACTTTTGAAATTGCCCTTGCTTTCGTCAATCATACTCCCACTATGCAAAAAAAAATAGTAAAAGTACCTTTAGCCCTTCTGATTTCACCCAAATTAAAAAAAATCTTACTAAATGTATCTTAACTCTAATTTTTCTACCCATTTCCAAAAAAAAAAAAAAAAAATGCAATTAAAAAAAATCTCTTATTCTGGTCATGGTAGTAACCCAAACAAGAGCAAAAAACATGGAGGAAGAAATTGTCACCCTCAAGACCCAAATCAAAGATCTTGATGAAAAAATTATTGACCTCAATCTTCAATATATCACCTTGAATAATAGGCAACATCCAAAGTCCTCTTCAGACACTAGGTTTTCTTTTTTAAATAATTTTCATGGGTTGAAGCTTGATTTTCCTCAATTCAATGGTGCAGATCTAAATGGATGGATCTATCGAGTAGAACAATATTTTAGTTTGCATAATATGTTTGATGCCAACAAGGTACTATTGCATCCTTTCACTTGGAACATGAATCCCTTCAATGGTATTTTTGGTATACCAAAACTCATGATGAGCTCATATGGATCAATTTTTGCACCCTCATTTTGCAATAGTTTAGCCTAAGTGCTTTTGATGAATTCACTGGAGCACTCACTAAACTTTACCAAATAAGAATCATGAGAGAATATCAAATAGAATTTGAAAAATTGGGCAATCACACAGATGGATTGTTTGATGAATTCTTCATAATTTGTTTCCTCAATGGACTAAATGATGCAGTTATATCTGAGGTCAAAATGTTCCAACCTTTACATGATGATGGAAGCCCTAGGGTGGGCCAAGTTGGTAAAAGATAAGAACATAGCTCAGTAAGGATTCAAATCCAATTTTGCTCCATTCAAAAATGCAATGATCTTAAACAACGTCAACCCTTAGAACCACTCCTATCAATCATTTGACTGAAGTAGAGATGCAAGCATGTAGAGAAAAAGGACTATGTTATAATTATGATGACAAATTCACTTGGGAACATCAATGTGTTGAGTAAAATATCTACTTGTTAGATGTGGAATCTCCACCTAAAACTAAAGTTTTGGAAGATGTTCAAGATACAAGAAATGATCTAGAAGAAGCTCTATTGATTGTGGAACCTACTTCCCAAGAAGACCAACCAAATATCTCTTTCCATGCCTTAACAAGAGTCACCACCATACAAACCATGTGGATCAGGGGTTACTTCAATAATATCCCTCTCATAATACTCATTGATTTAGGTAGCATTCATAACTTCATTGACCCTCAAATCATCAAACAGGTTGATTATTTTATCCATCCTTACTTCAACTTTGAAGTCATGATTTCTAATCGAGGCACATTACCTTGAAAGGGGAGGTGTTGTAATATGTATATCTCTATTTTAGATTACAACATGCACTCTGACATGTTATCCTTATTCCTAGGTGGATGAGATGTTGTTTTGGGAGCCCAATGGTTATGCACACTTGGATCCATCTTATGGGATTTTACTAAACTTTGGATGTAGTTTTTAGATAATGTAAAAAACACACATTTAAAGGCTTACACCTAAGGTCTCTTAGCATCATAAATTCACATCACATGGAAAATATGCTTAAGAAGAATTCACAAGGCATCATTACCCAATTCCATTCCATTCAAATGCAACCATCAATAGTTTCCACTACTCCTAATCTACAAACCATTCTACATAGGTATGCATGTGCCTTTGTCAGATTAGTGGGATTCCCACCTTCATGACTAGAGGACCACCATATTTAGCTCCTCCCTAGAGCATTCCTCCCGATAGTAGGCCCTATCACTACCCATTTTAGTAAAATATTGAGATTGAGAGACTCATTCAAGACTTATTAAAGCAAGGCATTATTCACCACATTACCATCCCATATTCTTTCCCAATTCTCCTTATCTAAAAAAATATGGGTCATTGTGCCTCTAAAACAAGGCATTATTCAGCACAATACCATCCCATATTCTTCCCCAGTTCTCCTTATCCAAAAAAATATGGGTCATGGTGCCTCTGCATTGACTTATGCACACTTAATCACATCATAATCAAGGATAAGTCCCAGCCCTTTTTATTGAGAAGCTTTTTGATGAGCTTCATGGTTCTTATTTTTTCTCCAAGTTGGATCTCTATTTTGAATATCACCAGATCTAACTTCATGAAGATGATATCCCTAAGATATATTTTCACATGCATGATGACCACTATGATTTTTTAGTCATGCCCTTTGGCCTCACTAATGCTCCTTCAACATTCCAAGCATTAATGAATAAAATATTTTGGCCCTACCTATGAAAATTCATTCTAGTCTTCTTTGATGATATCCTCATATATAGTAAAACATGGTATGAACATATACAACATCTAAAGTTTGCACTGCAACTTCTCTCTGATCATCATCTCTATGTAAAATAGTCTAAATATGTTTTTGGCTAGGATGAAGTGGAATATCTCAGGCATATTATTTCATCCCAAGTGGTTTAGGTGGATCCCAATAAAATATCTGCCATAACAAATTGGCATCATCCTCAGACAATCAAGAGCCTCCATGGTTTTTTAGGGATAACAATGATATTGAAAAAGGATGCATTTACATGGACATAAGTTGTTGAGTGTGCATTTGAAGAATTGAAATAAACTTTGTGTACTAAAAATATTCTAGCTATGTCAAATTTTGCCAAGACCTTCACGATGGAGAGTGATGCTTACAACAATGGACTTGGTGTTGTTCTCTTCCAAGAAGGATGCCCCATTGCATTCACCAGCAAAGCCCTTTCTGGAAATAATTTAGTACTCTCTATGTATGAGAAGGAAATGATGGCCATTTTTCATGTTATACATAAAGGGTGGCCATACCTACTATGGAATCATTTTTGTATCAAAACGGATCACCAGAGTCTAAAATATTTCCTAGAATAATGGGTCTTCACCCCACCATAATATAAATGGGTCAGCAAACTCATGGGTTATGACTATGAGATCACTTACAAGAGAGGTAAGGATAATATTGTGGTTGATGCTTTGTCTCACACATTTAGGGACCAAGCTTCCCTTTCACCTATTTCCATGCTTATTCTAAATTGGTTGGACAATGTACAACAAGGGTATGTCAATGACTCCTCATTATCTCAAATCATTCAATAGTTGGACACTAACCCCTCTATTGTACCACATTATTCTTAGGATGGTACTTCTTTGTGATATAAGGGTCATCTGGTGCTTCCCTAGAGTATAGATATTCATCAAGTTGTATTATATGATCTCCATGCTTATCCATCTGTAGGGCACTTAGAATATCTCAAAACTTATGAATGGGCATGATGTAACTTCTTTAGAAGGGAATGAAAAAGGCAATTTAACAGATGGTGGTTGAATGTGATACTTACCAATGCAACAAGGGTAAAACAACACTCATTCTTGGGTTGTTCGAACCTTGCCCATCCCTACTAGGATTTGGATAGATATTTCTATGGATTTCATTGAAGGGCTCCCTAAATCTAGAGGAAAAATAGTCATCTTGGTTGTGATTGATTGCCTTTTCAAATATATTCATTTTTGTGCCCTCAGCCATCCCTATACCACCTCAACAGTCATATAAATTTTATTGGACCAAATTTTCTATCTTCATGGCATTCCTTCTTCCATTATCTCAAATCATGATGCAACCTTCACCAGCCATTTTTGGATAAAACTATTTTGATGCACTAGCACCCAATTAAAGAGTTTTGGGTATCATCCACAGACAGATATCCAAACTAAAATTATCAATAAATGCTTGAAAACTTTCATTCATTATTTCACCTCAAAACAACATCAGTGGGTAAAGTGGCTCCCTCTTTTTGAATGGTGGTATAATACCTCATACCATACTTCCACTGAAATGACTCCATATGAAGCAATTTATGGGAAAGCACCACCAGTGTTCCTTCTATATACCCCTATTAGTTCACCAATTCAAGCGATTAACATACTTCTCCAAACCTAAGATGATATCCTCAGCACCCTATAAGAGAATCTTCGTATGTCATAAAACAAAATGAAACAATAGGCTGACCAACACCATTCTAAGAATAGTTTTTAAGTAGGTGATATGGTTTTTATTCACCTATATCCATACAAAAAATCCTCTTTAAAACTCAAAGGGAATCATAAGCTCATTCCCAAGTTCTATGGGCCATATAAAGTTCTCCATAAGATTGGTTCAATTTCTTATAAGTTAGATATCCCACCATCTTCTTCAGTTCATCTAGTATTTCATGTCTCTTGTCTGAAGAAAGTTCTTAGCACAAACAATAGAGTGCAGACTATCTTACCAGAACTTGATAATGAAAGATCCATCCTTCTTGAGATAGAGGCAATCCTGGATAGGTGCACACACCAACTTCACACCCATTCCATCACATAGGTATTAATTCAGTGGCAAGGAATGCAACATGGGAACCATTATTGTATATTCAGCACTAATTCCCACATCTGAAGCTTTGAGGATAAATATTTTTATAAGAGGGAGGGGATGTTAGGAACCCATTCTACCCCTTCTTTTTACTTTGTTAGTATATTAGTTTCTATGGATGCATATGCTTTATAAGTCATCCCATGAGCATTTTATTTTATCCCGCATTCATGGGAAGTAATAGTTGCTTAGATTAGACATAGTATATAAGTGTTGAGGCCAATGAAGGCATCTATGAATTGTTTTGAATTGATCTTGGTCAAAGGAGGTTTCCCCCCCAATGATTTTACAATTCAGCTATTATAATTTAGTTTTGCTTATTTGAATTAATATATTATTGATTTTCATAGTTTATTTTATGTATTTGCAATTATCTGCTAACTTGTTTAAGAAGGATCCTCTAATAACATGGAACTCATATTAATCCATATGAGCTTAATGGAGTAGATCCAAATCAAGTGCAAAGATTAACTAAATTTTGTCAAGGCTTTCAATATAACCCCCATGAGGTGATTAAGATCATTAGTCTAATTTTAGAATCAAAACTTGAGCATTAAGCTAAATTTCCCACATCTTCACCATAATATTTTCCTTTTTGAGTTGTCAAATCCCATACTTCTAATGTTACTACTTATACCATTACATCCTTTCCTATTTCTACACCTATAGTCACTCCTATAGCATCATCCCTTAGTTTGGTAACATCATATGGTTCCAAAATGTATTTATTCCTATGTTTACTCATTCCACTTACACTCCTATAATTACCTCTATAAATTATACCCTTGATTATGCACTTCTTGTGTTACAGGTTAACATATCTCACATTTAGTAAACTATCTATCATAGTAACCCCCGTATGGACTCGTCTTCTTTGTTACATAACCTTTTTGAATCCAACGTTACATTTTATCTATTACCATTTCATTTTATGGCTCCTAAGCTTCCTTTATATGAAGTTAAAGGTGACCTTGAACAACACTTGCATATATTCCATGAAACTTGTCTAGACTATGCAAATAATGACAAATCATTGACAATGCTCTTTCTAAGAAATCACAAAGAATATGCTCTTATACGGTTTTATGATCTTCCTCTTCAATCAGTAAAGGCTTTCAATCCTTTGGAAAAACATTTTTTAACACACTTTTCTATCAACATTGGTGAAAAACTATCATATTCTCAAATTGTAAACCTCAAATAAGGATTTAATTAAACAATCAGTGAATATGTGCTAAGATACAAGACTATGCTTGAAAAAATGATAAATCAAATGGTTGATAATGAGGTTTAAGATATCTTCACTCAAAATTTTCTATCTCCACTTCAAGAGACAATTATGTTTGATAAATTCAAACCTTTTGATGAACTATGTCATCTAGTAAAAGAGTGTGAGGTCAAGTTGCTTACTTTGAACAATCTTAAGTATACTTCAAATTCTCTTTCTACTTAAAATGTCAAATTTCAAAGCAAGCCAAATTATAATACCAAACTAAATAAAGCTAATATTACCATTAATTTTATCTCACAACCAACATAAAAGCTTTCAATTTCAAGCTCTACCAAGGAGTCAATTCTCAAGGTTACCATCACTTCCTCATGTATTTTTTCAAAAGCTACTTGAATGCAATCTCATCGCTCTTCCTCCACCAATTAAAGTAGACATGTTTAAAATATAATCTAAAAAAATTGATGGTAATTTATATCGTGACTACCATATATGTATTAGTCATTCTAGAAATATATGTTTCAAGCTTAAGCACAAGACTAAGATCTTATTTATGAGAATATCATTGGCATTGACACACCTACTAAAGAGGCTAAGCCACAAACAAATGAAATGCAAAGCTCAAAATTTACAAAGATCATTTTTCAAATCATGAAGCAAATAAAAAGGATAATTCTAAAGTACATTATGTATATAATTCTCATCCCCCTCCTCATGCATAATCTACTTCTATTTGTCAATCTATTCCCATTATTAGTCTAAGGCTCATCTTAAATTATCATGTCCATTTATCCAAACTAGAAGGGAATGAACACCTTTACCTCCCCAACCCAATCCTATTAATCACAATGTTCTTCCTCCACCTCCTTCAAGTCAAGTTTCTCAACCCAAGGCATATGATCTCATTGACCAATTGTGTAATAATCTCATCAATATTTATATTCTAGAGCTATTAAATAAGGCACCAGCTTACACAAACATATTATAAGCAACGTTGAGTGATACAACTCTTCCTATGATACACAACCAACTTCATTTTATTATATCATGAATACCTTCAAGGATATTGACAATATTGTTAACTTTGATAAGAAATATGTACCTCCCAAGCATATCATTGAACAAAATATTCCATTCTTCATCAAAATTCAAATACATGGAAAACTAGTCAAACATGCATTGGTTGACAATGGTTCTAGGATAAGTATTTATAGTTAGGACTTCATACATAAATTGGTCTTCAATAAGGATAATATTTAAAAATCCAAGCAACCTATACATGTATTTGATATCACTCCAAAATAAATATTAGGCATTATCATATTGGATTTATTATTAGGACAAAAATTAACATCTACTATTTTTAAAGTTAGACCTAATCAATTGCAATATAATCTACCCTTGGGGTGACCCTTGATTCATGAAATGGAATTTATACCTTATATGTTCCATATATGCATCATTTTTTTGCACAATACACATGACTATACAATTCCAACTAATGATACACATTTTCACTATTACAAAATAACACAATCATAATCTGATAATCATATCACTTGAACAACCAAATGCAATGGCACAAATGCATACTTATGAAGTTGGTGAATCAAGTAATGTAAATTATATCTCATAAAGTGCTCAACATCATAAGCAAATATAGGAACCTATCAAGGGAGATATAGAATAAGTGTCAATTTCCATATTAACAACAAAACCTATTCAAGAACTACCATTATTGGTCAATTCAAAAAAAATTGTATAACTGAAGATTAATAGAAAAATGATGATGAAGATATGTAAGAACTAACATATGATAAATTATTCAATCTAAATTTCAATCCCATTGATGAATATGACTACTTATCTCATTCTTTATTTGCATTTTTTGGAATAGGTTGATGGAAGGGCATCCTATAAAGACCCCAAAAATTGTTCAATTTTGTCTTAGTTTGGTATATTAGGTGTCTTATAAGTTTTTTAGGTCTTATGTAGTCCATTTTTGGACTCTTGGTAGTCTATAGGTGCATAGAATTTAAATTATGTTTTTCCTGCCAAAAGTTCCTATTTGAAAATTTGAATGTGTCAAAGTCTTGTTTAAGGACTTTTGAATAACATATGAAGGTGGAAATATTTTTAAAACATGTCTAAGTGTTTTTTCATTATAATAGGTCCTTGAAATGTTATATATAATATAGTTAAGGCCATATAATATTCATCATGTGTAAAAGACACAAATCATGCCATGTAACTCAATGGCCATTTACTGGGACAGTTAGAAAATAAGTAGTTATGCATTTTTGTAGGCATATGAGAGTCATTTTTTAGATGTTAGATAGATATTACATTTATGAAATAAATAGGAATGGAGAAGATGTGTTTACAAGAATTGATGAAAAAAAAGGAGTTGTGTTTTTTGTATCTTAGTTGTATGAAGAGTCATCTCAGACCTTTGTTTAAGGTCATGGCTATTGTGTTAACTGTGAGTGTTTATTGATAAATAAAAATGAATTGATAATTTATTTCAATTTAGATTGAATTATAGTGTATGATTTATTTAAAATAAACCTTGAAGAGTTAAAGTAACATAGAAGAAACCCTATTTTGCTAACTAAAATTCTCAAACCCCCTGTCGGGGTTGATATAGAGTAATTATTGACAATTATATTTGTATTGATTTCTATGTGAATGATTTTGGTAGGAGTTTCATACATGATAAATTATGGTATAATGTTTCTATAATATGTATTTCCTCCAAGACTTGAATAAAGAGAACTGTGATTTGAGAATACATGCATAGTCCCTGTTTTGAGTTGTTTGAGTTGTATACAGATTATATTTGGAAATATTACTAATAAAAAGGGATTATAAATTATTAAAAAGGTTTGAAAAGGTGTATTATATCATTTTTGATGTGATAATATCTACAAATATCAAATACTTCAGACTATTTACCAATGTTTAAGAGACAGACCCTGATTTCGGTAAGTTTACTTTGCAAGATTAGATTGTGTATTGTTTGATGTAAGAAATTATCCAAGAATTGAATTTAAAGTGTTTATAAAATTTTAAAAAGTGTATTTGATTATTTTTAATGGTTTTTGAACCATTTTTTTAGTCCAAAATGAAGTGAAATTTTGTAAAACTAGAAATAGACCTGTAGACAGTGATTTACATAGCACAGCCAAGTGTGTTGGGGTTAGAATTTGAATACAGTGGATTGATTCATGTCAATTAAGGATTTTAGTACTTAATCCAGGTCAAGATATACCTATAAAAATAATTTGGAAGCCTTAAAACTCATAAAAATTGATGAAAGTTAATTTTGACTGGTCTTGAACTGGGATAGAGCATGGTGACACCCTAAACTAGGGTTTGGAAGATTTAGCCATTTCTAATGATTCAAAATACCCAAATATTTGAAATATTACAAAATGAAATTTTTCCTAACTAATTATGATTATTTTAAAATGTGTATGGGTTTGGAAGTACATATTTTGAAGGGTGAGTGTGCATTAGGCCTAGAGGAGACCTAATAAAATAGGCCTAAAAGAGAGAAAGTGGTCTTATTAAAGGGTGGAGATTAAAATTTGATACACAAGTATGATTTTTCAAGGGAAACAATAAACAAGTTTTTATTTTCCATAATTTATTGTACTATTTTTGTACCTTGCATTAATGACTATGTAAGGGCTAATAGGATTGTATGAAGAATAGTCAGAAATATGAAAAGAAAGAAAATGAGTTTGGAAAGGTGTTGATAGAGTTTTAAAAAGGGATTGAGAGGGTACTGAGACCCTATATAATCTGGTAAACCAATTTGAGTCCTCCCAACCATGAATTGAAGCTTATAATCTTGCATAAAGAATTGATCCAGTAAGCACTGCTTATGGGAGTAGATTAAGAACCAAGGATAAGTGTGATCATTTGGTATATGCTCTACATCATAAGTGAATTTAGAGATATTATTCTATATAAAGTAAGGGAAAATCACCCATTTTTAATCATGTGGATCTACAAAATATCTCAAATTTTTATAATACTATTTCATAATCAATGAATTCTAACACTTCTAATACAAAAATCACATCTCCTAAAGAGAAGGTACAAAGGTAAAAATAAAATACTCACATAGATCTACATTAACAAATATAGTTACAAAAACAAAATCAAAGCAGTCTCAAAATAAGATTTCTCAATAAAGTCATTTCAAAGCAAAAATTGATATCTAAATTTCTTCCTATAGATATGGTTACAAAAGAGGCAACAAAGCAACATTATAATTATTTGGAACCTCTCATTATTACACCACTTATGGATACCAAAAAATGCACCAACATTCTATTTACATGCTTACAATAATATAATACATGTATCCTAGCTCTTCTCAAATATCTTGGGTATGATACACAACATCTCAATAAAGATACAAAACCAAAGCATTGCAAAGTATATATCGCATTACCAATTGATCTTGGTCATAAATCATGTTGAATGTTATTTCACATCAATCCTAATTTAGTGAAATATAATGCAATCCTTGGAATAACATGACAAATATTAATGGGAGCTACCCTAAGTACTAATTAAAATTCTCTAACATTTGTACAAGATAGTGAAATGATAACAATTTTAAAAGAGAACATAATTATAACACAAAAGCACACAACAATGCATACTCTAATAAAGACCTCTAACATAATTATGATTGATAGAAAGTATAATGGATCAGATGGCTCTACACAATAGTATCCTATTCCAATTGGTGGTTTATTATAAGATGAATTAGGTGAACATACCCTTTATATGATAAATCCATGAGAAATTCCCTCCAATCAAGTTATTTGTTAGCCACTTGCATACTTCCTTTTCTTTTAATTTAGTACTACTTCTTTTATCTCTCATCCAAGTATTCTTCTAGGCATTGGCTTTCTT
Organism: Torreya grandis; assembly: GCA_037957365.1. NCBI lineage: Eukaryota > Viridiplantae > Streptophyta > Pinopsida > Cupressales > Taxaceae > Torreya > Torreya grandis. The sequence continues at coordinate 1,588,872 of JARHVA010000010.1, read as the reverse complement.
GGCATAGTGTTGTCATTGATGTCAATCTAATGTCATTAATTTTAAAGTGTGTTGTCATTGATGTCTAGATGCATCTGGTGAAGATGCATGGTGAGTGGTCTTTGAGGTATGCATTAGTGAAGGTTGATGTCTACGTAAGCAAAGATAGTTGAGGTATCAACATGAGATTGTCAACAGTTAAAAATGATCAAGGTTGATGTTGATCTAGTGAAGGATGATCAAGGTCATTTGTCAAGTACTTAGCAAAGAAGAGTGTTATGTTGTAACAAGTTAAAGAGTTGAAGGTCAGTTGGCATGATCATGAGGTTATAGGTCTTCATGAGGTCATTGAAGAGTGTAGCTATAAGATATAATATTGATTAGTGTTGTAGTGATTCTAATATTTCAAGATATGATTGGTATATGTTCGTATGACTACATGAGATATGTGAAAGTCAGCATGGAAGGTTCTTGTTGTCAAAGTTGTCAAGTGCTTGAGCCTAGTAGTGTCTTGAAAAGGTGTGTGCATAGGATAACTAATATTGTGCATGAAGAGGCATGGTGACATAGTGATATGGATGTTCTCAGGCTTATAAAGGTTATAGAAGATTGATATCAAGTATCGTTGAGGACAAGGTGTCTTGTGAATTTTAGTTATGACATGAAGTGACCTTGTATGAAGAAATAATATTGCTTGTATGGTAAGATAAGGTTGTAGAAGGATGTTTGACATTGTTTGAGCATGTGAGATATTTTATGGTATGAGAGTGATATTTTGAGCATGACAGTGAGGTGTTGAGAGCATGAAAAGAGGCATGGAGGTCAAGTGATTGAGTATCCTAAGACTAGTGATGGTATGAAAAGTCTTTATGAGAAGTTATAAGTATGATGACTTGGTAATATGCATGCACAAAGGAATTAAATGTTGTATGAGTTTTATTGAACATGTGTATGAGGTGTTGAGAGCTTGGATAGTGGTTATAAGGTCAGTTTCAAAGGCTAATGTGATTTGTAGTTCAAGGTCTAGAGAGCCAAGAGAGAGATGGTGGGCAAATGAGATATGAGATTCAGATTTAAAAATAAGAATGAGCATGTGAGAATTTTCAGTTGTGTGATAGACTATCCCAGTTATGTTGACCAAGTCTAAGATCAAAGTCTGAAGGTTTAGGCTTGAAAAAGTGTTTTAAAGTCTCTTGAGTGCACAAGATGAAAAGTTGTCTACTCAAAAAGGCTTTTCAAGTGTTCATTGGCATGTGAAACATCTGCATGAGGACCTAATATATTCATGGTAGATGGATAAGGGTCCTCACTCAAATTTCTAGGCATTATTTTTTGAAATGAGTAGATAAGCTTTATGAATGATTGCTAACAATGGAAGATGGTTTAAACCCTCAAAGAACCCTAATAGTGACCCAATATAATATAATTTGTTCTAAAGTTCCTATAATGTAATGGTATGGATATTTTAGTGATTTAAGGTTTTATTAACTCTTCCAATCACCTCCAAGCATGATTGAGTTGTTAGGTGTGTGAGTAGACCCTATAAAAAAGTGTTAGTTTCTTAGAGATTTATTGTAGCAGTCAGAGTTAACCAAGTCAAAGTATAAAAATCATTGGATGAATAATTTTGAGACTTATATTTTATGTCCATGATGTTTTATATACAAGATAGGTTATATCCCTCAAGTGTGCTAAACTGGTCATCTATGTTGATCAATCGTTAATAAGCCTAATGATGAAAATAATGAGAAATCTAGGCATCAATGAGAAGGTGATTAGGGATGTGCTATCATATAATATGGATGAATCCAAACACATGGAGATATTTTTAAAAACATGTAATACATGTTATTTTTTGGTAGAATTTTTGGAGGTCAATGATTATAGTGAAAAAGTTACTCACAAGTTGACTTGTCTAGCTCAGTGAGATCTATGTACAGTGAGGTTATGAGATTGGTCCACAATACCAATATTTCCATTTGATAGATATTATATTTATATATTATAATGGTATTAAAATATCATAATATCATCTACATGCATCAACATTCATTTAAGGTATCTAAACAGGTGTTGAAAGTCATTGTCATCATGATTATGCTTTAAGGGAAATTGGTAGATCTAGGTAAGCAAGTTGTAGTGATGAGTTGGAGACTCTTTGCTCTGATTGAAAGTATATAATGCACATATTATTTTTTATTGGTTATTTTCTTTCATATTAATTTTTTTTATAATGTTTTATAGTCAGTGAAATTAGTGAAAATATTGAAGCCAAAATGGCTTATTTGGTTGAGTGAGGTTTGTGAGAGAGAAGGTCAACAAATTGGCCTATAATACTAATATTTGACATTAGATATTATGATATTTTTGTTTAATTTTGTTATGAGGATGTTTTAGGATCATTTTAATTCATTTAATTCCTTTCTTGTGTTCTTTCAGGTGTTAGAATTTCAAGTTTTCATGACTATGTTTTGAGGATAGTTGGCAGTTCAAAGTGAGCATTTTGCAAAGAAGTGTTTGAGCTTGTATACCATGAGTTGAAGTATATAATAAAGTTTGTGATGACCTTGATTTAATTAGTTTTATGAATATGTGATTTATTTTTATTTTTATTTGGTAAAAAAAAAATTACTTTAGTTGTTCAAGACAGACTTTTTGTAGGTTCACAGTCCTAATTGTGAATAGTGCTAATGGTGTGTTCCAGGTGGTGGTTGGAGATAAAAAGTGTCATAGACCTAATATGAGATTATTTGGGGTCTATTTGAGTTTAATATTAATTTTTACTACCATTTATTTAGTTTTAAATTGTTCAAAGGAGTTTAAAGGGTAACATGCACTAATGAAAGCCTAATTGAATTAGGTCTCCTTAAGGCCTAAAAGAGGTTTTAGTCTTATTTAAGCTATGGATGACCTAATGTAATGATAAATTCATGTTTATGGTATTTAATAAGTATTATTATCTTTAAAATATAAGTATTCAAGTGTTTATGGCTTACTAATAGATGAATAAGCAAGAGCCTAGTATAAAAACAAGGCTAATTAAGCCTATTTGGGCTAGTTGTGTGTGTGAAGAATATATGTGAATGATATAGAATATTGTTGAAAATAAGGAGGTATTTTATACCATCATATGAGTGTATAATATCTATGATTAATATTTTATAGAGGTTCTAGGTATAAAAATTAAGTTTATATGACCTAATCAATCTTGAACAGACGTAATTGAATAAAGAGGCCTAAAAGGTAGTTTGAGAAGGATAAGAGTGAAAATAATTGAAAAGGTGGTCATCATTAGTTGGTTTAGAAAAAAAATTTCCTAAAGGTGATAAAATAAATTATGTGGTTGAGTTGGTGTTGAGTCATCTATAGGGTTGGTGCCTCCTTATAAGTTGGTGCTTGTTAAAGCCTAGTTGGGGTTGGTACTCCATGTGGAGTAGGTGCTTCATTAAATTTGGTGTTTGTCTTATAGGACTGCAGTCCATTTTTAGATATAAGTGGGTTTTATTCCCCTTGAGGGTTTCCCACATATGTGATGTGTTCTTATGTTTCATGTTTATGTGGATAGATGTTTATGTTTGCCTAGATCTATATGCTTGTTTGAGTGGTTCATGATTACTTAAGTGAAATTGATAAGAAAGTTTTTGAATACTAATTCAACCCCCAATAATTTTTCTTCCAACAAGATTTATTTTCATTTTGGTCAATTTCCCCTTGGATTTTAAAACTTGTTTGAACAATCTAAGATAATTATCTCTATGAACTTTCAATTATTTATTATTTCATCCCTACTATACTATGGATTTCATTACATTTTCACATAAGCACATCTAGCCTCTTTCCCATAAGGAGCATGTACATTCTTATCTTAATCATTTGCATTATATTTCTATGATTCATTTACATGTATAATGGGGGCAAATTGTTTGCCTTCCTTCTTACCACACTATGTTTTTGCACCTTGTTGAGGATTATTCAAATCCCTCCCACTTCCTCTATTTTTGAAGCCATGTTTCTTATCACTTTAAAAAGATTCTCAGTCCCAATATTTCAAAAGGTTCTAAAAATCTCAAAATTGGAAAAAAAACATATATGTCAAAAATAAAAAAATAAAACAAAACAAATTAAAAAATTTTAAAAACTAGGACTTTAAAAGCATATTGCTTATGTTTATAACTTACTTATTTACATATGTTATTTATTTTATGTAACATGTAGATATAATATTTAAATTTTATATACACATTACTTTTCATGAGGTATTTGAATGTGATAAAGGACATACTTTCACATGGTTCTTCGATGTCAGGCTTCCCTTATTACCCAATAAACTTGTTAAGTCAGGGCATCTCTTCATTCTCCGTGCACATTTCAACAAGTTGTATATATCCAAAATATTTATACCATGTTGAGATATATATAATACAAATGTTTTGGAAATCTCTCATAATTTACGTGTTACATAAATATGCTACTTGCTAGCAAAGACATGAATATATATAGTGGACGTAGTTTAGTCTCATTTATTTTATGTTTCCTTTTTCTTACTACTATATATCGTACAAAATTTATGTTAATCACTCATACTTTACATGTGTTACATAAATATGATACTTGTTGACAAGGACATTGATATATATAATGGATGTAATATAGTTTGATTTGTTTTATGCTTTATTTTTCTTAATTTATTGCATGATAAGTTAGAACTTGTTTGCTTATTGTGTGTGGCCCTTGGCCTTGTATGTGAAAATTATTGCTTGTATGACATCATTATGCCATTTGAGTGTGACCCTTGGCCTTGTGTATTTATGTGACATTCACATGTCCCTTGTATGTGGCCTTTGGGCCTTATGTGTGGCATTGTTTATTTATTCATTACTTGTTACTTGGTGTCGTGATTCATATCATGCATTGCTTTTAACTATTATTTTTACCATTGTGCCATGATACATATCATGTACATAATGTTTATGTTCTTCAATTGTATATCTATCTAAAAAATCTTTCATATAAAAATTCAATGTTATATTCAAATACTATGATGCGATACATTCAAAAGTTCAAATGCTACTATATGATTATATATTTCACATATGTTTTATTTTGAGTTAAGTGACTTTCAAGCTACATCCCTCTTATCAAAAGGGGGGAACCATAATGGGATTGTATTGAAAATTCAAGTTCTCATCAGTAAATATCATATTTATGGCACTACATGATTTTTAGAATTACAACATGATTCAAAATTTTCAAATTATAGGGGCATGTGACATGCATGTGCATTAATTCCTATAGTTATAAGTTTTAAAAGTTACAAGTTTAGTTGGCATTCAATATCAATACAATATAGTATAGAGGGCATGATATTCATTCATGTTCAAGTTATCATATGGCAATTTCAAAGTTCAAAATTTTAAATAAAATCTAGATCCGTTTATAACACTGTGATTCATCTTCATGTTCTAAGTGGGCCACATTAGATTATAGTGACACTCAACATCTATGGTTTCACTTTTTATATGTAACAAGTCATAGTTGGTGGTTTCACCCCTTTAATTATTTTATAAAGTACTACATATGTAGTCGAATGAGAGTTGGAATGTATAATATTTTCAACTCAAGAGCTTTAAATGGTTTCCAAATTGAGACTTGATCACTTTAAATTTTACACAAGTTCAACATTTCTATAAAATACCTTAATAAGTAGGAAAGCACTTCTTCACCTTAAATTTACAAGAAAATTATATTGCATACTCTTTCATGTGTATACTTTTCTTACTTTCTTTTTGAATTTCAATTTTCAAGTTTCATTTTCTTAACTTTAAAAAATGAACAATAACTACTGTCAATGGCAATGTTGTAGGTTTCATATTGAGGCATCTGACACGATCAAGATTCACATCAAAAAATAACATGTGTATATACACTTAGGTTCATATTTAATTTAATTTATTCATTTCAATTCATTGTATCACTAGATTAAACTGAAGGCAAATGTAGATACTCAAATTTAATCATTAAGTGCTTGACAATGTTTAATATTGACATCTTTCCTTCACTTGACCTATTTTTCATTATGATAACTTGCAATCTACTATTTTAGGTGTATAATTTCATTGCTTTCTTTTCAAATTTCAATTTTCAAGTTTCATATTTTTAATTTTAAAAAATGAACAATAACTACTTTTAGTGGCATTGTTGCAAGTTTCACATTAAGGCATCTGACACAATCAAGATTCACATCAAAAGATAAAGTGTGTATACACATTTAGGTTCACATCTAATTTAATTTAGTCATTTTACATCATTGTATCACAATAATAAATTGGAGGCAAATGTAGGCACTCAAATTTAATCATTAATTGCTTGATAATGTCTAATATTTACATCCTTCCTTCACTTGACCTATTTATCATTTTGATAACTTAGAATCTAAAAAATCACTTTAATTATTTTTTAAAATGTCATGAAAATACTCAAAACATAATTTAAACATCCATAATTTACTTATAGACACCTTACAAACATTTTCTAGTAGTTTTTATCCTCTTGGGACACGACCAAGCTAGGTCAGATAAGGTCGTATTGTGGCCTTGTCCCCCGCACTCCAAAAATAAATTTTTAAATTTGAGACATTACATTTTAACCCTAATGTGATTTTAGCAAGGTTGGTTAGTAAAAATATTAAAAATATCCTCTTATATAAGCACTTCAAGGATTCTCCAAACACATCTAACAATCACTTAAAAATTCTACTGCACAAAGAGAACTATCTCTTCCAATTTCAATTTTATTGCATCCTAACAGTCATAGAAAAAGTTTGAATATATTTTATTGCAAGTTAATGGCAGCCATTATCAATAATTTCAATCAATAGTATAGCTACATTCATACAATTTCACAATCACACACTCACACACTCACCTTAGGAGGGAGAACTACATCGACTTGAGGCCCTTTTGCCCTATGTAGATAGTACTCAGATTACACAAAGTTTTCTAAGGGTATCTCAGTTATTTTTCTAAACTTATTCCACCATTTTGGCATTTGATCTCTATTGTATTTATTATGCAAGAACAAAGGTTTATATTTTTTAGGCCTTCTGCACATCAAATCAACACATATAATTAGATAGTAAACCCTTGTAGATAGGTGCATAGACCCAGATCAAAAAATTAGTCACACAATCAACCAAGATACAACTAAAGTTAGCAGATAAGGCTGAAATAAAAACAAATCTTCCTAGTGTGGCCTTGTTCCAACATAGTACAACTTCCTATTTTTTGACACAACATAGTCTGCAGGTCTTTATAGCTAATTTCCAGTCATAGTCAACATAAAATTTGTTTGAGGAAGGTTTGCACATCTATTTATAAATTTACTATTTTTAGCCAAGTTTCATTTCTATAAATTTTATATTCCAATTACATATATATATATATATATATATATATATATATATATATATATATATATATATATATATATATATATATATATATATATATATATATCATGTACATCAATTTCAATAGTTTAGATATGTTAGTTTGATTCATTCAAATCAAAATAGATTAAATAAATACAAATCAAGGTCAAACATATCCACCATTTTGAATTCTCAAGTTCCTATCAAGTATATTATTTCACATTGAGAAAATCTACCCTGTTATTCCCAAATTACAAACCAATCACTATGAGAAGCAATTATCCAAGTCTAAAACACACCAATCCATGTCAAGTGCCAACATTGTCAATATCAAAGCCAAATTTCCAGGTGTATTCATATAGCAAAAGAGCACAATCACATATTCACACTAAGGGGAAGAAGTACATGTGGCTTGAGTTCCATCTTTAGAACATTGGATATATAGTCATCAATAAATCATTAACAAGGTGATTATGGTTATCTCATCATAATTACACTTAATTTTTATGGGTTATTTTCCTCCATAAGCGAACCCATGGTTTCAAGATGAAACAAGCTAATTTCTAGAGTTATGCATATAATCAAGAGTTAAATATTACACATAAAAAGACATGTCAGGCAGGTGCACTACACTATATGGTCATAGAGAGAAAAATATGCCTAGGATAATAATGTTAGCCTAAATCACTATTGTTGATGTTTTTTTCAAAACCTGACAATACTAACCCTAAATGCACAGAGACACAGTTTTAGATCTAGGTAAATCACAAGGCTGCTTCTTGTCTATTTTCACTATCGAAACATAGCTAAAATCAATCAATTAAATAATAAATCTAAGTATCTTGATTTTCTTAATAATTTTCATAAATAACAAATTACATTATCAAATCTATCTCAATTAATTACATTTAGGTTTATGCTTGATTATCATATATTACATGAATTAATTATACAAGTTTAGCCTATTGTGAGTCACTAAATCTAAAATAGGGTAAAAAAAACAATATGCTATCAAGGTAATCTTGGTGAAATCAAGATTTTGAGTCAACATGGCTTTATGGAATTTGATTAGGTTGGAGATTTTGATTGCCATATATCTACCAATGCATATGTATTCAACTTGTTTAATGGATCTATAAGTTGGATGAGTAAATGTTAATCAAGTGTTTTTATATCCACCACATTTGTTGAGTATATGGTTTCTATTCATGTAAGCAAGGAATAAATTTGGATTAAAAGATTGTGTTCCATTTTTAGGTTAATTTAAAAGATTGTAAGGATAAATTGTGATAGTTAGAGTGAAATTTGTCTTGCAAAGAATGCTAAGTATCTATCTCGAATGAAACACATTGGTGTCCAATATCATTTTAAATGATAAATGGTGGGGGAGAAGAAGATATGGCTAGAGAAGATGGACATATATAATAATTTTATTAATTCACTTATTAAGGTTGTGAATATTGAGAGATTTTCTTGGTGCAAAAGATCAATGGGCATGGCTCCCTTTAGCTGCTAAAATTATGTAGTGGTGAAACCCTATGCAAAGTGTCAACAAGTGGAAGAATGTTGGATATTTATTGTAGAATTTGCATGTGTTACACCCCTTACGTACTATATATCTAGGAATGGAAACTGGGGTATGGGCATTGCCTCAGCTAGGGAGTTTAGGGGGCCAACAGCTCCCAACTCGAGAGTTTGAGGGAGGGAGCCCTCGAGAATTATTTTTTAGAATAAATTCAAAATTTTGTGATCCCATATGCATTTTTACCTATAGTAATAATATGTGCGATGTTATGACCCATAGTTTTAAGGGGAATCATTATGGGTTGTATTTTTGGCTCATGCTTTTTGTACCCATGGTATTGTAAGATTGCTTAGGTAGTTACTTATTGATGTACCTATATAAACTCACACATGTAGTAGGGCTGGAGCAAAACTAAGAAATACATTATTGTATTGCAAGATGGTAAAGATAATATAATATTAAATGAGTTTACTGTGTTGGGATTTTTACCATAAGGGTTTCCCATGTGAAATCTTGTGTTTTGTGTAATATTGTGTGTGTGCAATTTTTCCTATTCAATTTTAACATAAATATTATGTTAGTATTATTTATATTGGATTTTTTTATTAGTCATTTTCTCTTCAACAATATTTTGGAATTCAATAACTCCATTTTTATGGTAACATAAGGTGAGAGTCTATTGATGTACTTTAGCATCTTATGTTTCTCTATCAACTTCTTACATATATGCACAATGTAGTCATGTAATTCATTGGCATACTCTTTAACTAATTGCTCCTTAGGCTAGTGCGACTATTAAAACTTCATTTATTCACCCTCATAGTGTTTGAGGAGGTAATACTCATTCTTCAAAGAATCAATAAAAAAATTCCAAGCGTCTACGGGTTTATTTTCTTATTTTTATTTGGCATTAAAGGTTTCCCACAAGAGGGACAGTGAAATGGAATTCTTCAACGCAAAAAAAGTGATCCTCTCCGTGTTAGTGACCAATTGATCAAAAATCATGCCTCAAGTCATCAAATCCTACCATCTAATATTGTGGCATTGATTTTTACTTCAAACATTGGAATTTCAATATTGACTTACACTTTGAAAGGGGTTTGCTGCTAAAACAACAAATGCACAAGCTATGTGGAAGAAGAGTGGCTTGTGGGCAAAGTTGTACCATGAATTCATGGAAGTAGCCAAAGATTTCATTTTTATTCTCCTTGAGGGCATCCCAAATAAAATTTTGGACATCTAAAGATGCCTCAGGGAATGCTTTTGAGATTTAACCATCTTCCTCTTGTTACGACATTATTTTGTATACTCTAAAATATAAACAATTAGTTGTTTTTCATTCTCAAGTTAAACTTGCATGTTTATAAGTATATGAGATCTCTCAATATAATACCAATGATCTCCATCACGAGGCCTAGGATGTTGGTGTGGGAAAATTTTCCCTTGGTGACAAGCTATGGATTGTAGAATCTGTAGATGAAAACTAAAAAGTAGTAAACAAACAACACATTCAAATGCAAAATTATTTATAGAATGGTGCAATTTACATTCAATATGTAGAATAGGGAACATGAAAGTGTGCACAAGATTCAATAAGATTATAAAAGTAGGTTTTTGTGATCAAAAGGGGAAACTCTTCCATATGATTTGTTTAGACTGAAAGAATGGAAAGTTACATATATACTTTGTTGGGTGAATATTTTGTCAATCAGCGTATTGATAAACAAAATAGGTCTGATCAACCATAGCAGGAAGATTGGTCGGCCAAATGTGTAGGTTTACCACATCAAAAGGGGACTAATCTCTCCTCTCATCAAGGGGAGGTTCCCTGTAGATATGCAGGAGCTATATAATATATATATATAAATAGAAAATAACACTCAAGGGTAGGATAAACCATCCATCTCTCTTTTTTCAGAGATGATGTGCACAAATCAAAGGAGAAATCCTGATGATATGACAAAAGACTCTCCTCTTCTTTCAAAATTGTTGTTTAGTAGACAAAAGGAATATTTTTGGTGATGATAAATAACTGTAATAGGGTATAGTAACACAGCAGGATGAAATGAGGCACAAAGTCTCCACCTCAACTACCAAAGAGTGAAATACGAAGAACAATGAGGGCACAAAGTCATCCCAAGGTTCTTTACACAGAAACAAAAAATAAACACACACTAAAGACAATTATGATAGCATAAAGTCTAAAAGTAACTGGCTTCAGGACACCTTATTTGTCACCTCCACTAGTTTTGCTTGTTAAATTGCATAAACAAGAATACATTTAGAAAACAGACATAAGAACAATCTCCTAGAATGATACAAGTTATAACAGCACAAAGTCTGAAAGTAACTTGTTTTCTAATTCTAACAAAGAAATATGATGAACAATTTGAGCTCAAAGTCTTAGTAATGCCTTTCAATTTGGGCAGATTTTTATTTTTGATGACAGAGAGATGGATGGTTTATCCTACCCTTGAGTGTTATTTTATGTTTATATATATATATATATATATAGCTCTTGCATATCTACAAGGAACCTCCTCTTGATGAGAGGAGAGATTAGTCCCCTTTTGATGTGGTAAACCTACACATTTGGCCAACCAATCTTCCTGCTATGGTAGAAGATAATCTCATCTTGGCAGGGAAGATAAGGAGAGATCCTAATATAAATATACCCTCATCATCTTCTGAATATCCATCTACAGGCACCACTGATCCAATGGTGCAAAAGTTGGCAAATGAGTTACTTGCTCTCAAAAATCAAATGGTGCAAGGAATGTCTTCTGATCCTTCATACAGAGATATACCAAGGAGGACATTTCCAAATTAGTCATACCAGGGCAATGCTACCAGGAATCAAGGGTAGCTAAATTGTTTTCCCCCCCCATAGGGGGAACTTGCCATTGAAGCACCCCTAGCCAATTTAGCAGTGGGATATCTTGAAGCATAATCAAATTTCTCTTTCCAGCCTGAATTGAGTCAATAAAATGATGCTGATCTCCTCGTAGAAAACCAAGAAGAATCAGCTGGTGACTCTAACATTAGTTTTCTGAACTACTAAGATGAAACCAAAAGTAAAGGAGAAGCTTTTGATTGATCATACACTATGTTCACACGGTCCAAGAACCAGTCAGCTCAACAAGCTGATAAAGGAAAAATAGAAGAGCAACCTCAACCAACAATTTCAATTGCTAAACGTGGAACCTCTCTACCTTTCCAACCAAAGGACCCAGTGATCACCAAAAAGGTAAGAACATCAATTTTACCTTCACCTTTAACTTCAATTTCGCAAATCAATCCTTCCCCCTCTACAAACCAAAAGGTTGAATTACGTTCCTCTGTTCTTAGTCCAATTCAGTCATTTGACATAATTGATCATGTTAAGAAAACCAAAATTTAAATGACTGAGTTTCAATATTTACAATCTAATCCTGAGCAGTTGGATAGGTTAGTTGAGAGTGTGAAGAATAAGGCCATCTCACCAGGACAAGATGATAAGAAGGTAATTCTTAATTCCTCAAAGAACATGCTCATTACAAATAATCTTGTCATTACTCCTCCTGTTACCCCTGGGAAAATAGAACCTTTCTATGTTTCCCTTTTGATAAATGGTCACAAGTTGAGCAACTGCATCATAGACTCAAGTGCATCTGACAATGTCATGCCTACCAAAGTGGTAGAATCTCTTAAATCATACTGACCAAAACATTTGGTATATGTTTCTCCATGGAGAACAAACAAGTACCTCTGTTGGGACAAATTAAATATGCCCAATTTGCATTTGTAGCCTTTCCAGACAAAAGAACCAAGATGACAGTCTTGATGGCTGGTGTTCCAACCTCATACGGTATTCTGTTAGGGCAAAATTTTTGCAAGGATGTTGGTGGAGAATTGAGCATGGACCTATCTAAATCAAGGATCCCTGTTAAAGGCATCATACAAAAGTTGCTTCCTAAAAAAGAATCAAAATATATTGTCACTCAAACATCAGCCCCTAAAGCTCAAATTCTGTTTGAGTCTTTTGGCATGGGTAACTATTTTCTTTCTACAAATGAAGTTCATGAAACATCTGATAAAGCTTTTCAAAGTGTCAACCCATAAATTAGTTTAGCTAGAATAGTAGAAGAATTGGTAGGTTGCAATATAGATAGAGAAGGATCTTCCCTCTCTAATGAAGGAAAATCTAAAGAAAAATCAGTGTCTGATGAGGTATGGACTCTAGAATTTGATGGAAGCTGCTCCTCTACCGGTTCAGGAGTTGAGATTGTGTTGATATCTTCTCAAGGAGGTATTTTTCTTTCATCCTATAAGTTACAATTTAGCAACACTAATAACACAGCTAAATATGAATCTCTATTGCTTGGATTGAAGGTTGCTTGAGACAAAGGCATCAATCTCCTGCATGCCAAAGGAGATGTTGAACTAGTGGTTTATCAAGTGAAAAACCTGTACCAAACCAAGAATGAAATATTGTGCCACTATCGCAACCTAGTCTGGGACCAAATTGAAAGCTTTGATGCTTTCAACATCTCTACCATACCCAGGGAATCCAATGATAGAGCTGATGCACTTGTTGTTTCGGCAACTCTCTTAGTTCCTCACCCAGACTTCATAGAAGATAAGTATACCATTGAGCTGGTGTTTATATCAAGTATGCCTGACAATGCTAATCATTGGCAAGTATTTAATGATGATCACCAACTCATTGCCTTCCTGGAATGAAAAGACAGCTTTGAACAACTGCATTTTGAAGGCAGTGAACCTCAAAAGTGTGAACCAGCCCTTGAATCAAGTTCAGATGCAAATGAAGAATTATTACAACTCAAAGGGAATAAAATTTCCAAAGGCCTAGTTTTCTTTGATAAGCTATTTGACAAATATGACAGATTCATCAAATAACAACAAACAGATTCAAGCTCCTCTCAGGGATTTGATCAAATAAATCTGACTACTGAAGAAAATCTTAAGATGGTGAATATTGAGAAGTGTTGCACTCCTGAGGAGAGATTCAATTTCACTGCTCTACTCTACTAATACATGGACATCTTAGCATACTCTTATGATAACCTGAAGTCCCTCAGTCTTGATGAAATCTGCCATGACATTCCTCTCAAGGCTGATTCAGTGCCTTATAAGCAAAAATCCAAACTATACAATCCTAAGATATCAGGGACTATTTTGTTTGAGATACAGAAAATTTTGAACGCTAGAATCATTTTCCCAATCCATCATTCCACATGGATTGTAAACATGGTGCCTATAAGGAAGAAGAACGGCAAAATTTGCATCTGTGTAAATTTTAGGAATCTGAATTAGTCATCTTTGAAGGATAACTATCCTTTGCCAATCATGGATCAAGTGCTTCAAATAGTGACAGGCTCAGAGATGTTATCAATGCTAGACAGCTTCTCAGGATACAATCAAGTTAAAGTTAGTGAAGCAGACCAGTACAAGATGACCTTCACCACTCCTTGGGGCACATTTGCATATAGAAGGATGCCTTTTGGCTTGATAAATGCTCGCGCTACCTTTCAAAGAGCAATGGACCTTGCTTTCAAGGATGAAATGGGTAAGTTCATTGTAGTTTATCTTGATGACTTGACTGTCTTTTCTAAGCATCGCCCAGATCATATACACCACTTGCAATAAGTGTTGGAGCACTGCCGCCAGACTGACATTTCCTTGAACCCCAAGAAGTCAATTTTTGGAGTAACAGAGAGGAAACTTCTTAAACACATTGTGTCCAAAGAAGGCATAAATATTGACTCAAATAGAGTCAAGTCTATTCAAGAGCTTACCTTACCTACAAGTAAAAATGTTATTCACTCTTTCTTCAAAAAAGTGAATTTCTTATAAAGGTTCATACCCGAATTTGCTGAGAAGACTCGACACATTGTAAACATGATGAAAAGGAAGGCCACCTTTAGATAGACTAAAGAAGGCAAGTCAACATTTGAGGATATCAAGATTTCTATTGCCCACATCCCAACTCTGGTTTGTCTAGACTACAACAAAGAATTCACCATATATAGTTATGCTTCTGAGCACACACTTTCAGTAATTATGGTTCAATAGAATAAAGAAGGTATGGAATCTCTCATTTCTTTCATGAGCTACCCTCTCAAAGCTCATGAGCTGAAGTATTCAAATATGGAGAAGCATGCTTATGTAGTGGTGAAGGTAGTCAAGCATTTCTGCTTCTATATCCTAAATTCACACACTACTACCTTGGTTCCTGACACTACAGTCAAGTCCATATTAACTTAGCAGGAGTTTGGAACAAAAAGAGGCAATTGGATTGCAAAGATCCAAGATTTTGATCTAGACATAAGACAACAAAGCTGGTATGAGAAAAAGGTCTATGTTAATTAATTACTGATAACAAACTAGAAGAAACAGAGCATGAAGAAGCAGAGGTAGAAGACACACTGACAGTCCTCTTTATCTCTACTATGAATGAGTGGTATTCAGGTATTGCTCATTTCCTTACTTATGGTGAATGTCCTACTCACTTATCTTACAAAGAAAGGAGGACTATCAAGTTGAAAGCTACCAATTTTGTCCTTTGGGACAACGGCCTGTACAAGAGAAGCCTTGATGGAGTATTCCTTCACTATGTAGACAAAGAGTAGCAAAGCAAACTTTTGAAATGCTTCCACAATCTAGCCTATGGAGGACATTTTTTTGCTCCTGTGACTACCCACAAGATTCTGTGAGCTTGGTATTACTGGCCAACTCTTTTCCAAGATGCCAGCAATTTATTGGAAGACCCAAGTTAGTTGCCTTGCCTCTCAAGCCAGTGATCATAGAAGAACCATTTCAGCAATGGGGAATTGATTTTAATGGAGCTATAAACCCATCTTCAAGTGTTGGACATGATTATGTCCTTACAGCAACTGACTACTTCACCAAGTGGGTAGAAGCTATCCCAACCAAACATGCCACTTCAGAAGTAGTGTGCAATTTCCTCAAAGAGAATATCATTTTTAGGTTTGGAGTCCCAACCAAGATTTTTACTGATAATGCATCTTGTTTCACTTCCCAGGAGATTACACAATTATGTTTCTATTATGAGATTACACTCTCCCACTCTTCTGATTACTTTCCACAAGGGAATGGACAAGTTGAATCAAGCAATAAGAACCTAGTGACTATCATCAAGAAGCTGGGAAATGACAACCAAAGGACATGGCATAAAGTATTGATTGATGCTCTATGGGCAGACAGAATTACACCAAAGAGAGTAATTGGTATGTCTCCTTTCCAACTTCTTTATGGTATCAATGCTGAGATACCAATCACCTTAGAATTGCTAGCCTTGAACTTGGCTAAGGCAATTGAAGATCAGACATATGAAATCCCCCTTGATAACAGGATTATGTGCCTGACTAAGTTGGATGAGCAGATAACTATGGTGGTGGACCAAATTGCTGCCCATCAAAGTTTAGTGAAGAAACTCTTCAACCAGAAGGCAAAAAATTATGATTTCCAAGTTGGAGATCAAGTCCTGTTGTGGGACAAAAGGAGAGAACCAAAAAGGATGCATGGAAAGTTTGATTCCCTTTGGAGAGGCCCATTTATTATTCATCAGCATAATGGTGAAAATAGCTTCTTACTGAAGTATCAAAATGGCACACTCTTTTCTCTGCCTCACAGTGGGCAGCATCTGAAACACTTCAATTCTTGAAGTACTAGATCATTTCATCTGTACATATGTATATTTGTGTAGTTTTTAGTTCCATTTTGTTTTGTTTATTTTCATTTTTGATGCCTTTCATTTCTGAGTAACATGACTCTATAACCCAATGGCACACATGAAGACACTAGAGATTTTGGATTTTACTACCTTCAATTCTTTTTACAATTGATGGAAGTTCCCCAATTGGAGCCAGCTGTTGTACCCAAAAAATGTCACTCATTTTTGAGACAACATATAAGCTATTTTGGTCCTGCAAGACAAAATTATCTCTTCCCATTTCAAAAAATTATTCTAAACTTTCAAAATTGGGAATTATTCAAACTTTTTCAGTTAAAAAACTAACATGTTCAATAGGTTCAAAGGCTTCTACAGGGGAGTTCAATCAAAAGACAAGTTTTCTCAACATGCTTTCGAGGCTGGTTCAACGCCTTGGTTTAACCAAAAATGTTCATCGGCAAGATTATAATAAGGATTGAACCATTGAACCATCAAACCCTACTTTTAAAAAAAAAGGTTCAAAGGTTCAACGGGTTCAAAGGTTTAACAACGTCAACAGGCTTCAACAGTTAAATGCTTCAGTCAATAGGTTCAATGGCAGTTGGTTCAACATGGTTTGTTTCCAAGAGCTTGGTTCAAGCGGTAAATTGAATAAATAGAAATGGAGGGAATTTCCGTAGCAAAAGTGACTAAGGCAAGAAAAGCCTGAAACAAAATCCCGTCAGAGCCTAGTGGATGCTGCCAAGTGTCATTTGTCGAGCCCCATTTTACTTTGTTTCTAAGAGTTGCGAAAGTTGCCACGTGTCCTTTGTAAGATAAATGGAACACTCCAAGTGTCAACATTTGCATGAATCTAAAATGAGTCTCAAGTGTATCTATAGTGTTTCTAAAAGCTCAACGGAAGCCACCATGTGTCATCTTTCGTGAGACAATCAAAAGGCCTCCAAAGCCTCTATAAGTTAAGTGGATGATGCCACATGTTCTCACCTATTTCATAGGAGATGCTTCCATGTGTCACCTATTAAGATTAGCAGAAAATTGACTAAGGCAAAGCGAAAGGAAAAATTACCCTTGCAGAGGACATTGAACCAAGCTAAGTGCCCTTGTGGAGGGCAGTGAGCAAAAGCGGACACAAGGAATTCCTTTGGAAAAGTTCCTATGGTAAAATGGTTAAGGAAAAAATACTTTGGACTTTTTGTCTAAAAAAATTCACCTGAGAAGAAAGCCTGATGGAAATCAAAAACAAAGCAAAGGAAGATTTCCTTTGGACAATTTGTCTGAAAGAATTCCTTCAGACTTTTTATTCAAAGGAAAAGTCCCCCAAAATAGAAAACCCACCGAAGAAATAAAAGCCTAAAAAGCCACCATGTGTCCCTTACAAAGTTTAGTGGAAACTACCACGTGTCATCTCTCAAGACATAGTTTCAAGTAATGGAACATGCCATGTGGCATCGTCCGCATGAATCCAAAATGAGTCTAGAATGTTTCAAAAGGGAAGCTAAAGCTCGGTGGAAGCTACCATGTGTCGACATCCGTAGTTTCTTCCTTTGGTCTCTTTGTTAAGTAAGGATTATGGTGGGTATCAGGTGAGTGGCTAAACTCAGTGGAAGTTACCACGTGTCATCCTCCGCAAGATTTTTAAAAGACATTCAGAATATGCCACCTATTCCATTATAACTATGTGAAACGTGACAAGTGTCCATATCCACATCTTGAGTTTCTCACAAGTTTCAAAGCTTCTTTTAATAAGCATCTCTCAGAGTCCCATGGATGCTGCCAAGTGTCCTCATCTATTTTGTGGTAGAACGTGCCACGTGTCAAGTGTTAAGATCAGCGGAAAGTGACCAAAGAATAGAGGATCAAATTGAACCAAGGACCCAATTCAATAGCCAGGAAGGAGGAACGATGAAGAAGACTAGAAATATCCATGCATAAGATATGTTTCTAGAAGTAGACCACCAGGTGGACATTGGAGAACACAAAAATTCAATGGCATGACCCGTTTCTCTGCATTGAGAAAAGCAAATGGGCAAATACGCCCGATTCCAACATATCTTCTTGACAAAATTTAAAATATATTGAATGCAACATAATGTGTTACTGCTCCCAAGTCTTTCTTGGAGGGCTATATATTAGACTCTCTCTTATTGTTTTAAGGGGGATCTCTCTCTTTCATTAGAAACAAAACTCTACCCAGATTGAAAGGCATTACTGAGACTTTGAGCTCAAATTGTTCATCATATTTCTTTGTTAGAATTAAAAAACAAGTTACTTTCAGACTTTGTGTTGTTATAACTTGTATCATTATAGAATATTGTTCTTATGTCTGTTTCCTAAATGTATTCTTGTTTATGCAATTTAACAAGCAGAACTAGTGGAGGTGACAAAGAAGGTGTCCTAAAGCCAGTTACTTTCAGACTTTGTGCTATCATAATTGTCTTCAGTGTGTGTTTATTTTTTGTTTCTATGTAAAGAACCTTGGGATGACTTTGTGCCCTCATTATTGTTCATATTTCACTCTTTGGCAGTTGAGGTGGAGACTTTGTGCTTCATTTCATCCTATTGTGTTACTATACTGTGTTACAGTTATTTTTCATCACCAAAAAGATTCTTTTTGTCTGTTGAACAACACTTCTGAAAGAAGAGGAGTGTCTTATGTCATATCATCAAGATTTCTCCTTTGATTTGTGCACATCATCTCTAAAAAAAGAGAGATGGATGGTTTATCCTACCCTTGAGTGTTATTTTATGTTTATATATATATATATATATATAGCTCCTGCATATCTACATGGAACCTCCCCTTGATGAGAGGAGAGATTAGTCCCCTTTTGATGTGGTAAATCTACACATTTAGCCGACCAATCTTTCTGTTGTGGTTGATCAAACCTATTTTGTTTATCAGTATGTTGATTGACAAAATATTCACCCAACATAGTTAATATTAGAAACTCAGGGCATGCTAACAATCTCCTATCTAGTCTTCGTGTGTGTTCTCACATTTTTTATCCTTTATGGGTCAAATGCTATAATATATACATAATTTTAAGAAGGTAGTTACAATATTAAAAAAAGCTACAAAAGAGACATTGGTTCATCTTCTAATTGAGTGACAACACCTCAACACTGCAAGATTGCCACACTTTATGGCTCTAAAGACTGTGATATTTTAGGATCTGCCCAAGTCTTTGATAGGGAAAATTCAGAAGGTTGAGCTTAAGAAGAAGGCAAAAGATTTAGGGAGCTTCACAAAGTATCAAATCAAACTCTAACCTAGCTCTTAACACACAAAAAATCACTACTGCACCCTTCATATTATTTGATGGCATCTATTGTCAACCTATTCATTCATTTCGTATATAAATAATTATAAAATCTAAATTGAGGTGTTTATACTTTAAAGTTTCAACCAATGGCTATCTTAATAGAGGGAAGTTTTTTTTTTTTTTTGTTATTTAAAAAAAAACACTTGTATTCAATAAAAAATTCATCATCATCAAATTAAACATACCATTTTTATACCTTCTTGTCTTTCATACAGAGATAGCCATTAATAGTTCCACCATACAAAAATACCAAGTGGGCTTCAAAAAATCCCCACCCATCTGAGGCCGGTCATAAGTTTTAAAATGTAGCATCAATTTCCTAGAGTTTTCTAAACATTTCTAAATTTTCTAACATAAATATTGAAAAAAGCAAAATTCCCAAGAAAGATATTAATATCGAACTTCACTATATTAAAATATTCACAATTAACTATTAAGGTCTACAATATGAGCTTTACTATATTCGCAAGTAAAGAAACTTTTAGGGTCTACAATATGAGCTTCACTATATTCACAAGTTAAGTTACTTTTAAGGTCTACAATATGCACATATGGAACCACCCTATAATATGCACATATTAAATCACTCTTTACTCCTATAAACCTATTATGTGTAAGCAGAGAGGTAGAAAATTATGTTATTATCATATAAGTAATACAAACCCTACCCACTTCATGATTTGAAATTGTGACCTCCCTTACTAAAGCACAAGTTATTCACCATCAAGGCCACAAGTTATTGAAATCACTTGATCTAATTCTTCATGTTTCATCATGTTCCAAAAAATCATTAAATAACTTCATCCTACCTTTTAATGTACATAGGCTTTGATTCCCATAATTATGAAACAACCAAGGGCAACAAACCATTGGAAGGAATCGTATATTCCCCATTGTGCTCCAATGAGTTTTCCAACCATAAGAATTGTCAAAGGAAAACCTTGAGTTTAAATTCATACAAGGCTCATGTTTTTCCCACCCTAAGCCACAATAGCACCCTTAAAATTAATCATAGAAGATACAAGGTAGTCTATAGGGTGAGATATCATAGCATAAAATATTCTAGTTATATTCCCTTGTGTAAAACTCATACCCGCTTCGAGGAGGTATTGCATTGGTCCTTTCGTCTAGGGAACATGTGCTTGTACAATAGTTTTTCTATGTTTTCAATGGATGTGAACTTCATCATTGTATAACAAATTTAGATAACACGCAGTGGTCCAATGCCCTTGTACAAGCTATGTAGTCCCTTTGATCTCACTAGCTTACAGGTCCATCAAACAAAGCCTTTGGGAAGGCCAGGGTGTTATGTTTTAGGGTGACATGTTCCCTTATCCCTCATTCCTTGTCCCAACCTGCATGTTATTTTCTTGTTCAAATATCATTTTTCAATGAAATTTTATTTATTCAAATATTATTTTTTGGATTTTGTCTCCATGTTATTTTCACATTCAAATATTATTCCTAGGATTTTGAGGGTACATCTATGATGTAGTCATGGTTAGGGGTCTTAATTAAGAGATGCCTTAAACAACACAAACCTTAGAATACACAATGGAATATGCAAATAAATACAAGAAAACTCAAATCTTTACTAATTTTAATTTTAGGAATTATAATGCATATATACACATCTAGCAATGATCCAAAACTCATAATTTTTTATTGAAATATATTTCAAAAACATGAAAATAATACAATAATAATGATTTCTCTAAGAAAAGATGTTTTATTACTCAAGATTGCAAATACAAACATATGTTTATCTCTGGGAAGAGATGTTTGCTTTCCTTTTTGGGTTACATCTTCATTTATACACATTTTAAAGGTAGGAGGAGGATGTGTAAGGTCACTAATCTCAAGGGAGATGAAGTAGTTCAACTTCCATGATTCACAACAGTACAGAATTCAAGGAATTGTTATTTTTAGACTACACTATTAAAATTAAAATTTAGGGAACTTTCATTGGGTTTTTGGGGTCCAAACCCATCGATAAGATCTTTGTTCCATCTCACCACATTTTTCTCATTCTTAAATTTCCAATGGTTCAAACGGGGAGTCAATCGGAGCTATGGTGCAAAAGTTATGGCTCCCAAAAGTTTTGTCATCAATTAGGGTAGAACCGTCACCCGAATTATTACCTAAATTATTTCCCGGATCAATAAATCTCACAAATAAGATGTAGTACAACACTAGATCCATATATATCTACTTGTCAACTCACAATCTTTGCAAATATAGCTTCTTATTCACCCAACTAAAAATTGCTATGATAAATGATCATCTAATCCCATTGATCTTTGTTTTCCTCATCTTCCTCTCCCTCCTAGAATGAGTATATGGCATGCTTATATAGGCACAAAATCCACTTACAAGTGTTTTTCAATCCACTAACAATATTAAATATTTAACACAAACTTGATGATAATACATTACAATAGAGCTTATTAAATAATAACACAACTCAATGCACTATAACACATCACAAAGAATGTGCTATTTCATTTAGTTATTTCAATGTTACCCACCCAACAAGAAATGGTTAGATAGTTGAAAATTAGACCCTTTTGCTCTCTATTAGATCACCATGACCATTAAAGGGCTTCATAAGTGATATGGTTCAATAAATAGGTATGAGAATATCCAATGAACAAGTTGTCTTATTGCAAACTTTATATCTATCATAAAACTTATCATGCATTACCACAAGGTTCTCAAATGGCTCTAGAATGTATAGTAATGTTATACCAAGTTTGAAAGCTTTGAATTAAGTGTATTGATGTTAGACCAACACCTAAATTCAAACTCATGCTCCAAACTTATCGTAAGTTATCGAAATACTTATGCGATGAAGATACAAATCCTCCCAAGGACTTTTATAACACACAAACTCTTCTACTTTTATGAAAAAAACTAGACTATGCAGTGACTCTATGAATGCTTAGAAGCTCCAAAAGATACCATAAACCTTTAGAAATTCCTTGCAAATGTCTACACTGCTATGTTCAATAAAAATACCCAATAAACCTTTTTGCACCAAGCTTCACAAGTTTATTCAAACTAAGACAAAAATTACATGCATCAACAAACTTGCGTAAACATTACAGACAAAAATTTATACACAATAAAAAATTTACACTAAACTCAATTTAGTTAATTTTCCTAATCTAACATATTTTTGGTTGATGTACGATTATAAGTGAACCCATATGCTCATGTATCTTACACCCTAGGTAAATAAAAGAAACATGAGTTTTTGTTCATGTGCTTTCTACTAATGATATTTCAAGCTTGCTTTGTTTAATGCACTTATCCATGTCACATCTTCAATAGCTCGACCCTTCCACTTGACCACATGTACTCTATACTATGCATCATATTATTAATTTTTGTGTCAATCCCTTGTTCTACCTCCTCATACTTTTTTTTTGTTATCTACACTCTTCAATCTCTCTCTAGAATTTTAGTTTTAATATAAATATGTGCTTCAACTATTATGCCCTTCATGATAAAGATATAACTCTACCACATTGAAAATAGGTGAAATGTCAATATCTTCAAGTACTCAATCTCATATACATTCTTTGCAAACATTTGCACCACTCTACATGGTCCAATCTTCTTCCCTGTAACTTATTATATGTTCCTTTTTGAAATCTCTCTTTCTTCAAGTATGATAAAATTATTTCTATCCTGATACTCTACTTCCCTTTTCTTCATTATGTGCCTTGTTTATATTGTGTTGTACTCTTCTCTAATCATTCACACACATGCACATCTCTATGTGCTCTGCAAAATCCTACATCTTCATGTTTTAGTTTCTCACTTATGATGTCACATAAATTCAAAACTCCTCTTGGACTTGACCCATACACAATCTGAAATGGGGTCTTTCATGTACTCCTAAATAAATTTTTATATGTAAAATCAGTGTGCGTAAAAATAGTATCCCATGTTCTTGGGTTACTTTTAATTAAATATCATAATAAATAACTCAAACTTTTGTTAAATACCTTCATTTGTCCATCTGTCTGAGGATGATATGTTGAACTAAACTATAACTTGGTCTTCAACTTCTTTTACAACATCCTTCACAAATGTCCTACAAATTTCACATCTTTGTATGATTCTATGATGTCCAAAAAACCATGTAGCTTTAATATTTATTTGAAAAATAATTTAGAAATATTTGTTGCATCACTATTCTTCTTATAAGGCACAAAATCTATCATCTTAAAAAAATTATCAACTACTATAAATATTTAATCATTCCCTATATATTATAGACAACCCTAAAACAAAACCCATATATCCTCCTCTGGGCTATCTGAAATAGGTAATGGTGAATACAACCTTGCATTTTAACTTATGCCTTTTGCTAGCTAACAAACTCTACACCTTGAACAAATTTACGCACACGTGCTCATCCATGGAAAAAATAGTTTTTTGTTACTTATGTTGATGTCTTGTCATAACCAAAATGACCTACCAAACCTCCACTAGGCTTCTCCTTAATCAAATTCCCTTGCATTATACCTCTAGGTATACACAATTGCCTTCTTTTGAATAATGGACCCTCTTGAATAAAATACTTTAACCCTAGTGTCTCGTTGTCACTCAATGTTCTGCACATGACTTCCATGCTTCTTGAAAATCTTCATCATTTACATATTTTTTCTTCATAAGATCAAATCCTATGACTTTCACTCTCAATTCATTCAATAATAGGACTCTACGACTCAACACATCTACAACTTTGTTTGAATTTCCACTCCTATGTTTCAACAAAAATGAATAACTTTGTAGGAATTCAACCCACTTCATATGTCATTGATTCAATTTAACATGACTATTTATAAATTATAATCCCTGATGATCTGTATATAAAATAAATTCCTCAAGCAATAAATGATGTCTGAACTTATTGAGTGCTTACACTATTGCATAAAACAATAGATCATATATTGAATTATTGCATTTCAAGTCATTTATTCTCATTGAAATATGTGATAGGTTTTCCTTCTTGACTTGATATTGCACCTATTGTGATGACATCACAATATACTTGAAATAATTTGCTAAAATATGGCAATGCTAACACTGGTTGTTTAGTTACTTTCTTCAACTGCTAGAATCTATGTTCTACTTTGGTTGTCCAAACAAAGTCCTTTCTATTTTTTGACATTATCTCTATAATTGTTGCACAAATCTGACTTAAATTCCTAATGAACTCCTTGAAAAAACTTGCTAATCCATGAAAACTACATGCCTCAAATGTATTTTATAGTGATGGTCAATCCAATATAACTCACATCTTCTATATATCCATCTTCAAACCTTCTTGGGAAATGACAAATCCCAACTATACCAACTCCTTTTGTATAAAACCACGTTTCTTCAAATTCACAAATAACTTTTCATCTTGCAACTTCTCTAGCACTCTGCATGAATGTTGTAAGTGTTTTACCTTTGTGATACTAAAAATTAATATGTCATCAAGATATATAATGATAAACTTACCCAAAACGGATTAAGAACTTCAGTCATAAGTTTCATGAATGTTGCTAGTGCATTAGTTATTCCCAATGGCATAACCAAACACTCAAACAATCATTATTGTGTTTTAAATGCAATCTTCCACTCATCACCTTCCCTTATGTGAATATGGGGATATCCACTCTTCAAGTCAATATTTGTGAAGTATCTTGCTCTACTCAAGCAATTTGTCATATCGTGTATGTGCGATAATGGAAACCTATGATTTATGGTTATCTTGTTAATGGATCTACAATCAATGTACTTTTCTTCCCTCCATTCTTCTTAGGTGTTGAAACTATTGGTACTACACATAAGCTCAAACTTTCTCTAACCAACCCTTTATCTAACAACTCTTGTACTTGTCATTGTACCTACACATTCTCTTTGGGTGTCAACCTATATGCCAATTTATTTGGTAAATTATATCCTAAAATTAGATACATGTGGTGACTAATACTCCTCATCTAGTAGACCATTTAAAACAATCTCCAAAATTTCATCTATCATCTCCAAGTGATTATTCATTTCCTTCTATTGTGCTCACAACTTGTGTGGGTTTAGGGATTACTACTAAGCATGTTAATTCCTTCACCTATTTCATAAATTGCTTCCCTGAAATTATCAAAAACTTTGGACTACTTTATATTTCTTCACTTTTATCCTTCAAAGCAATCAAAGTATGCTTATTTCCATCTTCACCAATGTGTATGTATTTGCAAAACCATCATATTGTGCCTTGCGATCAAACTGCTAAGACCTTATAATAAAAACATGATGAACATCCATGGGTATTATATCACTCATAACTTCATCCTTATAGGTACCAATTTGAAATTTTTCTAAGAAAATCTCATTCACCAAACCCTGATGTCCCTTCAACAACCATAAAACCTTATATGGATTGAGATGCACAATTCTTTTCAAATGAATCTTATCAACCATCTCTTGCAAAATAGTACTATATGTACAACCACTATCAAGAATTAATTTGCAATACTTGCACCTAGACTTAAAAATGGTTCTAAACAAATTATTTCTTTGTACTAAATTATTCTCCTCTTTCATAGGCTTCAACAAAACCCTCTTCATCATGAGATCTTCAATTTATAGATCATCTATATTATGAATAGACTCTAACACTTTCCTCATCAATGTGTGTGATTTGAATGCTCACATGAGTTCTGTTACTTTACTACCATCATTATGCATATGTAGACACTCAAATGCTCTTTTTCTAGTCTCACCATATTCAAGATGTACCATGGAAACCACAACTTCTACCTTGTCCATAATATCCTCTACCTCTAAAATTTCCTCTACCTCTTTGAGTATCAACATCATTACACTATAAAGTATTTTCCTTGCCTCCTTACGTAGAATAAGCTCTATCAATTCCACCTCCTTGTCCACATTCATGCATGAATTTTCATTTTCCTCATGCTACTCCTTGTTGTTTTCATGATAAATTTTCTTCCACCTTTAGTGCATACTGATAGTCTTCTTCATAGATTGCATCTTGAATTGTAATGTGAAACACATTTATATGATATCTTATTAGCATCTTCTTCAACATGACCCTCTCTAATGGTAAGTCTATACAAATATTCAATGTAATTATTTACATTCATCTCCCTGTCATTAAGTTTTGAAGGTTCTTGAACAAACTCATTTTATAATCCACAGGGATGGATTTAACCTTTGGTTTCATAATAAATCTAAGTCTCAATCTTATCTTTGCATTTTCTTAATCTTTTATTTTGAATATGCTCCCACCACAAGGATTCACAACCTTTCAACTTTACATCAAAAAATTTAACTCATTTGAGATCTTCCATACTCTCATACTTGAAATAATTATCCAACCCAATGATCAATTCAATAATATCTTTAGGTCTCAAACTTGAAGAATAACTTCTAGGGTCCAACTTTGGTTTATTAGTCATTCTTGTAACAACTCACAAGAATCAATCTTCAGGTTCATTAACCACTTCTTATGCACCTTGTATCTCAGGTACTTCTGCAACTTCACTATCAATTTCATCATCCCTCGGCATTGTGTTGTATCCATAGCCTCTAATTGAACTTGCATATCTCTCATTGATTCCACCTGATCTATGAGTCTTGGTATTCCAACAACTTGTAACCTTTTGTATTCAATCCATCTAAACATCCTCTCTATGCCATTTCCTTATAAATTAAATATACTCTACATCTTCTATCCAACAATCTCGTAGGAATATGTCTACAGTTACTTTCTACTTGTACTCACAAATGTAGAAAGCAATACTAACCTACAATGACTAAAACCTTACTCTAATACCAAATGATGTAGTTGCAGCTAGGGTCTTAATTAAGAGATGCCTTATACCACACAACCCTCAAAATACACAATGGAATATACAAATAAATGTAAAAAAAATCATATATTTATTGGTTTCATTTCAATAATTATAATGCGCATATCCACTTACAACAATTTCAAAAAAAAGATGTGGTACAATACTATATCTATAAATCTCTACTTGTTAACTCATGTTCTTTGCAAGTATAGATTCATATTCACCCACTAATTTATTTATGATCTCTAATCATATAATGTTATTAAGCTCTATATTTATCTTCTTCTCTCCCTCTCTCCCTTAGAACGAGTGTAAGGACATACTTATATAGGTGCAATACCCACCTCCTTACATTAAGTGCTTAAAAGTCTACTAACAATATTAAATGTTTAACATGGTCCCAACATTAATTCATCACAATAAAGCATATATCATGATAACACAACTCAATTCACTCTAATACATCATAGGTAATGTGTTATCCCCTTTAGTTATTCTGATGATATCTACCCAATATGGAATGGGTAGACCATTGAGAATTAGAACCTTGTTCCAACCATTAGATCACCATGATCATTAAATGGCTCCATAAGAGATGTAGTTTGACTAATAGGTGTAAGAATCTCTAATGAACATATTGTCTTAAATAAAACCATATATCTATCATGAATCTTACCGCAAATTACCACAAGTTTTTTGAATGGATATAGAATGTTTGGTTGATTTAAATTTTTAGGGTTATGGAGTTTAAGCCCTAGGTTGGTAAAGGGGTTGAGTACAGTAAATCAAGGTATAAAACATGCAATAAATATAGTCACTGATTTATAACATAATTGACCTAGTTTGACCTTTATAAAAATAGTAATAAATAATGCAAACAAGTACTTAGTTGAAAACTGACTGAGACAAAAGATTTGAAGGCTGTAAACCATGATAAGAGTTGATATGAATGTCACAAACAGGATCCAAGTGTCAAAACCCTTCCTATATAGTAGCACTATAACTGGACAATAGCACCAATGACACTAGGGTCCTCCTTTTAGCACTAATGTCATATGTGCAGAACTGCTATGAGATTCTAGGTGCACCTATGTCAGAGTCTGCCAAGCATATTCCTATGCGTGTAAGTTATGATTCCCTATTGATGACCTATTTTGACTGATTTTACATGTAAACCCTAAGCCTCTATGTAGTAAACAAACAACTCAAGAGAATGGTGACCTATTTTGATTGATTTTAGAATGGTGCAACTCATATTTAATATGTAGAATGGGGAAACATGAAGTGTGCACAAGATTAAATAAGAATGAAAATGCAAGTTCTTGTGATCAAAAGGGGAAATGCTCCATATGATTTGTTTATACTGAAATAATGGAAATTTACATATGCAATTTATGTTAGATACTCAGGTCATGTTAACAGTCTCCTATCTAGTCACCGTGTGTGTTCTCTCATTTTTTATCCTTTATAGGTTAAATGCTATAATATATACATCATTGTAAGAAGGTAGTTACAATATAAAAAATTTACAAAAGAGACATTGGTTCATCTTCTAATTGAGTGACAAATTCTCTTCTTATAGATATGGTGGTTGGACTTCCATTTGTGTGGTGTTGCTAACAGGTTCTCTAACATGGTGTAGACTTGGAGAATGTCACCTAGCATGTTGCATGGCAGAAGTGAGTTGACACATGGTTGTTGAGTGTGGATGTACATGTGCAACACCATAGACTTGTGTACTATGTTCTTTGATGTTGTAGTAACTCACAAATGTATTGCAAGATAGGAGAAATGGTGCACAATGTTGTAGGTGGATGTGTTGTGTCTTATGTGGATACATAATGTGTGGAGTTTAGATGTGTCTATGCAATGTTAAAATCATGTGTTACATGTGACAAGGTGTTGTAACAACTCACATGTATATCACAAGGTTGTGTGCATGATCTAAAATGTCATAAGCACATGGAAATCAAAGTATTCATGATGAGTATCCTGACTTAAGCATAAGCTACCCATGGATCAAGGTGGATCATTTTGAGGGAAAGCATCAAAAGTGGAATAATCCCCTATTAGTGGCTCTGAAACCATCGAACCATCATGTCCATCTTTAACAACTATAAGCATAAGCATCCCCCATCTAAGTAGAGGAGGAACAATCACACCCACATCCGCAACATCATGCAATAATGATTCCCACCATGAATGCCCAATAACGGTTTTAACATAAGTAGGAAAAATTCAATCAACCTATTCAGGAGGAGGCGTAGAGAAGTGACTATGAGGGTGGATCTGCTTCCACTATAACTGTAGTGGAGGGGAACCTTAATGCATGATGTCTAATAAGATTCTACTCATAGCGCAAGGAGTACTCTGCCAATGATTAAACATGTTTTTTAGGTGCTTAAACTCTAAAGAAACTTGTTTAGCTTGTGCCTAGATATGAAACAATACAAAGGTGAACACATACACTATTTCATTAGTAAAAAACTATTGTGAAATAATCTCACTATTAAAGATAGTAGAGTTTTATAGAATTTCAAAGCTAAAAAAAAATAGTAGTTCTATTTTTTTTCCAAATGAAAGCAATCAAACTTGGCCACTAAGCATTATATCCAAACCAAGAAACCCTCCAAGATATGGGCTTTGGATGGAAAGGCAAAAACAATATGTGAATCCACTTCCAAGAAAACTACATGCAAGAGAAAGTCCATAACAAATGCTTGACGTTCTTTGGTATGTTACAAACAAGTCATTATGGATAAAAAATCTCAATTTGGTGACTTGTTTGCCCAACGACAACCATTGACAAACTAAACACCATAGATAATGCATTAATTTTGGTTCAATATTAGTCTACCAAATATAATTAAGGTGAAAAATCTAAGTCCTAGGCAAGGAATTCAACCCTCACCATTGATCGGTTAAAAAAATCCAAAGAAAAGGAAATAATAATTTTTTAAAGAAGCCCATGGAAGTAAATCTAGAAAACTATATCACATTTCCAATACTAATCTTTCCACCATGCTATAAGTGGTTGAAGACCCAACTAAGGCATCATACCACCAGGTATGTGTTATTGAATACATGAAAAGATGGATGGAAATTCAGAGGTAAGAATCTTATATTTCCTTTACAAGATGAGCCATGGAATCCAATCTCATGAAGAAACAAGATCACAAGAGTATGAATGCCTTTCTTGAAGAGCCTAAGATATTTAACTCATGGAGTTTCTACAAGCGGTAGGTTTTGAGTATAGTGATAATGAAAGATAATCAAATATTATGGTCATTAAAATATATGTCCAATATAAACCCATCCCCAACCCAATTAAAAAACTATTTAATTAACTCAATGATCCGTAAACTACACTGATTCAACTCAAAGTGAAGTTTTAAGTACAAATATTGAAAATTCTCAAACTTGACAAATTCTTGAAAAACTCAAAAGAACTTGCAAAATGTTTGGCATAAAACGTTCTCGGTTGTTGAGATGGAATGGAGTTGTCAAAACACTGATTACTTCCAATTACCAGTTAAACTAATTTTTAATAACATTGTGTTATAATTGTCAAAATGAAAATTACTTTCATGAGTCATTTACTAATTGAGATCAAATCAGCAAATTGAAACAAAAACATGCATCAAATGACAATTACCAAAACACGAAATGTGATAACAGAGTTCGACTCAATAATTGATGCCTACATCTCCGGGTTCTCCAAAGGAGTGGATCGTTTCCATTAAGGGCACTTCAAACACCTGGAAACAATAAACAATTTTCCTGCAAGCTGATCTCTCAATGCAAAAATTCACCTTCACCGTGACTGATAATCAAGCCTGGCACCTTCGAATTTCGTGAGTCTTCACACCTGCAAAGTTGCTTTCAAAGTCCTAATAATCTCCAAAAATGGGATTAAATATACTCCTCCAATATGCAAATTGGATAAAAAGAGTATTAATACTGTGTATTATGGCTAAAAAATGGATAAAAATCCATTACATAAGCTTTCCCAAAGCTTTTACAAAGTCTCGGCCTCTTAAAATAAAAAACATAGTCCAAAATTTGATATATTCAAGTAGAAATTAGTCCCTTTTATAACACTTCGACCTCCGTGGTATTAACCTTTTAGGCAGCAGGTCAGGAGTTCAAAACTACCTCCCACCTTTCTAGGCACCTAGGCATGCGTTTAAAATCTTCTCCTCCTCTTTTGGCACGCTTTGACTTCTTCTTGGGCGCATTTGTCCCACATGGGTTGCGTGGAGGGTAGTTGCACTCTTTAAGATGCTTAAACACCTCATTGAATGTGTCAATGCCTCTTTTCATGGGCTTAAGGTGCCTAGCTGGGCATGCACATTGGACTTGGTCTCTCATACGAACCGTTCTCCCTTGGGTTTGCCACCTTGCTCGCCACCTTGCTTGGTCAAAGAGCTTATCTCACACTGCCACGTGGCATGTTGATGACGTGACATGTCATCGAACCAATTTTTTTTCAAACCTTACATTTTGCCAAGTGTCAACCTCTGTTAGGTCCAAATGTCGAAATGTCCTCAAAATGCGTGCCAAATGTCGCAAGTGACATTTTTCAACCAATCTTAAAATGGCCATAATAGGAGCTCTCGAAATCAGATTTACGTTTTAAAAAATGCATCAAAAAGCTTTCAACAAGATCTACAGTGTGCCACCACTGAAATGCTAACTTGAAACCATTATTAGAACCAAATTTTTGATCACACCTCCCCAATAGAGGGCTTTTAGTCTCTAAAAGTCCAATATCCCCTGTAACTGCAAACTGGTCTACTGCATCCATGAAAACAAAACCCAATCATAGCAAGAGGTATAAACAATTGCATTAAAATGATTCACAATCAAATTGAAAAAATGCCTAGTCCAAAGGCATGAGCAAGTGAATCTGCAACTACCAAAGTGATTACAACATACCAAAACTGCCTGCCCAAATGTCACATCCTATAAAGAGGTGAATTGCCAAAAATTGAAACAACTCCCAATGTAACTGCAAGACAAGTTTATAATGCCGACAACATACAATAAATGTTGTGGACATGTTACAATACAATGCCCTAGTATGGGACTTATATGCTAAGCAAATGCAAACAACCAAAAGTGTATGTTGCCTAACATCTAAACATGCCCATAGGGTCTTAACAATGCATCTATACATCCATGTGTCAAAAATAGATACATTCAAAATAGCAGTCAAATAAGTGTTGTAAGGAATCAACTCAACCTACAACATGCATTCTACTATTATCTCCAACTAATCAAATGAGTTCAAGTCCTCTAGACAACTCACACAACATAAATAGGAGATCAAAATCTTAGAGTTATCAAAAAGTGAGAATTGAAAAACTTCATATGATAAACCTGTCTTGAAGTGTTCCCACCAACTCTAATCTACATCTATCAAAGCTTGTTCATTCCCTTAGGTGAATTCTTAACCATGCTTTGCAAAAAGAATGTAGTGATAATCCACTTAACCATTTCTTTCTTCCTAGTGAAACTGATTTTCTTAGTGGATTCCTTAGCATCATTATGATTGATTTAACTTCATTGACCTTATTAATATGTTGATAAATCATCTTAGTTTTACCATGTTTAGAATGAGAAGATGATTGAAGCTTAAAACAATGATCAATCTGATGTCCACTCATATGGCAATGAGTGCAAACAACCTTCTTAGGTGAGGTCTCCCTTTTACCTCTTCTTGCTTTACCATGACGAGAATGGTTTTGAACACCTGCAACCTGCTTAAGCAAAGCATGTCTCTTCCAACAAGATGCAACATTGTGGTTTTGCATTCCATAAAAACTGCAAGGAAATGATTGCATTATCTTCTAAATGTTAAATCCAAATTTCTTAAACATAAAAAGTGGATCAAAAGATTTAGTGCTAACTCTAGTGTAGGAACTAAGAGGTGGAATCTCAGTACCTCTTCTACCTTCCTTCTTACACTACAAATGCTCTACTAGTGGCCTCGATCCTTTGCTATTAGAAGCTTGTCTTCCTTTAGTGATGGAGGAAGTTTCTCCAATTTCCACCTACTCACTAGTGAAACCCAAACCTGCATGAAGAGATCTATGCTCTACTTGTATTGGGTTAGTAATTCCTTAGCTATTTCTACCAAGAACTCTTCCATTAAATCCCATTTTCATTAATAATTTGGATCCTATACCCTTAGTGTGTTGTTCAAAACTACCAAAAGCATCATTACTTGAATCTAAATCTGAATGGAAAGAAGAAGTATATGAAGATTCTTGTGGTGAAAAACTTACACTGCACTCAGTCATAGTCTCTACATCTGAATTTGAAGGATTTACCTTTTCACACTCACCACATTGCAATCTAATCAAGAGCTCATCTTTGGATTCAAGCTCCGATTTTAAACTTGCAATTTGCTCTTCAAGGGAATAGAGCTTGCATCTCAGGAATGCATTCTCATCTTGAATCTGGCTATTGATGCTTTCAAGCTCTTCCATCTTGGCTTTATGTGACAACTTGCCCATGGTTTCCTACAACACACTGACACAACTGCACACTGCAATCTAATCAAGTGATATGGATAACCAATAAACTAAAAGCAACTGTCAAAATTCAATCAGAAGCTAACCCAGCTTTCTAACTGCTCTGATACCAACTTGATCCATAACTACACTGATTCAACTCAAAGTGAAGTTTTAAGTACGAATACTAAAAATTATCAAACTTAACAAATTATCAAAAAACTTAAAAGAACTTGCAAAATGTTTGGCATAAAACGTTCTCAGTTGTTGAGATGGAATGGAGTCGTTAAAAGACTGATTACTTCCAATTACCAATTAAGCCAATTTTTAATAACGTTGTGTTATAATTGTCAAAATGAAAATTACTTGCATGAGTCATTTACTAATTGAGATCAAATAAGCAAACTGAAACAAAAACATGCATCAAATGACAATTACCAAAACACGAAATGTGATAACGGAGTTCGGCTCAATAATTGATGCCTACATCTCCGGGTTCTCCAAAGGACTGGACCGTTTCCATTAAGGGCACATCAAACACCTGGAAACAATAAACAACTTTCCTGCAAGCTGATCTCTCAATGCAAAAATTCACCTTCACCATGACTGATAATCAAGCCTGGCACCTTCAAATTCGGTGAGACTTCACCCCTGCAAAGTTGCTTTCAAAGTCCTAAAAATCTCTAAAATGGGCTTAAATATACTCCTCCAATATGCAAATTGGATAAAAAGAGTATTAATACTATGTATTATGGCCAAAAAATTGATTAAAATCCATTACATAAGTTTTCCCAAAGCTTTTACAAAGTCTTAGCGTCTTAAAATAAAACACAGTCCAGAATTTACACTTCAACCTTCATGGCTGAAGTGGTCAAGGTGTTAACCTTTTAGGTGGCAGGTCAGGAGTTCAAAACTGCCTCCCACCTTTATAGGTGCCTCGGCATGCGTTTGAAATCTTCTCCTCCTCATTTTGCGTGCTTTGACTTCTTCTTGGGCGCATTTGTCCCACATGGGCTGCGTGGAGGGTAGTTGCACTCTTTAAGATGCTTAAACACCTCATTGAATGTGTCAACGCCTCTTTTCATGCGCTTAAGGTGCCTAGCTTGGCATGCATGTTGGACTTGGTCTCTCATATGAACCGTTCTCCCTTGGGTTTGCCACCTTGCTCGCCACCTTGCTTGGTTAAAGAGCTTATCTCACGCTGCCACATGGCATGTTGATGACGTGACATGCCATCGAACCAATTTTTTTGCAAACCTTACATTTTGCCAAGTGTCGACCTCTGATAGGTCCAAATGTCGAAATGTCCTTGAAACACGTGTCAAATGTCGCAAGTGACATTTTTTGACCAATCTTCAAATGGCCATAACAGGAGCTCCCGAACTCAGATTTACATTCCAAAAAATGCATTGAAAAGCTCTCAACGAGCTCTACAGTGTGCCACCACTGAAACTCTGACTTGAAACCATTATTAGAACCAAATTTCTAATCACTCAAAGGCTTTCCAAATGTTGTAGGAAAAAAAATAGCCTTAAATCCTAACTAGTGTAATGGTAAAGAGAAGAATGTGAAAACCAATCCCCTTCAAGACAGTTTTTCCATAAGGTGATCTTGCAGAAATGCAATGTATGAGAAGAATTTT
Organism: Torreya grandis; assembly: GCA_037957365.1. Taxonomy (NCBI): domain Eukaryota; kingdom Viridiplantae; phylum Streptophyta; class Pinopsida; order Cupressales; family Taxaceae; genus Torreya; species Torreya grandis. The sequence goes on along the minus strand of JARHVA010000010.1, from coordinate 1,552,880 downwards.
ACATGCATAAGAACCTTCTATAACTCAAACAACCCACATAAGGTGATACTTTGTCTATGGACATCAATAATGCCCGTACCTCCTTTATCTTGAGGAAGGCAACATATGTCCCAATTAAATATGTGGAACAAGTGAGTTTGTTTAGAGTCAACCTAGAAAAAGTATCGAAACAACTTGGCAAGCTTGTCACAAGTTGCCTTGGATGGATCCCAACATACCAAATAATAGGCATTAGTTGCCACAATAATATTTTTGTAGATCTAAAAGCTACGAGGCAAAGGCAAAGGCTTGGTAATCTAATATGAAATTTTCTTCTTGACCCATTGCAAAACATATTGCCAAAGGGAAGATGGGGAAATTTCAAAGGCAAAAGGAATGGCATGGAATTTAAACAGTTTTCCTTTGTGAATCCATTGCCAACTAAAATTTTCAAGCTAGTTAGGGATCAACATCATACTTTATCAATAACATTGAGTTGTTTTCCAGTACAACTTCAAGCATGAGGCTTTACAGATGGTGTCAATGATCACCATATCTTCATAAAACAAAGCTTCATTGTCTGCCAAAGTGAGAAGCTAACTTGTCCTATCAAGGAAAGTGATGCACCTAGTAAAACCTTGCTTGACTTTGTGGGCTAAAAAATAGCCAAATGCCTTTATAGCCATAATATATAAAGAAGGAGAAAGAGGGCAACCTTTTCTAACTACGCATAAGAGGTCAAACCTCTCGGACTTGTGACCATTTATAGTCAAATAGGCTAAGGCTTATGCAAAAAGGGTTTGAATAACAAAGAGAAACAAATCACCAACCCCCAATGCTTTTAACATGGTTAAAATGAACAATGGTTCTATGCAGTCACATGTTTTCTCAAAATAAAGGTTGTAAATAAAAACTAAGTTGTATAATTGAAACGTGTTTATTGATTTTAAATATATTGAGTTGGACATGGTTTTCAATTCAATCACGTAAAAACATGCAATTATGAGAAAATCAAGTTGCATATGTTTTATTGAAAGCGTGCAAATTATATTTAATAGTATAATTGAAATGTGTTTATGGATGTTAAATATATTGTGTTGGACATGGTTTTCACTTCAATCACGTAAAAACATAAGATTATGAGAAAATCAAGCTGCATACGTTTTATTGAAAGCATACAAATTATATTTATTATGAAATTAAATATAAATACATGACCGATAAAAAATATGGGCTAAAAGAAATCACACCCAAAAGTTCAATTCAAGGACTAGGCCGAATGGATAATAAACACCAAGGCCATCAAAATATCAACCAACCAAAATAAAATAAATGTCCAAAACCCACATACCATAGGCACAAACAACTATAAAATAGGCATAAACAACTTTAACAAAAATAGCACCCAAACAAAATACACTATAGGAGCAACCAAAGCTATCGATAAGAATTTGTCATATCAGGAATATGATTCGATTTTTTTTTCAACACTTTCATTTTCTTTCTCACCTTGAAGCCACTGAGGGAAAATAGCCAATGATAAACAAGTGAATTTACCTTATTACGGAGTCGCCCAACCTTCATGTCCATAACACTTGTTCATATTCTATTGAATTATGTTCAACATTTTCATTTTCTTTCTCTCCATAAGGCTATTGAAGGTAATTACCTCCCTTTTCGCATATCAGATTTTGCTAGCAATAAGAATTGATTCCGAATGGACTCTTTGTAAGCCAAACAACTTCCCCAATAAAACCAACAACCGTTCACTTATTACACATAATTTTAAATTACTTTTATATTAATAAAAATGAATACAATTTTATTATTGAAACGCATCAATATCACTATCATTAATTCTAGACAATGCCAAGTATATATTTATAGTTTTCAGTACAAATTGATTTTAAATTACTTTCAACTTACCAAAAATGAAAAGCTCCATTGACTGATAAAAATGATTGTTTTTGGGGATAGAATCAATTGAATTGCGTATATATCCAATGAATTCAATCAACAGATTACGACAAGCTGACTAAGTGTACCTCTAAATCAAAGCCTCATTTAGCTAAGTTGCCACAACCCCTCACACTCACCAGATATGGAATCGGGCCCTATCCTTTCGTACTAGATTTCAATCCGTTCCTACTAGATTTCAATAATTTTAAATATTTTGAATTGTTACAATCTGTTTTTGTTTTTTCCTCTCATCTAAAGTTGAAGCTGATTTTTGTCCATTTCAATAATTTCAGAATAACTTGGTCATCAGAGGCGTTTAATTTTTCCTTCTAGGCATTTCTGAAGTAGCAAATTCGGCACCGGATTCTTCTCCAGGTGAGTGATTTCTGTTTTGTTTAAGTATGAATCTCAGGTCTGATACGTGTAATCTATGAGTTTTAAAATTATTTTTAGACTTTAAAATCCTCACACAGCATTAATTTTAGGTCTTTGGTTTAAATCTGGAGTAATTTGGCCTTTTTTTCGGGATTATTCGGTGGCCATAGATTTATAAGACCTGGTACCTGATTTGGTTTTTATTCCTGGGTGTGATATCTTTCCAAGATCAGGCATGTAATAATGTTTTATTTTCTTAATTTATATAATGTTTTATTTTCAATATAAAAATATTTTTTGAATTGATTGCTTATTTTTTATTTATAAGGATTTCTCCAGCAATTTTGAGTTTTTTTCAAACAAATAAAGCGCTGAATTTTTTATTTATTTTTTGATAAATCTTTGGATGAGTTTATGGGCAACAGTTACACAGTGTGGGATAAGCATAAATCACATTCTTAAAATTTTAACCGGCATGACCCTGTACCCCCTTTCCCCATATTTATTTCACCATAACTTTATTACATATCTGCTGGAGTTAACAAAAAATAAATAAAAAAATTCAGCGCTTTATTTGTTTGAAAAAAAACTTACCAGTCCACCACAACCCCTTGGATTAATTTAGTGTTCATCAGTTTCGATGTAGTTTATTATTTTGTTTTATGTTCTTAAAACCGTGATGCTTTATAATTTGGTTTCTTTGAAGGAAAAATAGCATTGGTCTGGGACTAATTTAGTGTTTGGTCTCAATGTACTTTATTTATTTTGTTTTATGTTCTTAACCGGATATCGGATTCCTTAACCTTTGGAAGCCTGAAACAGTTTTTTGTCATTTCCTGACTTCAAATTTGGTTTCTTTTAAGGAAACATAGCATTGGTCCGCCTAGGATCTGTACTTTTTACCAAATGTTCAAAAGGGTTAACTTGCTGTCTTGTCATAAGGTGTGAGATATCAGCTTAGAAATGTAATTTATTTATTTTGTTTTATTGTTCTTAACCAGATATCGGATCCCTTAAGCTTTGGAAGCCTCAAACAGTATTTATTTCGTTTACTGCCTTTAAATTTGGCTTCTTTGAAGAAAAATAGCATTTGTTCTGCCCAGGACCTTTTTTTTTTTTTTTTCCCAAATGCTCAAAAATGTTGAATTTGTCTTGTCTTAAGGTATGAGATGTCAGCTCAGAAATGATGAATCTCTTCCCTTCCTCAAGATCCTTTCTTTTATTTTGTAGGCGGTTAATGCTTCCCCTTGGCTCAATTTTTAGTGTCCTCCCACAGTCTTGATCTTGCTTGAAACTCATGAAACCCTAATCTTGCTTCGCCAAGAGCTCTCCAATTTGCTCTGCCTGCAAAACCTCTAACATTTCGAACCTGTCAGAATGAAAGGTCAAGGGGTCTATTTATAGGTTTCTAGGACCCCCTCACCCTCTGCCAGAGCTCATAAAGGCCCAATTTTCAGCTCAGAGGGTTTTTTGTTGCTGCTTCACCTGCAAGAGGTTCATAGTCTTTTCATAGGAACAAGCTCTCAATCTTTTCTTTTTCTTATTTTTCTTCTTCCTTCTCATCTTTGTTGCCTTTCTGTTTACTCAACCCAAGAATCTAATTACTCAAGTATCCAAGAGCTCAAACCTTAACTGTGATACCAAGTTAAAAACCATGGAGCAATTAGACTTTGAACATAGGACCTTCAAATTATGCTTCAGGTGCTCTACCGCTGAGGGACTGGCCCTCCTAATATTTGAGATCTGATGGTGTGTGGATTGATCCTCTAATGCTTTTCACCCTAGTACTTTTCTATTCTAAGTGGATGTACTTTTGAGTCCATTGAATTCCTTCAGTCACTTAGAATGTTAGTATAATTTCTTTCTTTTAACTAGATGTGTTTTTCTCATAGTTTCATAACAGTGAATCTCTTATGTCCCTAGGTACTATTTCTTTCATTTTCAAACTGGCAAGTATTGTTCGTTCTGATCAATATTCTGTGTCTTTAAAATCACAAAAAATCTATTCCTCTAACTAGATGGTGTAAACAATGATTTATAGTTTTCTTATGTGTGGTGTTCAATGTTACCAGTTCGTTTTTGGTTCTGGTGCGGGTTCAAAGAACCCAGTTCGCCAGTACGGCGATTCTTTTTTCCTTGGGTTCGTTATTGGGTTTGTCCGTACAAAAAATATATAAAAAATTAAAAAATATAGAAATTATAGTGTATTACATAGGAAATTAGTGACATTGTCATTAACCATATAGTATGCATATTGATATGAAAAATAAAATATGAAAATAATCACAAAATACCGAAAATAGTAAATACTAACCGAATGCCAAATGTCATGATAATCATTAAACATAAATGATAACTATTAAACATCAATAATTATGATATTATCCTGTGGCTGTAATAAAATACATTAAACTTAAAAGTCTTAAAACTTAAATGTTAACTTAAAGTCACTAATAATGACTCATAATTTTTAGTGACTCAGCTATGAACCCTTAGAAGGTACAGGTGCTAGGTGTTTGTATAATTGCTTGAACTTTATGATTTATACATTACTAATCCATATGTAATCTCTAGCGTGCCCAGTTAAATCAAAGTAATTTCAGTTGACAGATTAGCTTTGAAATGCCACATCTTATATATGAAGAGTTAAGACAATGAAAGCTGTCAACATCTAGCTTATGATTTCCTGATTGAATGTCGTTGATGGATGTGGATTGCATTATGTATTCCATTGCACATTGGTCATCTGTTCTGAAAATCAGTTGACTGGCCCTGGCCAGTGTCTTCCAAATCCTCAATTAACGCTTCAAGTTAAGTTATTTTCTTTCTTCTTTCAGATATTTCCTTTTAAGGGTTCATAGCCGAGCCACTAAAAATGGAAAAAAAAATGAAAAAATGTGTTTTTGACTGCTGGTTCTCTGTCCCAACGCCCAGGGTTCATCTCAGAAGAACCCAAGTCGCACCCAGGTGTCCAGGGACGAACCCTGAGCGTTGGGGCAGCGAACCAAACCCCGAACCCGAACCTGGTTCGAACCTGGGTACCCAACGCAGCCCAAAAGCCACGAACCGGTAACATTGGTTATAGGGCATAATAGTTGAAAGGAAGGTACAAGGAAGTTTGTCATATCCGAGGGTTAGTCAATTTTTTTATTTGATTTCTATGTCAAGGAATCATGGCAAAGACATTCAATGAAAAGATTACTGCTCTTCATGCTCATTATGAATCTTTTCCGGCCAAAATGCAAAATGATATATCATTTTTTGAGTTTTAGTCATTATATTTTGATGTACCCTTGTTGAAAAAACCCAGAAATCAAGAGAAAAGGTTGTATGAGGACGTCAAAAAAGAAAAACTAGAGAACACAGAGCTGCAAATAGAAGATGAAATGGATTTCCAGGACAGCCATATGGGGCATTCTTCCTTACAGGTGGAATTTTTTTGTTATGAGGAACATGCAGTTCTAGTTACAATCATCAACCTATGTGTAGTGGAGCCAGATGTTGTCAAATCCAATATGAGTCTCACCATGGCAGTTAGCAAAGAGGATGATGAAGAATAAATAAAGAAGAATGAAGAATATTCAGCATTAAAAGAAGATTCTGCCATCCAGTTGAAAGAGCACGCAAAAGAAGAAATCATTGAGGAACCCGCAAAACAAGAGTCACCTGAAAATATCCAGTTTGAGAAAGGGAGTCTCAAGGGATTTGGCATAAACATAGCAACATTTGATTTGGCCTTGGTCGAAGAGCGTATCTCTGAGACATATGGACTTCGTCAAATCAGAGTGGTGCAGTAGAAGTGAAAGTGGATCGAAGAGAAGTTGCCAGAAAAGCCACCATTGACAAGTTTAGACATGAGCTTTGCAATTCAACATGCAGAACAACTTTTGAGATTCACACTTGGACAAGAATCATGACAATTGGTTTGGGAACTTGGTATTTGCAAAGGCAGTTCAAGTATTGCTTGAGGGCAAGCAATATTTGGGAAGGGTGGACTATCATGTCCCATTTTTTTCGAAATATATAAAGAAATAACTTAATAATAATCATTTAAGTGTTCCCAAGGGTACTTTTAAGTCACAACATAAAAGGGGGACATCTAAAGTGTGTTATTAATTGAATGGGGCCAAAAATAATTAATACATACATGGTCAAAAGTAATTAATATTCATTAATTGGAAAAAGATTAATATTAAATTAAAAAGTAATTCTAATTACTTTAGGGTTATGGTGAATTGAAAAGTGAATTTTATATAAGGACAAAAGGGGCAATTAATAATTATTATTGATTATTTACTTTTTATCAAATTCATGAACAAATCCAGAATTCCTTCTACTTCTGCTTAAGGATGGAAACCTTCAGTGCAGTCAAATCAGAGGACGAAACCCCTTTACTCCACAGAGGTAATTCTGTATAGGGATTACAATTGAGATTATCACCTGGGTTGTGTTATTGGCTGGGCACTGCAATCATTTTCAGATTATCAAAACAGGGTTTGAGTTAGGGTTTGAAAAATAAAATAGACTTAGGTCTCAGCATCCCACTTTGGGGTCGTTTTTCCTTGTTGCTCATGCACCCAGTTGGGTGGCATCACATTCTAAACCCCTATTCTGCTGCCGTAATATTTTGGGAGCCCAGTAATGGCTGCCACACTACTGTGAAGAGGCTGACATCACTGCTTTCAGAACCCTAGCACTGTTTTACAGTCACCAGTCTGCTGTGTTTCATTCTAGACCCTAACCGTACCACCCAATTTGCCCATGCAACACCTACAGGTTTCTGTGCCAGCTAAGGGAGTCAGATTTTTAGAAGGATTTTCTTGTGGTTACCAGCCACCTTTCAAGCTGTTGTACCACTCCCAGGCAGAAATCCGTACATTTGTACCTACTGTACTTGCCCAGCTGATTCATCTGCAAACATACACTTACAGGTTAGGGTTTGTAGTTTTCTTCAGAAAAATTTAGTCTTTCCATTTGTTTTACATTGGTCTTTTCAAATTCTAAATAAAGGATGTAAATTGGAAGTAATTGCATATTTTTTTGAAAAGGTTATCAAGTATTATTCAAGTTTCCGAGTAAGCTGCTTTAAAAGAAATTTACTAAAGTTTCCAGAATTCAGTATTTTGTCTAAAAACTCACTATTTTGCTTGAGAGGAATATTTCAATTTGGCTTTGTCTTATATTTCCTGTATTCTTCTCTATTGTCAACATTTGGTGCGGATTTTCTATATTATGCTCTTATTATTGCAATCTATTGTTGATTGATCTGCTCTTGATATTTATATTTACATCGATTGTTGTGAATTGACTTGATCTAAGTAATTTCATTACAGACAAGCCCTCAAAATCGCTGCACCCACAAACCAATAAGTGATATTGAGTTAACTCAACTTTTAAAGAGCATGCTTGAGTGTTGATCCTAAATTCCTGCAATTTTAAGCAGCACTTAAGGACCAAAGTATATGAATTTATGAGCAGCACTTAATCATGCTCATTAAAAGTGGAGTTGACTCAGTATCACTTAGTGGGTTGTGAGTGGAGCAACTTTTGGGGCTTGTCTCTCCAATATATCATTTTTTTTATAAATAGAATGTCAACTTCAAGTAGTTCAAGGAGTGAGTGAGAGCATCTTCCAGCAAGAGTGTTGGGCAGAAGGCGTGTGTTATATGCAGAGAGTTGCTCTCCATTTTGCATAAGTGGGTATGGAACTGAAGTTACAAGTAGAGGCCTGTGTGTGATGAGAGAGTAGATACATTCTCCATTGAGTGAATAGTGGATAGAGGATGCATCGAGGGTTCTCCATCTTGTATTAGTAGATAGAGAAGAAAGAGTTGAAAGAGAGGTCCAGAGATGAGAGTGTGTAGTGAGAAAAGACCAACAGTGTTTTAAAAAGAGGTTGATTATGCAATATTTTCAGCAGTAAGCTTGAGTGTTAAGTGTGAGTCAAGATGCCTCCTAGAAGAGGTATACAAGCGGCTGCCAACTTGGCAGGAAGTTTGGAAGAGGTTGCAGATTTGTTAATAAATGTGCAAACTAGGTTGAGTGTTTTTGAAGAGGACCAAAGAAGAGGTTTTGTATCAAGGAGAGATGAGAGTGATGTTGAAGAAGAACAAGTGCAATCAAATGAAGAGTAGTTAGATGCAGATGAATTCGGGCTTATTAGAGATACATCAAGAATTGGAAAAGGGATAGAGATGGAAGTACCAAGCTTCTCAGGGAGTCTTAACTCAAAATAATTGATAAATTAGATTACCGAGATTGAAGAGTATTCAAAATCTGATGAGGTCAAAGACCCAATAAGAGTGAAGGTGGCTCAGACCAAGCTAAAAGGTCATGCAGCCCTTTGGTGGAAGGAAGTACAGACACGGGATCAAGAGAGGCAAGACCAAGATTATAAGATGGGATAGAATGGTGATCAAGTTGAAAAACAATGTTTCTTCCTTTAAATTACCAGTTGACACTGTTGAAGAATTTACAAAATCTGAGGCAAAGAGATTTGTTTGTGAAGAACTATGCTGAGGAATGCTACAAGTTAACCATGAGGTCTGCTCATAGGGAGATGGATTGAGAGAAGTTGGTCAAGTACATCAATGGCCTAAGATTAATTTTTCATGATGAGCTAAGCATGGTGGTGATAAGAAGTGTTTTGGAGGCATACCAAATTTCCTTAGAGGTTGAATAAAATATAAATAGAAGGCAGATGAAATCAGCTAAGGACAGAGGAAGTGTACAGAGGAAAAGAAACCTACAAGGAGAAGTAAAAGGCAAAGTTATGCACTTGGAAGGGGACAACATTTTTTCGCCATATGAAGCCAATGAAAAGGAAGGCAAGGAGCTCCATACCTCATAGAATCCAGAATGTGATGAAGCTTAAGGAGGGAGCTAGATATTTCATAAAGATTGTTTTGGATGTGGAGTGTATGGTCATAGGGAAGATGAGTGTCCACAAAGAAACGCTGAAACAAGTCGGAAAGTGAAAGTCAAGGGATAACAAAGCATTCATATTATCAGTTAGCAATGCATGAATGGGAAGAAAATGATTCAGTGGCGTCTGAAAGTTCAGTTACATCCAATGAATCAAGAAAGAGCCTGCTGTTGAAAAGCAGCAGCTTGAAGACCAAAAGAAAGCATAGGAACCATCTTGTTATGTTGACTAATAATCAGATTTCAACAGAAGAAGAGGAGAGTGAACAGCAATCTAGTAATGAAGGAAGGAAGGAGTCTTAAAATCTATCTCCTGGAGGAACATGCAAAAGATGCAGCCCTGAAAGTGATAGTAGAAACTAGCATAGAAAGTGGAGAAAAGAAACATGGAATTCCAAGTAGGGCAGTGATTTTTGACCAAGAATAAGAAATAGAAGACCATATTTTACTTGAAGAAGAGAAGATGTTGATTGAAAGATGGTTTGATTCAGCTATGAAAAGGGAGGAAAAACAAGAAATAGCAGCAAGAATTGAGGGAGAAAATGAGAAATCAGAAAACCCTGTTGAAGTACAACAATTTGAGAGATGAAACCTGTAGAGGCCAGGCACGTGGAAAATTTCCAATCACAAGAAGAAACAGAATTGAGGAAGAAAAAGGGGCAATTCTGCAATTCAATACAAGGTAGTCCTTTATTCGACTGGTCAACAAAAGAAGCCTTCCAAAACAAAGTGAATGAACTATTTGAAGCAATAATGAAGATTGAAATGGAACAAAAGATGCTACTGCAGTAGCTGTTGAAGATTTGTTTGATATCACCATGAAGGCAGCAAAGGAAAAGGACATAGAGGTACTTTTAGAAATTGCAATGAAGGCACGACTGATCAGTACAATAATTTTGCAGCTCAAGAGAAGAATAAGTCCTTGTGAACCAAGACCTGAAAAACAAAGCAGTTGTGGAGATGCATTCTTGGAATGAAAGCATGTTGCTGAGACGTGACAGAGGAGGAAGAATTGGACATGATACAGTCCGATCAAGAGGACTATGGGAGCATAGCATACATCAATAGAGGATACGACTACTCAAAATAAGGAAATGGAAGCTGAGAATAGTTGAAGCAAAGGATCTGCCTTTTATAATTGCTATGTGAGCAGGAGCTCACAATTTCACCTACCAAGTGTGTCTGATGTAGGAGCATCCTTGGTCAGTGCAGTAATTTTGCATCACCAAAAAACTAGGGGGAGTATGATTTGTAAACAAACATTTGGATTTGAATAGGACTCTTAGAAAAGAGTTTGAAATTGAGTTGGAGTCTTAGGCTATGGCTCCTATTTTTAATGGGTGGGTGGCCTGTGAAAAATGAAAAACATGGAAACAAGAAATTTTAGAATCTTTTCCTAAAAGCAAAGGAGGGGGTAACTTTTTAGGGGGGAAGTTTGAGCGGGTGGAAAAAGGAGGGGATGGAAGTTTCTCATGCATGCTCCTATTTCGTAGGAAGATATTTTTCCAAACGTGAATTTATGAATGGGCAACTTTTTGTTAAATTTTTAGTGTAAATAAAAATATGACAGTTTCAAATATCATTTCTGAAAAAATTACGTTACACCCTGAGAATATATTATACCATGGGACTTCTTTTACTAGAAATGCACATAAAATTACTCTGCAGCACCCGCTAAGAAATTTTAGGAGCTCCCCTCCCATGAGACCACTTCCTTAGTAGGGTGTTTTATTTAGGATAGGACTCTGATTTAAATTAGAATACTTAAGAGTTCGTTAGAGTTAGAGCCTTTCTAGAATAGGATTCTAGGGACTGTCATGTGTGTATGTGTGTAAGTGTGTTATGTGTGTATGTGCTATGTGTGTATGTTTGTATGTATGTATGTATGTGTATATAACATGTGCTTGTGTCTGTTTGTTTTTGTGTATGTATGTCTGTATGTTTGTGTGTATGTACAGTTCATTGGAATGAATGTACAAAAAAAGGAAGAACAGCGTGTTTAGAGAGAGCAGCAAGGAAGACTGGAAAGAATGGAGAGAGATGAAGAGTGGATTGGAGGAGTTGTAATGGCTGCACATAACCAGCATGCTGTATATTTTTTTCTTGTGTTTTAGTGAGAAGAAAATTTGTGTGAGTGGTTTGTCCAAATACTTCCTATCCCCTGTTTTTTTTTTGTTTTTTTTTGCATATGCTGCTGTATTTGGGGGCTGGTTGTGTGAAAGTTGCAGGTCTGTCCCAGCTTGCGGAAGAGGTTACACAAAAGGTTCCTCAGAATTCTACTACAGCAAGGACATTCAGAGGTCTGGAATTTGTCAAATTGCTAAAGGTGAGGCAGTTTTATCTGTTTATCTTCTGCACTTGGGTGTGTTTTGGGAGTAGCAAACTGCAACAGTGATATTGAATCGGCTATTGTAACAAGGCTGTTTTAGTTGCTGCATCAGTTGGGCAGTGAATAATATTTTGTCACTTGTGTGAAAAGACTTGTTATTGGTATTGGGTTCAAAGGGAATGCTTGTATTGTGAGTTCAGAGTGTGGGAGAAGGTAGTGTAATTGCAGAGAAAGTTGGGTTAGGCTGCAAGGCTGAGGCAGTCCTTTATTGAACCCCCATCTTGACTGCATCAGGAATGTAAGAGTGTCTTTCCTCATGCTCATATAGAAAAAATTGTACAAAAATGCTGTTTTGGAAGCTATGTAGGGATTCCATATAACTTTATAATGTAGAGTTAATAAAGGCAAACCATTTCTCTGAAATTATGAATGATACAAACTTTATAACATTTAGGTTCAATGGCTCATTTGGTTTCAACGCCAAAAATAAAAACGCATTTGGTCATCATGCAATGCTTTTATGGTTTCACAAGGCAATTGAATTTCTACATGGTTTTTGGTTCTTGCTTATTCTATTTACCATTTTGAATCCTACTTTTTCCTTCTGCAGGTTCTTAGCATTTCATTTATTTTCTCATGCTTTTACAGGATTTGGTCTTGAAGAAGAGAATTTGTTGAAATGGACAAGCTTAATCGCTGCCCGGCCAATTACACACCTCTGACTCCTATAGTTTTTCTTGAGCGAGCAGGCAATGTGTACAGAGAACGCACATCTGTTGTATATGGCTCTGTGCAGTTTACATGGGCAGAGACACTTGACCGTTGCATTAGGCTTGCTTCTGCTCTCTCTTCTCTTAATATTTCAACTGGGGATGTTGTAAGTAGCACTTTCCAACAACATATGGCTAATGCTTATGGAAATGATGATTTCAATTATTTTGGAAATCGGGGGTTTGAGTTCTCAAATATGCAAGGGAGCTTAACATAGCTTTGCTACCTTGTTCTTTGGCAAAAAACATCTTCCTTGTATCCTTGAGCCCCTGAAAATTATGAATCATAATGTTTGGCTCCCTTGTGAATCTTCAATCTATTATCTGTTTGAATGTGCATGGAGGAAGGTATGCTAAAAATTTTTATGAACGAGAAATAGTATTGATAATCTATACAATTACGATAAACAGATATCTGACATGTTACATTCAAACTGCAACATGAATTACTTCCAGTTGAATTGGGCTGTAAAAACTCTATTCTTGGGTCATTCATATATACATATATGAATTAGCCAATGGATCAGAATTGGATGGACATTTCACATCTGACGATTCAAGGCTGGTGATTGATTCTTCTACAAGTCCCTGTATGCTTGCTTTCCTTGCCTACAATTTTCTTCAAACCTACCCGATTTTTATTCACTTCATGTGATGCTTGGTATTAATTACCCTTCACCTTTAACGACTTTCCAACCAGTTAACTTTAGACATGTTTTTGATAGTCATATGGGCTTGCTTTAGTTACCCCTTAACAGCAAGAGAATGCAAAGCGTCGTAAAATTTCCATATATTACATCTGAAGTGGATAATTATCACCCTCTGTAGCACCAGGGTTCAAGTAATTTTTGGTGACTTTAAACTCTAGATTGTTATTTATGCTCTGAAAACTGGATGAATTTCTAAAAATTCTGAGACTTTAGTAAGCTGAACTCCTAAAATCATGTTACTATGATTTTCTGGATGTATGCTATTGTCATGCTGATTTAGGAGGTTTGACATGATAATTTTGAGATGGGTGGCATTCAGAGCGCTCCAGAACATGACTGCATATCACTTTATTGTTAATCAGGATTTGTAATTTTTGGAGTATGATGCCGTGAGCCACTTTCAATAATAGTTTATTAGAACACCATATATAAATTGAACATAATGCAGCCTCAAAACCAGCAGTAGGCTACATAGTTGTACATATCTTGTTCTTGAAATGCATATTAATTCAGTCATGTATATGTATCTATTGAGTATATGGGCTTCAAGAGTCCAAAGTGATGCCTGTACACTTGATAGTGATTTATGTCCTGGCAAACACGTGGAATATATGCTTCGATATATACATCATGAATCATAGAATGGAATTCTTAGGGCAAATAAATCCATATCCCTTGAGATCTCCAAGGGCCAACATAGCGAATGAGGAGCCAAGAAACTGGTGCTGATAGTATTTGAAGCAGGTAAACTTCCATCCATTACGAGAACTGGATCTGTAAGTAACATTGGCACCATAGAGGTTCTTAACTTTAGCAGCAACCAAAGTTTGGCACCGAAGAGACTTGGTGCTGAAAGGATGAGGCAACACCAAATCAGTGTAGTAATGATTGGAGGTAGATGTGCAAGGCAGGATTGTCGTTGGTGCTGATGTCAAGTTTGGTGTCACAGGCTCTGGTACAAAGGCTGACTTTGTTGCGGCTGGCATTGGTGTGGATTTGACTGTAATGTTGAGATTGGTGCCACGGTTAGGTTTGGCACAAAAGTTAATTTTGGTGCAATAACTAGCGTTGAAGGCAGAGTTTGGTAACAATGCAGACCTCGTTGCTGAAGATGGATCTATCACCATTTGGAACTTGATACATTTGAGCTCACTCGTGTGTATTAATGCCTGCCTACAAATTATATGATTCCTAAAGTATCTTTTTCATGACATTGTCTAAATCTACATGATGCAGCTTGAAATGCCCCAGTCAAATAGTGGAGAGTCTTAGTGTTGTGTCACAAGATGAAAATAACCCATATCTTTATCTGACATGTCGAAAAACATTCAAACCTTTTTTTCACGAGTACAATTAAATGCACTAGTCCATTGGGCCATGATGGCATGAAAGAGTGATTACCATGATGATTGTTTGGGTCAATCCCCATGGGCCTGCTTCTGTGTTAATGTGGGCCATACCAAAATGAGACTGAGTGCACGTCCCAAGTGAAATTGGCAGAATACAAACTTCTTGAACATGGCTTCTAAGCCTAAAGATATTCTGAGCTTGATGATGCATTTCTTATGGATTAAAGCAAGATAAAAAAGTATTGTCAAATGCGCCGAATCCTTGGCTTACTGGAATGGTTCTGCTTGAGGCTTTGTCAAAAACAATGGCTCTAATGGCAAAGAGATGGACTCATGTCTAAGATGTCTTAATTATCTAGAATGTTCCTAGAGGTATTATCTTCTGTATGGCAGTGTTGAATAAATGACTGATACTTTTGACACTCCACTAAAACTTGAGTATGCATGGGAACATTATAAAGCTACAACTATTCTATTGTTTGAGTCGTGATTTGAGATGCAAACTAGACGGTGTGAATCAAGTATGGATTCATAAACTTTAAAATATCCTGTCATTCAGTATTACCGCATTAGCCAAAGTTGGACTTAGCAAGACTAATATGACAAAGCCAACTCAGACTTGGAAAACAAGCTTGTGTAAAAAAAATGGCAAAAGACTCCGCTACCCCAAATGAGGTCTTTGACTTACAAATGAGGGCCCTTTTCTCTGTTTTTTATGACCAACTCGGAGAACCCTAAAACTATGGTATATACAGTTTATACGCTGTTTTATCTGAATTAAACTTATAGGATGATATATCACATGATATACTGGTAGCCTTACAAGTTTTATGACCAACTCAGAGAGTCCTGCGACTATGGTATATATGCGTATATGCTGTTTTATCTGCATCAAACTGATAGGATGATATATTGCATGCTATACTGGCAGCCTTTGGACATGACATACAGAATAATGGGATCACTTTCCAGTTTCAACTCAGAGACAACCATGTTTTATGATTCTGTAGAATATTATGGTTCAATGGCCATTCAAAAGATGCATATTTTTTAATTACAAACACGAAACATTTTAAATTTTTTTTGTTAAGAAATTAAGATTAACCAGATTTGAGTGAAGGCCACAAACATTCAATCTTTGAGCTGTGTTTTTGACAACAGTGCCGAAACATCATGATAAGCTAACATACATGTATGCTGATTTTTTTTTTTTATCTCTGCAGGTTGCGGCAGTGGCTCCAAACATTCCAGCAATGTACGAGCTGCAATTTGGAGTACCAATGGCAGGGGCAGTTCTCTGTTGCTTAAACACCCGCCACGATGCCCACACAATGTCTGTGCTTCTGAGGCACTCTGATGCAAAGGTAGTTTTTGTGGACTACCAGCTCTTAAAAGTTGTCCATGAAGCTTTGAATGAATTGTCACAACAGAAAAATGCAAAGATGCCTATTCTGGTACTGATTCCTGAACTCGACAGTAGAAAAACTCCCCAAAAACAAAAAACAGACTCTGCAGACTTCACTTATGAAAGTCTTTTGAGTAATGCAGACAGAAACTTTAAACCAAGGTTGCCTGAAGATGAGTGGGATGCTATTACATTAAATTATACTTCTGGCACAACTGCCAGCCCAAAGGGGGTTGTATACAGTCACAGAGGTGCTTATCTCAATGCTCTTACATCTGTTTTAATGTGTGAAATGATGTCCATGCCTGTATATCTTTGGACAGTCCCCATGTTCCACTGCAACGGCTGGTGCTTTGCATGGGCCATAGCTGCACAGGGTGGGACAAATGTCTGCATAAGAAATGTAACAGCAAAGGCCATATTTGATTCCATCGTGCTTCACAAGGTGACCCACTTAAGTGGTGCGCCCACAGTCTTAAACATGATTGCAAATGCCCAACCCCATGAAAGAAAGCCCATACCCTATATTATACAGGTAGTAACTGGGGGTGCCCCACCTCATGCCCCAATCCTGTCCGCCATGGCTAAGCTTGGCTTCCATGTGGTTCACTCATATGGCCTCACGGAGACATATGGGCCCGCATCTGTCTGTGCATGGCAGCCCCAATGGGACTCTCTGCCAGAAGAACAGCAGGTCAAGAAAAAGGCTAGGCAGGGTGTCCCACACCTAGGACTGTGGGGTATTGATGTTAAGAATCCCAAAACTATGGACAGCATTAAGCCTGATGGGAAAACAATTGGGGAGGTCATGATTAAGGGTAATACTGTCATGAAGGGGTACTTGAATGACATGGCTCTCACAGAGGCTGCTTTTGATGGGGGCTGGTTTAGGACTGGCGATTTAGGGGTCATGCATCCTGATGGGTATATTGAGCTCAAGGACCGGTCTAAGGATATTATAATCTCAGGTGGGGAGAATGTGAGTACCATTGAGGTTGAAACCATCCTGTACGGTCATCCAGAGATACTTGAGGCCGCAGTTGTGGGGCGCCCAGATGAGTACTGGGGAGAGACTCCATGTGCCTTTGTGAAGCTTAAGGGACCTAAGAAAGTTACTGCAGAAAGTATCATTGCTTTTTGCCGTGCAAGATTGCCACATTTTATGGCTCCAAAGACTGTGATATTTCAGGATCTGCCCAAGTCGTCGACAGGGAAAATTCAGAAGGTTGACCTTAAGAAGAAGGCAAAAGCTCTGGGGAGCATCACAACGCATCAGAGCAAACTCTGACCTAGCTCTTACCACGGAAAAAATCACTACTGCACCCTTCATATTTCTCTGATGGCATATATTGTCAGCCCATTCATTCATTTGGTATATATACAATTGCAGAATCTGAATTGTGGTGTTTATACTTTAAAGTTTCAGGCAATGGCCGGCCCAATGGAGGGGAGTTCTATATTTTGTTTTGGTTATTAAAAAAAAACACTTGTGTTAAATAAAAAATTCATCATCAAAATAAAACATGCCATTTTTCTACCTTCCCGTCTTTCATACAGAGATAGCCATTAACAGTTCCACCATACAAAAATACCAGGTGGGCTTCAAAGAACCCCCACCCATCATAAGCAGGTCATAAGTTTTAAAATGTAGCATTAGTTTTCTGAACATTTCTAAATTTTCTAACAACATGACTACTGATAAAAGCAAAATTACCAAGAAAGCTACTAATATTGAGCTTCACTATATTCACAATTAACTTTTGAGGTCTACCAGATGAGCTTCACTATATTCACAAGTAAAGTAATTGTTAAGGTCTACAATTTGAGTTTCACTATATTCACAAGTTAACTGTTAAGGTCTACAATATGCACATATGGAACCACCCTGTAATATGCACATATTAAATCACTCTTTACTCCCTATAAGCCTACTATGTGTAAGCAGAGAGGGCATAAAACTGTGCTACCGTCATATAGGTAATACAAACTTTACCCACGTCATAATTTGAACTTGTGACCTCCCTTACTAAAGTACAATTTCTTCACCGTCGGGACCACAAGTTATTGAAAGCACTTGATCCAATTCTTCATCTTTCATCATGTTCCGGAAAAGCATTGCCAAAGTTCACCCTACCTTTTGAGATGCAGAGGCTTTGATTCCCATAATTCCGAAACAACCAAGGGCAACAAACCCTTCGAAGGAATCATATATCCCCCATTGTGCTCCAGTGAGTTTTCCAACCATAAGAATTGTCAAAGGAAGACCTTGAGTTCAAATACCTACAAGGCCATGTTTTGCACAACCTCAGCGACAATAGCACCCTTAAAATTAATCTTAAAAGATACAAGGTAGTCTACAGGTTGAGATATGACAACACAAAATATTCCAGCTGTATACCCTTGTGTAAAACTCATCCCTGCTTCAAGGGGGTACTGCAGCTCCTTCGGTATAGGGAACATTTGCTTGTACAGTGGTTTTTCTATGTTTTCAATGGGTGTAAATTTCATCATTGTATAATAAATTTACACAGTGCATAGTGGTCCAATGCCCTTGTACAAGCTAAGCAGTCCCTCTCATATCACTAGCTTGTAGGGCCATCAAACAAAGCCTTTGGCAAGGCCAAGGTGTGATGTTTGAGGGTGACATGTTCCCTTCTCCCCCATTCCTTGTTCCAACTTGCATGCTATTTTCTTGTTCAATTATCATTTTTCAATGATATTTTCCTTATTCAAATATTGTTATTTGGATTATGTCTCCATGCTATTTTCCTAGTCAAATATCATTCCTAAGATTTTGAAGGTACATCTATGATGTAGTCAAAGTTAGGGGTCTTAATTAAGAGCTACCTTATACCACACAACCCTTAGAATACACAACAAAGTTAGCAAATAAATACAAGAAAATTTAGATCTTTATTGATTTCAATTTTAGGAATTACAATGCATTATGCACATCTAGCAATCTCACAAACGAGATGTATTACAACACTAGATCCATAGATCTTTGCTTGCTAACTCACAATCTTTGCAAGTATAGCTTTTTATTCACCCAACTAAAAATTGCTATGATATATGATCATCTAATCCCACTGATCTCTGTTTCCTTCCTCTTCCTCTCTCCCTTAGCATGAGTATAGGGCATGTTTATATAGGCGCAAAATCCACCTGATTACATTAAGTGCTTCACAACCGATTAACAATATTAAATGTTTAACACAAACATGATGATAGTACATTGCAATAGAGCATATTAAATAATACACAACTCAATGCACTATAACACATCACAAGGAATGTGTTATTTCATTTAGTTATTTCAATACTACATACCCAACAAGAAATGGTTAAAGAGTTGAAAATTAGATCCTTTTGCTCTCTGTTATATCACCGTGACCATTAAAGGGCTCCATAAGCAATTTGGTTCGATTGATAGGTATAAGAATATTCAATGAACAAGTTGTCTTACTGCACACCTTTTATTTGTCATGAATCTTATCATGCATTACCACAAGGTTCCCAAATGACTCTAGAATGTGTAGAAATGTTATACCAAGTTAGAAAGCTTTGAATTAAGTGTATTGATGTTAGACCAGTTCCTGAAGTCAAACTCATGCTCCAAACTTACCACAAGTTATCAAAATACTTGTGCGATAAAGATGCAACTCCCAACAACTTTTATAACACACCAATTCTTTTGCTTCTACGGAAAAGAATTATACTATGTAGTAACTCTATGAATGCTTAGAGGCTCCAAAAGATACCACAAACCTTTAGAAATGCCTCTCAAATATCTACACTACTATGCTCAATCAAAAGACCTAACAAACCTTAGTGCTCAAAGCTTCACAAGTTTATTCAAACTAAGACAACAATTACACGCATCAACAGAGTTATGTAAAACTTGTAGACAAAAATTTATACGCAATTAGAAATTTGTGCTAAACTAGACTTAGCTAATTTTCCTATTCTAACATATTTTTTGTTGATGTAGGATTACAAGTGAACCCATATGCTCATGTATCTTACACTTTAGGTAAATAAAAGAAACATGAGCCCCTGTTCATGTGCCTTCTGCTAATGATATTTCAAGCTTTGTAGTGTTTGATGCTCTTGTCCATGTCACATCTATATCTTGACCCTTCCACTTGACCATATGTATTCTAAATCATGCATAATATTTCTAATTCTTGTGTCAATTCCCTATTCCACTTCCTCAGGTTTCTTTTTTGGTATCTACACTCTTTAATCTCTCTCTAGAATTTGAATTTAAATATAAATATGTGCTTCCACTATTATGCCCTTCAGGATACAATTATGCCACATTGAAAATAGATGAAATGTCAATCCCTTTAAGTAACTCAATCTCATATACATTCTTTGCAAACTTCTGCACCACTTTGCATGGTCCAATCTTCTTCCCTTCAACTTATTGTATGTTCTTTTTTTGAAATCTCTCTTTCCTCAATTGTGATAAAATTGTCTCTACCCTGTACTCTACTTCCCTTTTCTTCATTTTGTGCATTGCTTATATTGTGTTGTACTCTTCTCCAATCATTCACACACTTATACACATCTCATATTTGCTCTACGAAATCCTACGTCTTCATGTTTCCTTTGCTCACTTATGATGTCACATAAATTCAAAACTCCTCTTAGACTTGACCCATACACAATCTAAAATGGGGTCTTTCATGTACTCCTACTAATTGAATTTTTATATGCAAACTCGGTCTGCGCAAAAATATTATCCCATGTTCCTAGGTTACTTTCAATTAAATATCATAATAAATAACTCAAACTTCTGTTAAATACTTGTGTTCGTCCATCTATTTGAAAATGATATGTTGAACTAAACTGCAACTTGGTGTTCAACTTCTTTTACAACATCCTTCACAAATGTCCAACAAGTTTCACATCTTTGTTTGATTTTTTGATGTCCGACAAACCACATAGCTTTACTATTTATTTGATAAATAATTTAGCAATGTTTGTCACATCACTATTCTTCTTACAAGGCACAAAATATGCCATCTTTGAAAAACTATCAACTACTAGAATATTTAGTCGTTCCTTGTACATTCTAGACAACCCTAAAACAAAATCCATACTTATATCCTCTTATGGGCTATCTGAAATAGGCAATGGGTGATACAACCTTGCATTTTCACTTTTGCCTTTTGCTAGCTAACAAACTCTACACCCTGAACAAATTTATGCACATGTGCTCATCCGTAGAAAAAATAGTTTTTCACTACTTGTGTTAATGTCTTGTCATAACTAAAATGACCTACCAAACCTCCACTATACTTCTCCTTATTCAAATTCCATCACATTATACCTCTAGGTATACACAATTGCCTTCCTTTGAATAACAAACCCTCTTGAACAAAATAATTTAACCATGTTGTCTCATTGTTACTCAATGTTCTACACGACTTCCATACTTCTTTAAAATCTTCATCATTTACATATTGTTTTTTCGTAAGATCAAATCCTATGACTTTCACTCAATTCATTCAACAATAGGACTCTATGGCTCAACACATTTGCAACTTTGATTGACTTTCCACTCCTATGTTTCAACAAAAATGAATAACTCTATAGGAATTCAACCCACTTCATATGTTGTCGACTCAATTTACCATGATTATTTATAAATTGTAATCCCTGATGATCTGTATACAAAACAAATTTCTTAAGCAACATATAATGTGTGAATTTATTGAGTGTTTGCACTATTGCATAAACCAACTGATCATATACTGAATTATTGCATTTCACATTATTTATTCTCATTGAAATATGTGATAGGTTTTCCTTCTTGACTTAATACTGCATCTATTGCTACAACATCACAATAAACTTGAAATACTCTACCAAAATATGGCAATGCCAACACTGGTTGCTTAGTTACTTTCTTCTTCAACTGCTAAAAGCTATGTTCTACTTTGGTTGTCTAGACAAAGTCCTTCCTATTTTTCAACATTATCTCTATAATCATTGCGCAAATTCGATTGAACTTCTTAATGAACTTCTTGAAAAAACTTGCCAATCAATGAAAACTACGTGGTTCAAATGTATTTTGTAGTGATGGCCAATCCAATATAGCTCACATCTTCTCTATAGCCATCTTCAAACCTTCTTGGGAAATGACAAAGCCCAACTATACCAACTCCTTTTTTATAAAACCACATTTGTTCAAATTCTCAAACAACTTTTCATTTTGCAACTTCTCTAGCACTTTGCATGAAAGTTGTGTTTTACCTTTGTCATATTAAAAACCAATATGTCATCAAGATACATAATGACAAACTTACCCAAAATGGATTAAGAACTTCCCTCATAAGTTTCATGAATGTTCTCGGTACATTAGTTATTCCAAATGGCATAACCAAACACTTATATAATCATTCTTGTGTTTTAAGTGTAGTATTCTACTCATCACCTTCCCTTATGTGAATTTGGGGATATCCACTCTTCAAGTCAATCTTCGTGAAGCATCTTGCTCCACTCAAGCAATCTATCATATCATCCATGTGCGACAATGGAAACCTATGATTTATGGTTATCTTGTTAATGGATCTACAATCAATGTGCTTTATTTCCACTCCATTCTTCTTAGGTGCTAAAACTATTGGTACTGCACATGAGCTCAGACTTTCTCTGACCAACCCTTTATCTAACAACTCTTGTACTTGTCATTGTACCTACACATTCTCTTTGGCTGTCAACCTATATGCCGCTTTGTTTGGTAAACTTGATCCTAAAATTATATCTATGCGATGACTAACACTCCTTATCTAATAGACCATTTGAAACAATCTCCAAAAGTTCATCTATCATCTCCTTCACCTCATGCAGAAGTGCTTCATCCTTTCCTTTTGTTGTGCTCACAATATATGTGGGTTTAGGGATTACTACTAAGCATGTTTATTCCTTCACCTCTTTCAGAAATTGTTTTCCTAAAATTATCAAAAACTTTGAACTACTTTCTATTTATTCACTTTTATTTGTCAAAGCATTCAAAGTATGCTTATTTCCGTCTTCACTAATGTGTATGTATTTGTAAAACCATCATATTGTGCCTTGCGATCAAACTGTTAAGACCTTATAAGAAAAATATGACAAACATCCATGGGTATTATATCACACATAACTTCATCCTTGTAAGAAATTTGAAAACTTTCTAGAAATTTCTTATTCACCAAACCCTGATGTCCCTTCAGCAACCACAAAACCTTATACGGATTGAGATGCACAATTCTCCTCAAACCAAGCTTATCAACAATCTCTTTCGAAACAATACTATGTGTACAACCACTATCAAGAATTAATTTTCAACACTTACATCCAAACTTACAAATGGTTCTGAACAAATTCTTTCTTTGTACTAAATTACTCTCCTCTTTCATATGCTTCAACAAAACCCTCTTTATCATGAGATCTTCTCCAATTTCTAGCTCATCTATATTATGAATATACTCTTAATACTTTCCTAATCAACATGTGTGATTTGAATACTCACATGAGTTCTATGACTACCTTCATTACGCATATGCAGACACTCAAATTCTCTTTGTCCAATCTCACCATATTCAAGACGTACCATGGAAACCATGACTTCTACCTCGACCATAATATCCTCTACCTCTAGAATTTTCTCTACCTCTTTGAGTATCAACATCATTACACTGCAACTTCTAGGGTCCAACTTTGGTTTATTAGTCATATTTTCCTTGCCTCCTTACGTAGAATAAGCTCTATGACTTCCACCTCCTTGTCCATGTCCATGCATGAATTTTCATTTTTCTCATGCTACTCCTTATTGTTTGCATGATAAATTTTCTTCCACCTTTAGTGCATACTGATAGGCTTCTTCACAGGTTGTAATTTGATCATATCAAACTCATCTTGAATTGAAATGTGCAACACATTTATATGAAATCTTCTTAGCATCTTTTTCAACATGACCCACTCTAATGGTAAGTCGATATAAATATTCAATGTAATTATTTACACTCATCTCCCTTTGTCATAAGTTTTGAAGGTTCTTGAACAAACTTATTTTATAATCCACATGGATGGATTTAGCCTTTAGTGTCACAACAAATCTATTTCAAGTCTCAATCTTATCTTTGTGTTTTCTCAATCTTTTATTTTGAATATGCTCCCACCACAAGGATTCACACCTTTCAACTATGTATCAAAAAAATAAACTCGCTTGGGATCTTCCATACTCTCATACTCGAGATAAGAGAGAGAGGAAATGAATGAATACACCTCATTGGGTACGTAAACCAATGAAAAAACTTGGTGACATCCAGTGTGGGTGTAACTAGTGATTAGCTTGGATTGAGTTGATGGCTTGCTTAATCCCCATGTGTGGGTGGTTGAAGAACTCAATCTGATTTTGACTCCATCATTGCCTACTCGTGCTCAATGGATCGTACATTGTGATACCTTAGATTGGACTTATGGCTTGTCCAACCCTGTTATGTAAGTGGCTAAATAACTCAAGTAGACTATGACTCCATCAATGCCTACCCATGTGTAGTAGATGCATCTAAAATTGAAACTGTGTGATGTAACTGAAACTATGTAAGATGGCTTTGGGCCACATGAAAACTCTGAAATATAAAAATGACTCTGAGCCACTTGGAAATGCGAACCACTACAGATGGAGTAAGACATCAAATTTGGATTGTGCTAGTGCAAATGGTGTCTAGATTGTGCTATTGTAAATGGTGTCTGGATTAAGAACATAGAGAATGACACAAAGTTTGCCATTCCATCTGATCAGCTGGAGCAAAAGTGAGCATATGGAAACAATGTGTCGTGCACATGCCCCCAAATCTGATATATGTGCATATGAATTCTAAATTGAGTTGTAATAATCTGTATCTAAATTTTTAAAACTGAAATATGAATGATCATGTGTGCATGATGCCCCCAATCTAAGCAAACTGATATGAATGTGTGTTAAACTGAGCAAAATTTGGTAATCTATAATCGGACCTATGAAAACTTGGATTGTACCTACTGTGATTTTCTGTCCAATCTATAATTTCCTTAAACTAAGGCTACTAGACAGTAGCACTAGTGGTGCTAGTGTCTCACTTTGGGTGCTAATGTCCAACTATACTGATTTATGTGCAACTGAAACTAGTCTATGTGTGATTATTTTCTACTATGTTTTCTTGAAATTGATTTCTTTAATTTTGTTCTTGTGTGCTAAAACTTCTACTCTGAGTTCACTCGAATAGCCTTATCTCTGTGATAAACCTCTCTGAATGCCAACTCTTTTAAGGGGAGTTGTTGAACTTGTGAAGAACTATCCTCAAAAGAAAAAGCTATGTAATGTGTGTTACTCAGTGCATATATGATATCTGCATAATAAATTAATATGATGTGCCTACATGACATTGAAATATAAGATAATCTGAGCATAAGTTTGTAATGTACGTTGTATATTATATCTAGCATTCACAAGGCTATCAAGATAGATATAACAATGCAAATATGTATATGAACAACTTTGTGAAATAAACTAAGTAGCTACCTAGGGATATGGGGCATGTTGTCCATCAAGGCACCCAAGGAGGAAAGAGAGATGCATGAGGTCCCTCGTGGCATCTAAAATTGGAGTGTGCAACAAGCAATACAAGTGCCATGGCCATGATGAATACATAAAAAACACATGAGGCACACAAAGTAGGCCAAGAGGCCACAATACAAGAGACATGGGCATATGTCATTAAATCTAAGAAGGCAAGACATACAAGGACATGCTCAAATGTTTACATATGTAAATAATAAACATGTTGGCGTAGAGCCACATGGAATGACATGTTCAAATGTATGCATACACAATCAAGAAAACACACACAAGGACATGGGCACATGTCTAAAACATACATACAATGAAATGAAGTGGTGTAGATCCATAGAATAATGGCATATGCAAATGCTCTTGAATAGATATAAAAGCAAAGAGACACAATCAAGTCTAAACTAGGAAATTTAAAAATGAAGTATGCATGAATACAAATCTGTATAAGAAAAAATATGTACAAAAGTTGAGTCTAGAGTAGTAGTAGTCATCAAAAAATCTTAGTGTAGGATGATCAATATCAAGATATAACAATGTTAAATCTATGATATAAAGTATAGAAAGATGTGATTTGACAATCAGAACTGTGTATAGGATATCCTCAAATGGGTGAATGTGTCAAATGAGGAACATGTGTATGTGTCCCCATTGGGTAGATAGTAGCGAATTTGGCCCTGTCTGATGGATCGGAGTCCTATAGCAATCTGCAAACTCTCGAAAAGAATAAGTGAAACATGTATGTATGATAAAAATTGACTATACTAAGATAGCTAACATATGTAGTGTCTGGGAAATATAATAAATGTAAACATGGTAATGCATACAATCTATAATTTGTATTTTCTAGGCAAATATTTGAATGTTTTTTGTGTTTTGACATATTATATTAATTTTTTATTTCCTTGGATATAAGCTATGTACAAGCAACATGAAAATGAAACTATTCACAAGGAGCAAGAATGAATGAAACTATATACAAGTAGATTATATATATATATATATATATATATCAAAAGTAATATGTTGGTATCTATTATTCAAGTTTTGAAAAAGATACATTTAGTAACTGCGATAAGGAATATGGCAGACCAAAGGGTGTCCAAAGGACAAGACAAGCTAGAAGACAAGCATAGGCCAGTAAGAAAACATAGTTCCCAGGGAAGCAAATACCTTGACCTATAATAGAAACCCTAAAAGTAAAATCTAATATACAATGTCGATTTGGTGCTAGACCATACATTAATTGAGAGATAACACTCTCTCGGTGATAATACCATTGGTCTCCATTACCTGCAATTATACTCTACCTAGCTCGAGGTTGCACGCTCCCTTAGCCAGCTCATCCGCTCTGGAGTTGTGTTCCCTATAGATATGTTTGAAAACAATAGGATGGATATGTTTGGTGAGATCCAAAGCCCTGCTAATGAGGCGAGATATAGTGATGTGTTTGTGGTGGGCCTTTCCATTCAGCCAGTCACATATATGTGTGTGTGTGTGTGTGTGTGTGTGTGTGTGTGTGTGTGTGTGTGTTATTTCCATAGCTCTTGATTCCGGTATAACTACTTTGATTATTTTCTTGGACTCCATGATGGCATATATATATATATATATGTTATTTCCATAGCTCTTGATTCCGGTATAACTACTTTGATTATTTTCTTGGACTCCATGATGGCATGTGTGTGTGTGTGTATTATATACACACACACACACATGCCATCATGGAGTCCAAGAAAATAATCAAAGTAGTTATACCGGAATCAAGAGCTATGGAAATAGCATACTACACACACACACACACACACACACACATGCCATGCATAGAGTCCAAGAAAATAATCAAAGTAGTTATACCGGAATCAAGAGCTATGGAAATAACATATATATATATACACACACACACACACACACACACATGCCATCATGGAGTCCAAGAAAATAATCAAAGTAGTTATACTCAGAATCAAGAGCTATGGAAATAACATATATATACATATATATATATAATAATATATATATATATATATCCATGATCGCATGTGTGTGTGTGTGTATACACACACACACCACACACACAAAATAATCAAAGTGCCATCAAGATATATATATATATATATATGTGTTATTTCTATAGCTCTTGATTCCGGTATAACTACTTTGATTATTTTCTTGGACTCCATGATGGCATGTGTGTCTATATGTGTGTGTGTGTGTGTGTGTGTGTGTGTGTGTGTGTATATATATATATATATATATATATATATATATGGCTGAATATGCCATATATATATGTTATTTCCATAGCTCTTGATTCCGGTATAACTACTTTGATTATTTTCTTGGACTCCATGATGTAAGATGTGACTGGCTGAATGGAAAGGCCCGCCACAAACACATCACTATATCATATATATATAATCTCCTTAGATGTAAGATGTTTAATGGGTTCTTGACTACCTTGCCGTCAAGTGAGTATAGACGGTATACCTTGGGGCTAAGCTTTTCTATGACAAAATATGAGCCATGCCAATTTGGTTTGAATTTTCCTTTTTTATCTTCTTTAGCATTGGCATTTCTAAGATTTTATTTTATAACCAAATCATTGACTTCGAATTATTTATTGTGTACATGGCTATTGTAGCCCCGATGGGTTCGTTTTTGATATGCTCTAAGATGTTCTACGGTTTGGATGCGTGTGTGATCAAACTGATTTAATTCATGGATACATCTTTCTTTGTATTGATCATCTGTAATAATCCATTTTAGGGATACCTCTAAGGATGGGATTTCTAATTCCAATAGGATAACTACTTTTGTGTCATATATTAGTGAATAAGGAGAAGCTCTTGTCGGTGTGTGAATACTGGGGCGATAGGCCCATAGTGCATAGACGAGCTGATTATGCCAATCATCACCTATTAAACATCTTACATCTAAGGAGATTATATTTGTGTCATATATTAGTGAATAAGGAGTAGCTCTTGTCAGTGTGTGAATACTAGTGCAATAGGCCCATAGTGCATAGACGAGCTGATTATGCCAATCATCACCCATTAAACATCTTACATCTAAGAAGATTTTATATATATACATATATATGTACACATATATATATAATCTTCTTAGATGTAAGATGTTTAATGGGTTCTTGACTACCTTTCCGTCAAGTGGGTCTAGACGATATACCTTAGGGCTAACCTTTTCTATGACAAAATACGAGCCATGCCAATTTGGTTTGAACTTTCTTTTTTTATCTTCTTTGGCATTGGCATTTGTAATATTTTATTTTAAAACCAAATCATTGACTTCAAATTCTTTGTTGTGTACACGACTATTGTAGCCCCACTGGGTTCGTTTCTGATATGCTCTAAGATGTTCTACAGTTTGGATGCATGTGTGATCAAACCGCTCTAAATCATGAATACATCTTTCTTTGTATTGATCATTTGTAATAATACATTTTAGGGATACCTGTAAGGATGGGATTTCTAATTCCAATGGGATAATTGCTTTTGTGTTATATATTAGTGAATAAGGAGGAGCTCTTATCGGTGTGTGAATACTAGTGCGATAGGCCCATAGTGCATAGACGAGCTAATTATGCCAATCATCACCAAATTTAGTAACCATTTTGCTAAGGATATTGTTAATTGTCTTGTTTGTAGCTTCTGCTTGACAATTACCCCATGGATAGTACAAAGTAGAGAATGTGTGTCGGATCTTATATTTAGCACAAAATTTCGTCATTGTTTTATTTTTAAAAGAAGATCCATTGTCTGTAATGATGGCCGCTAAGAGACCAAATTAAGAAATAATGTTGGTCATTAGAAAACAACATATATCTTCTCCCTTTTCGGATTGTAATGGAATGACCTCCACCCATTTTGTAAAGTATTATATAGCTGTAATAATAAATTTGTGACCTCCTACGGATTCTGGATTTATCTTACCAATTTGATCAAAGCCCCATAGCATGAACGACCATGGGGATACTATGGGTTGTAGCTGTTGTGAAGGGACTTGGTATAGGTTTCCATGGCATTGACATTTATTGCATATCTTGACATATTTTTGACATTCTTGTTCCAAGGTTGGCCAATAGTAGCCTTGTCTACGTAATTTGGGTGACATTGCTTTATTGCTGAAATGGCCACTGCATTCACTATCATGCACCTAACTAATGGCCAACTTAGCCTCCTTGACTATCAAACATAAGAGTAATTGTACCACAAAATATCATTTGAATAAATCCCCACTAATAATGACATATCATAAGGAATTTATCTATAGTTTGCACTTATCATTACTTGTGAAAGTGTCTGGTGTAATAGATTTATATGGAAAATTATATATATATGTATAACCATTTGGATGTTGTTGCACTAAGCATGGTGACTAAAACCATTAGAACTATGAGGTCGGCATGGGATACTGATGGAGATTATAATAGTTTGATAGTGAAGATACCTTGGTCATCATTGATGTCAATGTGGACCAATGATACTACACTGGCCATTGCATCGGCATGACGATTGTCTTTATGAGGATTGTTTTCAATAGAGAAGTTTTCAAACTGAGCTTGTAGACATTGAACCATATTATTATAGGGAATGAGGCATTATCTTTGGTTTGGTAGATATTTTTAACTTGAATGAAAACCAATTGTGACTCCCTATAAAATTTAATTGATTTAACTTGGAGAGCCCAAGTTGCTTGAACGCTGAGGATAAGGGCATTGTATTCTATGATATTGTTTGTACATGAAAAAATGAGTCAATAAACAAGGGGTGTTGTGTGCTCAAGTGGGTCGATGAAAATAATTCCTACCCCGACACCGAATGCACATCTAGAACCATCAAATAACATTGTCCATGTGTCATAAGTGGTATTATATGGTGTGAATATGTCATGAAAATCATCGTTGATAGGATTTGTGTCTGATAACGGGGCTGTTGCCAATTGATCTATGATTATCTAGCCCTTTACTGATTTTATAACATAATCTTTAGGTTGAATTATGTGAGTAACATGTCCCATTTTGTAGTATGGCCTGAGAGATGCAATTTTGACATAATAAACTTTAAAGGATCAAGTTTTGTAATAGATTGTGTCTCATTGTTAATCATATAGTATCATAGCTCTTGAGTAGAGAATACAAGTGCTAAACAAAGTTTTCCTAATGTTGGATAATTTTGTTCATAGTTAACAAGTGTACAACTGATGTAGTAAATAGCTCACTCTTTATGTTGATCATCGTGATGTGCCAAGCGTGCACCGAGTGCATGATATGTCACTGAAAGGTAGAGAAGTGGCCTATTAGGTGTTGGTGGTACTAGTACAGGTGGGTTCAACAACTATTGTTTGAGTGCATCAAAGCCTTCTTGACATGTGATATCCCATTCAAATTTTGCATCCTTCTTAAGTAATCTGGTGAATGATTGGGTCTTATCTACTAGTTGTGCCACAAAGCGACATATTGCCTAAATCTTGCCTTGTAGGGAGTGAATTTGCTTTAGGTTTGTAGGAGGAGGCATGTCCATTATAGATTTTATTTTATTTGGGTCAACCTCTATGTTGTGTTGGGATATTATAAATCCCAAGAGTTTATCAAATGAAACCCCAAATATGCATTTCTAGGGATTTAGTCATACATTGTACTTTGTCAATCTTTCCGAAAGCTATCATAAATTTGTTGCATGGTGTTGTCACTTTTTTTATTTTGAAAGCAAGTCATTAACATAATCTTCAACTGTCTTGTGAATTAGATCATGAAAGATATGGGTCATTGTTCATTGGTATGTTGCTCCTACATTTTTTAATCCAAAAGACATGACTATATAGTATAAAGTTCCCCATGACGTGATAAAAGAAGTTTTTTCTTGGTCTTTCTCAATGATCTTTATTTGATTATAACTGATGAAACCATCCATGAAAGAGAGCATTTCATATCCTGTTGTGGAGTCCACTATCATGTCAATGTTGGGTAGAGGAAAATCATCCTTAGAACATGCTTTGTTTAAGTCTCTAGAATCACAACAACATCGGATTTGGCCATTAGGTTTAATAACTGGGATATTGTTAGCAAACCATTGGGGATGAGCAATGGGTTGAATGAAAATGACATCAAGGAGTTACTAGATCCCATCTTTGACTAAAAGAACTACATTGGGATGCATTTTTCATTTTTTTTGTCTAATCAACTTTACATCAAGATAAAGTGTAAGCCTATGTACTATGATTGAAGGATAAATGTCAGGGATATTAGAATACACCCAAGTAAAAATTTTAGGGAAGTCCTTTAAAATCTAATGAATATCTATATCTTCTTATTTACGCAAGGCAATAGTTGATAATATAATGTGAGGATCAGTATCAGTGCCATAATTTAACTCAGTTGTCTCTTCATTAAGTAATGTACATTAATCAACAATATATGATGTGGTGGGGTTTATACCATCTGTGTTAGGTGAAATGTCATCTGAATTATCTAAGCGCTCACCAAAGTATGCATGGGAATTTTTGGAGTGAGGGAACCTATTCTTATGAGAGACGAAAGAGATATCCTCATATGCGCCTAGGAATTCTAAGAGAGCCTCATGGTTAGCAAATTCATCAAAAGTAGGTAAATCCAGAGAAATGGTATCATCAATAAGATCAGGGTAAACTACTGAAAGTGTAGAAACATGATTTATTGTAATATGTGCTAGTGGAATGGGTGGAAAAAACACTATATGCTGAGAAGCATGGTGAGAAGACTTGGAATTAGATGTGTTATCTTTATATTGAAGTCTTTGTTGGCCTTGTTGATCATATGCTTTAATAGGATTAAGAATTTCCTATTCATGTTTTCTGAGACCCTGCCCTATGCAACCCATTTTTTGGAAAAATCTCAATGCAAATGGAGAAATGAATTTGTTATCATGTGTTCCAGAGGTGTCTGAGGGAGTTATACGTGAACTATGAATAGTAGATTAGAGGGGTGTTGTAGCAAAATCCATGCGAGGAATATAATTGTGTGAAGGCTTTGTATGCTAACAATATTTGAATGGTTCTTGATCCATATCGAATGTGTAGATAAGACCTTTGTAGATGAACTTTAAACATACATGTAAAATTGATGGAACTACATGCATATCATGAATCCAAGGTCTTTCAAACAAGATATTGTAATTTAGATCATTAGGCATAACTTGACTTGTTGTAGGTAGTGTTCTAGGTCCCAATGTAAGGTTTAGTGTGATTTGACCCAAAGCTTTGCATGGGATATTATCAAACCCTCGGATGTTCATATCATAAGGATCCAAATCCTTAGCATGTATATTAAGAAGCAAGAGAAAAGAGATATTACAAATGTTCAACCCTAATCCATTATCAACTAACACATGTTTGACACCCACCTCGTTAATTCATAATTCAATGTTGAGAAGTAGGGGTAGATCTATGATGTGTTGAGGTGGGAGATCTTATTTCTTGAAAGAAATTTGTTCTTCGGTCTATTTCATAGTATTGATTATGGAAGCAACAGAAGCTAGATTCGTTGTGCAAGTCACTTTAGTATCATGGAGTGTTGCATACAAAATATATTTGTATGTGTCAGAATGTTGTAGGAGCTATAAAATAGAAACTGTAGTTGAAGAAACACTGCTTTGGTCGACAAAACTATAAATATGGGTTTTGTTAACCTACCATTCTTCGGGACCACATGTGGACATCATAGCATGGACCACATGATCTACTACAAGCATAGAGCGGGTAGTAGAGGCAAGATAGTAGTTAGATGTATAAGGTTGATAAGTAGGAGGGATAAGCGAGACCATTGATGTTCTCTTATGTCTAGTAGCAATAGGTAAGGAATCAAAGTGAACCAAAGATCAGAAAACATCTAAAGGAGACTTGTTAATTTTAGGTAATGCATTTGGTATCTTATGTAATATATCCTCTATGTGTTTAAAGATTTGCTTCTTAATTGAATTCCACATAAGAGAAAACTAACATGATAGAGAGATAATGAAACATGACATACAGTTCAACTGATATAAAACATCATGTATACATGTGTTTATGTCTTCTTTGAGTTCATTATGAAATAAAGGAAACAAGCATGAAAATGAAATTATTAGACTTTGCATTAAAAAGTGATAAACTTATTTTATCATTATTATCATGATTATACCAAATAAAAATTAGAAGATATATGGATCTGAAGTATAAATATGGGTCCTAGAAGGTTGGAAACAGAAACCATAAAGGTAGTCTAGGGTTAGGGTTTGTATAATATTCAAAGTATGTCAGGTTCACCAGATTTAACTTTTTAAGGTTATGGAGTTTAAGTCCTAGGTTGTTAAAGGGGATGAGTACAATAAATCAGGGTATAAAATATACAATAAAGACAACTACTAATTTGTAATAGAATTGACCTAATTTGACCTTTCTAAAAATAGAAGTAAATGATGCAAACAAGTACTTAGCTAGAAATTGACTGAGACAAAAGATATGGAGGATGCAAATTGAGATAGGAGTTGATCTAAGTGTTGTAGATAGGATACAAGTGTCAGAACCCTTCTTAGATAGTAGTATCCTAACTGAACAATAACACTAATGGTGCTAGTGTCCTTTTGGCACTAGTGTCCTCTATGTAGAACTACGTTGAGATTTTGAATGCACCTATGTCAGATTCTACCAAGCCTATTCCTAAGCGCATAAATTTTGATTCACTATCAATGACCTGTTTTGACTAATTTTTCATGTAAACCCTAGGCCTCCATGTTGTTATGGCATCCTATTGACACAAGTGGCAAATTGTGATGTTAGTGGGGTAGGTTAGACATCCTCAACACCCTATTGTAATTAGAGTTGTCTACATACCAATACTCTAAGGAGGGATCAAACCTGATGTAGTTTTCCCCACCTAAGTGTTGGTGCAAGTGCAAGTGAAGCTAGTATCAATGCTAGTTTGAATGTTTTGAATGAGGCTTGAGATTAAAAATCTATGTATTTTGAGCCTGAGAAGACTATAGATGACTATATGCAGAAGTAAGGCAAAATAGGGATTAATAACCTTGATTATCCACAACTTGTTTTGAGTTAGTTTCTACCATTTGCATTTGACTTCCATCTAGTAAATAAAAGGGTAAAGGTCATGTATATATATTATTCTAGTGCTTTTACAAGTCATTCAGGCTGACCCTAGGTGGTCGTTGATTCAAAAAGACCTATGTTGGTGATAAAAGGCGGGAAGAGGACAATAGCACCCAAACTGGGATACTAGCAACATTGACACTAGTGTTCAAGTTATGGCGTTAGTGTCTATGTGGCAAAACTTGAGGCACTAGGGTCTAAGATGCTAAAGTGAGGGTTTGTGATTGCTTTAGGTATGTTTAGGGATGCATGTCCTACACAAAGGTTGGATAAATCTCTAAATGGGCCCTAAGATAGGTTTACAGATAAACTAAAGATGGGTGGTCTCAACTAACACACTTAGCACTCAAATGTCAATTTTAGATGACTCCAGTGGTAATGTTATACTACGTATAAAATCTCTAAATTAAGTGTACAAATGTTAGACCAACTCTTGAAGTCAGACTCATGCTCTAAACTTACTGCAAGTTACTACAATACTTGTACGATGAAGATACAACTCCTCTAAGAATTTTTATAACACATCAACTCTTCTTCTTTTGTCAAAAAGAACTAAACTATGTGGTGAACTCTAATGACTGCTCTGGTGCTTCAAAGGATACCATAAACCTTTAGAAATGTATTTCAAATCTCCACACTACTATGCTCAATCAAAATACCTAACAAACCCTTTTGTGCAAAGCTTCACAAGCTTATTCAAGCTAAGACAATGATTGCACGTATTAAGAGACTTGCAAAAAAATTATAAATAAAGACATACACAATCATAACCTTACAAAAATTATACTTAACTAATTTTCTTAGTCTAACATATTTTTGTTTGATGTAAGATTACAAGTGAACTTAGATGCTCTTGCATCAATCTAAGAATTTGTTTTTTGCATTTCTAACCTAGTGCTCCCATGAACCCATGAATAGGGAATTTTGTGGTTTTCTCAACTAGTATTGTAGAGATAATCTAAGAGATTTGTGCAATCATGTGGTCTTATTAAAAATAATATCTACCTCTATTACAGGGTTTTAGGAATTTAAGTATGATATTTAGTTTGAAATTTTGTATTAACAAAAGTAGACAATATGTACTTTTTCATTTGGCAAAAATTTTCCCTCAACTCTAAGAGGCCACTACAAACTATTTTCCTCCCATTGCCAACAATAATGGAAATCATATTTCCACCAAAATTGTTGCTTCAAAATTTCAGTAGAAAATTATAAGTTTTGTCATTGCTAGAATTTTTATATTTCATGGGACCAACTGTGTATACAAAGGAAAATGCAGTTGACCTATTAATCAATCTTAGCTTGGAGAAGATAAATCCTACTTACACTCTATTTGTTGATACTTTAGATATTCAAGATCATGACCAAGATGGATCCATTAGACCTAACCAAGGAATATCCTACCATAATAACATAACTAACGAGGGTTCCAAAGCCTCTAGTCAAACAACACTATGCAATAAACCTAGCTAGGTCCTATGTTTTCATTTTCACTAAGTAAATGATAAGTAAAGTAAAATCTAATCTAGTGCTCACCAAATCTTGTGGCACAAAGTGGGGATAATAAACATAAAAATAAACATGCATAGAGTAATTCTAATTAAGTTATGTATAGATATAAACCTAATGCATGGAGAGAGAAATATATTCAAAAACTATTACTTATGTTACTTCTATCTTCTAAAATAGAGGAGTAAAGTTAGAGATACTTGATGAGTCTACCCTATGACTCATTATTGCCATGATATATCATCCTTCATAGCCATAAAAATGTCATTTGAGTTGAACATTGCATGTAGTTTTAGGGTTTATAACTAGTCTAAGGTAGAAAATGGATGTTTTAATCTCTATAAGCTCATGTGAGTCTAAGCATAATTTGCATGATGTTCTAACCATTTGCATGTTTAGTCTCACATATTTTGATATGTATAGGTATGATGGCGTCTAAATAAGTTTTGATATGATCTCATGAAGATAAGGAAGTTCCATGACCAAGAACTGATCATTTGAGCGTAGCTCTGGATTCTGTCAAACAACTACATATTACAACAATCAAATTATGACAATCAGTAATTGATTATGACAGTCATGCTCTAGATTCTCAAAGCTCACTATGAACTTGTCCACAACATGTTCTAAGGCATTCCAGAAGCTCTTCCAACTATTCCATGATGATATAGAACCTCTCTTGATACTTTCTATTTTTATACATAGTTATATATAAATTTTTATTACTGTATAATTTTCCATTTATGGAAGTTTTTTGATGTAGACTGCAACTATAGAATTAGATGATATGGATATATTGTATGTAAGATTTGGTGCTCAAATATGGCAACAGTTACAAATCCCATGAAGATCCTTCTAATCCCATGTGGATCTTGTTACAACGCTCTTCTCTATTTTGGTTATACCAACCAATCTCTTTGAATATCCTCTTGTTATAAGATAGTTGAGTTGTTACCTAATATCTAGGATAATTTCTTTTGCATCCAATAAAAGACAAATCCATATTTGATATGCAAGAACAAGAAATATTGTAAGTTTTATTATTTTGAATATAAGAAGACTTCGTAGCAGATTACTCTTTCATACTATGCATTAAGATCAAATTTTAAAGACTAGGTTGATTTGACCCTGAATCCAAGGGTGAGCAAGGGCCCACTCCTCAAAGAGACAAAAGATATTACTTTTAATATTTATAAGTTTATTTATTATTTGTTTTCAATTATCATTAATATAAATACTTTGTGTAATTAGATTAATAACCTGCAAGCCAAAATAGACTCTTAATGTGTTTGCTTTCATATTAGAATAAGCATTTATCATTTCTTTAATTTCAGCAATATTTATTTTGAAACTTAGCCTAGAAGTTTGGATTTGAGATTTGATTTTAGTGTATTTACTTTACAACATTATGTGATTGCTTTCAGAGTATTCAATTTAGTTTGGTGTGTTTACATTTCAAGTAAGTGTGTTTCTTTCAAACATTAGTTTAGAATTTAGGAGTAAAAACTTATGTTAGAACAACACCAAAACCCCCCAAACAACACTGTTAGCTGAACCCAATAAGTATCTTACTGCAGACAGCCTTGGACACTGGACCTGATAAAAAATGGCACCAACATAGATTGATTAAATGAAGGGGTAACAATGACACCTATCATTTTTGGCACCCTTGCCAAGGATTACTTAAAAAGTGTTAATAAGGTAAACACTCAAGCTAACAATAAAAATATAAAAACAAAAAAATAAAATAGATTACTCTCTTGTCAAATACAGGTATATGAGTAGACAAATGGATTCACAAGGAAGGTTTGTTCCAAAAGATCCTTATCATTTAAAAGAAAGAATCAAAGTACTTTTTAAAAAGACAAAAAGTTTGAAGAAAGAAATAAGTGAGTATTTTGGATGTACATCTCGACATCTAGAGGAATATTCCTCTACAAAAGTTGAAATTTTAGACACTTAACATACAAAGGACCTTAAAGGATCTCCTCCTCTCAATAGAACTCTATTTACAATGGTAGAAAATATAGACCATGTAGAAAACCCTCACAGGAATCCTCCTACGAGGACTTTCTCTTATCCTATTATCTTTGAGAATGATGATCGAAAAATAATGAAAAATATTTCTCCATCCAATCTACCTACCGTTAGGAGTATGTCCACTGAAGACCCAGATCAATTCTTTTTTTATTTCAAAGTTATATGTGAAACCTATGATTACACTTCAGACAATCAAAAGTCAAAGCTCTTTCCTTCTACTTTGAAGGAAAAACAATGAGGTGGTTTATGGGACTAGCAAGAAACTCTATTAGCACTTGGAGAGAAATGTAATCACTATTTTTGAATAAATACCAAGATTACTATAGGGTCAAGGATAGAAAAGAAGAATTTTTTAAAATAAAATAAAATGAAGATGAAAACCTTGAAGATTAGCTAGACCGATTTGTTTTTGCCCACAACAGGTGTGGATATGAGCTATGTGAGTAAGTGATAAAAACTATTTTATTTAAAGGATTAGATGATTCCTCTAGTGATTCTTTGAATCTCATGGGGAATGAAGATATTACCAAACTAGACTTCCAAGAGATTAGATGTTTATGTACCAACTACATTAGGATAAAACCTAGCAGTAAGAGAGGGAAACTAGGAAAACCTAGTGATGTAAGCCAACTAATGGAAGAACTAGCAAATTTTAAAATAGAGATATTGGTTCAACTAAACACAACATTAAATGGATTGCAAGCTAATGCTAAATATAATTCTAAACCACTGGAAATCTATTGTCTAAAATGTAGATTAAAACATGCACTCAGAGACTGTCCTCTAGACATAATAGAAATCTATGGAATATGTGATTCTCAAGATCATGATGTAGACACTAGAAAACAACATACAACAATTCTAGATGTCAAAATGCCTTAGGACCACATAGCCTCTCTTGACCATAAACACAAGTAAAAAAACCTACTAACTAACCCATTGGACCCTCAATCAAGTTAGGTAACTAGCTAAACTAACTAACTTTCCCTTTTGACCCAAATTTCTTCAACCCTCGATCACTGATGATCACCTTAACCATCGATGATTATCCAATCGTTGATGATCACTGTGACTATCGATAATTAGGTATTCCCCATTTGAACAAAGACAACTTGAGTTGTATATAAGCTAACATGTCAAAAGTTAATATGGATAGCAAGCTAATGCATCACGAAGCATCTAAACCATCAACCAAACCTCCTATGGAACCTTCTCCCTCCATCTCTCTTTGCCTATAAAAGGAGGGGAGTAAGAGGTGAAAAATGATCTAGAGATCCAAGATTTTAGCAATTAGGCAATCAAGCTATCAACCAACAGTCATCAAGAACTTCTTTGCAGGTCTTCCTTTCAGTGAGTCAACAACTACAATAGAGATCTAAATCTCTACCAAAATTATTCTTCAAGCAAAAGCACTATTACTCTGTCCAAATTACTGTTAAGCACAGGATATAATAAGAGAGGGGGGTGAATCAATATATCATATATCTTATAAATATTTTACTTAATCAAATTCTACTTAACCATTCATTCAAGATATGCAATAAAACTGAAAGCAATATGCACCACACAAGAGAGAGAAAAAGAGACCAAATTTTTACGTGGAAACCCAAAATAGAAAAAATCATAGAGAACAATCTCAAGTATATGAAAAAACACCAACTCAAATTATAAAGTTCACAAGCACCAACTTGCAGGAGCACTAACCCCTTTATCGAGCACCAACACAATACTTATTTGTGATCACCAACTCACAGGAGCACCAATCCCTTGCAAAGATTTGTGAGCACCAACCCCTCTTGTGTATAAAACACAACTATCTATCAATGTTGCTCACTCAACAAATGACAAAAATTTATAATATCTCTTTCTATTCTCTCCTCTTTTCTTATATAAAATAAATACAAACCATGCACTCTCTTGCATATTACAAATAGCTTCTCAAGTCTTTATTTATAGTTTTTCAAATGACCTTTAACATTCATCATTTGTGTCCCTTCAATCCTCATAGAAAATGGTGCCAAACTTGTATAACCCTTCATATCCTTTCATTTGAAAAGTCACATGGTGACCCTTCATGAGCAAATTCATCATTTCCCCTTTTGTCTTTTTCTTCATGACCTTTCGAATTCCTTAAGATGACTCTTCATGAAAAAATGTGTCATACCCTTTTTTCTCTTCACTTGATGACTCTTGAAATTCCTCAAGATGACTCTTCATGGGAAAATGCATCCCATTCCTCTTTTGTCTTTACCCCTTGACTCTTTGGCTTCTCCATGGACCCTTTTTTGGCTTTTTATGCAACAAAAAATATATTCATTAATATTAAATAAATATCAACACACATTAGCCAAGATATGAATATTAAAAACACCATTAAATGCTATGG
The DNA here is from genome assembly GCA_037957365.1 of Torreya grandis. Lineage (NCBI taxonomy): Eukaryota > Viridiplantae > Streptophyta > Pinopsida > Cupressales > Taxaceae > Torreya > Torreya grandis. The sequence continues at coordinate 1,512,397 of JARHVA010000010.1, read as the reverse complement.
AGCCTTTATCACCAATGCTAGACCTTTGACATCAATGACAATATTTCCAACAATCTCCCCCTTTGTCATTAATGGCAACCTCAAACTGAAACTACCATATCTTGAAACATGTATTGCGTATGCCAACCTGCACATACTACTATCTAAAAAACATATAGTATATTTTTCTTACTGTAGCAACATGTACATGTTCCTTGTACCTATTTTTGCACTTGTACGTATACCTATTTCTGTTTTTCTTTCCCTTTGACATCAATGGCAAAGGGCTTATCCTATAGCTAACACTTAGCTCCCCTTCAACTAATGTTAATTGTCAATGGCAAGAAGTAAAATCAATTACTCAGAACTTCTCTCATAGATACTCAAATGTGTTTTTTGGTAGTGCCTTTATGAAAATATCTACAATATGATCTATAGTACTGATATATTCTATCTTAACTTGTTGATCTGTAACTTGCTCTCTCAAAAAATGATATACGATAAAAATATGTTTTGTTTTTTATTATATCACTAGATTCATAGAAATATTAATAACACTTGTGTTGTCATAAAAAATAGAAATAGATTCATCATATTTTACCCTGATATCTTCTAAAGTTTGCTTCATCCAAAGCACTTGAGTACAACACAATACCATTGTAATATATTCTGCTTTAGCTGTAGAAAGTGATACTGAATTCTATTTTTTGTTTAGCCATGATACTAAGCTATCATCGAGAAAGAAAGCTCCTACACTTGTACTCTTCTTGTCATCCAAGCAACCTGCCCAATCTGAATCTGTATAAGCAACCAAAGTAAAATCTTTGCATGTGGGATACCACAATCCCTAATCTAATTTCCCCTTGATATATCAAAATATTCTCTTCACCAACTAAACATGACTCTCCTTTGGGGCTGTCTAATATCTTGCAACCATTGATTCGGGCAACAATTCGGGTGATGGGTCCACCCCAATTGATGACAGAACTTTCGGGAGCCATAACTTTTGCACCGTAGCTCCAATTGACTCGTCGTTTGAACCGTTGAAAAGATAATAATAAGGGAAACATTGTGAGATAGAATTGAGCTCTGATCGATTAAGTTTGACTCTTGAAAATCCAACAGAAGTGCCCTAAATTTTAATTTTAGTAGTGCAGTCTAAAAATAGTAATTTTTCAAATTCTGTATTGTTGTAAATTGTGGAAGTCAAACCACTCGATCTCCCTCGAGATTGGTGACCTTCCACATCCTCCTCCCACCTTCAAAACATGTATAAATTAAGATGTAATCCAAAATAGAAATCAGACATCTCTTCTCAAAGATAAGCATATGTTTGGGTCTACAAAATTTATCAATAAAACATCTCTTCTCAAAGATAGCATTATTTGAATTGTGTTATTCTTGTTTCTTGAATTATCTTTCAACCAAAGATTTTGAGTTTTGGATCAACCATGCATAATATTTGGCCTTGATGTTATCAAATATAAAAGACTACTAATCATAAATCTATACAAAGATTGATCTATAACGGGTGAATCTTCATTCTTACTCACCTTGTTCCCTGTACCCATCAATGTACCAACTAGTGCACAATCTTCAAAATCAAAAAATTTCAATATTTTTTTGGCATATTTACTTTGAGATATGAAAATTCTTTTATCTAATTGAAAATTTTGCAACCCTACAAAAATGATAATTTTTCAAGCATAAACATCTCAAATTCTTTTTGCATATTGTCAAAAAAATATTTTGTCATCTTTTCAATGTTACCTCCAAATATTATGTCATCAACATATACCACAACAATCAACTAATGCTCACCTTTTGTTTTGATGTAAAGATTAATATCAACAAATCTTCTCTTAAAACCTTGATCTTGGAGGTACTTATCAAGTCTTGCATACTAAGCACTGGGAGCTTGTTTCAATTCATAGTGTTTTTTTCAATCTGCATACATTGCTACTATCATGGGAGAGAAGAAATCTCTCTGGTTGCTCAATGTAGACCTCTTCTTCTAAATTCTCATTTAGGAAAGCAGAGTTGACATCCATCTGAAACACTTTAAAATTTTTTAACAATGCATATGCAAGAAACATTCTAATAGCCTCTAGCCTTGCCACTGGTGCAAAAATTTCTTTAAAATCTATTCCTTCAATCTGATCATATCTTTTACATATTAATCTTGCTTTATTCTTGGTCACTTCTTCATTTTCATTCAACTTATTTCTGTACACCTATTTTGTTACTATCACATTGTAATCTTTTGGTCTAAGCACTAATTCCTAAGTATCATTCTTTTATACTTGATTTAATTCTTCATCCATTGCCTTAACCCAATACTTATCATGTCTAACTTTTGAAAAAGTTCAAGGCTAAATTTTAGATAACAAAGAGAAATTAACTTGCTCAGATTCACTTACCATCATTCTTCTTATGCAAATTCTTTCATTTATGTCTCCGATGATGTCACTTTCATTATGATTTCTTTGGATATATTTGGATGGGGTTTTGATGTCTTTTTTATCCTTCTTCTCATCTTCATCTGATTTTTCAAAAAAAAAAAATCAATGATTTCAAGAATGTCTATTGGATCATTAATTCTTTGTGTTCCATCTTCTTCTATCTTGACACTTGCACTTTCAACTATTTTTTTAATTCTTTTGTTATAACATATGTCAGGCACCTAGAACAACAAACATGCTCTGATACCACTTGTCAGGATGCGAAACACCGGAAGCACACAATTGATTACCAAACCAAGCAACTTAATATGCGGAATTAACCAGAATCAACGAGTAACTAGAATTCAGAATAACACAGAATATGAGAGACAATACACAACTTGTATTAATAACTCTTACAGAAAAGAATACAATAAAGAAGATGCCACTTCTTTTCCACCACCTCTTCAGAGGTTTCCCACACCTCAAGTGAACAGTAATTCTCTCCTCAAAGCTCTCTCTACTAGGTCCCAACACCCAACTCAAACACAGAGTTGGTGTTCACCTTACACTTGTGCTCCACACACTCCACAAGTACTCAAAGTACTTCAAGTAGATCTCCCATGAACTTGCAATAACCTGCACCTCAACAGACCATACTTATGTAAGGGACTGCCTTGCCTTCCTCTTAGCTCTCCATATACTCCATGTACATACCAATGAGTACACACCGTACTCCAAGTAGATCATGCCTGATCTTGCTCCCTGTTGTGTTGCTGTCCTATCTGATCTCCAATCTACAGATCAATAATGGTTCTGCACACCTGTGAACCTTGACCTTGCACACACACACACACACCTGCATATCAACGATCTTACTTACCATGTAGATCTCCCATGAGGGCCATGCTCACCTGATGACCAAGATCATACATACATGAAGAATCCAGCTGACTCTCCAATCCAGCACCCACCTTGGTACTGTTGTGGAACTAGGAGGAACACCCTTGCTCACCTCACACACAGAAGGAGCTAACTTTGCTCAACTCAAACTAGCACAATTTTCTAATACAACCATGAGTCTATTATATAGATCTCATCCAAACAATAATTAGACATCTAATTACAATAATTAGATCCACAGCTCTCAGTCTATAAATAGATCTAATCATGCAAACACTTGGTTCGTTAGCTAACTGCCCGTAACATCCGCAGTCCGAACCACATAGGTGACCGACGTCGGTCCCTGTCTACCTGGAGGTGACCGACGCCGGCGGATCCCTGACAGACGTCGGTTGCTTCTCTTCACAATACTACCGACATCGGCTGATCAGACTGACGTCGGTTGCTCTGCAACTCAGCAACCTCCTCTCCTGTTTGCATCAGTGAAGCTTTTAGCTCCACAACCTAACAACATATATAAGCTTTACTTTTACAAGAATAACCAAGAAATATACTTTCATCTGCTCTAGATTCAAACTTACCTAATTTTTCATCGGTTCTCTTTATGAAGCATCTATTGTCAAAAATTGAAATAATCAATTGTGGTTGGTTTATTTTTTTAAAACTCATGAGTCTTGTCACTATTAACTCTCAATAATGTTCTATTCTGAATATACACTACTATATTAACTACTTCTCTCTAATATTTATTTGGTATCTTGGATTCATTTGGCATTGTCCTCACCATCTTCTAAACTATTTTGTTTCTTCGCTCAACTTCTCCATTTTGTTGTGAAGTTTTGACTGCTAAATAATGTCTTTTTATTTCATGGTCTTCACAAAACTCAATAAAATGATCTGACATGTATACTCTTCCTCGATCTGATTTTAAGCACTTAATCTTCAAACCAGTTTTATTCTCAACTAATACTTTGAAATGTCAGAAAGCTTATGATTTTTTCTTTAAAAATATTACCCAAGTCATACGTGAAAAATTATCAATAAGCAACATAAAATATTTCTCACCTTGAGTAATTTGAGTTCTCATAGATCGACACAAATTAGTGTGAACAAGCTCTAACATTTGAGTGGTCGAGTATTCTTTTGTTTTAAATTTCCTTCTGGCATGCTTTCTATGCTGATCAGGTTCACAAAGCGTGTTGGATGGCTTTGTAATCTTTAAAACATTTTTGGCTGTTTGTTTCTTGTTGATGTTGACAAGATTGTCAAAATTTATATGTCTCATTCTCTTGTGCCATAGCCAAATTTCTTCAATTTGACTCAAACATCTTTGACCTTTGATGTCTGATAACATATACAAATTATTACATGTTCTTTAAGCATATGCAACCAACACATCTGAATCTTTTCTCCTAATTTCATAACTATTTATATAAAATTTTAATGTCTGTCTTTAATCACACATTTAACTTGTTGTCCTCAAAAAATGACGTCTCATTTTTGGGACAACATATGACTATTTTGGTCCTGCATAGCGAAAAATAATCTCTTCCCTTCTTGAAATTTGTTCTAAGCTTTCAAATTCCTCATTTTTCAAGCTTTTTCCATAAACGGAGTAGCAGGTTCAACAAGTTCAAAAGCTTCTGTAGGTGAGTTCAATCAAAAGAACCAGTTTCTAACACTTAGTCATTTTCAGGAGTGGTTCAACACCTTGGTTCGATAAAAAATGTCCATCAACAAGCATCTAAGCAAGGATCGAACCATTGAACCTTGAACCATATTGGTTCAACATGTTCAATGGGTTCAAAGGTTTAACGTCATCAACAAGAGCTAAGCGCTTTGTCAGAAGTTCAAAGTTTAACCGTTTCAAAGGTTTCACAGCTCTGAGCACTTAACGAGTTTCAAAGGCTTGAACCGTTGAACCTTGAACCATTTTGGTTCATCGATTCAATGTGTTCAATTTTAAAAGGGTTCAACGCGCTTGGTTCAAAGATGCCAAAGGGACTCAGCCAAATCAAAAGAATGAACCGTTGAACCTTGAACCGCTTCATAAGTTCACTGGTTCAAAGGTTCAAAGGCTACCTCAGTTAAAGAAAAAAGCACGCGTAAAAAAAGAGTCAGGCGGATGCTACCAAGTGTCGTCGGCCGAGCCCCATTATACTTTGTTTCTGAGAATTGGCAAATACTGCCACGTGTCCCTTTTGAAGCTTGTCAAAAGCCTCCAAGTGTCAATATCTACAGTCCCTTCCTTTATAATCACGATATAGAGCAAGGACTATGGTGGGCCCAGGGTGAGTGACTAAAATGAATTGAAATGCGCCAAGTATCTGCATCTACGTGACTGCCAAAAGTATTCAGACCGCGCCACGTGTCCCTTATAGAGCTCAGCAGACGCTGACAAGTGTCATCATCAGCGAGAACCCAAAGTGTCGAGCCTCAAAGTGCAGCGGAAGCTGCCAAGTGTCACATGCTGAGACACAGTTTCAAATGAAGATTCAAAGCACGGAACTCGCCAAGTGTCCCGTCCCAGTGCAGCGAAAGCTGCCACGTGTCTGCATCCATGCCTCCAGCCTCTAACAAGTTTTAAAGCCTATTCCAATAGGCTTATTTCAAAGCCGTAGATGTCGCCACGTGTCCTAACTCACGTCACAGCAAAATGATAGGCCCGTAAACATCAAAATCAAGTCGATTGGCTAGCCATTAACTTTCAAAGGAAGAGAGACCCGTGAATGTCAAATTCATTGCATTGAAGTGTCTGTTGATCCCTGCAGGCTTAAAATGCGAACTTGAATGCGTTCAAAGACCCTAAGGCCAGGACCAAGAGAAGGAAGAGACAAAGAGGGAAACTCAGTAGGAGTTAATTCTAGTAGGTGAAGCAGTTCACCAGGTAGATATTTGGGGCTTAGAAACATTGAAAGCGCAGCCTATTTGTCCCCTTTCGAATAAAGGCATAATAGACAGTTGTGTGGCTAACAGGTGATAAAATGAGTAATTCAGGCTTGAGAGTAGACAAATGAGATGAACCAACATGCCACAGTTAAGGCAATCGCCCTGCTCCAACATGGCCCTCCCTAACAGAATCAAAAATGCATCCAAGGCATTAATTACGTAGCATGGGTCGCTCCATGAGACAAAGTGCCAAGTCTCTCCTAGCCTTTATATAATGTAAACTCTTTCATTGTTACAAGGGAGATCTTCCCCTTATAGAAGCAAAACTCTGCCCAAATTGAAAGGCATTACTGAGACTTTGAGCTCGGATTATTGTTCATATTTCTTTGATTGAATGAGAAAGCAAGTCACTTGCAGACTTTGTGCTGTTATATCTTGTGCTACTTTAAGAAATTGGTCTTAAGTCTATTTCCTAGAAGCATTCTTGTTTATTTTATTTAACAAGTAGAGTTAGTGGAAATGATAAGGAAGGTGTCCTGAAGTAAGCTACTTATAGACTTTGTGTTGTCATAGTTGTCTTCAGTGTGTGTTTTTCTTTTTCATCTCTGTGTAAAAGACCTTGGGACGACTTTATGCCCTCATTATCTTTCGTATCTCACTCTAAGGCAGTCGAGGTGGAGACTTTGAGCTACATCTTAGATTGATGGTTGTTCTGTACCCTGTTACCAGTCACTTGTTATCAGAAAGATTCTTATTGCCTGCAAGAACAAGCATTTTTGAAAGAAGAGAAGTGTCTTTTATTGCTTCACCAAGATTTATACTATCTAAAAAGGGATCTGGCTCTTGGTTGAATGTTACTTCTGAAAGAAGAGAAGCACCTTCACCAATCACCCAGGATTTCTCCTTTATGTTGTAAACATCATCTCTAAAAAAAGAGAGATAGATGGCTTATCCCACCCCTGTGTCTTACTTTCTGCTTATATATATATATATAGTATATAACCTCTGTATATTTAATAGAGAACCTCCCCTTGATGAAATGAGAGATTTGTCCCCTTTGGATGTGGTAAACCTGCAACATTAGACGACCAATCTCCCTATGCTATGGTGATATGAACTATTTTGCTCACCAGTTAGCTGGTCGACAAAATATTCACCCAACAATTTTTGGCGACTCTGCTGGAGACACAGTAATTTTGTGCAATTTGGAACCCCAAGTTTCAGATTGAAACATCACCTGTGTCTTACCCATTATCATTAGAACCTTACCCATGCATTTCATTGTGGAAGAATGAATTGCTCTACTACTTTTCCATTGTTAATTTTTCCTCCCCAGCGTCGCGCAACAGTTTTTGGTGACTTCGCTAGGGATGGGCGTGCAGTCTGAAGCCTCAAGTTTCAGATTGAAGCAGTTCCTTCCCTTTGTAATGAAATTACTTCAAGAATTAAGTATAACAGTAGAATTATATCCAAATATGACTGAAATATATCCCAATATATGATAATAGATAAGCCACTTCGAGGGGGCAACCTCCACAAGCTTCAATAAGAGCAGAATTCACAATATGATGATAAATTATTACCCACTACCTCCTATATATAGTCTAACTAGGCCATGGTTACTCCATAGGCCGACCTACTAATCTAAAGAAAGCCATAAGTCGGCCACAAGTCAGCCACAATATAATGTCAAAGAGGGATAAGTAAGCCACAAGTTGACTAATACTATCCTCATACATGTGATAGGTTAGGGGCGTAGCATGCCCTTCCCCTTCAAACCAATGTTGTCCTCAACGTTGAACAACTGTGGATGTTGTTGTAGAAATTTTGCACCTTCCCAAGTTGCATCTTCACTACTTTGGTTTTTCCACTTGATCAAATATTCCTTAATCTCTCTGGTTCTCAACCTCTTAGTATGTGTTTGAAGGATCTTCTATGGTTCCAAAATGACTCGTCCTTCTTCATCTAGTTCTAGGAGCTATATTTGGGAAGAAACTTGCTATCCAATGACCTTCTTCAAACAAGAAACATGAAATACTGGGTGTATGTGAGATGAATGAGGTAACTCAAGCTTGTAATCCACACTTCTAATTTTTTGTAGAACCTGATAAGGGCCATAATACTTTGGAGCAAGTTTGTTGTCTTTTTTTTGTTGCTTCAAAGACATCTGCTTGTAAGGTTGCAAACGAACAAATACCCAATCACCCACCTCAAAATTTCGCTCACTCCGGTATTGATCTGCTTGTTGCTTCATCTTATTTTGTGCCAAGGCCAAATTCTCTCTCAAACTAGCCAAAACCTCTTGATGTTGAATTTTCTCTTCCACATCTTGAACCTTGGTGTGCACCTTTAATGAAGAAGTGATGGAAGGTGGATGGTAACCATATAGTGCTAGAAATGGAGACATTTTAGAAGAGGTATGGAAAAATGTGTTATACCACCATTCTGCAAGTGGTAGCCATTTAACCCAATGTTCTTGTTTATCTGATACAAAACAACGGAGATACCCCTCTAAACATTTGTTAACCACTTCAATTTGTCCAACAGATTGGGGGTGGTAAGATGAGCTATGAGCTAGCTGAGTACCCAAACAAGAAAATAGTTCAGTCCAAAAATTACTAGTGAAAATAGGATCACGATCACTTACAATTATTTTTGGGGTTCCATGTAATTTGAGAACTGCTTCCATAAAAATAGCTGCGATTGTACTTGCTGAAAATGGGTGTGAGAGAGCACAAAAATGGGCATATTTTGTAAGCCTATACACAATGACCAAAATAACATTATTACCTTCAGAACAAGGCAACCCAGTGATGAAATCCATGGAAACCTCCTCCCACCTTTGACTAGGAATTGCTAATGGTTGTAACAAACCTGGGGTCTTAACTGTTTCACTTTTATTCTGTTGGCATATCATGCATTCTTCCACAAACTTTTGTACATCTCCCTTGAGTCCTTCCCAAAATAATTCTTTCTTAATTCTATGATAAGTTTTCAAGAACCCTGAGTGTCCCCCAAGTGGAGATGCATGCAACTCTGCAAGAATCTTATGCTTAAGCTCTGAAGTTGTGCACAAGTATAACCTACCCTTATATCATAGGACATTACCTTTCCATTCAATTTTGTCAGAGATTAAATTACCTTGCTGGAGATTTTGAATTATAACCTGTGTATCCTTGTCTTGCTCCCATTCTAACCTAGCTTCATCCACCCAATCTGCTTGCAATATGGACATTGCACCAAGTAATGCTTCTGTGGATGCATCCAGTCTAGATAGTGCATCGGCTACTACATTATCTTTACCCTTCTTGTAGATGATTTCAAAATCATAACACAACATTTTGGTTGCCCATTTTTGTTGTTCCTCAGATGATAATCTTTGCTTCAAAAAGTATTTGAGACTATCATGATCCGTTTTCACTTTAAAGTGTCTACCCATCAGATATGGCCTCCATTGTTTAACTACATGAAGAATAGCCATCATTTCTTTCTCATAGACAGGTTTTTGTAGATTCTTACCTTTGAATTGACGACTTTCAAATGCAATGGGTCTTCCTTCCTACATTAGTACTGCCCCCAATCCAGACCCAGAAGCATCACATTCAACAATGAATGTTTGTGAGAAATTTGGAGTAGCCAAAACTGGAGTGGTGCACATAGCCACTTTTAGTTTCTCAAATGCTTTAGTGGCATCATCATTCCAATGGAAAGCATCCTTCTTTAGCAATGCAGTGAGTGGAGCTACTATGCTGTCATAACCTTTCACAAATCTTCTATAGTAACATGTTAGTCCAAGAAAACCTCGAAGGTTTTTGAGAGTTTTTGGCATGGGCCATTCCATTATCACTTTGATCTTCTGAGGATCAACTTTGACCCCTTCATGGGAAACAATGTGACCAAGGTACTCTACCTCCTGTACTCCAAAAGCACATTTAGATGGCTTCGCATAAAGTTGGTGCTTCTCCAAAACTATCAATACCTGTTTCACATGTTGCAGATGTGCTTCCCATGTCTGACTATAAATCAATATGTCATCAAAGAAAACTAGCACAAACTTCCTTAAAAAATGCCTTAAAACAGTGTTCATCAAGCTCTGAAAAGTAGATGGTGCATTTGTAAGACCAAAGGGCATTACCAAAAACTCGTAATGGCCCTCATGTGTTCTAAAAGCAATTTTATAAACATCTTTATCCTTGATTCTAATTTGATGGTACCCCTAGCGAAGATTCAATTTTGTGAAATAATTAGCACCATGCAACTCATCAAGTAATTCATCAATTACTAGAATAGGAGACTTATCTTTGATGGTGTACTTGTTGAGTTCCCTATAATCGGGGCACATCCTCCATGTGTCATCCTTCTTCCGCACCATGACCACTGGTGATGAATATGTACTTTGGCTATGCTTGATGATCCCTGCCTCCAGCATCTCATGGACCATCTTTTCAATTTCACTCTTTTGTGCATATGGATATCTATATGGTATGATATTTGGTGGTTGACTACCTGGAATTAGTTGAATGGCATGATCATGTTCTCTTTTTGGTGGTAGTCCTTTTGGCATGGCCCCAAAAATAGATGAGTGGTCTTCAAGAATTATTTGTAGATCAGGATGTGTAGATACCTTTGGGGGTTGAACTTCTATAGAGCATAATCGTGCAATAATTCCCTCTGCCCCCTTTTTTAGCATCTTGGTCATCTGATGTGAACTAACCAATTGTGGAGATTTTGCATGTAATCCATGTAGTTCAATTTTCTTACCTTCAAAATGAAAGCGCATGAATAGTTCTTGGAAGTTCATCTCAATGGTACCTAAGGTTGTGAGCCATTGGACTCCCAAAACAATGTCTGTGTTACCCATGGGAATATCAAACATAGGAGAGTCAAGATTGTACCCACCCATAGTAAGCTTAATACTATGGCATTTGCCTGAACAATTAATTGTGCCACCATCTGCAATCATGACCTAAAATTCTAGTGCTGGGTAGATGAAACAGTTCAATCAAGTGGCCAACTTATGGTTTATAAAGTTATGTGTGCTCTCTGAATCAATCAACACTGTCACCTTTTGTTTCTTGAGGAAACCCACCACCTTAAGAGTTTGTGGAGTGCTAATACCTGCAAGTGCATGACAAGAGATTGTAGGTTGGAAATCTTCAAGTACCTCCTCTATATCTGCCTCATCATCATTGGAGGCATCATCTGCTTCTTCATCTTCATTTGGTCCCTCAATGTAGAATAACTTCTTCTCAGCACATCTATGTCCTTTACTCCACTTGTTATCACAACCAAAACATAATTCTTTTGCACGCTTTTTTTCAATTTGATGAGGGGTCAATCTAGTAGGTGGAGGAAATGTTGATGATGATATACTACGATCTTTGAAGTGAGTGAATGGTTGCTTCTTGTTGGCTATGAATTTTTCCTCAGCTCTACGTGCTAGGATAATAGATTCAGAAATATTAAGTGGATTAAACATGTGTACCTCATGTTGAATGTGGTCCTTGAGTCCACCCAAAAATAGGTCATTCAAGTTTGCATCAGGAATTGTCTCCACACGTAAGGATAGGTTCTGAAAATGATGAATATAATCTTTGACGGAGCTAGTTTGTAACAATTTTGCCAGTTGGCTGAAGTAATTATCTGTCACACTATTGCCATAGTGTAATTGTAGCTTCTCTATAAAAATTGACAAGGTGACATTGAGACTCATCTTTTAATTTTGAGCACACAACCATCGATACCAAATGAATTGACCAGGTTCAAGATACAAGGATGCCATGGTAACCTTCTGTCCACTTGGAATCTGATGTAGGTCAAAAAAACTCTCCATTTGGTTGAGCCAATTGAGTGGATCTTTTCCATCGAATTTGCGCATATCCACTTTTGGTAATAGGATCTTTTGTGGCCATGGAGTTGGACTTGAAGTAGACTGGTTAGGAGAACCACCCTAGTGGGTTTGTGACATAGAGTTAGCTTGATGATTTGATTGATTAATATTCAAATCCGTCATGATATATCCCAAACTATCTTGTATGGATTGCATATTAGATTGCATGTCTTGCACCTCACTCTGAATGCCTTGCACACTATAGTCAAGCTGGCTCACTTTGTGATCTGTGTCAGAAAACCCTGGTACAAAGGGTCTATTACATCCCCCTTCTGAATCCATCTCATCCTTGTTAGGAGTTTTTTTTGGAGTTTCAGCACCCTTTTCTCGGCCCCGAGTTTGTGGACCTGCCATAAAAGGGTTTTACAATGTCGACCCTTATTGACACTTTTGACCCAACTTTGACCAAGCGATTTTGGAATTATTTCAGCCTCAATTCAAAATATACAAAGAATAAACCATAGCCAAATTTTTCTAAGCTTTCCAAAAATGTAAACAACTCAGAAAAATTCTTTGAATTGCGCACGATAGAGCAGTTTTATGAAAAACCATAAAATAGAGATAACTTTTGAAAAACAAATCCAAGTGATCTGAAATTTTAATGGAAGCTTAATGTGATGATTTCGCACCTCCAGTAAAAAAATTTAGAGAAATTCGTAACCGTTTTTTATATATCGCAAAATTAGTGTTTCACTCACAAGTTTGCCCAAATCGCAGCTCTGATACCACTTGTAATGAAATTACTTCAAGAATTAAGTATAACAGTAGAATTATATCCAAATATGACTAAAATATATCTCAATATATGATAATAGATAAGCCACTTCGAGGGGGCAACCTCCACAAGCTTCAATAAGAGCAGAATTCACAATATGATGATAAATGATTACCCACTACCTCCTATATATAGTCTAACTAGGCCATGGTTACTCCATAGGCCGACCTACTAATCTAAAGAAAGCCACAAGTCGGCCACAATATAATGTCAAAGAGGGATAAGTAAGCCACAAGTCGGCTAATACTATCCTCATACATGTGATAGGTTAGGGGCGTAGCACCCTTATCCATTATACAGACTTTTTCGACTCCGTTATGGGTCTTAACCTTTGTCCATTTATATCCTTACCATCTTCCTCCATCTTCATTATATTATTTGGTCTACAAATCCAAAGCTACTGGGAAAGAGTGCGCAGTTTGAAGCCTCAAGTTGAAGTAGGGCTAATTTTTTTCATTTTTTGTCCTACAATTTGACCACTCTACCTAAATTTGTTATGCCTATTTTTTATAATTAAATCATGGCAGTTCAAGGCCCCTAGAGTAACTCATTTGGCCCACTCAACTTGAATCCACCTCTGCATGAACTTTCACGCAGCTTAAGAAAGAACTTCCCCAAATTCTTTGGAGATAGGAGAGTTCACCCTGATGAACACATTGCAGCCTTCAGCATAGCCTGTGGTGTAATAGGGGTGGAATTTGAAGATGTGGCAGTTAGGCTTTTTGTGGAGACTCTACAAGGCATTGCTGTAGAATGGTTCTACCATTTGCAAGCTCGATCAGTGATCGATTGAGATACACTCAAAGCTAAATTTGAAGCCAGGTTCAAACCTGTAAAAGATGCACATGCCTTGCTGGCCTAGCTCACCTAGATGAATAAAGAGCATCATGAGCCTATGAAGGATTTCATAGCAAAGTTTGATAAGCTGAATAATCAAATTCTTGTTATTGCTCAGTCAACACCTTAGAATTTCAAATGCTTCTTCATCAACTCACAGCTACCTAAAGTGAGTTTTTTTTTGAGGCATGCTGGCCACATAGACCTTCTTGTTGCTCAAGACTTGGCTACTGAGATTGAAGATGACCTTATCCTAGTAGAAAAGATAAGGAGAAATCTTAACAGAGATAAATCCTCTTCATCTTCTGAATACTCACCCACAGCCACCACTGATCAAATGGTGTAAAAGCTGGCAAATAAATTGTTAGCCTTGAAAAGGCAAATGGCACAAGGTATATCTTCTACTCTTCTATACAGAGATGTACCAAGGAGGACCTTCCCTAATCAGCCATATCAAGGCAACGCTGCCAAAAGTCAAGGGCAACCAAATCACCTTCCTTCTCCACAGAGGAGCCTTGCCCTTAAAGCACCTCCAACCAACTCAGTAGTTGGATATCTAGAAACAGAACATGATTTCTCTTTCTAACTTAAGTTTGAGCAAGAAAATGGCGTTGATCTCTTCATGGAGAATCAAGAAGAATTAGCTAGCAACTCCCACATTGATTTCTTGAATTACCAGGATGAACTCAGAAGTGAAGGTGAAGCAGTCGAAGGATCATACACAATATTCACCTGGTCTGAAAATCAGTCAGCCCTATAGGCCGACAAAGAAAAGATAAAGGAGCGACCCCAACCAACAATTTCAATTACTAGGTAGAGAACCCCTCTTCCTTTCCAGTCAAAGGACCAAGTGATTGCCAAAAAAGTAAGTACATCAAACATTTCTGCACCTTCTACTTCAGATTCACAGACCAGTCCTCCCCCTCCCAAAAACTAAAAATATGAACTCCCATCCTCTCTTCCAAGTCTATTTCAGTCATTTGACATAATTGATCATGTCAAAAAATCCAAGATTCAAATGACTGAATTTGAATTCTCGCAAGCCAATCCTGAGCAGTTAAACATTGGTGGAGAACTAGGTGTGGACGTGTCTAAGGCAAAAATTATGGTCACCCAAATGTCAGCCCCTGCAGCTCAAATTCTGTTTGAGCCTTTAGGTAGCGGTAATTACTTGTCAACCACAGAGGATGCTCATGTCTCAGCTGATGAAAGTCTTGTAGCTGGCAATCCAAGATTTGATCCAAACAAAACATCAGAAGAATTGGTAGGGCACAATACAAATGAAGAAGGATCTTCCATCTCTAATGAAAAGAACCTAATATAAGATCAGCTTCTGATGATGCTTGGATCTTGAAATCCGATGGCAACAATTCTTCTACCAATGTTGGAGCTGAGACTGTGTTGATATCTCCTCAAAGAGATATTTTTCTTTCATGCAAGTTGTAGTTCAGCAACACCAACAACACAACTGAATGTAAATCTCTATTGCTCAGATTGAAGGTTGCTTAAGACCAGGATGTCAAACTCCTTCACACCAAAGGAGATGATGAACTGGTGGTTTTTCAGGTGTCTGAGGGGGACAATCAAATTATGTGTTGGACTGAACCAGTAGAACAGCAAGCTATGATGGTGGACCATACTGCTGTACTCCAAAGTCAACAAAAGGAACCCTTTGCCAAGAGAGCAAGGAGTTATGGTTTTCAAATTGAAGACCACGTCCTGCCATGGGGCAAGAAAAAGAAAGAGCCAAGAGGAAGACACAAAAAATTGGTTTCCTAGTGGAGAGTTTCATTCGCTCGTCACTATTTCTGGGGACAAAACGATTTTTTGTTGGTTTATCAAGATGGCATCCCCTCTTTTCCTTGTCTCATGATGGGCAACATTTGAAGCACTTCAACTCTTGAAGTATCAGATGAGTTCCCCTGTACATATGTATATTTGTATAGTCTTTTTTTTTTCTATTTTGCTCTTTTTATTTTCATTTTTTGAAGCTTTTCTTTTTTGGTAGCACGACTCTATAGCCCAATGGCATACTTCAAAGCACTAGAGATTCTGGTTTCTACTCCCCTCAGCTGTGTTTCAAATTTCTAACTAAAGGTAGTTCCCCAACAGGAGCTAGCTGTTGTCCCCAAAAAATGACGTCTCATTTTTGGGACAACATATGACTATTTTGATCCTGTACAACCAAAAACAATCTCTTCTTGAAATTTGTTCTGAGCTTTCAAATTCCTCATTTTTCAAGCTTTTTTCATAAAAGGATTAGCAGGTTCAACAAGTTCAAAGGCTTCTGCAAGTGAGTTCAATCAAAAGAACTAGTTTCCAATGATTAGTCATTCTCAGGAGTGGTTCAGCACCTTGGTTCGATCAAAAATGTCCATCGACAAGCATCTAAGCAAGGATCGAACCATTGAACCATTGAACCTTGAACCATATTGGTTCAACGGGTTCAATGGGTTCAAAGGTTCAACGTCATCAACAAAAGCTAAGCGCTTTGTCAAAAGTTCAAAGTTCAATCGTTTCAAAGGTTCCACATCTCCAAGCACTTAACGAGTTTCAAAGGCTTGAACTGTTGAACCTTGAACCATTTTGGTTCATCGGTTCAATGGGTTCAACTTCCAAAGGGTTCAACGCGCTTGGCTCAAAGATGCCAAAGGGACTTAGCCAAATCAAAAGAATGAACCGATCAAACTGTTGAACCTTAAACCGCTTCATAAGTTCACGGGTTCAAAGGTTCAAAGGCTGCCTCAGTTAAGGAAAGAAGCATGCAAAAAAGAAAGAGTTAGGTGGATGCTACCAAGTGTCGTCAGTCGAGCCCCATTATACTTTGTTTTTAAGAATTGGCGGATACTACCACATGTCCCTTTTGAAGCTTGTCGGAAGCCTCCAAGTGTCAATATTTGCAATCCCTTCCTTTAGAGCCACGATATTGAGCAAGGACTATGGTGGGCCCAGGGTGAGTGACTAAAATGAAGCAGAACATGCCAAGTGTTTGCATCTATGCAACTACCAAAAGTATTCAGACCGTGCCACGTGTCCCTTGCAGAGCTCGATGGAGGCTGACAAGTGTCATCATCCACAAGAACCCAAGTGAACCCCAAACATTTCTATGATGTCGCAAAAGCCCAAGAGCAGGAAGTGCCAACTATCACCAATAGAAGGTTGCAAGGAGTTTCAACAAAAGATGCCATGTGTCACTTGTTTAAAGCAGTGGAACGTGCCACATGTCAAAGGAGCGCCCTTAAGCGCAGAGGCACAGAGCCAAGGAAAGTAATTTCTTCAGATAAATTGTCCAAAAGAATTTCTTCAGACATTTTGTTTGAAGAAAATGAAAGAGACAATAGTCCCCCAAAGAAATTAAATCTCGAAGGCCACCTGGAGGATCCCAATGGGCAGATACCCTTGCGGGGGGACACTCGACACTCAGAAATGGACCCTGTTCAAGACCCCGAAGGGCAAGTTCCCTTCAAAAAGGGTCGAGCCTCAAAGTGCAGCAAAAGCTGCCAAGTGTCACATGTCAAGACACATTGTCAAATGAAGCTTCAAAGCGTGGAACTCGCCACATGTCTCATCCCAGTGCAGCAGAAGCTGCCACATGTCTGCATCTGCGCCTCCAGCCTCTAACAAGTTTCAAAGCCTATTTCAATAGACTTATTTCAAAGCCGCAGATACTGCCACATGTCCTCACTCGTGTCACAGCAGAATGACAAGCCCGCAAATGTCAACATTAGGGCAATTGGATAGCCGTTAACCTTCAAAGGAAGAGAGACCTATGAACGTCAAATTTACTGCATTGAAGTGTATGTTGATCACTGTAGGCTTAAAATGCGACCCCAAATGTGTTCAAAGACCCTAAGGCCAGGACCAAGAGAAGGAAAAGACAAAGAGAGAAACTCAACATGAGTTAATTCTAGTAGGTGAAGCAGTTTGCTGGATAGATATTTGGGGCCTGCAAACATTGAAAGTGCAACCTGTTTATCCCTTTTGAATAAAATTAGAATAGACAGTTGCACGGCTAGTAGGTGATGGAATGAGTAATTCAGACTTGGGAGTAGACAAAAGAGATGAACCAACACGCCACAGTTAAGGTGGTCACCTTGCTCTAGCATGGCCCTCCCTGACACAATCAAAAATGCATCCAAGGCATTAATTGCATAGCATGGGTCGCTCCATGGGACAAAGTGCCAAGTCTCTCTTGGCCTCTATATAATGTAAACTCTTTCATTGTTACAAGCGAGATCTTCCCCTTACAAAATCAAAACTCTACCCAAATTGAAAGGCATTACTAAGACTTTGAGCTCAAATTGTTGTTCATATTTCTTTGATTGAATGAGAAAGCAAGTTACTTGCAGACTTTGTGTTGTTATATCTTTTGCTACTTTAGAAAATTGGTCTTATGTCTGTTTCTTAAAAGCATTCTTGTTTATTTGATTTAACAAGCAGAGCTAGTGGAAGTGATAAGGAAGGTGTCTTGAAGCAAGCTACTTACAGACTTTGTGCTGTCATAGTTGTCTTTAGTGATAGGACCAAGGCTCACAAAGCTCTGATACCACTTTGTCAGGATTAGGAGCACAATTGATTACCTTTGTATAAGCAACTAAACATAGAATTTAACCAGAAGTAATATGTAACTAAAATTCAGAAATAACATAAAATATGAGAGACAATACCCAATTGTATTAATACTCTTCCAGAAGGAAATATACAATAAAGAAGATGCCACACTCTTCTTCCCACATCTCTAGGGCTTCCCACACCTCTAGGGCATACAAATAATCTCCCTCAAGAGTTCTCTCTCTCAATTAAAGTCACAACAAACAACTCAAACATAGAGTTGTTGTTAACCTCCACCAGTCAATAACAATACTGCTAGTCCACCAATCAATAACAATACTGCCAGTCCAACAAGTCAGTAACAATACTGCCAGTCCACCAAGTACTCCATGTACTCCAAGTCTGAGTACACCACGTACTCCAAGTAGATCTCACCTGATCTTGCTACCTATTGTGTTGCCGATCTCCTTGATCTTACTGCCACCTGCAAATCAACCTGGTTTTGCACACTTGCAAACCTAGATCTCGCACACACACACACACACACACACACACACACACACACACAGATCAACCGACCTTACTTACCATGTAGATCTCACCTGATCTTGTTATATCGTAGATCAACCTGGCCTTGCACACTTGCTGACCTAGATCATACACACCTGAAAGAACCCTTGTCCTTGCCTCACCAAGTCCTTATGATTATCCCTTGGATAGAACCCTTCTGATTTTACACACCAGCACCCTTGTGGATCTTCTACTAGATCTTGCTCTCTCACAGATCTACCTGATCATACACACTTCGCACTGTGGCACTATGAGGAGCTAACCTTGCTCTCTTCCCTTTAAAGGAGCTAACCTTGCTCTCTCTATCTAGCACACTTTACAATATAGCCCATGAGTCTATTATATAGATCCCATGCAAACAATAATTAGACTTTCCAATTACAATAATTAGAAACGCAGCTCCAAGACTAAAATTAGTCTTTACATGCAAACAACCGGTTCATTTAACAAACTATTCGTGAAACTAACAGTTTTGAAATGCACAGGCGATCGACGTCGGTCCCTGTCTATTTGGAGATGACCGACATTGATCGATACATGACTGATGTCAGCATCTTCCTGTCCACCCCTGACTGACATCGGTTGGCCTGACCGACACTAGTGACTGTGACACTCAGCAACATCCTCGATGTTTGCATACATTGAAGCTTTTAGCTCCACAACCTAACATTTAGTGTGTGTTTTTCTTTTCTGTCTCTGTGTAAAAGACCTTGGGATGACTTTGTGCCCTCATTGTCTTTCGTATCTCACTCTAGGGCAGTCGAGGTGGAGACTTTGAGATATATCTTAAATTGCTGGTTGTTCTGTACCTTGTTACCAGTCACTTGTTACCAAAAAGATTCATGTTGCTTGCAAGAACAAGTATTTTTGAAAGAAGAGAAGTGCCTTCTATTGCTTCACCAGGATTTCTACTATCCAGAAAGGGATCTGGCTCTTGGTTGAATGTTACTTCTGAAAGAAGAGAAGCACCTTCACCAATCACCCAAGATTTCTCTTTTGTGTTCTAAACATCATCTCTGAAAAAAAAAAAGATGGATGGCTTATCCCACCCCTGTGTCTTACTTTCTACTTATATATATAGTATATAGCCTTCGTATATTTAATAGGGAACATCCGCTTGATGAGAGGAGAGATTTGTCCCCTTTGGATGTGGTAAACCTGCAACATTAGACGACCAATCTCCCTATGTTGTGGTGATAGAAACCATTTTGCTCACCAGTTAGCCAGTCAACAAAATATTCACCCAACATAACTTACACTTAAATATTATGTTTAAGACCTTCTACATACAAAATATTTTTAGTTTTAGTTTTACTATTATCCAAACTTAGTATACCTTTTCTGACAATTCTGGCTGTAGTATTATCTCTGAATTTTACCTTGCCACCATGATCTTCTTTAATATTATGAATTTACTCTTATCTCCTATCATGTGCCTTGAACATCTGCTATCAATGAACCATGGCTTTTTTTCATTTCTTATATGCAAAGTTGTTTGGACCAACATAAAATCTTCAAGTTATTTTTTCTACCATGTACTTCTCTAAACTTTCTTCTTGATGAATAGAGCCTTAAAATTTTAGTCCTTCTTGATTGACTCGAACACGCTTCTACAATACCAAGCTATGTGTTTGAATTTGTTGCACTTGTAACATATTATGGCATCTTCATTAAACGTTGACAAAGGAGAAAAAAGTTGTGGCTTCTACTTTTCTACATGAGTTTTATTGTCTTTGTTTTTAAAATCGTTAGCCCTTTTCTGACATTTTATTTTCTTATGACCATATCTATTACAATAAAAATAGTAACCATAAAAATAGAATATGTTTGTGTATCTCTGATCCGATTGTCTTTTGTAGCTCTGTTCCTTCTAACTTTTATTATTTGAGATGTTCTTTGTATTCTTAACTTCTTCTCTTTTTGTTTCATCTTTTCTAAAAGCTTAGCATAGCTCTTTCTCTTTTCAAATCTAATACCTATTTTATCTTATATTAATTTTTAATTTTCTAATATCTTATTCAATATATCAATGTTTTTCTTAAATTTTGAATTATTGATTTCTTTATCATTGATTGCTTTATTTATTTTCTCAAGATATGCTTTTAAAGAAGCAATTTCAATAACATACCTTTCACATTCTTCACTTACTCTTTGTAACTATGTTGTTAGATCTTTTTTATTCTTCTTAGTTTTTTCAAAGTGTGCTTGTAGATCTTCAATTGTATCCTTTGACTCATTCATTTTTTTTGATTTGGAGCTTTAATCTTCGATTCTTTTTCTCAAGAGCTTTTAACTCTTTCAAGGCACAAACAAGTTCTCCCAAATTCACTTTAGCTTCATCCTATTCTTCTTTTTGATCATTTATACTTTTGCTTCTGGAGGCATTTTCATGTATGGCCATGAATAGAATCTCTTCTTCTGAATCATTGACTCCACTATCGTTGGCTAAGCTAAGATCTTAAGAATATAAACTCTTTTTCTTAAATCTATTTCTGGAATTTCTTTTAAAATTCTTGTATGTAGACTTTTCTTCTTCCTTATCACTATTACCCTTATCTGGGCACTTAGCTGCAAAATGTTCAATCTTTTCACAATTAAAATATTTGAAAGAGAATTTTCCTTGATATTTATTTGTACTTTTTTTCGGCTTGTGAATGAATAGGGTTCCATTGTCATCTTCATCACCACTAGAGCTCTCACTTGATTCTTGAATCTTAGCCTTATCTTTTTTTGATGTCTTGAAAGCAGTTTTACTTTTTGAGAGATTCTCTTGTTTGATTCGCATCTCATATGATGTGAGAATTCTATGTAGTTTATCCATCTTTAGCTTGGATGGATCCTTCATCTCCTCGATTACCGAAACTTTTGTATCATATCTCATTGGTAGAGATCTTAAAACTTTTTGCACCACAGTTGATTCTTCTAACTTTTCTCCAAGATCTTGAATATGATTAACTATTTGATCAATCCGTAAAAAATAACTCGTTATATTTTCTTCCACTTCCATCTTCAAGCTTTCAAACTATCTTCTGAAAGTTTGAAGCTTAGCTTGTTGAACCTTTCTATCACCTTTGTAAAGATTCTCAAACTTTACCCAAGTTTCATAAGCAAATTTACATTACATAACTTTAACAAATTTTGATTCATATAAATCATATAAAATAGCATTATTTTCACTTGCCTTCTTTTCCGTTGAAGTAGTTACAAGTGTCTGTGTCTCTTCATATTCTTCCACCACTACTTATCAAATGTCGAATCTAAGGACCATCAAATAAGTCCTCATCTTTATGCTCTAAAAAATATAATTTGTCCCATCAAACAAAGGTGCCTTATTTATATAAAAACCTTCATGTGATCCAACCATCGTGTTTTCCCCGATCTACCTTCAAGTTATAAAACTTTTTCAAAAGGAACCTACTCTGATACCAATTGTTAAGCACGAGATATACTAAGAGGGGGGCTGAATCAGTAAATCATATATCTTATAAATATTTTACTTAATCAAATTTCACTTAACCATTCATTCAAGATATGCAATAAAACTAAAAGCAATATGCACCACACAAGAGAGAGAGACACACCAAATTTTTACGTGAAAATCTAAAATGGAAAAACCCACGAAGAACAATCTCAAGTATATGAAAGAGCACCAACTCAAATTACAAAGTTTGCAAGCACCAACTTGTAGAAGTACCAACTCCTTTACCGAGCATCAACATAACAATTGTTTGTGAGCACCAACCCATAAGAGCACCAACCCCTTTTATGTATAACAAACAACTATCTGTTAATGTTGTTTACTAAACAAATGATAGAACTCTACAATATCTCTTTCTAATCTCTCATCTTTTCTTATACAAAATAAATACAAACCATGCACTCTTTTGCATATTACAAATGGCTTCTCAAGCCTTTATTTATAACTTTTCATATGACCTTTGGCATTCACCCTTTATGTCCCTTCAATCCTCATGGAAAATGGTGCCAAACTTGCATGACCTTTCGTATCCTTTCATTTGAAAAGTCACATGGTGACCCTTCATGAGCAAATTTGTCATTTCCCCTTTTGTCTTTTTCTTTGTGACCTTTCAAATTTTTTTAGATGACTCTTTATAGAAAAATGTGCCATACCCTCTTTTGTCTTCACTTGGTGACTCTTGAAATTTCTCAAGATAACTCTTCATGGGAAAATACATCTCATTCTTCTTTTGTCTTTACCCCGTGACTCTTTGACTTCTCCATGGACCCTCTTTGGACTTTTATGCAACAAAAAATATATTCGTTAATATTAAATAAATATCAACACACATTAGCCAAGATAAGAATATTAAAAACACCATTAAATGCTATGGGGATTTTATCACCAATGATAGACCTTTGACATCAATGATAATATTTCCAATAATTACTCTAGGATCAACTCTCAACTATCAAACAATCAGTGAAGTATATTTCTAGTTTTCAAGTTTTGTTTATTTAGTTTCTAACATCTCTTCTTGAATTAGACCCTTTTGCATCATATCTATAACTCCCTGACCTTAACCAGATCTCCAAACATTTGTTGACCTGTTCTATAGTGATTTTCTTAACACTCTCAAAACTCAAAACAATTGTTGATGGTCACCCTGATCGATGATGGTAACCTTAACAATCGACGATCACCCTAACCACCAACGATCACTATGGAAGAAAATAATAGTAAGTTATTTGCACCTGTTTACCCTTAAACAAATTTCACTTTCTATCTTTTTGATTGTTCACAGAGTCCCCACCTCTTTTTTGAATGCAACCTAACATATTTAACATTATTATTGATTTGCTTATTTCTATAATTAGTCTATTTTCTTTGTCAAGCATTTATGTCTTCTTGCATTCTCTTTTAGTCTTTTTTTTCATTTGATGCAAGTACTTCATCTTTATTTCTTTCAACTTAATTGTTCTATGAGAGTGGATTGACAACCTCTTAATAAGCTCAAGCTTCTTGGATCTAGTTCGCACTAGGAAATCCACCTTGCTATCCATCTAACAACTCTTTTGTTTTAGTATTTTCTTATCTACAGGTCATTCTTCCCAAAACAAAGAATATATCTTCACAATCGTCTGGATCACACGCGCACAAACAAACAGGTTATTCTACCATACACGTATCTAGTTTTTTACTTCTTTTCTAAGAAAATAAATTGGAATTAAGAGAAACATTTTGGCACATCTGGTGGGACCTAGTAGCATTTAGGTGCCTTTTTCTTCCTTATTCTATGCTCATATAAAGAAATCAAAATTTATTTTGGGTATACAATAGATCTTGCATATATTTATTGCTTGCATGTTTAGCTCACATAGTTAAAATTAAAGGCCAAGTAAATCAATCTTAGTTTTTCCTTTGTTCTCACACACCAAAACCAAATCATTTATATCAATTAAACATCACAACAATTGACATAAAGCTTGACTAGGGTTTCATCTCCTAGTGGTTCACCTTCACCCTATGGCTATCTTACTCGGAGGTCATTACCAAGAAGAGAAACCAAAACTTAGCTCTTTGGCTGAGTCTAAACTTTGAAAATCAGTATATACTAGCTAAGCACTCGATACCCTTATCATTGCGATGTGTGAAGTGAGGGGATAGGCTCCAATACCAAACCACGTATTAATTTCTAACATATATCCTTTTGAGAGCCTTAAACACCTAAAACCAACTATAGATTTCTTTTCTAGTACTTGTTCTACAAACCAATTTATTCTTCAAACTTTCCAACTAATGCATAAGCCAAAAGCAAGATAAAAGATACCCTAAGATTTTAAACACACTCTAATGTATGTTTTTGATTGCCTTGAGATCTTTTTATTTTGTTTGCTTTGTGTTTGAGTTGTGAGTTTTCCTTTGTTCCTCTCTATTCCTCACATGGTTTTTACTAGACAACAGTTGAGGAACCAAACCAACCAAGAGCCACCTTCCTCTTCTTCTTCCTTTGTGGAGTATACCTCAGATGTTGAGGGTTCTCCCATTCTTCTATCAGACCTACCATGACTCAGATAGTTATACAAAGTGATGTGGATTTCACCACCTTCCTTGATAACAACCCCATGGCCCTTCAACATTACCTCAACATCTTATCTTATTGCACCCCTACTTCGGTTCCACCTATGGATCCACCTTATGGGATGCCTCCCCATCTTATGAGAGACACCTTTGGTGCCGCTACCTCTACCCAACCTATGATCACTCAAACATCTTCCTTCACCAATAACCCATCCACTACCTCCATCCAAACTCAATCAAACAATCCAACCAATAAATAAACACCCCCTACACCAACCAACAACCCCTCCAACATAGGGGTAGCCTCACCTTTTGTTACCCATACTCTACCTACTGTGGGGATACATTATGCCCATATTGTCACTCTTCCCCTTATCACTGCCAACCCACCAATTTCCACCCCACTTCAAAATGTGGTGTTTTCTATACCTTCTAGCCTTTCACCTATCAGCACCAGAGTTACCACTCACCCCCAACCAGTTAACTCTTTCATATCTCTAACCCCATCCATATCAATTCACCAATCTATCAATCTGATCATACCTATGAACCAACCCACATCAACTCCCAAACAAATACCTATAACACCCTACCCATGTTATGTTCCTAATTCACAAGGATACATAGCTCCATCTTCCACCCAACCTCTTGTGCCCATTAACCCTTATGTGGAATCATCCGAATCCTCAATGACCACATACCAACATGTGGCATCTTCACAACCTTCTACCAGTTATCCATATATTACATCCACCCGACCTCAGCAAAACTTACCATACAATTATGGAACTCCCCAACCCCAAATAAATTTGATCAAAATGTTGATGGACAAAATGACCAACCTAGAGTCATCTATCTCTGGGGCTCATAACCTGTTATCTTATGACCAAATATGTGATGAATCTATTCAGCTATCCATCCCTATCCAACCTTACCTTCCTCAATAGGAACTACCCAAATTTTATAAATTCCAAAGCAAGGAAGACCCCCCACAACACCTAAGAGTGTTTTGGCATTATTGCTATTTGATTGCCTACGATGATGCTCTTCTACTTCACACCTTCCCTATGTCTTTATCTGGACCAACATTAGATTGGTATAGTGCTCTCACTAAGCACTTCATCTTTTCCTTTTGCCAATTCATTAAAACCTTTTTAGACCACTTCTCAATCAATATATCTAAGAAAGTTTCCATCACCAACCTCTACTACATTAGGGAATTTGATGATGAATCAATTGCCAATTCCGTATCCCAATGGAGAGGTCTTATCAACCAACTCTCTTTCTCTTTGCACCAACCAAAGTTGATTGAAATTTTCTCTTGATCTTGTGTCAAACACATTACCCCTACTCTATAGGTTCAAACCTTTGACAAGGCTTTCACCATGGCACATAAACTAGAAATTAGAGCCATCAATAAGGGGAAGTTGAAACTAAAAAATAAAAACTCTAGCTTCAAATCCAATGACCCTTCCCCATCCAAAATCACCAACCAATCTAACCACCCTGACACCAAACCAAAGGCAACCACAAACACGGTTGTCCTTAAAATTGTTCCACCTCTAGTTATCAACCAAACCAACTCCTTTAACTCCTCCAATCAACAAACCCAAAATCAAAACCAGGCTACCCCAAAACAATACACTCTATTAGGGGGTCATATGCTTCAATTTTGGACAAGTTGCTTAAAGCCAACATCATACAGCTTCCCCCATCAAACCTCCCAAACAATTCGATGTTTCTCACCCTGTGTCAGTTGGTATAATGAGAATGATCTATTTACTTTCCACCATGTCATTGGACATGACTTTAGTAGGTGTAACACCTTCATAACCATTGTCCAAAACTTGATTAATAAGGGAGAACTTATATTGGATAATCCCAATGCACCCCCGAATTAGTCACTCAACATCTTTCGACAACCCTTTCCCAATCATGCCCCTTCTACCCACCATGATGACAACAATTCAGAATCATCTCACACTCATGAGGTCCATATGAATAATGTAATTATCAGTGACCTTATCATTGAGGAAACCATTGCCTCAACTACCTCTTCTTCCACTCCACTTATTGAAGTGGTAGAATCACCCTCCATTCCTTTGGATACCCAAACAAAGGAAGAAACCATCTCCTTTCCCTCACTTGATGAGATAAAAAACTTACCGACCTCTCCTTTGATGGAAATACCATAGGAGACAACCATTACCATAACACCTTCCCTACCATGGAATCACCTACTCTCTCTTTAGAAACCATTCCAAAAGGAGAGATCACCTTATTTACTCCTTCCATGGAGGGAACATCCTCTTGAATCTTGGAACCTTTCATCAAGGACAAGGGTGAAGAAACCATTCCCTTACCCCAGCCTATGGGCCTAATCTTTGAATCCGATGCCCAAGGAACCAAGACAATTTACAAACCCTTCTCGAGACTTGTCCAAGGCCTAGAATTCTCTTCTCAACCCAATATGGATCGAGCCACCTTTTGGCATTGTCTTAGGCTCCCTTATCAAAACAAGCATGAACCTTCAAACTCACCTTCATCCGCCCCATATTCAATTGCACCTACCATTAAGCCTATCATCACCTCAACCCCTTCATCGAACACCTCTCCCTCCAAAACCATGGAAGAACCATGTAAACCACCTCCATCCAAAATTACTAAATCACCTTACACCTCTTTACACAAACCAATCAAGAACCTAGGGGCAATTCCTACTCCTAGGCTTATCCACCCATTTTTGAAGTTGTATTTAAACCCATCTAGTCCACCAAAGAAAACCTTAACCAAACCAACCAAGAAGGTGATACCACCCAAACTCCCACTTAAAACCAGGATCATACCACCCACTTCCCTCTTATGTTTTATCTTGAGACCCCATCTTAGGAGTTCATCCTTCTATCAAGAAGGCAAACCCTCCCAAAACTACTCAAACTAAACTTCCTCCTTTTATCCTACCTTTACCTACCCCCTCCAAATCATTAAACTCCCCATCATTTTTAACCAAACTAGCTACCTCTACCTACCCACCTATCTCCAAACCTTCATCATCTCAATCATCCACCTCTAAATATTTCACCTTTAAAACTTCCACCTCAAAACCAACCAACACCAAGCAATCCCAATCAAACCCACCAACCAAATCCAATCTACCACCCACAACTTCCATGGTGACACCCACTTCTAAGAAGGTTTCCACCCTGAAAACCAAAAGCCCATCACCCTTAACATCTTTGCTCGAATCTTATTCAACAATTTTACTAAGGTTGTTACAAACATATTCCTTAAGCCTACCACTTATCAAACCCTTTGACCCTTCGAGTCCTAAACCATCTTGGTTCAATGACAATGTGATCTACTCATTCCATAGGACACCTAGACATGACACAAAGAACTATAAATCTCCTCAAGCACTTGTCCATAACTTATGGGATGAGGATGATCTATTATCAGATGAACCTCTCTTAAGACCATTATCAACCCAACCACCAAATGAACCTATCCAACACTTACCCACTCCTACACTCTCATCCAAGAGTGAGGAGGAACCAAAACAACCTTCTAGCCCAACACTTCCCCTCATCCACACTATCCATATGGTCACTTGATCTCGTTGGCCCAACAAAGCAATAAGGGAAAGGCCAAAGTGTCCATTCCATGGACATATCCTTCCACCCCTCAACCTTTTGATCAAACTCAAGCATCTTCACCGTCACCTTCACTAAAACCCAAAATAGTCATTTTGGGTGCCTCACCCTCTAACCCTTCTGAATCTATCCAATGAGTAGTTCTTAAACAACTTCACCAGAGACTGGTGAAGATGAGCCTATATGAACTAATCAACACCTCACCCCATCACCTCCAATCACTGATGGAGACCCTAAAATCTATAGAGGTCCAACCTGAAGACCCTCAACCTCTTGTAGCCTTTGTCGAACCCTTCGACTTTCTATTCTTGTCACATTCAAGGATTCATAAATACTTTCTATTCATCCTGAAAATCTTGATATTCCCCTTTTCATCACTACATACATAAATCAAACCTACATCAAAAGGGTGATGATTAATGGGGTAGGTAGTATTAATATTATCTCCTCTCATGCTTATGAACAACTCCAGCTACAAAAGAATATCATGTCAAAAATCACTGTGGTCCTCCATTCCTTTAATGATACTATGGTCACAACCTTAGGGATAGTCATCCTCCACATCTGCTTAGGACCTCACATGCTTCCAGAGCTCTTCTACATCATAAAAGGGTGAGTTCTAATACAAAGTCTTACTTTGAAACCCATAGATCCGCTCCATGAATTGTGTCTCATCCACCTTGCATCGATGTGTCAAGTTCAAACACAAGGGTCAAGTTGTCACCAGACAAGTTGACCCTAGTCCTTTCGCATCTTGCAACATGACATATCGACCCAACGACATTCTTCTTCCTCCCTCATTCACCTCACCACCAACCAACAACAACTCCACCCCTACCATCAACGAAGCCTCAACTAGCTCTTCTATCCCTTCATCTCAAATCCCCATAGAGGACCCCTTGGAACCTACATTCCAATGTCTCTCATTGGGAGAGTATCATATTTTGGCCTTAGATGCCTTCCCTATTCCTCAAGAGTATGGGAATCTTGATGATAATCTTGATTACAATCCCAATATCAGAACCATCATTCATTTCGAGCTTCCCAATCTCCAAACTAATTTCATCTATGGGGGACTTGATCATCTGCTTCTTGCTTCCTCTACCACCTCTTCTACATGACCATTCACCTCGAATTTTTCATATTTTGACAAACCATAATTTTTCAAACTATACCTTCATAGGTGTGCCTAGAAGGGATTTGGCCTTGGCCATTATGAACATGGACCTCACAAGTTACCTTTGATCAAAACCCAAAAACCTCATGAGCTATTTGGCCTTGGGTTCATCTCACCAGAAGAACCCACCGATTCACCCAAACCCATCACCACCATTGAGGAGGACATTCCATCCTCACCAACCCCATCTCTTTCGAAGTCTAATGATTTTGAAACCATCCCTTCTAACTTTTTTGTTTTAGTTAATAAGGTTAGTTTGGGCCCCCTAACCTATCAAAAAGGTGGCCAAACTAAAACCTTTCCTTTGATTCATCCTGAAATAGTAGAAAATGAGTCTCCTACCATCTGCACCATCCAACATCATGATGATGATTCCATTCTCACCTATCTTAGTGTAGGGGATTCTTCTACCCATAAATCCATGCATCATGAAAACTAAACCATGTTGAATGAATCCACTATCGATGTCAACTTGGGTACTCAGGGTAACCCTTGCATTATAAATATTGGTCAATCCTTAGATTTCTTGGAGCAATAGGATTACCCTTCCTTCCTTCGTGACCTAAGCATATCATTTGCTTGGTCGTATCAGGATATGCTCGAGGTCGACCCTTCCATAGCTCTCCATAATATCATCATATGTCCCGATGCTAGGCCAATTAGGCAAAAGCTTTGCAGGATGCACCCTTGTATCGCCCTTCTAGCCAAAGAAGAGCTTCATCACCTCTTATCTATCAACTTCATCTAACTCATTGACTATCTCTAATAGGTTTCCAATATCGTTCCCATCACTAAACTCATAGGGAGACTTTGTCTTTGTGTTGACTATCATGACCTCAACCTTGCTTTTCCAAAGGATGACTTCCCTTTGCCTAGCATCAACCAACTTATTGATCTTATAGCTATCCATGAGATGTTACCTCTCATAGATGATTTCTCAAGATATAATCAGATCTTGATTGCCCCTGAGGATCAACATAAGACTTCCTTCATTACCCCATAGAGAATCTTTTGTTATAGGGTCATGCCATTTGGTCTAAAGAATGCTAGAACAACCTACCAGCGTGCGATGACCTACATCTTCCATGATCTCATCCACAAAATCATATAGAACTATGTAGATGATCTCCTTGGGAAATCCAAATATCACAAGGATCATCTAGAAGTTCTCAAAATTATCTTTGAACGCCTAATCCATTTCCATGTCTGACTGAATCTTAAGAAATGTGTTATAGGGGTCCTATCTAGAAAGCTTCTTGGCTTTATCATCTCTCTTTGAGGAATCAAAGTAGACCCTGCCAAAGCTAGAGCAATCCTCAACATGCCACCTCTAACCCACCTTAAGCAACTCCGCAGCCTGTAGGGGAAGCTCCAATCCATCTGTCGCTTCATCTCTTAGTTGTCAGATAGATGTCAACCCTTTCACCATCTTCTCAAGAAAGATACATCTCTTAAGTGGACTAAGGACTGTCAACAAGCCTTTGATTCACTCAAAGAGTACCTTCTTTCTCCACCTATTCTTCTCCCTCCTAAAGAGGATTAACCCTTCTACTTTTATATCTCCATCACTGACCATTCTTTAGGGGCAATGCTCACTCACCACAATGAACAAAACAAAGAACAAGTTGTCTACTATATAAGTCGAACACTTATAGAGTATGAGACTCTATACACCCATAACAAGAAGCTTTACCTCGTCTTAGTATTTGTGGCTTCCAAACATCATCATTATCTCATCAATGACAAAACCTTTGTCATCACCAACATTGACCCACTTAAGTACATGCACTCTAAACCATACCAAAACTAGTGTATGGCTAAGTGGCTCATGCTCTTAGTTGAGTTTGAGCTTGAGTTCCTTCGACAAAATTTGATTATAGGGAAATTCATTATTCATCAATTAGTTGAAGCTCCTTTGCTAGACAACCAACCACTTCCTCTTGTGTTTCTGGATGAGTCCATTGTGACTCTTTCTCAAGAGGATGTCACCTACCAAATGACCATGTTCTTTGATGGCTCGAAGTGCCAACGTGATGGGGATGCCAGAGTTATTCTCATTTCCTTCAACGCTGAACCTCATCCTCTTTATTTCAAACTTGATTTTGAGTGTAACAACTATATGGCTAAGTATGAAGCCCTAGTAATACATCTCTAAACTACTCTAGCTTTGGGAGTTAAGATGATCAGTGTCTTTGACGATTCCCAACTTGTGGTCAACCAGATCAATGGGTCCTACCAATGTAAGAATGATGTCTTTAAATAGTACAAACACCTAGTAGATGTACTCTTAGCATCATTTGATCATTACCTTATCCGATCTAGTCCACGATCTACAAACAAGTTCACAGATATTATGGCTTCTCTTGCTTACCAAATCCCATCTACACCTTTCAATCTTAAGCTCTTTTTCACCACTCATCTTTTATCAGACCCTCTTATATCCAATCTGAGCTCCCTACCATTTGTAATGTGGAGAAATCTCCATCAGACATTTGGTATGAACAAACCTATGACTACCTCAACCTCGACATCATTCCTTCTAACCTCTCTAAGAATGCCCATAGAGCCTTTATTCAGAGTACCTCTCATTATATCATACTAGGGGGAATACTTTACAAACATAGTTTCGATGGCCTCCTTCTCTGTTGCATGCATAGTCATGAAGCTTCCCATGCTATCAAGGAAACGCATGATGGTATTTATGGGGGACACTTTAGTGGTCTAGTTGTCGCTAAATGTATCCTTCACCTCAGCTACTATTGGCCCACCCTCAACCAAGATTATTGTGATTATGTGAAGAAGTGTGTTAAATGTCAATAGCATGCCAATTTACATCATGCATTAGCCCATGGCCTTAAAGCATCCAAGGACTTTTAACCCTTCTCACAATGGGGACTAGATCTCATTAGGGAAATCAATCCTCATTCTTCACAGTGGCACCACTCCATCATCATTGCCACCAAGTATTTCACCAAGTGGGTGGAGGCTATTCCCCTCATTTCAACCAAAGTTGATAAGATAGTTGACTTCATCAATCATCATATAATCTATCATTTTGGTGTTCCTCATGAGATCATCACTAATAATGACAAATGTTTCAAAAATAAAAAAGTTCAAGGTCATTGTGATGCATTTGGCATCAAGTTAAGCTTTTCTTTGCCTTATCATCCACAAGCAAATGGATAAGCGAAAGCCTCTAACAAAACCCTCAACAAGATGTTGACCAAAATGGTCAATGCTTATAGTCAGGATTGGCATTTGCACATCCCATTCGCTTTATGGGCCTATCACACTAGCATTCCAACCTCTACGGGTTCTACCCATTTCTCTTTGGTCTTAAGAGCAGAGGCAGTCTTGCCTCTCGAAGTCTAGATTCCCTCTCTTCACATATCCTTGCAAGATATCATTTTTGAGAGCGATTATCATCAAGAGCATCTAGGATGACTTGAGCTATTTGACGCACATCACATATTTATACTTAACCATCTTCGTGTCTATCAAGAGTGAATTAAGCATGCCTATAATAAGCACCTAAAAGAACAAGAATTCAACGTCGAAGACCTCATCTTGAAGGAAAATCAACATGTGACCAATATGGAGAAAAGTAGGAAAGGTAAGTTTGCTTTCAATTAGCTTGGACCCTACATCATAACCCAAAAGTATGGATTAGGAGCTTATCATTTATCTTCTGTTGAAGGCAAACCAGAACCTGAGCCTCATAATGCTTCGCACTTGTGTCCTTTCTTTTGTTAAACAAGGATCAAACTTACCTTTTGTCTAACTTAAGCTTGTCCCTTGATTTATGATATTTTCACCTTCCTCACACATTCATCCCACCCCCTTTGAGGACAACTGATTACAACATATAACCATGTGATTAACCATCACAGTCATAGCCTAATCCTAAATATGGGTACCACGACTCTACCCATGGCATGGTTCTCATGGATGCTTTTATCCCTAATCGGATTGAATCCCATGGTCATTGTCCCTCAAAACCACCCCTTTCACCTATCATTACCTTCTTATGTTTTAGGTTTTGCCCTCATAAAGGTAAACCTCCAAATATATATAGACTTGTCCATGTCTAACCTAGCATCAAAATAATTTGGGATACCTAAATATCACTTGGGTCGAATATCTCTATCATGTAGACTAATCCCTTGAAGGACAGTTGCCCAAAATCTAAATTGCTTAAAAGATAGATTGTTCCCTTAAAGGATAGCTACCAAAATGAACAAATCCAAACTTAGACCACTCCCTTGAAGGATGGCTAAGTCAAATTTTTCAAAGCAATCATTTGAAGCTTCCTGCATTGATCAGCTTCACAAACTTATCAAAATAAAGCTATAAAAATATCCTATATCAAAATCAGAACAAGTTATCCCAAGAAAGTTGTAATCAATTTTCATATATAGCATTAGTAGACTTCTCGCATCGATCAGTCTACACCTTTCCTTAAAACATGGACTTGTCTATTATGGTTCTAGGTCACCTATAGAAGGGGTAAACCAACCCACAACAGGTTATACTACCCTTCACACCACCTATCACCTATCTCCCCTTTGTATTATCTATAATTCAAGGGATTCATGAGCTTACTTGACACAATGTGATTAAGACACCTTTTTACCAACCAACGCATGCTAATGCAAAGCATTCGAAGGGTTTATGCTCCTTAAGCTAATCTAACTTCAGATTTGTTTAGTCCTTACCAATGAAGAAACATCATGCCCTTTCCTCATCCTCTCGTAATTGGTCTATGTATTCACTTAGACATATGTCTCGAGATTTTCATCTCTTTTCCCACATCTAGTTTTGTTATCTAACTTGTTTTATGTGTTATCATAAAAAAAATAACTATAAATGATAACAACACCATAAACATCACATCATCATAATCATGTATAACCATTCATCATAAATATCATCCATAATCATCACATGCCTAAGCTAGTGAGTCTATATCTCATAAGCATAATCATAATAAACATAAACATTAAAATGATGAATCATGAAACATAAAATCACATCTATATACCATCATCACATCATATACATCGTGTCTCACTAAAATAATATAGTACATGTAATAATGTGCATCTCTACCTCTCACAACATATACATCTTGTTGCATCAGCCCGTAGGTCACTATCAAAATCCTATACATATCATATCATGACCTATACCACTGGGGCACTACTGCCACCTGGTACCTACCCCCTCTAAGGTACCTGCTTGTCCACCCACAGAAGTAGCCCACTAACCTGGAGTCGTTATACCTGCATCACCTATGAAACTAGCTCTATACTCACCCCATCAAGGCTCTCCAAACAATGTGTTAGGAATATGGCCTCATAATAATGTAACTCCTCAACTATGTCCAAGTAACATGCCATGGGGATGTTACTTAGGGTTCGTGTTGGTGCTGTAGCTTCTCTTCCTCTAGCCTATCTCAGGGAGGCTCTCTCCTAAGTCACCAACGCTAGCATAATCCTAGCTTGGTCTCTCTCACCGATCACAGTTGCCATCTATCTCTACACTACTATTAGTTAACATGTATCTTGTGCCATGACTAATTTTGCTCAAGCTTAATCTCTATCTACGACCATTGCCTATACATTGAGGCCACCTCCCTATACTAGTACCTGTGGACCCCTACTAGTTGGATCCGCATCCATTAGCTACTTATTCCCATCATCCCATCCAAAATCTACCGCTAAATAAAGGGCTTAATACCACATCAGATAACCATCAACATAACCTACCCCATTAATCTCTACTCTATCAAGCAGCTCCTCATAATCAAGAACCATCTCCATCGATTATGGCTCTGAAAGCAAAAACTCAACATCCTCCTGCCTATACCTCAAGAATGGACCTAGAATCTCTTGTATTAAGCTGAATTGCCTGTGAACCCTATCTAAAGGTATGAGCTTAGTCTCACCCTCTCTCCTCCCAAATATCCACCTATAGCTTTGGAATGATAAAATATGCCGAGTAGAGTGGGCCCACATCAAAAAGCTGACATACAACCTTTAAACCACATCTCCAACCATCAGAGCATCTAATGCCTCTCTGAACCAATCAATATATCATACACCTCCTCCAGGTCCTATGAGTACGTAATCACTCCTCCACCCCCTGAAACCCACCCTGAAATCCATCAAGGCATATCCCTCCCATGGCAACCCCATCGACCTCAAAATTTGGATGTGCTCATAGGCCTAACAATGCAACATGAACCCCACACTGATGCCTTATCTCCTATGAGTTCTGAAGCCCCACAACTCCATGTATATCTAAGCCAATAGCATGGGTGCCCAACAGAACATTGTGTGATCCAAACATCTCCACCAATATACCCAACAATAGATACAAAAACCTTCCACTACTCGAATCTGAAACTGCAAAACATGAAACTATCATCATCATGGTCATCAACCTCTTGTCATCTCTAACCCTCTGATATAAAGGTGTGTAGATGAACCCACCAACATGTCACATATCAACTCCCCCTGAATCAGCAGCCATGTGATCCTATGTATGTCCTTTTGATAAGATCATCATCTCACCAGTCGGTAGAAGAAAGGTGATCATGGCCAAATCCCATCACTCAATGAGGGTCATGACCATCACCACATCTCATGGCATGTGTTGGTAGTGCATCATCAATTTGAGGCTGACCTCCTTCATGTGCATCTAATCATCTCCATCATCCCTTGATGGATCTGCGTAAAGATTCAAGGGACCCGATCCCACATCTGGATCTAATCTCATACCTGCTAAAATTCATTAGAAAACATGCTTAGTTTTCTTCATTATTGTTGTCCATGAACTTAACCTCCTACCACTTAACTTAATCATTACACTAACCTTGAAACCCCCCACCCAAACACTACCATTAATATTCCAAACATTCCAATTCACCTACACTTAACCTTTTGTCCCAAGTGGTTGACCCTTGATGATTGTTATGATTGCCAACATCTAAGTGACCCTTTTCCCTTTGGTCTTCGATTGTCAACAGTCAATTACGATCATTGACAATCAGGTATGACTATCAACAGTCACTGTGTGTGATCACTAGTGAAAAATCCTTAACCTTACCTACCCACAAACCCACCCAAAATTCATTTTAACTCACACTATAACTATCTAAAATCTACCTCAGCCTCCTTAAACCTCACCTACCCTTTAAAATCCACTTTTACC
Source organism: Torreya grandis (assembly GCA_037957365.1). Taxonomy (NCBI): domain Eukaryota; kingdom Viridiplantae; phylum Streptophyta; class Pinopsida; order Cupressales; family Taxaceae; genus Torreya; species Torreya grandis. Next base: position 1,475,480 of record JARHVA010000010.1, on the reverse strand, counting down.
CACAAATTCAACCAAAATGCCAAACTCAACCTAAAACCTAGAGCAAAACCCAAAAACACCCACACCCCCCAACAAACTAACAAAATTCCACTATAAAATGTCACAATCAAACTAATATAACAATTCAGTACATCCCCTACCTCATTCCTTGACTACCATCGAGGAGGAATCTTGGGTCTTGATGCCTAGTCACGTCCTTGTCCACCATACAACCTCAATCCCACGCTAGATCAACTCTACACAATCAACCACTCTGCAACTGCCTCATCAGTACTTTTGCACAAAATGCCAAGGATGCAAATATGTAGAGTCAAGAGTCAAAAAGCAAATGAGTGAAAATGACAACTATTTTTCACCTTTTAACCTCTGCACTTTTAGGGTTTTGTCTATGACCATCGATGGTCAGGGTGACCACTGATCGTCGCATTCAAGACACCTGACCATCGATGATTAGAATGTCCACTTTTCAAACTTTGGCACATATACCTCAATGCCACCCTTTGGAGATTACATTCTTTGTCTACCATACCAATCACCTCGTCCACCTCAACATTGGCCATTTTTAGCCCCAACTATCGCACATTTGTGATGACCTTACCTATTCCTTTTTTACCACACCGACTAACCTTGCCATGTTACACATTTGAATTTGCACCACCTAATGCACACCAGACCATTTGTGTTTTTCCTAAGAGCGCTTCCTACCTTAGATACATGCAAAAACACCGACCCTATCTAGGAGACTTGATAGGAATAACCTGATCAGCTATGCCTAATGTTGTGGCTCGATTACCCCATCACCTGTCCTTCTAGAACCAACCTTTTATTTTTACCAACTATGACAACTTAGTCTATGCATGATCTTATATATCACACTTAGTCATATTTGTGTGCGCATGTTTGTGCTTCAAATGCCCAACCTTTTTGTCACCAACCTCGTGACTTACCATAGCTACTTATCAAACCTACAATCAATTTTGTTTCACCTCATCGACTCCAAGTTTAAGGGGGAACACCTCCTCCCATGCTTGGGGTAACCAACCCACCAATCTGTAATATGTTTTTGTTTTTCAACTTACTAATTTGCATATCAAAAAGGGGCAAAATGTAGACACTAAAAAATTGCACACAATGGTTCTCAGATGTTAAAATACCTCATGACCACCTAACCTCTCTCGACCATAAACGTAAGTCAAAAAACCCACTAACTAACCCACTGGACCCTAAGTCAAGTTAGATAACTAGCTAAATTAACTCACTAACTTTCCCTTTTAACCTAACTTTATCCAACCCTCGACCACTGATGGTCACCTTGACCACTAACGATTACCCAACCACTGATGGTCACTGTGACCACCAATAGTTAAACCCGATCATCGATGGTCAGGGCTTCCACATCTAAACAAAGATAACTCAAGTTGTGTGTAAGCTAACATGTCAGAATTTAATATGGATGACAAGATAGCATATCATGGAGCATCAAAACCATCAACCAAACCTCCTATGGAACCTTTTACCTCCATCTCTCTTTGCCTATAAAAAGAGGGGAGCAAGAGGTGAGTAATCAGCTATGACAAGACCCAAACCTCTAACAAAATTATTCTTTAAGCAAAAGCATCATTAATCTATCCAAATTAATTTGGGATCAGCTACCAACTATCAAATAATCGGTTAAGTATATTTCTAGTTTTCAAGTTTTGTTTATTTGGTTTCTGACATCTCTAGATGAATCAGACCCTTCTACATCATATCTTTTAACCCCCTGACCGTAACTAGATATTTAAACACTTGTTGACCCATTATGCAACCCTTTCCTAAACACTCTTAGAACCCACAACAACTGTTGATGGTCACCTTGATCGCCAATGATCACCTTAACTGCCGACAATCACCCTGATCATCAACGATCACTGTGGTGGGAAATAACAAGTTATTTTCACATGCTTACCTTCAACCAAAATCCACTTTCTATCTTTATGCCTATTCACAAAGTCTCTGCCTATTTTCTAGACCCAACCTAACCTATTTCACATTAGTATTGACCTACTTATTGCTATAATTAGAATATTTCCTTTACCAAGCATTTATTTCTTCTTGCATTCCCTTTTAGTCTTTTCTATCATTTGATGCAAGTACTTCATCTTTATTTCTATCAACTTAACTATTCTAAGAGAGTGGATTGATAGCCTCCTAGCAAGTTCACACTTTTTAGATATATCTAACGCTAGGATATCCACCTTCTTATCCATCTAATAACCCCTTTGTTTTAATATTTTCTTATCTACAAGTCATTCTTTTGAAGACAAAAATGATCTCTTCATAATCATTTGGATCACATGTACATAAACAAACAAGAAGTAAAAAACTAGATATAGGTATGGTAGAAGAACATGTTTGTTTGTGCACACATGATCCAAATGATTATGAAGAGCTCCTCATTGTCTTGAGAAGAATGACCTGTAGACAAAAAAATACTAAAACAATGGGGTTGTTAGATGGATAGCAAGGTAGATTGCCTAGCATAAGGTAGATTGCCTAGCATGAGCTTACTAGGAGGCTGTCAATCCACTCTCTTAAAATAATTAAGTTGAAAGAAATAAAGACGAAGTACTTGCATCAAATGATGGAAAAGACTTAAAAGAAATGCAAGAAGAAATAAATGCTTGATAAAGGAAATAAACTAATTATAGTAATAAACGGGTCAATACTAATGTTAAATAGGTCAGGTTGGGTCTCAAAAATAGGTAGGGACTTTGTGAATGTGAAAAAAGATAGAAAGTGAAATTTGGTTTAGGGTAAGCAGGTGGAAATAGCTTGTTATTTCCTACCATAGTGACCTTCGGTGGTTAGGGTGACCGTTAACAGTCAAGATGATCATTGGCAGTCGATGTGGGTTCTGAGAGTGTTCAAAAAAGGGTTGTAGAACATGTCAACAAGTGTTTGGAGATCTAGTTAAGGTCAGGGGGTTAGAAGATATGATGTATAAGGGTCTGATTCAGGCAAAGATGTTAGAAACCAAATAAACAAAACTTGAAAACCAAAAATATACTTAATTAGTTGTTTGATAGTTGGTAGTTGATCTTAGAGTAATTTGGGTAGAGTAATGGTGCTTTTTTTAAAATAATAATTTTGGTAGAGGTTCAGGTCTCTATTGTAGCTTCTGACTCATTAGAGGGAAGACCTACAAAGAAGTTCTTAATAACTGTTGGTCGATAACTTGCTTGCTTGATTGTTAAAATAATGGATCTCTAGATCTTTTTTCACCTCTTGTTCCCCTACTTTAATAGGAAAAGATAGATGGAGGTAGAAGGCTCCATAGGAGGTTTGGTTGATGGTTTCAAGGTTTCATGATGTGTTATCTTGTTGTCCATATTAAATTTTAATGTGTTAGCTTGCACACAGTTCTAGTTATCATTGTTCAAATGGAGAAGACCTGATCATCGATGGTCGGGTTTAATCATCGACAGTCACAATAACTGTCAATAGTTGGGTAACCATCAATGGTCAAGGTGACCATCGGCGGTTGAGGGTTGGAGAGAGTTGAGTCAAAATGGAAATTTAGTGAGTTAGTTTAGCTAGTTAGCTAACTTGACTCATGGTCTCGTGGGTTAGTTAGTGGGTTTTGCTGACTTGCATTTATGGTTGGGAGAGGCTAGGTGGTCTTGAGGCATTTTGACATCTAGAACCGTTGTATGCAGTTTTCTAGTGTCTACATTTTACCCCTTTTTGTTATGCAATTTATATCATCAAGGTGCAAAACAAAAATGGATTGTGGATTAGTGTGTTGGTTGTCCCAAGCATGGGAAGATGTGTTCCCCCTCAAATTGAGAGTCGATGAGGTGAAATAGAATTGGGTGTGGGTTTGATAAGTGGTTATGGTGAGTCATGAGGTTGGTGACAAAAAATTTGGGCATCTGAAGTGCAAACATATGCACAAATATGTGATTAATTATGATAGCCAAGATCATGCATAAACTAAGTTCTCATAGTTGGTAAAAATAAAAATTTGGTTCTAAAAGCACAGGTGATGGGGTAATCGGGCCACAACATTAGACATAGCTAATCAGGTTATTTCTATCAAGTCTCTTAGATAGGGTCAGTATTTTCATAGGTATCCAAGGTAGAAAGTGCTCCTAGGAAAAACACAAATGGTTTGGTGTGCACTAGGTGGTACAAATTCAAATGTGCAACATGGTAAGGTTGGTCAATGTGGTAAAAAAGGACCAGGCAAGGTCATCACAAATGTGTGATAGTTGGGGCCAAAAATAGCCAACATTAAGGTGGATGAGGTGAATGGTATGGTAGACAGAGAATGTAATCCCCAAATGGTGGAACTGAGGTATATGTGCCAAAGTTTAAAAAAGTGGACATCCTGATCGTCAATGGCTAGGTGTCCTAAATGTTATCATTGGTAGTCACCCTGACTGTCGATGATCAAGGACAAAACCCTAAAAGTATGGAGGTTAGAAAGTGAAAAATAGTTGTCATTTTCACTCATTTTCTTTTTGACTCTTGACTTTGTGTACTTGCATCCTTGGCGTTTTGTGTAAGAGTACGGACAAGGCGATTGCAGAGTAGTTGACTGTGTAGATTTGATCTAGCATGGGACCGAGGATGCAGGGTGGATAGGGATACAGCTAGGTAGTGGGACCCATGCTTCCTCCTCGATGACAATCAAGGAATGAGGTAGGGGCTATACTCAATTGTTAGATTAGTTTGATTGTGGCATTTTATAGTGGAATTTTGTTAGTTTTTTTTGGGGGGTGTGGGTGTTTATGGGTTTTGCCTTAAGTTTTAGGTTTGATTTGGTTGAATTTGTAGGTAAAAGTGGATTTTGAAAGGTGGGTGAGGTTGAGGGAGGTTAAGGTAGATTTTAGGTAGGTGTAATATGAGTTAAAATGAATTTTGGGTCCTCGTTAATGGGTCAATCATCATCGATAAGGTCAGAAGTAGAAAGCAGGATTGGATGCCCCCTCCTCCTGGGTGGTTTAAACTAAATTTCAATGGTGTAGCATGTCGTAATCCAGGTGCATCTAGGGTGGACTACATTATTCATGATTATTTTAGATCAATGATCAGAGCTTTATCTAAGAAAATCTAGGATGGGTCCAACAATAAAGTGAAAGCTCAATCTCTAACGAGCAATATTGAATTGGCTATCCAATTTGGGATCTCGAATCTGACTGTGGAATGTGATTCGTAAGTTATTCTTATGACTTTGGAAAAAAAGAGGCTAAATCGTGGCACTTAAAGAATATCTTGAAGAAAACATGGCAAATTTTGGAAGTTTTATCTATTGTAAAGTGGCAGCATTGCTTTTGGGAGGTGAATACAACCACAAACTTCCTTGCAGACTGTAGCATCAATCAACCAGAGGTTTATAGGTTAGATAACATCAAGAAAGCTTGGGAGGATATCCCTACAACTTCATTGATTGATCTTGGTCAAATTTCACTCGGTTATCCTTTTGTATTGCTTTGTCAACACAAAGCAATTATAAAATGATTGATGTATCTATCAAAGCCTTTAGTGGTGTCTGTGGTTGCTAACACCTCGGGCACACTCCCTTTCACTCCTTTTAATCATTTATTATCAAGAATGTGTGTGAAGTGATCACAAAGGAAGATTTGCATTTATGATTGGATGGTGCTTTAATTGGGGTGATTGATGACTTTCCTTGGCATGCAAGAGCCCAAAGGCTTCCCCTATGCTCATTTATTCATCTACTGTCATGTTTAGCGTTGCATATATGTGAGTGGCCTTTGAGAATTTTGTGTTGTGTTCTAGGGTGAATTCAATGGAGAGCCAGAATGACATTATGGTTTTCACTATGTGCATCTTTGGGTCTAGTGAGGTGAGGGAGATGGCCTTTGAGGGACTTATATCACGGGCCCATTTTTGACATATTTTTTGGCTTCCCTTAGAGGAAGTGCATGATGTTATAGCGGATGTTTTGGGGTAAGAGTTCCTGATTAAGGGGTTCAAGTGCAAGGTAAACTCAAAAGTGATTGTCAACTTTGCCTCTAATCTCATGTTCCTAATCTTTGAGCAGAGGTGGTGGTGAAGGTGGTAGCATTTTGTGTCTGCCCAGAATGTCGAGTGGGCCTAATCAAGAAAATATGTTTGCATGACTTGACTCCTCTCCCATCCTTGCCATTCTCAGAGTGGGATGGCCTAGGTGTCATCCTTGCTTCTGCATTTTGAGCTTTGGAAACCAGATTCATGATTCTCTTAATTTTTTTAGAGGACCTCCATAAGAAGGTTGTGTTGCCTTACATGAAGATAGGTAAATTTGTTTCATTACTGACGATGTCACAAATGAGGAATCCCATCCCAGAGTTGGTGTTTTTACATAGCCACTGACATGAACAGAAGAGGATGGAGGCAATGAGGAAGCTAGTTAGATGGGTGTTGCATGGAATGCTAGAAGCACCATCATGGTATAATTCGGTGCTAGTGGAGGTTGCAGAACATAGACTGACAGAGGTAACAATGTCCTATGTGCCTTCCTCATCTTGGGGCTTCGAGTGACTAGTCTAGGTGAAGGAAACAGTTGTGGCTGGGAAGGAGGAACATGCAAGGGGCGAATATGATTTGGTGTTGCTGTCAGATTCAGATGAGGACAACGTCTTGAGTGCTATAATGTAAACTATTATTTTGGTGTCCTTGTTAGTTTTTCATGTCTCAATCTATCTAGTTTTTTGGGTTTGTGGCTTTCTCCTATTCTACGGGGTTCTTGTGTGGCCTTTTAGTGTTTCTCTTAGTCTCAATTATCGATGGTGTCTATTGTTTTTTTTGTTTTGGTTGGCTTTGTGCCAACCATTATAAAACTGTTTTACTTTGTGGGATGGGGGCCCAATACTAACCCCATAATGATCTTTTAAAAAAATGAATTTTGGGAGGGTTTGTGGGTAGGTAGGGTTGGGAATTTTCTACTAACAGTCACACACAATGACCATTGGTGGTCATACCTGATCATCGATGGTCATAGCTGACCATCGATGATTGAAGACCAAAGGGAAAAGGGTCACTTGACCATCAGTGGTCATAGCAACCATCGACGATCGACCACTTGGGATAAAAGGTTGAGTGTAGGTGAGCTGACCATCGATGATTGAAGACCAAAGGGAAAAGGGTCACTTGACCATCAGTGGTCATAGCAACCATCGACGATCGACCACTTGGGATAAAAGGTTGAGTGTAGGTGAGTTGGAATGTTTGGAATGTTAATGGTAGTGTTTGGGTGGGGGTTTCAAGGTTAGAAAAAATATGGTAAGTTAAGTGGAAGGAGGTTAAGTTCGTGGACAACAATAATGAAGAAAACTAAGTGTGTTTTCTAATGAATTTTGGTTGGCACGAGATCAAATTTAGATGTAGGATTGGGTCCCTCAAATCTTTATGGAGATCCATCAAGGGATGACAGATGATGACTGGGTGCACATGGAGGAGGTCAGCCTTGGAGCGATGATGCACTACCAGCACATGTCGTGAAATGCAGTGATGGTCATGTCCCTCATAGAGAGATGGGATCCAGCCATAAACACATTTATTCTTTTGAATAGTGAGGTGATGTTCTTATTAGAGGATATACATAGGATCACATGGTTGTTGATTCAGGGGGAACCGAAATATCACATTAAGAGAGATGAGAGGGATAAGCTGATAGAGTAGCTATATGGTGATGATCATGAGTTTGTTAGGTGGCATGCCAGTGGGTTCAGCTACACACCTTTAATATCAGAGGGCCAGAGGTGATAGGAGGTTGATGACCATGATGATGATGGTAGTTTCATATTTTACAATTATAGATTCAAGTAGTGAGAGGTTTCCATCTTTTTTCTAGGTGTATTGGTGGAGATGTTGCTAGGTCGCACAATGTGTGGTTTGGCACCCGTGCTATTGATTTAGATATATAAGGAGTTGTAAGGGTTCAAAGCTCACATGAGATATGACATCAACGTGGGATTCATGTTACACTGTTGGGCCTATGAGCATATCTGGGTTTTGAGACTAATGGGGTTGCCATGGGAGGGATATGCCCAGATGGACTTTAGGGTGGGTTTCATGTGGTGGAGGAGTGATTATGTGCTCACAAGACTTGGAGGAGGTGTATGAGATATTTATTGGTTCAGAGGGGCATTGGATGCCCTAGTGGTTGGGGATGTGGTTTGAAAGTTGTATGTCAACTTTTTGAGGTGGGCCCATTATACTCAGCATATTTTATCGTTGTAGAGCTATAGGTGGATATTTGGGAGGAGAGAGGGTGAGACTGAGCTCATACCTTTTGATAGGGTTTGCAGGTAGTTTGACTTGATACAGGGGATTCTAGGTCTATTCTTCAAGTATAGGTGGGAGGGTGCCAAGATTTTGCTTTGATAGCCATATCTGGTGGAGAGGGTTCTTGATTATGAGGAGCTACTCGCTAGAGCAGAGATTGATGATGTAGGTTATGTTGATGACTACCCAGTGTGGTATTAGGCCTTCAATACAACTACATATTTTGGATGGGATGATGGGGGCATGTAGTTTATCGATGTGGACCCTGCTGGTAGGGGTCCATAAGTACAAGTACAAGGAGGTGGCCCTGATGTAAAGGTAGTATTCATAAAGAGAGATCAAGCTTGAGAAGCATTAGTCATGGCACAAGCTATAATTACTACTTTATAGGGTCAACTAGTAGTAATGCAGGGTTAGGTGGTGACTGTGATAGATGAGAGGGACCAAGCTAGGACTATGCTAGCCTTGGTGACTTCGGAGAGGGACTCCCTGAGACACACTAGAGGAGGAGGATTTGCAGCACTAGTAGGACCACCAAGTAGCATCCCCATGACATGTTACTTGGCCATAATTGAGGAGTTACATTATTATGAGGCCATAGTCTTGACATGTTATTCGAATGAGCCCTGATGGGGTGAGTACAGAGCTAGTTTGGCAGGTGGTGCAAGTATAGCGACTCTAAGTTAGTGGGCTACTTCTGTGGGTAGACAAGCAGGCACCTTAAGGGGGCAGGCACCAGGCGGCAACGGTGCCTTAGGGGCATAGGTCATGATATCATATGTATTTGATATTGGACTATGAGTCAATGCAGCAAGATGTATATGTTTTGAGAGGGAGAGATGCACATCATTACATGTACTACTTTATTTTGATGAGACATGATGTATATGATGTGATGTTGATATATATATGTGATTTTATGTTTCATGACTCATAATTTTAATGTTTATTATTTATTATGATTATGCTTATGATATATATACTCACTAGCTTAGGCATGTGATGATTATGGATGATGTTTATGATGAATGGTTATACATGATTATGATGATGTGATGCTTTGTTTTATGTATGGTTATGATGTTTATGATTACGGATGTGATGTTATGATGGTGTGATGCTTGTGGTGTTGTTATGATTTGTAGTTATTTTGTTGATGATAGCACATAAAGTAAGTTAGATAACAAAACTAGATGTGGGAAAAGAGATGAAAATCATGAGACATACGTCTAAGTGAATACATGAACCAATTATGAGAGGATGAGGAAAGGGCACGATGCTTCTTCATTGGTAAGGACTAAACAAAATCAAAGTTAGATTGGCATAAAAAACATAAGCCCTTTGAATGCTTCGCATTAGCATGCATTGATTAGTAAAAAGGTGTCTTGATCACATTGTGTCAAGTAAGCTCATGAATCCCTTGATTTGTAGATTGTACAAATGGGAGCTAGGTGATAAGTGGTATGAAGGGTAGTATAGCCTCTTGTGGGTTTGTTTACCCCTTGTATAGGTGACCTAAGAACCATGATAGACAAGTCCATGTTTTAAGGCAAGGTGTAGACTGATCGATGCAAGAAGTCTATTGATGTTATATATGAAAGTTGATTACAACTTTCTTGGGATAGCTTGTATTGATTTTGATATAGGGTCTTTTTATTGTTTGTTTTGATAAGTTTGTGAAGCTGGTCGATGCAGGAAGCTTTAAATGATTGCTTTGATGAATTTGACTTAGCCATCCTTCAAGGGAGTGGTCTAAGTTTGGATTTGTTCATTTTGGTAGTTGTCCTTCAAGGAAGTAGTCTATCTTTTAATCAATTTAGATTTTTGGTTGTTGTCCTTCAAGGGATCAATATGCATGCTATAGATATTTGACCTAAGCAATATTTAGGTATCCCAATTTGTTTTGATGCTAGGTTAGACATGGACAAGTCTATATAGGTTTGGATGTTTACCTTTATGAGGGAAAAACCTAAAGCACAAGAAGGTTAATGATAGGTGAGGGGTGGTTTTGAGGGACAATGACTATGGAATTCCATTTGATTAGGGATGAAAAGTATCCATGGGAACCATGACATGGATAGATCTGTGGTACCCATATTTAAGATTAGGCTATGACTATGACAGTTAATCACATGGTTCTATGTTGTAATCGGTTTTCCTGAAAGGGGTGGGATGAATGTGTGAAGAAGGTGAAAATATTTTAAATCAAGGGATGAGCTTAAAGTAGACAAAAGGTGAGTTTGATCCTTGTTTAACAAAAGAAAGGATGTAGGTGCGAACCATTGAGAGGATCAGGTTTTGGTTTGCCTTCAAGAGAGGACAAACAATAAGATCCTAATCCATGCTTGTGGTTATGATGTAGGGTCTAAGCCAATTAAAAGCAAAATTGTCTCGCTTGCTTTTCTCCATATTGGTCACATGTTGATTTTCTTGCGAGATGAGGTCTCTGATGTTGAAATCTCATTCTTTTAAGAACTTGTTATAAGTGCACTTAACTTGCTCTTGATAGACATGAAGATGGTTAAGTATAACTATATGGCATTGTCAAGTAGCTCAAGTCATGCTAGATGCTCTTGATGATAGTCGCTCTCAAAAATGTTATCTTGTAAGGATATGCGAAGAAAGGGAATCTGAACTTCGAGAGGCAAGACACCTCTACTACGAAGACTAGAGAGAAAAGGGTTGCATCCATAAAGGTTCGAATGCTAGTGCAATAGACCCACAAATTGAAGGGGATGAGTAAATGCCAATCCTAACTAAAAGCATTGACCATTTTGGTTAACATCTTGTTGAGGGTTTTGTTAGAGGCTTATGCCTATCCATTTTCTTGTGGACAATAAGGCAAGGGAAAGCTTAACTTGATGCCAAATGCATCACAAAGACCTTGGACTTTTTTGGTTTTGAAAGATTTGCCATTATCACTGATGATCTTATGGGGAACACCGAAATGATAGATTATATGATGATTGATGAAGTTGATTATCTTGTCAACTTTGGTCGAGATGAGAGGAATAGCCTCCACCCACTTGGTGAAATACTCGATGGCGGTGATGATGGAGTGGTGTCATTGTGAAGAATGAGGATTGATTTCCCCAATGAGATCTAGTCCCCATTATGAGAAGGGATAAAAATCCTTCGATACTTAAAGGCCATAGGCCAACACATGATGTAAATTAGTGTGTTGTTGACATTTAACACTTCTTCACATAATCACAACAATCTTGGTTGAGGGTGGGCCAATAGTGGTCAAGGCGAAGGATATGTTTAGCGACAACTAGACCACTAAAGTGTCTCACATAGATACCATCGTGCATTTCCTTGATAGCTTGAGAATCTTCATGGTTGCATAGGCAATAAAGAAGGATGTCGTTGAAACCATGTTTGTAAAGTATTCCCCCTATTATGGTATAACAATAGGTAATCTGAACAAAATCTTTTTAGAAATTCCTAGAGACGTTGGGAAGAATGATGCCGAGGTTGAGGTAGTCCGGTTTTGTTTTTACCAAATGTCTAATGGAGATTCCTCCACACTAAAAATGGTAGCCTCATAAATAAACATTTGGGAATCACACTCCCTCTTATTATCCACTATATTGTTCAAGCATTTCAATGCTGAGTGGACTACTTCTTCTGCCCTAGTGTGTAAATCCTCTTATCATTTTTCTGTTGCTCTTCCTCTAGATTTTAAGTTAGCAGTTTGGTTGGAATCAAATGACTCTAATGAGAAAATAGGATAATCTGGAGCAATATGAGTAGTTGGAGCTATTGCCTTAGGCTCACTCAGTAACTTTTGCAAGTATTGGATCATACCCTGATTTTATGCCTTTAATTCCTTCATGGTGGCTTTGTCCTTGTCCATTCGATGAGCCACCATGTTTGCTAAAACATGTGAGTTGTGCTTTAGCTCAATCCTTGATGGCTCCCCTAGTTTGTAACTGTAAACAATGTAACTCTCAAAGGGAGCATCTTTCTTTAAAGCATCTTGTGGGGGGATGGCTATCTCCACACTTCTGTCTCCCATAACAAAGAATGTGGTTTTGGAGTGTGTCTTGGCCTTCTTGGGGGGTTTGGCCTTATACGCCTGAGTGATCTTTACTACATCAATTTCCCTAATTTTGCTCATGATGTCCTTTTATTTGACTTGCTCCTCGACCCAGATAAGGGGTCTAAATTCCCATTAATATAGTGGACATTGATGCAAGACTTGAGATAGTGAAAGGTGGTGTCACCAGAGTACCTAGTGTAGGAAGTGCAATAGGAATGGGCTATGGACTCAACACAAACTATTCAATTTCTTCATCACTTTCCAACTCCTTGCCACCTTCTTTGTTTGCTTTGGGTCCTCCTTCAAGGTTTGGCTCTACTTGCTCCAATACTTCAAAATTTGGCCCGAATTGGTGAGACTCCTCAAGTAATTTCTCATTGGAGCTCCCTTATGCTATGGACTGATTAGAAGGTTTTACAACTACTTCACCTTCGTTATTCCCTTGAGCTTTAGGTAGAGAAGATGCTATGGTGGATTCCTTGTTTCCTTAAGGCAAATCTCCACTAATCATGGCCTTTGGATCTTTATTCTAGATTAGATCATGAACTTTGATGCGAGGAAGGAGACCTCAAGGTACTTTAATTGAGGCAACACTACCTGAAGTACGCTCCTGAGCACCTTTATTCAATTGGTCTAATTCCTTATTTATCTTTGTATAGGTGGGGGTACCCATTTGCAGGTTTGCTCCCCCACCTTCTTCTATATTTGCCTTCTCTTCTGGTGCTAAACTTGACACCTTTGGAGGGGAAGGGACAATCGGTGATACTTTTGGAGTTGCTTGTGGGTCTGCTTGTTTAACCACTACTTCAGGATTAGTGGTGACTTGAATATTTTGGTCTTGCTCCATCTTAGCTTTCTCATTAGATTTATTCATTTATTTAACTTTATCAACTTTATCCTGTCCCTCAACTTCACCTTGATTATCATGGCCTGATGGTTAGGTGATGACATTTTCAACAAATGTTTGTGTTTGATGAGTTTGTTTATTTTACTTGAGGGGCCTGAATTTGAGTGGCCACCTCAACCCCAACTTGCACAACATCTTCAAAATAAAGAGGGTCACTTGAGGCCAGAGTTTCCTCTTTATTACCCTTACCTTTCACTCTTGAAGGACTCTCTTCTACAAATAAACTAACCATTGGGACCTTTACTAGGGTTTGGGGTCTTTCCCTTAGAGTTCAATACCTACTTTTCACTTGTGGAGGAGTGAATGATCGTTGTTTCTTCATAACCTTAGCAATGGGCCAATTTTCATTTGAGTCTTCTTCTTCACTCATATCTCTTAACCTTTGAACATATGAGGATTGATCCTATTTTCTTTTCAAGGGAATTTCCTTAGAAGGTGGGTCCTTGAATACAATCTCCTTCCTTTTCTTAGGACTCACAACTAGAGGTTGCAAAGCCCTCTCGACTCTCTTTTGCTTGGATTGCTTTGCCTCTTCTCTTCCCTGAGTAAGTCATTGGAGGAAGGACAACTATTAGTTGTTGTGCTAGTGGATCCATACGTGAAGCAAGTGGAACAACAACTAGACTGACTACTAGGATGACTATTGAGATGGTTGGTACCATTGGGGCTCCCTTTGATGCAATGGATATTATGGTGGCACTAGCCAATGTAACCTCCTTAGTGGCAATCTTATCCCAACTCTCATCCAAACTTGTTAACTTCAAGAAAGACAATCCCTTCTTGGACTGTGATGTGGATATGGACTTCACATCAATTGGTTTGGTGAAGTCAATATCATCAACCTTCTTTCTTTTACTTTTGCCCTTCGCCATTAGTGGTGGAGCCAAGGGAACACCACTATAAACTAGGAGGAAACCCTTCAACTCTCAAACTTGTTTGAGTTCCTAGAGGGCAGGGGTGTCATAAGCACTAAGATCAACCCCATGTTCCTTCAACCATCTAATGGTTCTTCTCATGATCGCTATGACCCTCCATGATATGGGATCATTTTCCCCAATAGTGAAGTCCACCTATGAGATGGCTTGGGTTTCAATATTGGACTTATTGTAAACTATAAATAGTGTCTTCTTATCATCATCCATGTCCTTTGGGATGGGAGCAATATAATAAGCGATGATTTCTTGCAATGTTAGCCTTATAAAGTTTAACTTTTTGATGTCTTTTTTGACAGTGCAAGCGGACCAAATGTCCTCATAATGTGATTGATGCATAATCACACTTGTTGTGTTCACCCACCACTTGATATCATAGTTTGGGCTTGGTGGCATCTTGCCAATCACATATTGGCCCATCTCTTGCTCCAATCCCTTGGCCTTGGTAACAGAAGGACATGAGTAATGTCCAATTTTAACGAAAAATTTGAAGGGATTATTCACCTTCTTTACCACTATCATTTCATGCAGACGCATCATTGGTCGGGTCAACTCCATCACTACTAGTCGATCATCTAGGTATCTCAACAGCTTATATGGAGACCCCAAGAAGCCACTTACTTTGATATAAGTGAACATTCTACATTAAATATTTGAGGTGCCATACTTATCAATTGTTTCTCTGCCTACCTTAAACATCCTATTAAGGCTTCTCAGAGGATAAAAGACACTCATCATAGTATTGGAGAAATAATTATAAACTTTGCAGAAGTTTTTTTTGAAATCATCTAGAGTCACTTTTAGATAAGTCTCATATATCCTCATTCTACTAGGATTCCTTGTGAGCCCTTGGAATGTCCTATTATGTACCAGGTCATTGATTTAAACCTTTTGGGAATAATGGAGTTTTGTTCCTATTTTAGTTAAGGGTCTAGATTAATAAATTAGTATAGAAACATATCAAATAAATACAATCTTGATTTGTATTTTTCACCTTTCTAAAAATAGCAATAAATGAGAAGAAATATAACTTAGCTAGAAATAGATTGAGATGGTTGATACAGAGGCTAAAAATGACTATGTAGGATTGGGAAGGTGTCATAAACCTAAATCTGGATTTCATTCACTGAAAGGATAGGAGCACTAAAGAGTAGACGCTTTGGTGTTTGGTGTTGTTGTTCATTCTTGTTGTTGTTATCCAAACTGATCACATAGACCTAAAACTTTTTAGGTAGTTGCGTTGTGCTTGTGTGAGCCTATCTATGAAAAATTCAGTGTTGGTTGTTGACATAACTCATTGTGGAGTTGATTTTATCTTCAAACCCTAATCCTCCATCATGCTTGATAAAATGATATTTGAGTGAATTATGAACGGATACTAGTATGAATGTATGTCATATGAGATGGCTCATGAAGCCCATGAATGCTTTGTAATCTAATAATGTGGCATGGATAGCCGAATGTGTATTGAGAACTAGGTCAATCTTGGCCACTCTGAAAGGTGGAGATTAGGCTTGTATGAAAGCCACTCTGAAAATGAGAACTAGGCTTATATGAAAACCACTATGAAATAATGCCAACCACTTGCAGATGGAATAAGACACGCAACTACTAAGAATATTTGGGTAATACAACGAACTGGAAAGAAAAGAAGGTAAATGTGTCACACACATTTCCCCTAATCACTGATGTCTATAACATGAATTATAATCTATAAGTTATACCAACTGCCCAATCTAAAACTAGAAATGAGAGCCATCATGCTACGCATGATACCCCCTATATCTGGATAATTTGAGTAAAACTATATCAAAACTACCCAATTTGAATTGAACTGTAGCTAACAAAACTGTGATTAACCTTACCTTTCTGTTTGTTTCTAGAAAGTCTAGGTTTTTGACTATTTGGATAGGAGCACCAAAAAGTGGACACTTTGGTGTCCGACGTTGTTGTCCAATTCTGTCACTCTTGTCCTTTACTATTTATGATGATTGTTCTATATTCATCACTATTTTTTGGTTTGTTTTATGTATTTTGAATTATGATTGTTATTCTAAGTGTTTTGAAAATTGATTTTTGACTAGTAAAGGCTCTGATCTCTGTGATAAAACCCTTGTTTGTTGCCTCCTCTTCTAAGGGTAGGAATGAAGACCCTAAAATGACTACCCTCAAAAGAAAGAGTCCTACAAGTGTGTTATGCTACAAAATACATGATATAACAATGATAATCCAAAAGATGTCTCAAGATATAGCATAGTTTGTACTGGAGATTATTAGATCAATAGGGATATGCGTAAATAGATGTAATAATGTAATAGCATGTACAATATACTGAACTAAAACTAGAAATATAGTTAGTTATTAGTTTTTAAAGAGGGATGGAGCATTATGTCCATCATGGCATTCAAGAAGGAAAGATAATGCATGATGTGGATCATGGCATCGTTAACAACTAAGAAGCAAACAACCACGTAAGGCAAGAAGCAAGAAGCATACAAAAGAGGCCAAGGGGCCAAGCAAACAAGGGACCTAGGCACATGTCACTCAAACTGGGAAAGCAAGCATATAAGGCATGTTCAAATGCCCACATCCACATACAATTACAAATAAGCAAGATTGGCATGAAGGCCACAAGCACATACAAGAATACAAGCAAAGGACATTGGCAAATGTCCTAAGGCACACATAAGTAACAAGATAGAAAATAATGAATGCAATCATATCTAACTAATTAAAGCAAGAAAAGAAGGCATGTAAATGCTAGAAATACTATCGCATCTAACTAATTAAAGCAAGAAGTAAAAGTATGCAAAACATGTAGTACAAGACTAGGTAGATGTTAAGAAATACACAAGTGCCATATACTAGTGAGTGTCGATAGAATAATTTGTGTAAGCTAGTAACTAATGTACATCAACATGATAACTGGAGTGTGTGGTGTAGGAATGACATAACCTAGATGGTGTAGTCATGTAAAAGATGCTCCCAGTGGCTAGATATGTCGATGCATGTCTTGAATGTAGAAGTAGGATGCCCCCTCAATGGGTAGAGTGAAGCAATCAAGGATTTGGGTGTCATTGCACACACTCAAAGAAGATCAAGTGAAGCATGGTAATGTAGATAAATCAACAAACAATAACATAGAACAACAAAAATGTAAGTCTACCATGGTAGTAGAAATGTAAATCATGGATAATGCATTTGAAATTTTTTTGGTGTTTTTGAGTTATGTGAATGTTTTTGTATTTTGACATGTTATATTTTTTTTGATATTTTGAAATATTGTCTTGTTTTTGGTATTTTGAAATAAGCTATGTACAAGTAAGCTGATAAATTATGTACAAGTAGAAATAAACTATGTACAAGTAAGCTAAGAAATTATGTACAAGTACACAGAAAAATGATATTAATTGATGTGTCTCAAAAGAGACTCCCTATCATGGTGTCTTGTATCAAACAAAGGAATCATACGTTATTATGAAGCACGAGGGAATGGCTGTGAATATGACTCTAAATATTTGGATTCATTATCAGTATCTTGGAAATCATAATAACTTGTATTGTTCCACTCATCATTATCATCTTGATTTTGAACCAATGGAATGCTAGTGTTGACTTTTGTTATATCTAGATCTTTTCCTTTGATAAATCATGTCTATAAATGATTTGCCTCAGGATGTTCAATAAATCCCAAACTTTGGTGACAAACATTATCAACTGCTAGAATAGGGGTAGTGATGCCTTGAGCATGCTTGCCCAACCCTTGACCTTGATAATCAAACTGTTGTAGATATTTTTGACCAAACCCATACTGCTTTGAAAGTTGAGCCTCATTTTAGAGAGGTATATTTGCATCTTTTTTATGTTTTACTATTTTTTGCTCTAATTTTGCTTTTTGATCCTTTTGTTGTTCTAAGTTATGCTTTGGTAACCACTTTTGTATTGTTTCTGAATTTGACCCTTTGTGAATGTGTTTTTGTGTCACTATGGATTGCTTGATGGATTTACCTTGTATAGGGTCCTCATTAGCAATTATATGTTGTATACATTTTTTCAATGCCAAATATGAATCTGTGTGATGCCCATGCATTTTATGATATGTACAATAATATCTGAATCTTCTTGCTGGATGTAGATAAGTTAGTTTGATCAACTTAGATTTAATCATTTCCCTAGTACCTCACTTGAACTCTTATTTGATCTTTAAATGCTTTTTGAATCACTAGTTGTAGAGTTACTTTGTTGTGATTTCTTGTTTTGATATGTAACATTGCTTGCAACCGATTGACTAGGTGAAGATGCATATACATGATTGGCACTAGGGTGCCTTTGAGGCTTTTTTTATTATAATCTAATTTTCCAAAGTTGTGATATTTTCATTTAATAAATGATTATGCATTTTTAAATCTGAAATTAATTTACTCATATTGGTGATTTGATCCTTTAGAGTCTCACAAGTGCAAACCCTAGTTGTTTATGATTGAACATGTAAGCACATATGTTGAAGAGGGTTTGAAAAAGCTATAAGCTGGATGTATGCATTAGGAACAATAGTATAGGTTGCCTCACCTTTTGGAGGGGTGATAGCATGGACCTAGTTAGAGGGAAAGTAGCTACCACCCTCTTGGGGGAGAGAAGGAGAAATAAATTCTTTCATGTGCATAAGATATGACATTGAAACTTGATAGGTGGTTGTTAGCTTATGCAATGGATCCTCTAAGTATGTAAGGATTTTATTCTTAATTGAATTACACATAATAGAGAGATAACATGTTAAAGAAGTAATGAAATATGACATATATTTGAATTGGTCTTAAAATAACATGTACATATGTATTTATGTCATTTTTGAATTCATGCTAAATGAAAGGAAACAAGCATGCAAGAGAAACTAGAAAAATTTGCATAAGTAAATCATGATTAATAAAATTGGAATATTAAGCCCAATGGGCAAAAATCAGAATTTTAATTTCGAAACCCTAGGCTAGGGTTTGAAACAAATAATTTTTAAGATTACTATGGTAAATTTTAAAAATTAAATGTGAAATTATGATTTATATATGCAGGAAAAAAAAAAAAAAAGTACTACTAAAAACATCAAAGAAATTTTTCTAGGATTTGTAGGGTTTTGTGTGTAGACGAAGTAAGTTGGGTTCACCAAATGATTTAACTTTTTTGAGAATAATAGAGTTTTATTCTTATTTTAGTTAAGGGTCTGGATTAATAAATCAATGTAGAATATATCAATAATTACAATCCTGATTTGTGCAATTGTTTATCTTTTTAAAAATAGTAATAAATGAGAAAAAAATATAACTTAACTAGAAATAGATTGAGATGATTGATACAGAGGCTAAAAATGGTTGTGTAGGGCTGGGAAGGTGTCATAAATTTGAATATGGGTTTCGTTCGATGAAAGGATAGAAGCATCAAAAAGTGGACACTTTGGTGTCCGACGTTGTTGTCTATTCTTGTTTTTGTTTTCTAAACTGATCATAGAGACCTGAAACTTTCTAGGTAGTTGAGTTGTGCCTATGTATGTGAAAAATTGAGTGTTGGTTATTGATAAAACTCGTTGTGGAGCTGATTTGTCTTCAAACCCTAATCCTCCATCATGCTTGATAAAATGATATTTGAATCACTTGAGAAGGAGGGGAGGTTAGTGTGTAAGATACATTAAATGTGAAATCCACACCCCTTGTGTGGGCACGTTTCCTACATAACAATACTCCGAAGAGGGATCAAGCCATATGTAGTTCTCCCACCTAGTGTGTTTTGTTCAATAGTGTGATACAAATGCAAAATGCCAAATTGATAGTATTTGAGGTGGCTAAGGACTAGTATGAGGATTTGGGTAGGTTTGCAACTATGTTGGGTGATTGTATGCAGATAATAGGGAAGTTTGTCTTAGTGCATTGTTTGTATTCGTGTTGGCTTTGTAAGTTTTGTCACCTCCTTTGTAAATGAGCTTTGAGTGGGATTTTATAAGGAACAAGTGGTCATGGGTTAGATGTATTTGTGCTAAGCCAAGCTAATTAAGGATAAGGATTGGATGGAAATGACCATTGGGTCTCAAATTGCAAATGGATAAGAGTGTTAAAAATGAGACACTTCAGGGTCTGACATTGTAGTATAAATTTGACACTCCTGTCTTACAAGCTCAAAACCTGGGGGAACATGATTGGCATAGGAAATACTCTTTGGATGAAGTGGAATCAGGGTTCAGAAGGTCCTAGGTGATTGGTAATGAGCAAAAAAGTGTCTATAAGGGTCATAAAAGCATGCAAAAAGGACCTATGGATGGGGTCTCTCAATCCACACTCAAACTACCAATTTGGACATTTTATATGACTATAGTCATACATTAAGTAGGAGGACATGTGGAATTTACCTATGAACTCCTCCTTTGAGTGGATTTCAACCTAAAGCTACATCATCTACCTGTGCATGTTGTCACTTAAGATGGTGGCCTAATCCAACTTGTTTTGTTACTCCAACACAAAGATTAAAATTATGAACATCCAAGGCTCAAACTTCTTTGCATAGGGCATCCCATAAATTCTTGCTACCATGGCAATCACGTGTTAGGGCAATTCCTTGAATTTTTCTAGTATCATATTCTTAGTCATTCTTGATAGCTTTTGCCTTTGCTTGATCAGCTAGCAGGAGTTGATAATGTTCCATATCATTTTGTCATTCTTGTCTACATACTCCTGACATTCCTCTAGGGAAAGTGTGATACTTTCAGGATGGGGAGGAATCCCAAGCATGGTGTTGAGGCCCAAAGGAGTGAAAGAGCAAACAACTGATTGAATTTCATCAACAATAGTCCTGGTATCTAGTTGATACACTCTAACACATGCAATTATAGTTTTGGGTATGGGGTAGCCAAAGGAAATGCCATCGTAGGGGCAATATAACTCATGCCAATATTTGAGATTACTGGTGGAGGGTTTGGTTTTTGCAAGGCATTCAAAAGCTATAAAGTCCAACTCCTGAACATTTGTATCCTTGATTTCATCTCAAAAAAAAATGTTGCTTTTCATAGATGTTAAAGAAAATGCCATTATTTCTTAGCTTTCTAGTGGAATACTTTAAACTCGAACAAATTCTTCACTCTAATCACCCTCAAAATACATTCAAACCCTCTCAAAAGACACAATACAAGGAGCTAGAAGAACATTTACTGATAATATGGAGGGCTATACATAATTGAAGCTAAAAATCTTTGAAGAATTTGCCATAATCACTTGCTAAATATAGAACTTTCACGCTGCACGCAGCTAGGGCACACAGATAGCTTGAAGACACAAATAGAAGCTCTGAACGCAGATAAATGTGAATGAAGGCAAATGCCTTAGTTATATCCTTTGTATTTCAAGTTAGGGTTGTCATTAATGCTTTGAAACATAATGACTATTTACCAACTACCCCTCTCATTGTTTGAGCTTCTTTCAAAAAAGGAAGGAGAATGTGCAAATATTTCCTTCATGTCAGGCAATCCTCCTTGCAACACATGGATCTGTATAAGCAAACTTTACATTTTGGAATTTTTCAGGCCTTTGAGGACTTTTGCACTTATTCACTTGTTATCTCCTTTGGTACAATAGTGAAATATGTTTTGAGCTACCCATGGGATCTGAGAATGCCATGTGTCATTATTTTACATTACAAGTTTAGGTGTTCGGGCCTTAGAGACCTTTTGAACCTTACCCATTGAAAGGTAAGTGAGTCAATCTTCAAAAAGGGCTCGGGGCTTGTAAAACCTTGAGGACCTGCCACATGTCCAACTTAAATACTAGCTCAGACTCTTGGCCAACTTTTTACCTTTGCACTATCCTTCTTGATACAGGGAAGGGTGCAAGATCCTTACGATCCCCAAAAATGCACTCATTACTTATAAAAGGAAATGAACAAATCATTATCTTGTAAATTTGATGAATTTAACCTAGGCATTTTCGTCGGATAAAGTCTTAGGAGTCCCCTGAGATAACTGTGTGTCTTTCATTCAACTCATTGGTCAATTATTCACCTCAGTCACCAAAATGTGTTGAAGATGCAACACGATAATTTCATCTAGGGCCCTATAACTTTTCTCCTTCAAGCACAAGGCAACAATTCAATGTATGCAAAGAGACTTGGATACATTTCTATCTTTTCATAGTGAATCTTCCCACCATGAAACCTATTGTTTCAAAGCATAAAATGAATGTTAAAGCATTAGTAGAACACATGTTCATATGGCTCTCACAAAACTTGGCAAATCAACAAAATACCCTAGACAAAGATATCATAACACAATAGATTTAAAACCTCCCAAATCTTTTGACACTGAACATGGCACAAATTACTTGGTGTAGATTTGGGGCTCCAACAGATTGAATGGTTGAAATGGTATGAATGGTAATGGACATCAATGGCCAAGAGGGTTTGATTGGAATGGTCTATAATGTAGATAAGGTTGCCTCCAAGTGTCAAGGTACTTGTAGGCAATAAATTATTTATGCATGATGTTAGAAACCTCATTTTCATAATGTTACTTGTTTAAGGTGTCATAAGCATGGTCTTCATTGTTAGACATATTATTTCTTTCTCTTTTGATTATTGTGTATTTTTAATTGATTTTTTTAAAGATTCAACTCAATGGAGGATTACAATATGCATAATAAGGACCTTGTGATGTCTAGCCAATACCTACTCTGAATAGTTGTTTTATCAAGATGTTGTAGCTAATGTGGACTACATTTATAATTTTGTGATCTTTATTGGTTGTTGATTTTGTTACCTCCAAACCTCTAAGCAAGATGTCTTTGTAGCCTTGATGCAAAAATATGTTGCCAAGAAGGGTAAAGAAGGATAGACATTGGATAAATGATCTGATTGGATAATGAAATATAGGTCTTGAATGAATAATGGGATCATAATGAAATGTATAATTTTTAGAAGACAAATGAGGATTGGTATTTTTAGTCACACACATTGTTGTTAATTTTGGATTTGACTTGATTTTGGTTGTGGTGGGGCCAATATTGACTTCAATAATGCCTTCATCAAGTAATGACCAACTAATTGGCTCATATATTGGTGCTTTGAAGAGGTTTTCACAAATAAAATATTCTTTATTTTTATGATTTGGATTATATAAAAGTGCCTTAGATAAGGTTTCACTAAGGGATGTTGATAATTTATTTTAATTATCCCTAATTGCCTTAAACAATGTTTCACTAGAATATGTTGAGTATAGATTTTGATTGTCCTCTAGTGCCTCAAATAAGGTTTTACTAGGAGATTTTTCTACTACTTGAATGTTGTCTTGACTCCTTATAAAATTTTCCATTGAGATGTCATCATGGAATTAGTTCAATAATGTGTAATTATGCCGGTCCCAATCGATGTTTGTGAGTGGTGGAATGGAAATATAATGGCTAGGCTAGTTAATGTTAAAGGCACGGGTAATATCAATGGAAGGGTAAAAGGTGACATAGTCCTCATAGAGGCTACTAGAAGAACTTGCATCGATGTTGAAGGAAACATCCTCAAAAATCATGGAAGGATCACAAATTTTTTCAAGTTGATCTGTAAGGAGTGCGTAGCTAATGTCATAATATCTACTGAGGTATTTTGATTCTGAAGTTGATGTAGACTCAAGTGGATATGGTAAAATTGTATAGCCAATGTTGTAATATTAACTAATTTATTCTAGTTCTAAAGTTGAATAATACTCAAGGGGATCTAAATCAGATGCTAAAATTGATGTTGAT
The DNA here is from genome assembly GCA_037957365.1 of Torreya grandis. Taxonomy (NCBI): domain Eukaryota; kingdom Viridiplantae; phylum Streptophyta; class Pinopsida; order Cupressales; family Taxaceae; genus Torreya; species Torreya grandis. The sequence continues at coordinate 1,451,558 of JARHVA010000010.1, read as the reverse complement.
TCTACTTTTGATTATAAATCTGATATTGGTTCTAGAATGGAACTTGGTTCTAATATTGGTGTTGATGTTGATAATAATGTTGGTTCCAAAGGGAAACCTATTTTTGATGTAAATGTGTCTACAAGAATGATCGGCTGAATTACATTGTCCACAAGTACCCTTTTCACTTTTTGCTTAGAAATGAAGGCTTTGGGATGAAGGAATTTTATAAAGTGGGTAACTTTGGGCAATGATTGAATTGACTGGATTGGTTTTAGAATTGATTTGGTGCATGGTTCAAGATGAATTGGATTTGGCTTTGATTGGCTTAATATAGGAAGGGGGTCAAAAGTGACACAATGTGAACAATCTATTCCAAACTGGATTTGAATCCAAATGGGCTTGATTTGAATGGTTTTTAATTGGATAGTATAATAGTACCACATAAATAATGTGATTATACAATCGATCAACAAAATGTTAAGATGGGGTAAAGATAGCCTAAAAATTGGGTAGGGTAATGCCTTATCTTGTAGGTGTGGTAAGGACCATATTTTGGACTTAAATTGTTGGATTTAAGTTTGAATACAAATGATTTATTGACATAACAATCATGTAATCAACACACAAGTATCACAAGTCTATTTGTAATAACCAACACATGATTACGTCACAATCATTGATCCTTTTATATACTCACCTTTTGAGAGGATTTAAAAATTCAAGGATTCATTAATTAATTAAATATAATTATGGTGGTGTTTTAATCCCACCCTTCTCTCAAAGGTATATATGTGTAAGGCAATCTTTGAGGGTTGCTACCTTTGCACCCCTACATCAATGAATGTTCCATGATAAAATAAACTCCTAAGAAATAAGTTAAAATTGGGCTATTCATGGGAGGGTCTAGCCCCTTCGTGACCACTTCATCTATTAAATTTTAGTGAAGCGCTACCAATTTCTTGGAATACTTAAAGTTTTACTTGGTTTTCTAGATGGTCCCCAGAGGACTCAAATCCATCGAAGAAGAGATCTAGTTATCAAGTTGTTCATAGGGGATACATCCCCTATCGAAGAGACCCTAAATTCCTTTATGGTGATGTCTAATGGTTTAACATTGGGAGTTAATCCATTTTTTTTCATGAAACCCTTTATGGGGAATTCCTCTCATCCTTAATGACACCTACCAACAATTTATATCTCTTGTCATATGTATGGGGCTGGTATGAATGCTAGGATATCAACACATAGTCACCGCACCCTAAGGACTTGTGAGAAGATGATGAACTCCACCCTACACAACCAAAATAAAAAATAGAAATAAGCATTTGTTTCAAATTCTCAGTACCCCATGACTGGGCAAGAGAATAACACACACCAAACATTCTTTCAAATAAACAATAAAACAAGCAAGCAAGCAAAATCCTTAAATAAATAACATGAAAGTAAGTGTTTTAGAAGCACTAGATCAAATTTTTGGTTCTTTGCTTAAACACTAAATATAAATGTGAAAAAAACTTACTTTGTTTGTCAATAATAACCACTCTTTAGCTACTAAAACTTGCAAGCAACGATTTAGGAGTTTATAATGCGGTATTTGGCAAGTGAAACCTACAACAAACAATTTAGATTTTCAATATGGTCTCTTTGATGGGCAGCTTGCAAGCAAACACATTAACATTATTGTACATTCTATTTTATGATAAATATATGCAACATGAAACCAAAATAACTGCATAACATAAAAATTCATGAGAAAACACGTGGTTTAAAAAAATCATAAAAAATAGAGTCCAAATGACCTTGAATGAGCCTTTGAAGTTGGGTTGTGGGACTACATTATAAGCCACAAAATGCTCAGGTAAAATTACAACCTTCAGTGAATACAAGTTGTGGGTTTATAGTCAGGGCCGTGGAAAAACAATTACTGAGAAGACACACAAAACCTTATGGATTTAAGTAAATTTAGGCTTGAAATAGCTCCAATATTTTGAAAAACAAGTTAGGATGACTTCCAAAAAGTGATTATGGGGTACATGGTCCCACTAGGCATGCTAAATGTAAACACACAAATCAAGAAGTTAATTCTCATTAGTATGTAAAACAAGCATAAAACAATAACATATCCAACTTCTTTAACGCAGTCCTCGTAATGGGCAAGACTTAAAGCAACAAAAAATGAATTAGAAAGCTAAACAAGATGTTTTTATCTTCCATTTAGATGTTCCCTTCAAATTCAACATACATACATGTTTATACCCAAATTATAGAGCATAAGGTCTTTATCGATGTCGATACATCACGTAATCAACATCTTCCCTTGAATACATGCGATGAACAATTTTGAAGAAAGGTGAATCTTGATGAATGAGAGTGGCTCTCCAAAAGGGAAACACTTTATTATGTTTCAAGACTTAATAATAATGGCAAATGTCTCTTGTATTTATAGATTTGTCAGATTGATTGTAGTCATCAATCTTGAATCAAGACATGTGACTCAAAATCAATCAATTTTGGTAAGCAAATACATTTGATATTTTATATTCCTAATATTTGTTGATATTTTATAAATGTTTGAAAACTTTTTGTGTGATGACATGATTCTTAATATTTATCGATGATGTCGTGATGATGTCTTCATTCCTGATATTTATTGATGATGTCATCATTTGGCCACTTGCCTTGACAATTAAGGAATAATTCAATTAATGAATTAAGGAAAATAGGAAAATTCTAAAATCTATGGAATTTCCAATTAGAGGAAGATTAATTTAATTAACAGAGGTTAATTAAGTTAATGAAAAGTGATGTGACTTTTGAAAGTCAAAGAACCATTCAACTTAACTAATCTAAAACATCTCTTGCATATTCATAATTTGCCTCAGGTTAAATCAAGTGGAGATGATGATTGCATATGATTCATTACCCCGATCATGGATGTCCTAATACATTTTAGAGTGAGCATGTCAAGTGTGTAGAGGAATTTGGAAGTTTAAATGACTTTGTGTATTATCGCCAAAAATGGTTTTGATGTGCAATTTCGACATGAGAGTGATGAAAATTGAGTGTCTATACAAGGTGCATGCAACAACCCATAGTGGCATAACTGTATGACCAACAACAAATCCAATGGGAAGGTCTAAATATGGTTTAGTCTAAGAAGATCCAAATACTAAGTGACATTAACATTAATTATATAAGCTTCCTCTCTAATTTGGTAGTGTTTACGACTAAAAAACTCACTTCTAACAAATAATTCTCCTATATTTTATAGCCTTTTTAATGCTCTAGTTGTTAGGAGGTCGCTCAATTACCATCAACTAATAGTTAATGTGACTACCATTAATTAGAAGTTAAACATCAACCTATTCATCACAATGATTGAGACAACTTACCAAGCCTGGTCTAGGTTTTTAGGCTCCTATTCACCCTCATTATCATATCTCAACTACTTGTTAGAGAAGATCTATAGGTAGTGACTCCTGTTGTTTGCCTCTACCAATCACACTAACTTCTACAAGTAGTTACTTCTGCTACTCACCTCCCGACAATCATTATGACTTATACTAGACTGATGATGGCAGGTTCTAAGTTATTGTGTCACCTATCCACATGGCATGGGTGGTCAATTCTTATGAACCTTCTAATGTGTCATTTTTCCCATGTGACCTTTTATTCTTACACATTATTGTTCGCACATGCTAGCCAAAACTTTAGACAACCTTGATCCTACCCATGTCATCCCATCTTATGGCCATGCTTCTCATGCCTCTATGATTTGTGCAACAACGTGGTAGATTCTTATGATCATCCTTGTTTTATCATCATTATTTTTTCATATGTGCACACATGGACTTGACTTGTCATTATGCACCATAATTTTGGGACTTGAGCACTCTATCCTAGGTATGACTTAGATAAAATTATTAAAGCCCATCAAAATCTAGGGCTAACATCACCCCACACTAACTTGGTTTCCCTCAAACAATCTATTGATAGCATAGACACCAAAAAGGAACTATGGCACCTCTCTTGTTAACTTAGCTTTAAAAATTATCCAATGCATGAGCATAACCTAAGCTTCTTCTACGATACTAGATATCCATGCAATTAAGACCTTAAACTCAATAGGCTTCTCCTGTGAGCCCTCAACTTCTTCTTTTATCACCTTGACCTTCTTGATCATCTCCTCGAGTGCATCCTCAAGTGCACTTTCATCATCAACCATATGGAATTGAAGACTCTCAAATCTTTCTTCTAAGTTTTGTCAGCTTGTGCCAATTTTCTTGCCGACATCTTCTACTTCCTTTAAAATCTAGGTTCTCTCAGATTTTTCCTTCTTCATATAAACTTGCATAGCCAAAACATCTTGTTCTTATTGCTCCATGTTCAATCATATCATGATCACCAAACTTTGTTGGGTTAAGAAGATTTGCTCAATCATGATAGTGCTCTTAGTGAACTTACTCAATAGGTGATTGTATCTCTCGAGTTTTTCAATAAACTCTATCTGGGCTCACTCTTGTACTTTTTGTTTGTCATCCCTTTTATCCTTATTCCTCTCATGGGTTTGTACCCACATTTTACCATCCACCTCCATGTAGTGTTCATAACACTTTTACTCATGTGTGTGCCACATCAGGCTCTTTTGCACACTTTCGCATATTCTAATGGTGGACTATCTATTGTAAATTAAGAAGGGCATAGGGGATGACAACCACAAAATGTAAGAGTGAGCCCAAATTAAGTTTTAAAAACAACTTGAGGGATGCAAGGACCTCTTGAGTAAACTCATTGAGAGAGCTATCGTGACTAGGTAAATCTTCTTAAATTTTTCCTATTAGAGTATGGTGATCACGACATGTTTGAGCATGAAGCAATAAGAATAAGATGATTTGGTTGCACAAGTTCATGGGTAGAAGGAAAAATATGAGAGATCCTAACTTATAAAGGAATTAGAAGACATTGACAAGAAAATTGGTGTGAGCTAACAAAATTTATAAGAAAGCTTCAAGAGTTTTCAACCCCAAATGATTGATGAAGAAAGTCATTGGAGGTTGAGCTCAAGGAGATGACCAAGAAGGTCAAGGTGATAAAAGAAGAAGTTGATGGGTCACAGGAATAACAACCTGATTTAAGGGTTTAAATTGGTGGATCTCTAGTGTCATAGAAGAAGCTCAGGGTGTGCTCATGCATTAGACTAATTTTGAAGTAAGTTAACAAAAGAGGTGTTAGAGTTCCTTGTTGGTGTCCACTCTATTAATAGGATGTCCAATGGTGGCCAAATGAGTTAGTGTGGGTTGATGTTGACCCAAAATTTTGATGGTATTTGACTATTTTGACTAAGTTTATCCTTGCACTAGATTGACTCAAGCCCTAAGAGTGTAGTGCATAATAAAAAGCCAAGTCCATGTGCATATATACAACAAAACAACCAAAGTGAAATGAAGAGGATCATGGGAATCCAGGAAGTTGTTGTGTGAATCACAAAGGCATAAGAGGCAAAGTTTCAAGATACACTGACATGAACAGGATGAAGGTTGTCTAAATTTTTGGCTAACATGCATAGATATCAATACATGAAACTAAAAGGACATGCTGAAAAAATGGTGCATTCGAAGGTCCATAAGAAATAACCACCCATGCCACATGGATAAGTGACATGACAACTTATAACCTGTTAGTATTAGTGCATGACAAGTTAACGTGATTGGCGAGAGGAAAATGTCAAAAGTAACTACCTACAGGAGTTAATGTGATTAGTGGGATTATTTACCTATGGGTCTTGTTTGATAGGAATATGAGATAAAATTGTGAGAGTGAATTGATCCTACAAACTAGACTATGCTTAGTGAGTTGTCTCAACCTAGCACGCCAAATAAGATGATGTTTTGTGTGCCAATTGGTGGCAGTTGACCTACCTCATGACATGTAGAGACATTGAAAGACTATAAAAGGTAGTCTTAGGATTGGGAAAAGGGGGGATGGAGACATTTTTGGCCATAGGGAAAACACTGCCAAATTAGAGATAAAACGTGTAGAATTAATGTTACTATCATTAGTGCTATCAAGGAGTTAAAATCTATATGAGATGTTGCCATTATTTTTATACCAATGTTGCTATTAAGATAAGTTGTTATTATAGTTGTTGATGTTTTCCCATTGCTTAGATAATTATTTATGCAAAACAAAGTTCTATCTTTATTCATTTTATGCATATTATTGCCATGTTGATAAGTTATATAACATATTCATAAGTAATCTCATACGTGCAAGGGTGCATGTGAGATAAATTACTTGCATCATCATTGCCAATTAACCCTAACCCACCCTAATATTGGGTAAGCGCACAAGGATATATTACATGATATGTTTGCATGGGTAGACTTGGTGTTAGGAAATGCATGTGTGGTGTAAGACTAGTGTGCGTATGGCCTAAAACTCCTAACATATGCCAAACTTATGGTATCACATTAAGTCCTAAGAAATCATCCTTTGTAGTCACAAATAAAAAGCTTCTTAGTCATATGGTGTCAAATAAGGAACAAAAATAGATTCATGGAGAGTTGATCCAAAATTTGACTCTTCCTATAAGCAAACATTGTGTCTACTCTTTATTTTGAAAGGTAAATTTTCCAAGGAGGTTTGTACTTGATTTCATAGAGCTAATAAGGCATATATCCAATGCGATGAAAAGAAAAACTGCCTTCAAATGAAACAAAGAAGGAAAAGGCATTTTTCAATAAATAAAAACTATTATAGCCACAACATTAGTGCTTGTATGCCTACACTTTAAAAAATATTTTTACCATTTACAGTTATTCATTGAAACATACTCTTTCAACAATCTTGGTGCATAAGAATGATGAAGAAATAGAATCTCTTATTATTTTATGAGTTATGAATTGAAGGAACATGAACTCATGTACTCTCCAATCAATAAACATGAACATGTTGTGGTTAAAGCAGAAAGTAGTTCATAATTTATATTCTAATTTCTCACACCATAATGATGGTTCCTAATACAACTATTAAGTCTATGTTGATGTAGCAGGAACATGTTTCTAAATGGGAAGGGTGGATAGCTAAGGTGTAGGAATATGATCTTGACATCAAACCATTATGGACATGGCATGTGTCAGCTCATAGTAGAAAATGATCCCCATAAAGAACATTGTAATGCATTGTAAGGTTGCCTCTAGTCCTATCCATTTGTTTTATTAATGAGTGATACTATGACATTGTTTACCTTTTTTTACTTATAGAGAGTTCCCGAGGCATCCAAATGCTAGGGATAAAAGTAGTGGTTAAATTGAATCTCCATGTATGTAATCTAGGACCATACTCTTTTTAAGAAATGTTTAGATGGTTGCTTTCTAAGATGTGTTTATAAGGAACAATAAAAGATATTGATGGAGGCCTTCCATAATCAAACATGTGATGGTGACTTTTCTTCACCTGTCACGACTTTAAATATTCTAAAAGATCATTACTATTAGCCTACACTCTTCAAATATTCTTAAGAATGGGTCTCAATATGTGAAACATGCTAATATTTTTTTTTGAAGACTGAAATTAGCAACACTTTCCCTTAAACCTGTAATGATAAAAGAGCCTTTTCAACAATGGCCTTTAGATTTCATTAGTAAACTAGATCCACATTCCACCATAGGTGACATTCATGTCCTTACTGTGATGGGTTATTTAAAAATTTGGTTTGAAGCCATTCATGTAAAGTAAACTACATTTAAAGTGATATGCAATCCCATTAAAGATAACATTTTGATCAAATTCAGTGTACCGCATAAAATTGTAACAAAAAATGCTTCAATGTATCTTCTTCTTAACTTTATATTTCTGCTATGGGTATGGGATATAATTGTCTTGCTCTTTAGATTAATAACCACAGGGGGACAACCAAGAAATAATAAATAATAAAAACATTGTTACCATCATCCACAAACTAGTGGATGAAAACTAGAGGAATTGGCATAAGAGATTATCTTATGCACTATGGGCAAATCATATGACTCCAAAAAGATCCATTAACATGTCCCCATATCAATTGTTATATGGTACAAACGTTATAATTCCCATTTATTTGGAATTACCTGTTATTCTATTGGCAAGAACAAAGAATATGATAATTTTATAAATCTCTAGATAAACTAATCATGTACTTCAATAAATTGTAAGAAAAATAATCATGGTCATTGATTGAATCACTAGACACCAAAGCCAAGTGAAGAAGCTTTTTGACAAGAATCCTGAACAAAGATACTTTCAAAATTTGTGGCTTGGTTCTCCTCTAGGACAAGAGGAGAGAACCAAGAGGTAATCATAGAAATGTCGACTCCTTAATGATGGGCCCATTTAATATCCATCATTTATGTGGAGACAATACTTATAATTTGGCTTACCAAGATGGAACTCATCTTCCATTGCCTTACAATAGGACATATCTCACATAGTTTTGGATTTTGGTGTGTTTTACCTTTGTCATTTGTGTTTTGTCTTTCCTTCTTCACTGTTTTGTGTCAAATTTCCCCAAAATGTTACTATGACTCTATAGACCAATTCTTAACCAAGATATTTTGGAGTTCACATATGTCCTTTTTATTCTAAGTCTCTAATAAGAGCCAACTGTTGTATCAAAGAAACTTTGTCAAAATATCCCAATTTTAGTTCCAATGTGTAGACCTCATATTGAAGATGAATTTTGATAAGAAAAACCTGGTTCCAAACGTCGTAATTTTTGCCTAAAAGCATTTGAAAAAGATTTCTTATGTCAGGTACCATAGGAACCTATGGAAATTCCCTAAGGGTGCAAAGTGCTCAAAGTAGTTGTGTTGACCATTTTTGCCCATCAGGCCAAAATCAGTCCCCCTTTTCCCTTGATATTCGAAGTTAGTCAATTTTGGGTTGCACGAGTTCAAGCGGCTTCAAGTTCAACCACTTGGTTCATTCGATTTTGGTTCAATCGGCTAGTTCAATGCGCTAGTTCAACGCTTCGACTGGTTCAATGCGTTGGTTCAATGCCTTGGTTCATTTCACTTGGTTCAACATTTAAGTTCATCAGTAGGTTCGTCAGCTTGGTTCAACGGGCTCAGCGCGCAGCATTGAACCAGTTCAACAGATTGGTTCAACGCTTTGGTTCAATCGCTTCAGTTCAATGGACAGTTCAAAAAAGAGATTCAGCGAATAGTTCAGAGGGGCTCAACACGTAGTGATTGAACCATTGAACCGATTGAACCATTGAACCAATTTTGGTTCAATGGCTTGGTTCAAGGGTGTGTCCTATAGCCGAAGGGCAGTGCTAGGTTCAAATGCCCTTGCGGAGGGCAGTTCAAGATCTAAAAGCCCTTACGGAGGGCAAGCAGAGTTTCAAAGGTAGTCGAAGGGGGCATTTTTTGCAGTTTTCTTTTAAAGTCATAATTCTTTCGGACTTTTTGTCTAAAGGATTTCCTTCGGACAAAAGTCTGAAGATTTTCACCGAAAGGCCGCAGCCAAAGGGACCGAAGGAAGAAGCCTGCCCAAAGGGTATGTTCCCTTGCGGAAGGCTCTCACCGAAGATAATGGGTCGTTTCTCAAGAAGCCGAAGGATCTTTTCCCTCTGGGAAGGATAAACAAAGCAATTCAAAGTGGCCAATTCCCGTGGACTTTTTGTTTGCGGGAAAAAGTCCTGAAACAAACTATTTGCAGACAAAAAGTATGTAGAAACCCGCAGAGGAGCCAACGAAAAGACTCGATGACATTTTGCCAAGGACGGTGACGTCTCGAAAGCCGTCAAATTTAAGGAAACGGACTAGCCATTGGGTGACGGCCGCGTGAACGTCAAATTTAAAGCAGTGAAGTAGCCGTTGGTTTTGAACTGTTTGAGCGCCAAATCATGGAAATAGCCTGAGGAATGCAGTGACTCGCCAGAAGATCGCCCTTGAGGGCTGAAAGACAACCAGGAAGAAGACAAGATACACAAAAGGACAAAGCATCCAAGTAGCAAGAGGAGATGTCAACTCAGGGATTTATTCCTCCAGTTGGAACAATGCTTGCTAGGCGGTCACCAAATGGTGCAAACAGCAGACAAGCCACGTAAATGCCTGGAAAAGAACAATTTGTTTGTAGAAAAGAGGCACGGCCATGTTTTTACATTAATGTGGGATGCCAAAGTCAAAGTAGGAGTCGAAAATCAGATGGCTTCCTCTTCCCAAGGTTTAGAATGCACATGGGCCACTTGAAAAAAGGGGCGCCAAAATCTTTTCCACGAAGCACCAATTTTCTCTTCCTCTTTCTATATATTGTAAAAATTCTCATTTGAGAAAGGATGGACACTCTTAGCCTTAAGGCAAACTCTGCCCAAAAATCTCTCGGGCCTGTAAGGTAGAGCTACCAGAATTTTTACCTTGAATCGAAACATAGCATTTTTTACCTCCATTCTGAGTTTTGCATCTTTAGTATGTGTCTATGCCTTGATTCTGTGTTAAGTCATTTTCTTAATACTTTTGCAGAATGATTTCAGCATGTCTAGTGCATTTTTGAGTTTCCTTTTACAAGTATGTTAGAAGTGTCCCTAGAGGAGTATAGGTGAAGTGGATAGGTTGTTGCAGTGTGTCTCAGAACGCCTCTAGTAGTTATTTCCTCCCTGTATCTCCATAGACCCTTGACCCACTGATGCAGAAGGTTTTCTCATGTCAGATGAAGTGTATGGGAGCTGGTTCTTAGTGGAAAGTGTATGTTCGGGCAGAGTAGATCAACCTTTTCTGGTGTATCACCTTTTCATTTTTTAGGCTTAGGTTATGTTTTCAGCATCTCTCTCCCTTTTCATCCCCCGCTTTTTTCATTTTATTTGTTAGCAGTAGGAGAAACTAGGGCCTAAAAGATACATCAGAGGGAGCTAGCCCTTATCTAGAGACTCTCCCCTCCAACTTCGCCAGTCCCATAGGCGAGAGGGGAGTTTCCATTGTTGCATGTGGAAAGGCAGGAGCTCAGCCTCCTGCCCACGGGTGCAATCCACTGTGTCAACAGTTTTTGGCATGCCTGGTGGGACCAACTAGTACAAGTTGTGTCCACAGAGTTGAAGAAATTTTGGTGTGTTCTTCGACCAACCAACCTTTGGAGGCTTTTACATCAACACCAATAGCAACTCCGAGTTAAATCACCTGGTTAAGCAGTTCTGGTACCGTACCATCAAGAAACAATATTTTGGTATGTATAATCCCATCGTTTAGAGCCATGGACCCTGTTTTCCTTGGCCAGCATGGCTATGATCATCATCAGCCTTATGTTGATCCTTACCAGGTCTAATATGACCGGTCCTAGCCCTATCATGAGCTATCAGCATTATGCCCAGTCTTCTCAATATGTCACTTCTCCCACTCAACCCAGTCTCTTTGCCAATCAACCTGTTTCCACCTTCAAACGAGCACTGCTGGGATACGAAAAATATGTAATAAATCTTGACACCAAAAGGGGATGTGGCCAAGAAATTCCTGACCATGTCGTCCATCAAGTGAGGAATGCACTGGATCAGGGTAAGAATGAATGGGCTCCTATTGAAAGAGTCAATTGGCACAGGCTTACAAGTGAGATATTGGATGTGAGTGGTTTGATTGCATCTTTGGAAGATAAGCTAAGTATTCATGAGAGGCAACCTTACCAAGTCTATCAACCTGCATACTCGCTGCCCCAAGTATCATATCAGTCATATACAACCCCTGCTTGTGAGCCAAGTCAAGCCTGTCAAAGTCCTTTCCCCAATCATGTTAAGGAGAGTTTCGAAACAATAAATCTTGTGTTTAAGGCTAATCTTGATAGACAGATCGAATTGGCAAACCTTCAGATGCAACAGTCCATTTTGGTAGTGAGGGAAGTGGAATCTAAATCTTCACTACCCTCTCACATTGTGGCCCCATCCCCCCCAAAAGGAGATGCCCAGCCTGAATGTCTTGAGCTAGAATAAAGTGGTTGAGTCATGGAACAACAAGGAGGAGAAAGACATTGTCCAAGAGTGCGAGGTACAAAATGAGATTAGTCCTTTTCAAGTCCCTCCCACCCTTCCTCAGGAAGCTCCTTGTATTTCATGGCAATCTTCATGCACTCCCCATCTCTATGGTGTTTCCCACGAGCTCCAAGAGGTACAAAATGAGGATGATCTGACCAATCGGATTGAGGAATTAGAAAAGAAGATGAGATTGCTTGGAGATAGAGAGATGGAGTTTTCAGACTTTGTAGAGGAGCCGATGCCAAAAGACACCCCTTCCACCAATCCACAAGCTAATTTCAATATTGATGAAGTGTTAATAAAATGGAGGGATGAAAATCAAGAAATCTTGGCCCAAGGTCTGCCCCCTCCTATTTTAGAGAAAACTCCCTCTTGTGTGCCAAATCCTTTCTATCAGATGGCACTTGCTCATTCTGACTCATTCGATGCATCAATCGATCCTACCCTCAATCCCGTGCGCCTAGCTTTTTAGCATGCCTCTTTTCAGACAGCTCTTCATGTACATGAGCAGACCCTCCCAACTCTTCCCCAACCTCCTCAAGTCTTTCAACATGATCTCCAAATTCCAAGCTGGAAGAAGGAACATCATGAACCAGCTCAGAACCTTGAAGAGGATAAAGTTGTTGCCTGTTCACAGGAGCAAGATTCCAATCCCAAGATCATGAGTTGGAAGCAAACAGTGGAATCTTGGGGCATAAAGGAAGAGGAAGAGAAAGGTTTTGCTCAAAACCTTGAAGAAGATGGGGCTGCTCCTGCTCCTGATGATGATTGTGACTTCCAGGAAAGGCTTTTCCAGGAAGATATGGATAGGCAGATTACAGAATTGGAGTCCAGAGCAGGTTTCCTCAGTGAATGTGTGATGGACATTTCAGACCAAATAGCAGATTCCATGTCTGAATACACTCCATCCACACACCTCCAAGAGAGCTATCAGGCCTTGCCTGATATAGATTATGCTCAGTTTATGACTGACCAGGGAGACTTCAGGAGTATGGATGAGGAGGAGATCACCTTAAGTGACATGGAGGAGCATGGGCAATCTCTTGTTCATGTTTTGAATGATTCTTTTGAAGTCATTGAGGCAGGCTGCACTATTCTTCAAAAAGCTATGAGCTGGATAAGAGTGGAGAAGGCAGCATTGGGACTCAAATAAGTTTGCAAGGGGGCTGCAGGCTTTCAGATTTATCCCTCCAAGAGGTTGGTGAATCTGAAGATACTTTCTTTAAAATCATCAAGGAGGATGGTCATACCATGGAACACGAGCATGAGGCAGAAGAGAGCAAGCCAGTCAAGGGTGCGTATCAAGGGGCTTATGGTGATGAGCCAGCAACAATTGATTTCTTGATGAGATACCCCAGCCTAAAGAACCAACAGGAGGCAAGCTTCCAAGAACAAACAAAGTACGTATACGTTGGAAGCATGTTTGAATCTGATCCACTCGAATGCGAGCCAATCCAGGTGACAGGCAAGAGAAGCAGGTCACCAAATCTCTTTTTTATTTAGCCACTTCATTGGCACCATAAGTCTTCTTGTCAGGAAGGAGACTTAAGAAGTTTTTCCTTTGATCTAGGAGGGAGGCAAATATTCCTGGTTAGCTGTATATAGTAGTTTGCTTTCAGTTTCTTTTCCTGCTTTCCCTAAGTGCAGTTTGCACAAGTAGTGTTTTTAGCCTTATGTGTTTCCCTTTGTGTCTGGGGTAAAAGCTTCATGTTTGATTCTTGGATCTTTTGGCGCTGTTGCTGATCTTGGTTCAAGCTGCATCTGACTCCGTGTCCAATGGACTACAAGGCAACTGGTCTTTAAGCATAGCAGGCATGCTTCCCCTGGGAGTTGCCAATTTGTTGACCATTTTTGCCCATCAGGCTAAAATTGGTCCCCCTTTTCCCTTGCTATTTGAAGCCAGTCAATTTCAGGTTGCACGAGTTCAAGCGGCTTCAAGTTAAACCACTTGGTTCATTTAGTTTTGGTTCAATCGGCTAGTTCAGCACTAGTTCAACGTGTTAGTTCAACGCTTCGACTAGTTCAATCGGCTTGGTTCAACGTGTTGGTTTAATGTGTTGGTTCAATGCCTTGGTTTATTTCACTTGGTTCAATGTTTGAGTTCATCGACAGGTTCGTCGACTTGGTTTAATGGGCTTGGCGCCCAGCGTTGAACTGGTTCAACAGATTGGTTCAATTGTTTAGTTCAACGCTTTGGTTCAATCACTTCGGTTCAATGGATGGTTCAACAAAGAGATTCAGTGAACAGTTCAGAGGGGCTCAGCGCATATCATTGAACCATTTTTGGTTCAACGAATCGGTTCAAAGGCTTGGTTCAATGGGCTTGACGCATAGTGATTGAATCGTTGAATCGATTTAACCGTTGAGCCAATTTTGGTTCAATGGGTTGGTTCAACGGCTTGGTTCAAGGGTGTGTCCTACAGCCAAAGTGCAGCGCTGGGTTCAAATGCCCTTGTGGAGGGTAGTTCAAGATCTAAAAGCCCTTGCGGAGGGCAAGTAGAGTTTCAAAGGCAACCGAAGGGGGCATTTTTTGCAGTTTTCTTTTAAAGTCAGAATTCTTTCAGACTTTTTGTCCGAAGGATTTCCTTCAGACAAAAGTCCAAAGATTTTCACCGAAAGGCCGCAGCCAAAGGGACCGAAGGAAGAAGCCCGCCTGAAGGGTATGTTCCCTTGCAGAGGGCTCTCACCAAAGATAATGGGTCGTTTCTCAAGAAGCCGAAGGGTCTTTTCCCTCAGAGAAGGATAAACAAAGCAATTCAAAGTGGCCAATTCTCGCAGACTTTTTGTCTGCAGGAAAAAAGCCCAAAGCAAACTGTCTGTGAACAAAAAGTCTATAGAAACCCGCAAAGGAGCCAGCGAAAAGACCCAATGACATTTTGCCAAGGACGGTGACGTCCCAAAAGCCGTCAAATTTAAGGAAATGGACTAGTCGTTGGGTGACGACCGCGTGAATGTCAAATTTAAAGCAGTGAAGTAGTCGTTTGTTTCAAACTGTCTGAGTGCCAAATCATGGAAATAGCCCGAGGAACGCAGCGACCCGCTAGAAGATCGCCCCTAATGGCTGAAAGAGAACCAGGAAGAAGACAAGATATAGAAAAGGACAAAGCGTCCAAGTAGCAAGAGGAGATGTCAACTCAAGGATTTATTCTTGTAGTTGGAACAACGCTTGCCAGGTGGTCACCAAACGACGCAAACAACAGACAAGCCGCGTAAATGCCTAGAAAATAATAGTTTGTTTGCAGAAAAGAGGCGCGGCCATGTTTTTACATTAATGTGGGATGCCAAAGTCAAAGCAGGAGCTGACAATCAGACGGCTTCCTCTTCCCAAGGTTCAGAATGCACATGGGCCACGTGAAAAAAAGGGTGCCAAAATCTTTTCCAGGAAGCGCCAATTTTCTCTTCCTCTTTCTATATATTGTAAAAAATCTCATTTGAGAAAGGATCGACTCTCTTAGCCTTAAGGCAAAATCTACCTAAAAATCTCTTGGGCTTGTAAGGTAGAGCTGCCAGAATTTTTACCTTGAATCGAAACATAGCATTTTTTACCTCCATTCTGAGTTTTGCATCTTTAGTATGTGTCTATGCCTTGATTCTGTGTTAAGTCATTTTCTTAGTGATTTTGCAGAATGATTTCAGCATGTCTGGTGCATTTTTGAGTTTCCTTTTACAGGTCTGTCAGAAGTGTCCCTAAAGGAGTATAGGTGAAGTGGATAGGCTGTTGTAGTTTGTCTCATAACACCTCTAGTAGTTATTTCCTCCTTGTATCTCCACGGACCCCTGACCCACTGATGCAGAAGGTTTTCTCATGTCAAATGAAGTGTATGGGAGTTGGGTCTCGGTGGAAAGTGTATGTTCAGGCAGAGTAGATCAACCTTTTTTGGTGTATCACCTTTTCATTTTTAAGGCTTAGGTTCTATTTTCAGCATCTCTCTCTCCCTTTTCATCCCCCCCCCACCTTTTTTCATTTTATTTGTTAGTAGTAGGAGAAACCAGGGCCTAAAAGATACATCAGAGGGAGCTAGCCCTTATCTAGAGACTCTCCCCTCCAACTTCGCTGGTCCCACAGGTGAGAGGGGAGTTTCCATTGTTGCGTGTGGAAAGGCAGGAGCTCGGCCTCCTGCCCACGGGTGCAATCCACTGCGTCAACAAGTTGTAGGGTGTGAAATGCATGAAATGTCTTCATGGAGTTTTCTAAATTAATATGACTCTCTTCCTTCATAGTTATTTTTCAATTTAAATAATTCTACCTATTGGGGTTCCTAAAATCGCTTAAGTCTTGTTTCAATATTTTCATGGTTTTTGGGCATTTAAGGAAGTTTATACAATTCCAATAGGTAGAAGTTCCTAAAATCGCTTAAGTCTTGTTTCAATATTTTCATGGTTTTTGGGCATTTAAGGAAGTTCATACAATTCCAATAGTATGAAAAATTCATGAAATAGGTGGCAAAAAAAAAAAGGAATTGACCCTCACGTGTGTTTTGTATGGAAGGAGGTTCCCATAGTGTTCACAAGGCAAAAAATTATGAAAGACGTAGAGTAAAACAACTTAAAACAATGGAGTAAATCCCATTGTAAATATTGGCGCTCTAAGTGTTCTTATATCGAAACCTCCTCTATGTGCCATTTCCTTGAAATCAAAGAACAATCACCACACCCTCTACCCAACACTCTTTGATATAGGTCTTCTATGCTTTCTACCCACACTCGTATATGTAGAAAATATAATGCACGTGCTCACCTACAAGGAAGCAACCTTGCCTAGATACCAAATAATGTAGTCATAGTTATGGTTCTTAATGAAGAGATGCCTTAGACCATGCAACCTTCAAAAGTGTACAACAAAATAATACAACCAAATAAAAAAATAAAAAAAAACTTATTTCTTTATTTGATTTCAATGAATGTAAATATATATTGTACACATAATGACAACAACACGAAAATCTCAAATGAGATGCATTACAACGTTAAATCCTTAGATCTTTGCTTGCTAATTTGCAGTCTTTACAAGTTTAACTATTTATTACTTACCTCTCAACTTTATGACTCTAAACTCACTCAACACAAGCATATGGGAATGTTTACACAGGCACAAGACACACATGCTTCTAATAACACTTTCAACAACCTTCTACAATCATTGATATGTTCATAACACATCACTATATGCCACCACATTAAATACACAATACAATCATGAATGATTTATAACACATCATGCCCAAAACACATTACAACACAATATTAAATGAGCTTACAACAAATTTTAGTAGTCCAAGGTATTAAATGAAATAGTTAGAAACTTGTAATAGTTCATGCGCCCAAAGGTCCCATTACTTCACAAGCACTCATGCTCTACAAAGACATTACATGTGCCAACAACTCACAAGTATCCACAACCAAAATATGTGTCGATGAATCCATACATAGGTTATGCAGGGTTCTCCTTATCACAGAAATACACACCAACACTTTTGAATAAGATATCACAAGATTGACAAGGATAATTTATGCACTAAACACTAATGTTGCAAGACTTTGATTCTCCTTCTTTGTGCGGATTTTCAAACTTTGTGTGGAGCTAGAAAAAGAGGCTTGCACAATGTTTCACAAGTGAATACAACTTGTGTGCACCGATCATGGCTATGTGGAATAACAAACACATGCACACAAAGGCTATGCAAAACATTACAAAGACTTGCACACAATAAGAGAGACACAACTACAAGAATTGTTTATTTTCTACATTAAGTCTTTTTCGCTGATGTAGGATTACAAGTGAGCCTAAATGCTCCTACATCATGTTGATTCTCTACATGTTTTTTCATATATATTTTTACACGTGCATATAACATATCTAGATCCTCGTTTAGAATGACGTCATAAATCACTCACTGAGTAAGACACAACCTTGCTCTGATACTAGATGATGTAGATGAGAACAATAGGTCCAAGTTAATGGTTACCTCACTCTTTAGCCTAAACTCACTCACCCTTTAATGGCCACATTTTCATACACAACACTTGTACTTGGAACCAAGCACACACTCTTTATTGTATCGAATGACATTATTATAGAGATTCAATACATGCACATATATTTTATTTATTGAAATACAACATGAAGAAGATTACAACCAAATTTAGCCCCTCATAAACTTGATACTCTCTCCTCTCAACTCTGAACGCACACCTCCCTATCAAGATTATTCCAAGCTTCTACTCTCTCTCCTCCTTAGTTCATCTCTCTTATTGAATTTGGATAATGGAAGCTCCTTTTTCCCCAACTGACTCTCTTATGCACTTGCAAACTAATATGAATCTCTATTGACTAGTTTTGACTCTTCCAGTACCTCTTTTAGTTCCCTCATTCTTCGAAAAATGTCATCATGTTGAAATATTTCTTCTTGAGTAGTTACTTAATCTTTGCCTTCACCACAGGTAAAACTACTAATTATCGTAGACATAAAGTTATGTAGTCGTTGACTCCACTTGCATTAAGAAATGATTTCATCATATTCCTAAAAGTTGTCAATTTGAACTCTAAGAGATGACTAAACCCTGCTCCACTTGATGTTCTTGGGGTGTTGGCGATCTGGTAATACTTCTTAGGTCTATTCTATTCATCTTCAACATGTGTAATGTACTCAACATTGTTGAGAAGTCACAAACCCATATAAACGCTAACTCATGTTTTTGGTTAATGCAATATTTCTTGTTGACCCAAATGCTCCTGCATCATTTGTACTTAGAAATGTATGCATGAATTACACACAAGTTCAAAGGCACACGATCTCACAATGACATTATACATATCTCCAGTCAAATCATGTATATAGTTTTCAATTTTAGGTAGATTTCAACATATTATCATTATTATTATTGGCACTCACCCATGCATGCATAGAAAAATAAATAATATTCTTGCACAATTTACAGGTATATTGGGGTTTCCTTCAAGGGCAAAAACTATTATATTTATATCATGTTTGCTTTACTTTGATATGTATAAACACACACATCAAAGTAAGGTAAAAATGTATAAACCTAATAATGGCCTCTGGACATTTATTAATCATCAAATTGCATATTTCTAGGATGTTGGTGTACTTGTAAATTATTTGTTTTAACCATCGATTATTGGCACAATTAGTAACTTTAAGGTGTCCTTGCACATTTTCCCAACACCCTCCAACTATTATTAAGCACTTTCCCTTAGATTTGGACATGTTTGTCCCCTTTT
The DNA here is from genome assembly GCA_037957365.1 of Torreya grandis. Classification (NCBI taxonomy): domain Eukaryota; kingdom Viridiplantae; phylum Streptophyta; class Pinopsida; order Cupressales; family Taxaceae; genus Torreya; species Torreya grandis. The sequence goes on along the minus strand of JARHVA010000010.1, from coordinate 1,432,338 downwards.
CCATTGACGCGCACTTGATAGTTTTGGCATGCTAGAAATTTCAAGTGGACAGTTATGGTAGGTTGTCTCTGAGCCCCTTCTTTTAAGCCTCATGCGATCCTTGTTTCTTCTTTTTCTTAAAAAATTCAATTGTTGGATGTTGACATACACACTATTAGGGTTCTAATTTGAATTAAATCCATAAGCACCTTCATGCATTTAGGTAGATATGACCAATCTAGAAATCAATTTAAAAAGGCATCTAACATTTGTTGTTCACATAAATCTATTAAGCATCTAAAAATATTTACAGTAATAAAAAAATAAATCTTAAAAAATACTTAATGATTTTTTTTTAAAATGAAAAAATGTATATGCACTACATATTTGTATATAGAATCTAAAACACACTTATTTGATTAATTTTAGTGAGCCAAACTCATGATATTTTGAGAAGAAGATAGAAGTGTATGTGGTCTCTTTATGCCAAAAAGTGGGACACACTATCAGAAGTCAAGATCTTACACTAAATACCGCTGATACATTGTATTACATTGGTTACTTGGTTAATGAATTATTGTAAATATTAGAATATTGTTTTTCATACTGTACACCGTTTAAGGGTCTAAAAAGAATCAAGCTAAATGTAATACATAATTTGAAACACACATTGTTTTCCTTACTATTTCAAATTTCACTGCCCAATTAAAATAAGAAGAAATTCATTTTCTCAATAATTAATGCAAAGTTTCAAAAATATAAACAAAATTTTTGAAGCTCAAACTTGATAAACATAATCGTCAATATAATTTTTTGCCTAATTAATACTTTCCATAAACATCAAATCTACAATTTAGACTCCTATAAATATCCATTTTGATGGTTTAGACAAAGTCCTATACTTGTCACTAGTTTTTAGGGTTCCATATTAAATGGATATGAATGAACAACTCTAGTACATATGTCTGAGTAGTAAAATTAAGTTTTTTTACACCTGACATTGAATGAGTCAAATATTTAATTCTCTTATAACTATTGACTAGGTAGTAAATTTTCATTGACTATTTATTTTATGACTATGTATTGTCACAATTATTTGTCCGATCCTGCAGGAATATTTTCAATGGTTATAAAAACCCATTAATCTGTATTTTGTTCTGCATATCCAAACATAAAACGAATCTAAGCACCAAAAAGGTTCAGGGTTCGAATCTCTGTAGCAGCGAAAAAACAAAATAAAAAATCAGCAGGCTTTATAAAGATTCGCTCCCAGGCCCTTTGTTCCCAGTAATTTCAAATATTTACCGGGCTTTGCCGTCCGGAAAATCTGCAGAAATTCTGTGCATTAGCAATTAATTTGCAAAGGGTTAGCGATTCCGAATTAATGGCGAGCCTATTTCAATGGGGAGGTTGGGAAGACGAGGAGTACCCTTCAAAGCAAGAGCTTCTGGCGGTGCCTTTGTTTGCACTGCTCTTTCCTACCGTCAGATTCTGCTTGGATAGACTTATTTTCGAGGTAACTAATTTTATCCAAATATATATAGATTTTTCAAATATTTATTTATATAGAGGTAACTAATTATTTTGAGATTCTTTTCAAGTTATTTTATTTATTTTTGTTAAATTTTATCTTAATATCATATGCCACGCCCTAGGGGTATCTCTTCTGTCAAGGTTGCCTGGACCTAAACTTACCTTAATTTAGTAATTTAAAAAAATATATAGTCAGTGTTTCTGCAGTACATCATTATGTAATATAATTTTTAGATATTTAGTTGTGTAGTTTTGAGTCAATCTATATTAACCTGTATGAGTAGTGGTTCCGAAGAACCCATCTTGAATGGTAGACTTGAAAGTTTTGTTGACAAGCCACTCTGGACATACACCGAGCCAGGCAGCCTTAGGCTTATATGCACTGGGGTCTTCCATTGAGCCCGTCCATTGATTCGGTATCGTTTGTGTTAAAGTTGCCCGGGAGTTGCACCGACCTTCGGTGCATATATTTGCTAAATTGCATTTTCTCTGGGGCATGCGATTTCTCTTGGGCAATCCTCTGCTTTGGCCTTGTCCGTTTTTGAATTTGCTGCGGTGGCCTTTTTTAGGCAAGCTTCGGCTTTGATGCCATGACCAAGGGTGTCTCTTCTGTCAAGGTCACCCGGAAATTGCACCTTTATCTATTTTTGAATTTGTTAAGGTCGCGTTTTTTTAGGCAAGCTTCGGCTTTGATGCCATGACCAAGGGCTATCTCTTATATCAAAGTTACCCAGGACTTGCACCTGGCCTTGTGTGTTTTATAATTTTGTGAATTTGCCTTTTTTGGGTTATCTTCGGGCTCTATGCCATGATCAGGCGGTATCTCTTCAGTCAATGTCCGTGTCATAGAATTTTGTCAAGTTTTATTGAAAAGAACTGAAATTGTGCGAATTTTATTGGACACATTAAAATATCATTCATATTCACTGAACAAATTCATACAGTTCAAGTTTTGGCAAATTTTATCAAACTTTGGTGAATTTAGTTGCATTTTGGCAACTTTAATTGAATAGAATCAAACCTGAAACAAAATCTTAAAAATTGTGATTTCACATGCTTTTGATGTTCTAATTTTGAGAAACCATTTTGACATTCTTGTGCATTTATTTTTTATTTTGAAAATCATACATTTACAAGGATATGAGTACAAATATGGATACAAATACAGTATTATATATATATATGTTGCATCCAACCGTATCCATATTAGTGGGTCTCAAAAATTAGCTGTATCCGTATCTTTATATATATATATTTATACATTTTATTTATATACATTATACAACTTCTTTTGCTTCCATTCACAACCTCATAGAATGCATGTGAATTACACACTCCTGAGTCCCAACCCACTAGAAAGGTGGGAAGTTGGGTGTTCCACGGACAATTTTTTTTTGTAGGTTGCACAAACCAAAGGAAAATAGATGAAATGGAAGAAAAGGAGTAGAGTAGGCCAAAGGAAACAAATCAAATGAAATCATAGTAGGTTGAACAGAGCCAACATGCAATTTTGAAGGAAAGGAGGGAATCAACAATCATTCACCTCCATGTCCTTAGTTGCTGCTAGTAAAATGCATTTTAGAGTGTTGTATGCAGTTTATTATTATCTTTTTAGTATTTTGAAGGTTTTTTTTTCAAGTTAATTTTAAAAACTTTTAAATCAGAAAAGACTATGGATGGCCCACATGCCATATTTGATCGAATCCGATAGGGCCCTATTATGGTCTCGTGTCTAGATACAGTCGGGTGTAGTATATGACATGTAGATACGCATGCCTTGGGAGTAGGGGTGTCGTATATTACAACCCTAGAAAATAAAAATATTACATAAATGCATATTTATATCCTTTGAGATTAACCATGATTTTTTCCCAATTTTTATCGTCTGGTGAACTTGTTTCAAATTTTGCCCTCGCCAAACATTGATCCATGAGGATCTACCAACAACGATTCCAGTAACACTGCCAAGCTTGTTTTGACAACTTGCGGTAACTGCGGTTTTTGCTCATTGGTGGGTGGCACTCCAAAATTAGATGCTACACACACTCCTGTAGTGGTGCAATGGAAATTGTGTAGATCAGATCTGGTGCCACCCATGCGTGCACCCAATGTTTTGCGGTATCTACCATTGGCTTCAACAAGGTTTGATGCACCTCCAAGGCAAATCGCAAAGGCTAACTCATACCTCATGGTACTGAGTTGTTCAAGGTGTTACATTTTTGTTGCTCGAGTAACATAGTCCTTACTAAGATAGACAACCATACATCTTTCCCAAGAGTATGCCATGTACAAAACACACATATTAATAAAACATGTATTGTTCTAGTTTTATTATCTCTTTCTCTTGATTCTCTGCTTATTATCTCATATTAGCTTCCCTCATACGCATATAACACATCTAGATCCTTATTTAGAGTGTTGTCAACCGGGATCCTCTTGGGCCCTAGATCAAACATGAACACAAACCCTATAACTTAAGTCAAAGTCACTTGTCGATTTTTTAATTTGCTAAAGTCCTCTTTATTGGGGCAAACCTTCGGCTTATATGCTTGTTTTATGGTAAAGCGGTTTTTAGGTCAAGAGACACTACACTAAACCAATAAAACAAGGCACAACCCAAATCTCCTCTAAATATAGTAAAAGAATACTAAATAGTAAATACTGATTTTGCATACAGGGGTTTAAGAAGCTTGAAACTTGCAAAAGAGGTTTGTAGAGAAATACTTGAATTTTGATTTACCTATGTACTGGGAGTGACTAAAAGTGATGAAAAATAGGTCTCGAAGCAGTGCAGAAGCAAACCCGAAAACAAACAGTGACTTGATGATGCACAAAAAACGACCACTATTGAACTAGTTTGATATCGACAGACGACTTTCGAACCAGTTCGATATGGGTTGTCTAGTCCAAAACTAGTAGATTATGTCAGATTAGTCTGGAACTTTGTGGATGCCTTCGTTAGCGCTTGCTTGTTAGAAGCTTCTCTTAGATTGTCAATTTGATGTGTGAAACTTTCAGAATTCCTTCTTCTTGCTCCAAACCCTAACCAATCCAAGAGTCCTTGCAAGAGCATTAAAAAATTGTGGTTATGAGGGGTCTCCTTATTCTTAGACAGTTTAGAAAATTAACACTCATGTAGTCCAACAAGCAATCCAGTGTGTATGAAGATTGCAAGCCTTATCCATATGTAAGAGATGCAAGAAGTGATTGATTTTATATGCTTTTTCATTAATCCTTCTTTTGGTACAAGTATGTAGCTATAACACTTCAATAGATGGTGATGCATTAAAAAGCAGAGTGTGTGGATAAACCAAGGCACAATTGCGATGATATGGGATCTCTCTATGTGATACTTCTCACTAAATGCATTGGCATGCTTATGTATATATAGACTTCTAGAATTCAAATTAAGACCTTATTAGCAAGCAAGCCAACATTGTGGAAGTGGGAAAGCCGACAATAAAGGCACAACAAAACATGTAAAACTAGGGAAATGGGTCAAAGGTCCCACGACTGACATGGCCACCATCGAACTAGTTTGATACTAGTCAAGTTGACCAAGAACCCTAAAAACAAAGATTTGGGGTTTGCAGCAGCATTTGGGAGTATCTTGAGGCAAACAATAAGTGATTTGAAGGTTTTCAAGTATTTCAGGTTGAATGGGGAAATTGCTATTGATCCTAGATGGCCAAAAGTAAGGTTTCAATAGCAAGGGAAGGCTACATGAGGCACAACACAAAGGAACATGCGCCAATAAGAGTTTGATCTAAACTAATGATCCATATGCACATAAACATACTAATAACATAGCAAATACTAGGCTTGAAACAAAATTAGGTGTCTAGAATGCCATGATCGAGGGGTTTCTCTTATGTCAAAGTTGCTTGGACTTGTGTGCAACCTTGCTCGTTTTTTAATTTGATGAATTTGTCTTTTTTCGAGTTACCTTCGGGCTAGATGTCTTGATCAAGGGGTGTCTCTTTAGTCAAAGTCACTAGGGACTTGCTTCTGACATTGTCTATTTTTTAGTTTGTCAAATTCTCCTTTTTTGGGGCAACCTTTGGCATATATCCCACAATCCAGGGGTATCTCTTATGTCAAAGTTACTGGGAACTTGCAAACGGTCTCGTTCTTGTTTGTTGGATGCACCACACTTAGTGTTTTGGATGTGGTATTTCACACAATTTCAACACTTTTTCATGTGCAGTGTGTTAGATGTGTAACTTTACACAATTTTAATACTTCATCATGTCTAAAATGTTGGATGCAGTATTTTATCTAATTTCAATCAACACTTAATCATGTCTATTGTATAGGATGTGCGGTAGTTTACCCAATTTTAATGTGAGTTTACTCATATTTAACACTTCCACATTGTTGACCATCTTGGAGGTCATTTTACCTAATTTCAACTTTTTATCATGCCCAACTTGTTTTATGTGGTATTTTACCCAATCTCAACACTTTATCATGTTTTGCATGTCGGATGTGTTTTTTCACCCAATTTAATACTTTATTATGTTTAGTGTGTTGGATGCAGTATTTCACCTGATGTCAACATTTTTATCATATGTCCAGCATGTTGGATGCAATATTACACCCGATTTCAACACACTACAATTTTCAGCATGTTGGATGCAGTATTTCACCCGATTTTGACACTTTATCATGTCCAATGTATTGGATAAGGGTAATTTTTTTGTTGGATGCTGTATTTCATCCAATTTTGGCACTTTATTATGTTCAGTGTGTTGGCTGTCGTATTTTACCTGATTTCAACACACTATCATGTCCAGCGTGTTGGGTGCGGGTTTTACCCGATTTCGACACTTTATCGTGAACAGTGTCTTGGATTTACTATTTTATGCAATTTCAACACTTCTCATGTCCAGCTTAGTGGATGCAGTATTTACACAATTTTAAGTTTTATCTTGTCCAACGTGTTGGATGTGGTATTTTATCTAATTTTATTATGTTTCCCGGGGATTTGGACTTGGGGCTCTGCTTTGGAAAGCCATTTGTTTTTCCCACATGAGCTCATCCCGTTCGGCAATTCTCTGCAAATATTTTCTTTTCATAACAAATTATGGGAATAATTTTTTTTGCATTGAAATTCTCAATAAACATATGTTAATTTTTTGTTTACTCCAATTTTGTTTTGGAACTTAAAAAAAAAAGACGACATTCTATTATAAATCATGAGAGTTGCAGCACAATAAAAGTATAGGTCTGGCTGCCTTCCAATAGGTAGCTGAGCGGTAAAGACGAATAACCAAGTGAAGCAAGTAGCCTGGTATCCGACATTATCTTTGTTAGTATGTCCATGCCAACTAAAATTAAAATAACTATCACTGAAATTTTCGTCAACATCCAACATAGAACTACTGTAAACTACCATATAACCATCCAATGAGTCACCGTGATCCAAATACTGACAAAGATCATCAGAGGCATACTTCCTCATCAGCTCAAAAATGGAAAAAACCAACATTATAACAGCAGACTAGATAGGGACAGGTGGCCTAGCAAGATCAAAGCCCCCTACTCTATCCACCCTTATCTCGATCATTGGCTTCCCACCAGCATCCGGATCCAACCACGGTCCCTTGTCATGAACCCAATCTTCATGAAAGGATTGGTGTAGACGTGGAGCTTCAAATTTTTTTAAGTTTCAACAGCTTGAGGTCCATGGCTGCAAATATCATAAATACATTTGAAAAGCTAGCCCACCAAAATCACAGCATCCTCCCTCAAGTCTCCAAAACCATCGGCTAGCCTCACCACAGGAGATTTATGCATAGGGGCTTTCTCATAGCAAAAACACTTGTTGGACAGCAAATTATTTGGTCTTGCTGAATCAATACAACCTCCCTCAAATCCTAAAGGTCCCTTTTCAACTTATCAAATTCTCTGCAGGGCATGGCCACGGTTTGGGGGTTGGGTGTCTGAGACACATTGGAAGGGCCAGGGGCTGTGGGTTTGAGCACAGTAGAGGCAAGATGGTCCTTGATGCTCGAAATATCTTCTGATAACAGCTTGATCTCATACCTGATGGTGTCATGGGCAATAATAAGATAGGCTTTCATGCAGCTCGTGATCCAGGCATGGTTAAACTCACTAGTAGCAACCACATCATTAAACACAATTTCTAGGGCCAATTTGCTTGGGGTCAGTGAGAGCAGGGATGTCAACAAGGGAGGTTTTAGCAATGATTGGATTCTTCACCTTTTCAGGGCACCCTAATTCCTCCATGTGTTTGAAGGATTTTTCTGCCAGTAGTATCAGTAGAGAAAAATCTGTTTGTATGCCAATCTCTGAATTATTCGCCACCGTCAATGTGGGGCTTCTTAGATTTTTGGGAGGCAGGGGAATCTAACCCTCTCAAGAGTTTTTATGAGCCATTGCCATTGAGGGACACACAACAAAACTGCAGTCACCTGGAGAGAGAGGAGGTAAATAGAGATTCCACTTCTGCTCTTATAGCATATAGAAAACCACAGACAAGTGGGAAAAAAATCAAACGCGAAAGACCTGGTGACTGCAATTGTTGAATATAGTAGAAGCGTCCGAAATCTCCTCACTACCACCTCTCCACACATCACTTAAATCCACAATAATGCTGACCAGATTTGCCTTGCTAATCCAGCCAACGGTACAGAAATTTCCAAAATAATGCCCAATACCAGACCCCGATGGCCAAATTCTCAGCCAAGTTAAGAAAATGATGAGAAATGAAATTGAGAAAGGGGAAAAGCCAAATTGGTGTTTTGGCTTGGCCGTGACTAAAAAAATAACCTTTACCTATAAGGTAAATAAGAAAAAAATCCTTTGGGAGGTCTTGTATACCTTAAAAACATATTAGAGAGTTGAATTTTAACATCCTTGAGGTCAAAGCAGTGTGTAGGACCTAACAAAAGTGTGTTCACTTGTTTAGAAAATTATAAGACTCTTTTTTGTGATTTTTTAACATTTGGTGTTTCTGCAGTGCTATCTTTTCTCAGGAATCAGCTCCATTAGTATTGAGTCAATTTTCATGACTTATATTTCATGAGTAGTGGTTTATAAGAATCCAATGCATCTAGGACTTTTGGGAGGTCATCCATCCAAGTACTACTCTGGCTCAAGTGCTCTTGAGTTTTAACTATGACTCTTAAGTTTCAAAATAAATTTTCAAAGCCTTGTTTGTTTGTCTTGATTTAAGATTTTATGAACCAGTTATAATTGCATATATTTGTGTGTATCTAATATTGCTATACCGTGGGCATGTTAAAAGAAAATAATATATTATAACATTTTCAGATTTGGACAACCTAAAACCAAAAATCCAAAGTAAAATCACAGTTTGTCTTTAGAACAATGATTAAATTAAAGACACGAAAAATTTCTGGTAATACGAAAACATCATTGACCCTAAACTTAAAGAAGAGCATCACATCCACTTGCACGAGGTAACCGGCCCGAAAAAGGAAATCATGATTTGAAGACATCTTGGGAACAAACAATTTACATAAGATATGTAACTTAAATTTCTTTACAAATCAGTAAATTTCAATCGGATGCATGCTTGCCAAGTGGGACGCAGTCGAGGAGCAAGGCAGAGTGATTGCCATGATGATGATGACGACTTGGGTTCAAGCCCCATGAAGACATGTTAGTTGTTACCCATATTAATGCAACCTCCATAATGCAGGCCACCTCGTAAACTTCTGACAAAATAGATAACCTTGGGATGTGGCTTCTTATCCAACAGTAATCTAAGCTTGATGATGCATTCCCCATGCTTTAAAAAGGTAAATAGGGAGTTTAATAGCTCATATTCCACAATAGAGTGAGGTAAAGATGACTGCAACAGGTCAAAATGTATTAGTATGAGTCATATAAATGGCCTATAGAGGCCCCATGACTTATGGAGAGCTTCATTTCTCTTTTGGATGAATGCTTTTAGGATCTGGACGGAGATTTCTTATTATTATCATGAGACCTGCTTAATTATTTCTCCAAATGAAAATGTCTTATGACTGTCTAAGGATCCAATTATCTAAGGGCTCTCTCTATCGAAGGGTGTTCAATTCTTAAATACTTTTAATTTCTGGAGGCTGTTATTCTTCTTTTTATTATCTTCTTCTGTTGTCATGGACCCTTACGTTTGCACTTTCTTTGGCGAAAGGCGCAATTGTGGGCAGGGAGGATAGTGCGATGATAAGGTTTTTGGTCATTTTGTGGTCGAAATTGTTCTAGGTCAACTTGTGGCGATTATCACATTGTTATGTGTATATGAAGCATACGATCTATCTTGTTCAATATTGGTGTCCTCTCATTTGCACGTCACAGTATACATTGCAATGTTTCACAATATGTTCAAATATTTTTTTATAGTGCAATATATGTAGTAATATGCTTATACATATAGCAGATTTGTCTTTTTTGGTGTGTTTTCTCTGGTGGGAAACCCATCCCTTGGGAATATTTGACATATCCGGGAGGAACCAAACCCAGGCTCGCAAGGACCCTAACTGGTTCAGGTAACTGTGTTTTCAAAAACTAGTCTTGCTAGCATCTATTCATCTACAACTTCCACTTGCATCGAGGAGTTGATTGGTTTGGTTTAGGCTCTAGGAAGGGTTTTTGGCTTCATTATATAAATGAGATCTCCTATGACTAATCAATATGTGCATTTTCTTATAATTTTGAGAACCAAACATCAATGCATCTTTTGTCATTAATGAACATCAATCACAGGTTAATTTCACCATCTGTACTCTATTTCATATGCCATTTTACACTAAATTTGCATGCCATAAAGGTTGAAAGTTTATGAAATAAGAAGCTGAAATCAAATGAAAATAGAAACATTTCCATAAACAAGCTTGTTTGAGAAAATAATCTGCTACTTGCATCGTTCCACCCAAGAACGACCCTCCTTATAATATCCAATTTAACACATAAGGGCACGGTTAATACCACAATCTTCAGAGGTCCGTGAAATCCCTCCATGAGATATTTCTTATAGCGGATTTTTTTTTAGCTTTCATGCATTTGATATTACTGCTGAATAAAATGTAAATGAATGCTGGGTAAAGTCTCATATGGATTATTTGGTCTATCGTTTGGTCAAGTTAAATGTCTAAATTTGAGTTGCGATACTTAACAATTTTTGCAATTATCATTCATTATTTAGTACCAAGCTCGTGCTTCTCTTGGACTACTCTCAAATGGAATCACCTACCATCTGACAGCAGATTCCAGTTCTTGGGAACTTCCTGAAGCACAATCAATGTATGCAAGTTATTTCACTAACACACTCAACTTACTAGTTTGAATGCAATTTAGTGTATTCAGTACCAACTTGCTTATTGGTTAGGATTTGATATGTGATAGATATTATGGGTGTGAGCAGCATGTTTGTGTAGTTTATGCAACATGTGTAAATATTGCATTTACCATGGCTAACTGGTAGATAATTTAAAAAGAGAGAAGGAGAAAATGCTATCTATGTCCACAATTGACAGAAACATCGCCTGTAATAAATTGCTTGTGAGTCGAGGAAATGTCAATGTCCACAATTGACAAAAATGTCACCCTAATAAATTGCTTAAGAGTCAAGGAGGAAACTGTGAGACTTTTTTGAAATCTTATCATGTGTTGATCTTCATACTGATTTTCAGAGGCCTTCAAACTTGGGAAGTAACTGTGACACTACTTTAAAATCCTAGTTTCATAGCAGTTGATATGGAAGTATCTAATTACAATTTCTTTTCACAACTTGTAATGAAACTTTGCTAGGATTATTTACACTGCTTACGGTTTTTGAGTTATGCAGCATTTATTTTGTCACTCAGTCTTAGCTTGCACAAAGCTTTATGAATTTTGCTTGTATAGTTTGCATGTTACATTGAAGATTCTATCCGACATATGATATCATACATGGCCTACAATATGTATTTATCCTGTTTCCATTGCCGTGTCCCTGTCAGAGGACGTAAATATATCATAGAAGTAGAAAACAGATTAGAATATGTTTTAAATGCGGCTGGCTCATTTCCTGTACGGTTCAGACTTGCTGTTTGGCATGCTGGTCAAACCTGAAAAACCTCTGTGAAACCTGCATTTGAATTAAAAAAGCAGCCTTCAATTATAAAAACTTGAGTTACTGAAAACAAGAAGAAAAATGTGAATGAAACGGAACTTCTTGAAATTACAATATCTCTATTTTTTCTCTTTTTTAACACACACACACAGACACATATATAAAATTCCATGTTTTTCCTGAGGTTTTCCTTATTTAAACCTGAGTAATTGAAAAACACTTACACTGCAGTCACGCTGTGTAAGTGTCGTGCAATTATGAAAATATTAAATCATAAGAAATAAAGTTTTGTCGTCCATGCTATTCAGGTACAACCTTAATCTTTATTAGTCATTTTAATCATCTAAGACAATTGTATGGTTAAGTTATGGTGCAGGAACCTCATCCTGATTTAAATTGTAATGGAAGATCAGTCTTATTCTTCGATAGTTTCTGTGTATAAGTGCTTGCCAAACATTTGCAATTTGTGAGAATGTTGCTGCCATTATTTTCTGAGCAGCCTGAGTTTACAACTATTTCTTGTGCCTTCAAGCATTTATAATTAGAAAAAGAGCCACTGTACTTGACATGTGATATAGTGAAAAACTAAACCAACTAATATACTTGATGGGTAGGAACAAAAGTTACAACGTGAACTGGAGATAGAGATACTGTCTGCAACTTGTTGCTATACCTTCTTCTTCAAACCTCTGGCCCATAGAGATCGAGAAATTAGAGACGCCATATGCACGTTCTTGCTATATTCTCTGCTGAGCCAATCCTATCTTTTCTATTTATAGAACTGAATCTTTCACTGATTTAATTTTGTTTTTAAAAATTTAAAGTTAGTGTCTCCTAAATAATGATATCAACATGTTTGAAGATTGTCTCATATCTGAAGGGTTGCAGAGGCTAGGGAGGTGGCTTGTGCTGGGATCTATGAAAGGTTTAAGTGAAAATGAAATAGACGATCTCAAGAAACGCCGCAGAAAATTTAAAGAGTCCGCTTGGAAGTTATTGTATTATGTTTCAGCCGAATCACTGGCATTGGCTGTGACTTATGATGAGCCATGGTTTACAAACACACGGAACTTTTGGGTCGGCCCTGGTGACCAGATTTGGCCGGATCAAAAAGTAAAGTAAGGCCTTCTATTTTTATCGAGTGCTCCTTTTTATATGATGTGCTGTCTTGAATGCTCACATTATTATAAAATGTTAATGTTCTCTTTGTCAGGAGAATATGTGATTTTGGGCATGTATCTCACTTGACCTTTATTGTTATTCTGCAATGCAATGGTTGGCAGGACAGAGCTAAAGCTCTTGTACATGTATGTAGCAGGTTTCTATACATACAGTATTGCTGCTTTATATTTCTGGGAGACCAGACGATCGGACTTTGGAGTGAGCATGTCTCATCATGTGGCAACTTTGATTCTCATTTTAGCATCATATTTGCTAAGGTTTGTTATTATTTCTTATTTCATGATCTTGGCGTTTAACATTTTCATATGTTTCACGTTAGTTTCAAGCTGTTTAGACAAAATTCCCATGTCCTTGTTGTGTATACTTTGGATTTTTTATGGAGCAGTTTGGATGTTTCTATTGTGTCTATACAATGGTTTCTGTGTCTATATCTTGCTGGCTTAAGCATTTTTTCGTCTATGTATTCTAAAACAGACTAAAAAATAAGATCATGGTATTCCTACAAATATGAATTTCATTAAGAGCTTGGTTTGTCAAATAGATAAAGTATATCCATGTGGCAAGTATGATTTTAATCAACGAGCTGCAAAATATTATAGGTAATTAACAAAAAAGAAAAAAATATACTGATATCCACCTTGTGACCAAAGCGCCTTAGTACTTTTGAAAATCAATCGTGTCAAAGTGAAATTAATAAGTGAATTTTTCAGGCTCTTTTGCTTGAAGATATTTTATGTCACGACTATTTAGCATTGAGAAATGCCTGAACGTTGATGGGAATTTGGTTTCGCTGATTTTATATTCTAAAGGTTTTCTTGAGTTTTCCGTGGTTTATGTTGCCGTGAGATTAAATCTTGAATATACTTATCAGATGAGGACAAATGTGTGCATTCTTCTTCTTTTACATGCAAAGATTTAGAATTTAATATTCCATTGTTTTTATCAACATGGATTGATGGTTTTTGTATTTAGATTTTCACGAGTTGGTGCTGTTGTTCTGGCCATCCATGATGCAAGTGATGTGCTTCTGGAAGTAAGCAAGATGTTCAAATACAGCGGTTCTACCATGATACCTAGCGTTTGCTTTGTCCTCTTTGGCATTTCATGGATCGTGCTTCGGCTTGTATACTTTCCCTTCTGGATTATTTGGAGCACAAGGTCAGTTAACATTCCTTCCTTTAGTAATTGCAATTTTGTGGTCATTCATGCTTTCAAGTTCTATGTCAAAATTTTCATTTTTTGTTCTTTTTAACACTTTAGTCTTTATTTGTTTAAATGTCCAAGCATTAATAATTTGCTGTGCAACGAATTCCATGTCGGAAGAATAAAATTTTGTGTTAGCGATTAACAACGATGCATATGGAAAGGTTTATGTGGCCATAGTTGTAATTAAATGTCCAAGCTATAATGGTTTTCTGTGCAACTAATTGCATGTTAGGAGAATAAAATGATGTGTTGGAGATTAACAGTGATGATTATAATGTTTAATGCAGCATATTTATATGCATATCAAAAGGTTTATGTGATTATAGTCACATATATTTGTTTATTGTTATTATATCTCTGTTTCAAGAAATGCAAGGGGAGAGATCAGTTGTGCGTGTTAGCATGCCAAAATGCATCTGCAACATGAATGGCCGTTTTGAGGGCTTCCAGTGACATTTTTTGCAGCTGCAACTGTCATGTTTTGGTGGTGTTGTGGGCCTTTGCAGGTCCGTTTCAGCCGGCAGACCCTCAATTTCTATGGTCAACACCTAAGTCCCAATGTTTTAGAGTTCGAGTTTGAGTTTGACGAGGATAAAATTCGATTTGAGTTCAAGTTCAGATAAAAATTGAAAAAAAATTCTATTAAATTCAAAACGTAAAAAATATGAAAAATAAAAATAAAAATAAAAAGTATTTAAAATATAATTATAAAAAATGAAATAAAAAATTAAAGTACATAATTGAAAATTTAAAAGTCATTAAAAAAAATAAAATAAAATTTAAAACAAAATTATAAAATATAAACAAAACATAAGATTAAATTAAATTTAAAAAATAAAAATAAAAATAACAGTGTAAAAAAAAAATAAAAAATAACAAAACATAGTTAAACATTAAATCTTAATAATGAATAAAAATGATTTTTTTTAAAATTCAAATGACTTTATTCGAGTAAGAGCAATTTTTTAATTGAAACTCGCTGTATACTTTTTAACTGTCGATATTCCCACACGACCTTTGCTCGTTAAATTCTGGGCACGATTTGTTTAGATAGGAAGAGGTCTCGAAGAGTATCGAAACATCGATTAATGATCCTTGACCTTGGACCCTACTGCTGCTATTATTCATTTTGCTGTTGACCCTGCTGCTGCCGTCCGCATCCAAGCAAATGGCGTTGTAGACCTCCGTCCCCTGCCGTCCGTGTCCAAGGCACTGTCGTCTGCTGTTGTCACACAGTCATGGATGCGTTTTACTGTCTTATGCTATCTGACGATACTGATTTTAGGGTTTTTTTGGCTGCGATTTTTAGACTGATTTTTGGCCGAATTTTAGTGAATTTATCTGAATTTATTTAGGGCTTTAAAAAATTGGCGATTTTCGGATTTCTAGGTTAAACTTTGTTGAATCTTGTGACTTGGGTCAACAGAATCTCATCTGCACTATGGAGTCCATCACCACGGATAATGTCATCACTGCAAGTGATAGATTAGTGAAGGGAGATGTCAGGGTTAGAGATTTGTCAACGACATCGAAAAATCCTTTCCTCATTCAGAATTATTATTATCATAATTTTGGCCACTTGCCAGCTGCTTACCAACATCTCTAGGACTCTGAATCGCACAATTCTCTAATTTAATAAATTCCTTTAAGAAAATAAGATGTTTGTATAGCCTAGGTGTGGGAACCCGCAGAAACATATAATTTTTTTTTTGAGTAAAGTTTGGAAGAATTAATCTAAAAGTTCCGTGGAAGGTGGGTTCTAGAATTATTCCATTCGTTATTTCTTCCAAGAGGTAATGAGAAGATAAAAGAAGACGTAAGACTGCTCAAGGCTAACAAAATTAACAGTAGTTTATAGGGGGAAAAATTGCTTTTGTTCCTTTCCTCGGAGGTTCTAAACGATTCAAATGAATTCTACAAACTTCTTTAATAAATTTTTACAATAATATTGAAGTAGAAAAATCCTTTAACAAGTTTTGTTTCATCCAAAAATAGATTGCAAAATGATATTAAGGCCATTATTATCTAAATGCCTTAGCCATTTCGTAAAGATAGGATCCTTCTATACATATTGATGTTCTTGTCTAGACAATTTTCAAAAAGTGATCTCACGCCTGGATAAAATATTATTGCTTACTATCATTGTAGGTATTTATATAAATAGTAATGTAGCTTTGATATTGGATTAAATTTAAAATCCAAAACTCAAGAAATCCTCAACTTATCACAAGGGTCTATTCACGTTTAATCCATATCAACGATTGTTTTCTGAACAAAAAGTATGTCTTATGAATGATTATAGAATCTCCTGATTAACTGCCCTATTTTGTTTCGGGGTAATTTACCTTCCCTTCCAATGTAAGGAAAATAACAAGTTAATTTTCTAAATTCATCACCAAATATGGTTCAACAATAATAGAATAACTAATGAAGTGACTGTACACATCTATAAACAATATAGAATTTCTGCATAAAATTTGATTGAAACTAGTATTTAGTTTCACCATAGAAATTCTTTATATTCTTATAGCTTTTCTAACTAATGATGCAGCTGAACTTCCAACTTGTATTCCAATAAGGATAACCATCGCTACTATTATTTGTTTTCGCTCAGGCAGAAAATAGAACAGCTATATTAAAATCATCAGTTCATACAGACAAACAGAACAATTGTATTGAAGTCATCAATTCATATAAAACAAAACAGCTATATTAAAGTCATCAGTTCATACAAAACAGAACAGTTGTATTAAAGTCATCAGCTTATTAGGAGCTTGTTATTTTATATGAATACTTCAGTCACAGTAGAGTTTATACATCATTATAAAAAGATATAATTACTATCTAATGAAAATTTATGTCAATATTCACAACAAACACACACACATCGGTTTTGATATTTAAAGTCAAATAAAGAAACCGTGCAAGCTAAACAGCTGAGTGAAACCCTTCTATAATGCAATATGCTTTCATTAACAGAGCAAGATATTCACAGATTCATAATTCAAAGAATGGAATTCAATAACTTCATAACAACTTTGCAATTTCGGATAGAACAATACAGATTTGAAAGAGGCTGTTATTACAATTTCTACTAAACAAGAAGCCGTCCATCCAAATAATCCTCCTCTTATCTTCAAATAAACTTCACTAGGATTGACCTAGCGAAGCCCAACCATTGGCGGGTTTAGTAAGGTCCTACCCATCCCAACCATCAGTTTGGGTGTGGAAGGCTCTGGAACACGCAAGCAAATGCCAGAGATGGAAGAGAGATAGAGAAAACTGTTTACGATTCTTATCTTCTGTTTTGTATTAATATACTGTTAAATTTCCTGACCTTGCCAATTGTCTTTTTGGCATCACTATAATGATTGTATACAACCAATGGCTATCCACATGATAGCACAATATATAATCTTGACCCAAGACAAGTTTAACATTCCCAGTAGGACTTACTAGTCTAGGTGACCGTTATCTATTACTTCGAAAACTTACTGTACGCCCTTATGACTTTGAAATCCGTACCTACTGGACTTACTCATGTCGTCTAAGTCTTGGGAAATTTTCCGGGCTGTATAAATCTATTATACTGATCTCATTACTAGTTTTTTGCATGGACAAGCCATACACGGGTACTTCTTTTAAACTGTTATTAAAAACCCTTTCTTAAATTTAATTGCATTATGTGTATTAAATAGAAACTAACGTCTTTATGTTTTAACCTACAAGGTTTTATTGTGTTTAATAAAACATAGGCATTCAACCGAAAACACCACCATTTATCTTTTCTAACTTCATTTTAAAAACAAGACTGATGCAACCATTAACATCTATGAATATATAATTAACCAAAAAATTTCCACAACCTACCTCAAGGAAAGAAGATGCCGAGAGATACCTACTTCAAACTTCTCCTATTCTTCCTCGGGCTTCCACGTTCAATACACACTTCTTCAAAACTCCTCAATGTTTTTTTGAGCGCAAAAATCCTTATTTGAAACTATTTCGAGGCTTTCTAGAATCCTAAAGCTGTGCGAAATTTCCCTGTTAGTACTCGACAAGCACTTTGAGCCATAAACATTGTTGTCTCCCCAAGATCAAGTTGTTAACTGACACCTCCTTAATTGGTGGAAAAAGAAGACAGTTAAGGTACGTTATAATGAAAAACCTCCATGATTCCTAAAACAGATTCAACAATGGTATTCTGAGCTCCCCTCGGGGTGTCGGCTTTAAGCAATTATGGTTTTCCTAGATTAGCCTTCGCAACTCCTTTGACCGAGCACAACCAATGATAAAACACTAGGGTTTCCTCCAAGTAAAACACACATGGCTAAACTCCTCACCATAGTTACTATGTTCAAAAAGTTAGGATTGTTCAGAAGGGGAAAAAAGTTCGGAAGTTCGAGATTTTGAAAAAAGTTCGGTTCGGTAAGTTCGGTAGTTCAGTTAGGAAATTTTGTAAATTATAAAAAATAAATATATCATACATATTTGTAAAACATAAACATAAATAAATTATTAACACATGATAATAGAACCCAAAAGAGTGTTAAACTTCAATGTTCATTGTTTAACATCATACATATAAAATAACACAAAAATAAAAAAGATAAATATAGTCTTAATTTTTTTTAAAAATTAACACAAAAAAATTAAAGTAAATTATTAAAAACAAATAATAATTTCAAACTAAAAAAAACATAAATAGTAAATACTATAGTAATAATTATATAGTATTTTCTAAATTAATATTACTATTACTAAGTTAAAATTATTAAAAATTCAAAATTTTAAACAATAAAATAAAACTAAAAGTAAATTCAAAGTATTAAAAGACAAAAAAAGAAAAATACAAGGTAAACTGTAAAACTTACCTCACCCGATGTTAAAATATTTTGTTGTTGCTGAGTTGCTAAAGCCTAAAAGTTAAAACGTTTTGCCATCTACGGCTTATCGTTTCGATCTTGAAGCTTCCCTGTTTCGGATTCCCACTTCCCTGTTCGCCATTCAACGTGATTACCACTTACTAGACTGCAACCTTGTTCGTCATGTGCCACAATTTCTAAACCATGTTCGCCGCGGTTTCAACTTTCAATTGTGAGCTCCCGTATACGCTAAAGCAAAATGGACCATGATAAATACTAAACCGTATTCGATTTAGGGTTTTTGATTTTTTTATTGCACCGACTATCTACCTACAAAAACTAATTTAATGAATTAAAAAAAATATATATATATATATTCCTTCAAAAAACGAATTTAACCGAACGTTTTGCTCAAAAAATTTCGGTTCGAACAAATTTGTTTTGCTCAAAAAGTTTGGTTTGAACAGTATATGGATTGTGTTCATAAGAATATGGTAACTATGCTCCTCACTGTGCCCTAATTTGTTGGGGCGTGCCACTTAGTGGCTTATTAAAATTCCCTTTTTATATATTATTTTTTTTGAAAAGTAACTATGTTCTTCCCCCAAAAGGGCCTCTCTCTTCTAATTGTTTTTACGTAGAAATTGCATGGCATCTTCTAAATCATGATGCCACTCTTTACTTTTACACTGAAATTGGTGCATTTCTATAGGTGTTTTATGCAAATTAATGAAGTAGGATTTTACTCCTAGCGGCAACCTCTGAACCAAAGTGTGTCGATTCAATAGTTTTTAACTGTGTTACTAAGGAAAATCTTGCTACAAATTTTGCCTAAGGTTAAGGTGGAAAATATCATAACTTTTTAAGTTATATTGGAAAGAATTTTCAATTTGCAAAAGACGGTTAAATTCAAACTGCATTTTATTATGACTTAAACATTATTATCTCTCTCTATCTTCCATCTCTTCTCTTTTTGTCAAAATTGTTCCAAGAGCCTTTCGCAGCCAAACCTAGCTTCGGTGGCCAAACTGGCACCTACAAAACAACAAATAAAAACTCAATAGTATATGTTAGAATAAAATAATAATCATATGCTTATATTTTTATTTTAACGATCAAACGTTGTACAAGTATTCAACTAGAACATAGCAATTTTTATAAGTGTTATATTTTTATTTTAACTATCAAACGTTGTACAAGTATTCAACTAGAACAAAGCAATATTTACAAGTATTTAAACATAGCAGAATAATTGCAATACAGCTAACATACTAATTTTTGATCAAAATCAGCACATAATTAAATAACAATATATATCCAACAACTTGTATTTGAAGACACAATGTTTCCTTAAATCTATTCGACAAACATAAATTTTTGTTAAGAGTTCCATAAAGTAAAGAGACTACTACTATATGTCCTAATAATTGTTTTAAGGCCCTTAGGCAATTATTACAACAAGAAAATTAAGGTGCCAAGAACAAGGATACAACATCCTGTCCCCTTTAATAAGGCAACTTCCCAATGCCAAAGAGATGAGGAAAGTTGCTACGAAAAAGACTTTCATTTTCCCATGTAGCACTTCTTTCACGTAATTGGTCCCATTGGACCAATACTTGCTGAATCTCCTTACTACCCAGCTTGATGCTGCGACGAGCTAGGATCCGAATTGGTTACAACTTGAAGTTCACTCCATTCTCTACTTGTAAATTCTTCCAATTTAGAATGTGAGTGGCATCAGGGTTATATTTCTAAGTAATGACACATAAAACACATCATAAATTTTGGAAAGGGAGGGTGGTAAGGCCAGTCTGTACAATGGGGCTGATTTTATTCAAGATATCAAAAGGTCCCACAAACCAAGAAGCTAATTTTAACGCTTTTCCAACTTTAATTGAACTTTTTTGTGGTCAAACTCTTAAGAACACTTTATCACCAACATGGAATTCCTTGGGTGTCCTCTTAGAATCTGCACAACTATTTTGTCTATTTGAAGCTGCCTTAAGCTTTTGTCTAATGAGTGCCATTTGATCATCATACTCATGGAGTAGATCAGGACTTGAAGCGACTCTATTTTCCAAACCTTCCCATCCAAGGGGAGTCCTGCCCTTTCTTCGATAAAGAACTTCGAAAGGTGCCATCTTAATAGACATATGGAATGCATTATTGCAAATTCAACCAGATGAAAATAGTCTTCTCACTTGTACTGTTGATCCATCACACACATATAAAACATGTCTTCTAGCACTTGATTAACTCTTTTTTTTGACCATCCGTTTCGGGATGATATGAAGAGATAAAGTTCAACCTGGTACCGAAAGCTGACATTGAGGTTTCCCAAAACCATGATGTAAACAATTTGTCTCTGTTAGATATAATCAATTTAGGCACTTCATGAAGACAAACTACTTTGACAAATCTCTTTGCTAAAATGACAATATCATTTGAGATATTTCTTGGTATGAAATGGGAAACATTTGTAAGCTTGTCAACCACCACTAGAATGATATCGTTCTTCTTTGATTTAGGCAAACCAGTGATAAAATCCATGGTTATGACTGCCCACTTACCCATAGGAATATCATGGGGTTATAGTTGTCCTCTAGGAGCTTTCACTTGCTGGCATTCCAAACACTTTGCTACAAAATGAGCCACATTTGTCTTCATTCTTGGCAAAAAATAGAAAAGTTTCAACTCATGGTTCATCTTCATAACACTAGGATGGGCAAAATGGGGAGCTAGACGAACTTCTTGTAAAATATTTTCTCTAAAACCACCTTATTTTGGAACAAAAGTCTCGCCTTGGAACCTAAGAAGACCATCTGCATTTGAGGTGAAACCGATATACCTTCTATCTATTGGAACCTTAGTGAGTTCCAAACTTACTCTTTTACAAAATTTATCTTCTTTTTAATGTTCTAGGAGCTAATCCCTCAATTCCGCTTTAAGACGAGAAAAAACGACAATGGAAGCTCTCCTGCTAAGAGCATCAACAACCTGATTCTATTTTCCCTTAATATATTTAATATCCATGTCAAAATCACTAAAAATCTCAAGCCATTTGTGATGTCGGGCATTTAGATTGTCTTGGGCATATAGGTGTTCAAGACTCTTATGAACAATCAACAACTTAAACGGTTTACCCAAAAGGAGATGCCATTCCACATTTTAAGAGCATGAACTACAATAGCTAATTCTAGATTGTGAGGTGGTTAATTGATTTCACTAGGTTTTAATTTTCACGACTCATAGGCCGCCACTCTTCCATCTTGAGTCAAAACTCCTCCAAGTCCCTCTAGTGAGGCATTTGTCCATGGTTCAAAATATCCATTGGAATCGAGAACTAATAGAATTGGTGCTGAAGTAAGGAGTTCTTTGAGTCTTTGGAAGGCTTCTTCACACTTGGGTGTCCATTCAAACTTCTTACCCTTACGTTGAAGGGAAGTAATAGGATAAGCTATTCTGGAAAATTTTGTTACAAATCTTCCATAATACCCAAGAAGACCCATGAAACTACGTACCTCATGCACATTTTTTGGTGCAGGCCACTCTTTGATAGCTTAATCTTTGTGGGGTCTACTGCAATTCCTTTGTTGGAGATAATATGACCTAAGCAATGCATCTCTTTTTGATAGAAGGAACACTTGGAGAGTTTGGAAAACAACTTGTGCTGTCGCAAATTTTGCAGTACCAGTCTCAAGTGATATTCGTGTTCTTGTTCATTCTTAGAATATATTAAGATATTGTCCAAGAACACTAATACAAACTGATCCAAATAATCTTGAAAAACATTGTTCATCAGGTTCATGAATGTTGCAGGTGCATTGGTGAGGCGAAAAGGCATCAGTGTGAACTTGCAATGGTCGTATCGAGTTCGAAAAGCTGTTTTATGCACATCTGCTTCCTTGATGCGCAATTGATGATATCCAAATCGATGATCTAGTTTTGAAAACACTGCTGCTCCTTTCATTTGGTCAAACAAGTTATCAATCCTTGGAAGAGGACAACAATTTTTAATTGTTACCTTGTTCAACATGCAGTAGACTATGCATAGTCGGAGGGTCCCATCTTTCTTGACAAAAACAACTGGTGCTCTCCAAGGTGAAACACTGGGTCTGATAAAACCCTTTTCCAACAGTGTCTGAAGTTGCACTTTAAGTTCCTGAAAGTCTGCAGTGTTCATTCTATGCGGGGCCTTTGAATCTGGTGCAGATCCTGGCAACACGGCTATTGAGAAATCAAAATTTCTGGTTGGAGGAGGCGTGGTAATTCCTTTGGGAAGACATCCTTGAACTGTTGCAGTATGAGATAATCTCTGAAATTCGATTCTGCCTCTAAAGACTTTTCTTCTAAATGCAATGCATACAAGGAACATCCCTTCCTAACAGCCTTTGAAGGTTGTAAGGCAGATATCATTTTTGGGGATCTAACAGTCTTATTACCTTGAAGGGTTACCAAATTACCCTTGCCATCCAAGCATTGAACCCTCAAATGTTGCTTCAGAATATTGGTAACATAAGTTGATGGCAATTCTCATTATGCTGAATGCATTTATTGTTTTTGTTGTCATAGTTTTAGTTAATCAATAAAAAAATCATTGTCATGATTTTTATAACAAGTCTGAAAGAAATATTTCCATGTGACCAAAAGATCAAATTCCTCTCTTTTACCTGCCATAAGAACTAGCAATAAGTCAAGTCTTCTAAATTCTCAATTTTATTTGTCCCATTTGACGAAATTTGTTTGATTTTATCCTTTTCTAAATTAACTTGATTCAATCCTTTGAAATTTTTCTATATCATAATAACTACAAACAGAAATCTGGAAATTCCTACTGAGAGTAAACAAAGGAGACAAATCAGACATGGGAATTTTCTCTTTCCAGGATCCGTCTTTTCCAAGCATCAGAGATAGCAGCGTGTTCCAATGACTGCATATGCAGGTCCCCAACAGAAAGAAGACAAAGCAGCTTAAGCCCATCAAATATGAAGAGTATTACATCTATCCACCATGTTCCCAGCAGCAACAAGAAAGCATGGGGAAGGAGCCAGCCTTTTCATCATCATTTTTAATCGGTTCATTGCTTAGAGTCCCAAGGTCTTAGCCATCCTCTCATTAATCCTCTTCTTGAGCAAATTCAAATCCACACCTTCACAACCATTTAACCCAATCTCATGAAGGGAGTTGAAAATACCAGGAATGATATGGCGTATCCAGCATTTTAGGATCACAAACTTCTCATGCTGATCCTTAAGTTTATTAATTACCTCCCCATGGGATTTGGAGGTGGCAAGGAGGATTTCAAGTGATTGAATTTTGTGGTCTTTTGCTCTATTTTCCTGAGCTCTCCCCTCTAAGATGTAGTGGAGAGTAGCATTGGAATCGAGTTCTCTAATGAGGGTGGTCTGGATCTGTTTCCAGCCTCCAAATTAAAAGTAGTTTTCAAAATCCCACCCCATAATCAAATTTTTACCATACCAAGACTAGGGTTTAAGCAACAAGTTTACCCTTTAGAACATAAGCATTGAGAGTAATGGTAGAGGTTGAGCGCTTTCCTATTTCTAGGCCACGTTTGGAAGTAGAGGTTGGGGTTTGATTTGGATATCTCCGAAAGCTGCCTGAAAATATGACTTAAAGTCCACTAAGTGAATCAAGAAATTGCGAGAAAAATATTTTGTCCAACTGTTAAAATGGTCACCAACTCGTTAATAGCTCCCGCATTCACAATGTGATGCTCGATTTTGTCTTCCATGTAGCCTAATTAAAAATAAAGTTTTTTCTCGAATATCTAGGGGCTTTGAAATCTTGCAAATGGAGGTGTTCATTAGACAATATCATTCTAGGTTTTGGAGAATCCTATCATAGTTCAGACTTAGTCAAATTCCAGGGTTTTAGGGTTTCAAAATTAGCCATATTTTAGGGTTTCAAGATTTCAAGGAGACATCATAGGAGGTATGAAGGCTACATGAAGCGATGGAGGTATGATAGAATAGTATGAGAACATCTCTCGCAAAGTTCCCCAAGCCGATCCCACCCCATTTCCTGTGCACCTCTTAAGGTATACACTCTAGGAGATTCAATGAACTGGGGAGCCCCTGCGAGACAAAGCGTTAGTAAATGATAAAGTTGAAAAATAATGGGAGCGGCATTCATGATTTTGAGGGCAATCGAGATGATTTATTCTAGATTTGAATGTACATTTTGTCTTTGAAGTAATGAATGAATGAATATTATATATTTTTAAGTGTTTTATATTTTATAGACAAATATTTTCATGCTATGCATTTTTAAGTATTTTACTAAAAAAATGAGTAATATGCATTATATACACACACACACACACAGACGTACCCATGACGTATCCAAATCAAGGTTTTTGAAAAATGTCGTACTTGCATACCCGAGATGTCCCCGTACCTGCACCCAAACAACATAGCTTAGTTCCAACGTGGAGGCTTCTTCAATTGTGACTTATGAGGATGCTCAAAGGACAATGAAGTTGTTTTAGATGATGTTACATTGGTTGAGGCCCTAGTTGAGAGAGATTTGGGTGATGACCTCACTGCGTTGGATAGTGTTGGCCATGAGGAGAATCCAACACATGAGATTCTTAGGGTCTTGTGCATTGCCCCAATTGTCCCAAGGGGACTTCGACTATTCTTGAAGCTAAGGATGATAGGGAAGTATGCACTTATCATTGAGGACCCATGGTAGAAACCAACGGACCAATTTTACTTTCATGTCCAAATAAGTGGATGTTTGTGATTCACAATCCTATGTGGAAGTGAAGGACAAGGCTATGGAGGAGAAATTTAGTTCTTTGATGGAGATTCAAGAAAGGATGTTGGATTTCAGATTTGTGAGCACTGATGATCAGTTTTCCAGATTTTGAGACTTGCTCAGGTCTTTAGATGTTGTCATTAGGAGGGATGTTAAGGCCTTCAGTGTTTTGACGTAATGCCACCTCCTTTTGACCCGCTGAGTTTTGTTTTAGGGGTGATGTTGGAGTGTAAAAGCCATTTTGCCAGGTCCTATTGATTTACGGATACTGTTGGTATGCCTTTGGGTTATGTGCAACTTGCATATGTTATTATGTACCTTGCATTGTGTGGTGTGGACCTTGCAATTATAACTTGTATTGGGATTAGTGCCTTGTGTGGGTCAGCCTACACTTATGTAACTTGTTGATAGGTGTACAAATAGAGACTATGTCTCCCACCTATTCAAATTAATCAAGTAAAAAGCAAACAATTCGTTATATTCGATCTATTATATTTGAGCGATTATTTCTTGTTTAGGTGTCTTTCGAATCCACCACATATCTATGTTTGAATTTTTGCTTATGGAATTTATTACTTGATCGATTATGGACCTGTGTCAGCATGCATTGGTTAAGAGTGAGTCTTGGAGGGTTGTTGATCGGCCATCTAGAGTTTGAGTTCAGTTTTGCACAGCATAGGAGGAGAGAAAGCAGAGAACAAAGATTTTGGGATGCAAAACAAGGGAGTTAGGTTGTTGATTGTATGCCATAGCATTGCGAGCTTGTAACCCTGCATTTCTTGGTGATAGTGGGTTTTGAGACACAGCCCTACTTGCTGGTGTTTTGCCACCCTGGGTTTCTCCAAGGTAAATCTTGTGTCTACTTGTGTGTGTTAGTTGTTTCTTTTTCATGTTCAATTTTTATTTTTTATGTAATTCATGCACTATCAATGTGCATAGACATGGTACTAAATATGCACATAAACAATCAAAATATGCCATTGAATAAGTAAGATTTGTGTTAATGAATACATTGATCCAACGAAGATAATTATGGATCACTTGCTATTATTTTCATCAATGTTAACTGCTTTTATTATAATTTCCAGCTTTGCTAGAAGATAAGCTATGATATGTTTTAACTGGAAGTTTTTATTTATTAATAATAGTTTTGTTAGATGTTTCTGATTTCCTTGATAAGGTTGGAGAGATTCCAATTCTTGGGAAGGTTTTGGCAGTTATAATTAAGACACAATGCCAATAGCTGAGAGTCCATCTCAATCGTAATGGCATTAATTCCATTTGAGAGAGCTGACCACAAACCCCTGCTTATGCCAATGGCATCACCCAAATGATTTGACTATATTCCCAGTCCCTCCTCACACCGAAAGACTGCTTTTCTCATGTGATAATGACAGATACCTCTGGATCACACAATTCCTGGGTTGCATTTAGAGGCCCCGCAAGTCAACTGTTGATTTAGACCAAGCATTGTGATTGATCCATCTTCCTGATCAGGCCTGATCAGGAACACTCACAATGTGTACTTTGAATGATGAGCATGTTTCTCTTATGATCTCAGTGATAAGTTCCCAAATCTGGCAGATTAGTCTCTAGGAGCCTTGAAATATCTATGGTTTCATCCAGACCATAACTGTCAGAAAATCATAGAAGGGGATAAATACCCGGTCTCTCATGTGATAATGACAGATACCTCTGGATCACACAATTCCTGGATTGCATTTAGAGGCCCCGCAAGTCAACTCTTGATTTAGACCAAGCATTGTGATTGATCCATCTTCCTGATCAGGCCTGATCAGGAACACTCACAATGTGTACTTTGAATGACGAGCATGTTTCTCTTATGATCTCAGTGATAAGTTCCCAAATCTGGCAGATTAGTCTCTAGGAGCCTTGAAATATCTATGGTTTCATCCAGACCATAACTGTCAGAAAATCATAGAACGGGATAAATACCGGGTCTCCTAGAGCGTATTGTATTTAAATGGAACGGGTTTCAAAGCTAGAAAGAGGTCAGGAACAAAGTGGTACAGTTGGCAGGGTCGCATAAGAGTAGAAACCGGTGCTGCCAAACTGTATTCGCAAATGGGCAGGGCAATAGAAGCTGATCCTTGTTTTCCTTTTCACTTTGATGCAGAACACATCTTGAAGGCCCATTAGCAGCCCCTTTCATCGGGTTCTTAAAGAGAAGAAATTTATTGTGAGCAGTTAACCAAGAGAAGATATGTCTTTTGCAAGCCGTGGGCATTCCTTATCCTTTTCCAAAGGTCCTTTCTATTTTCTTCTCTCTCCTGGCCCAACAGTTGTATAACCAGTATGGAAAGTGTAGACACTAGAGCCATTCAATTCCCTGCTCCCCCACGTGCCGCCCTCCCCTGCCCCCCAATATCTTCTAAATGTTCTCTGTACAATACATATCTTTGACAAAGAATCTCCTAAATTTTGCCCCTCGACTCTTGAGAGTTACCCAGACCCCACAACTTGGGAGCCTGCCAGATCCTGTTCCTGAACTGATTTTAATTTGTAGGGCTAAGAAATTCAAGAACAGTATTCAAGCCATGCTTGGTAAAGTTCTCGTCCAGTGTAGAGAGGGTGTGCTGGTCTGAGGCATCAACGCAGAAAAGGTTGGTCTTCCCATTATTTACCATCCAGAATACTGCTTTTCTGATGAGTTTGCTACTGAACATAATGCACTTCCAGATTGTGGATCCCTTTCCTTAAGTAGGTTTATGAGGAATGCAAACATTGGTTTGAGCTTTCAGATAAGAATTCGTGTCCACAGAGCAAATGGTTCATGACAAGACTGCCAATAAAGCTTAGCCAAGTCACAGGCGTTCTTTGCTGTTTTGGAAAGATCAGACCCAGGTCTCCTTTATTGGTTTGGAGGCAGTAGAGAAACACCTGGCAGTCCTGTTTACCCAATCTTTAGAGAAGCCAAAGGCAGCCTGGATTAAACTTCAGAAAGTCCCAGTCAACCCTGTAATAAGCCTTGGACATGTTCAATCTATTAACTTTGTTTTGGATCCCAGTGTCTGCATTGAATGCACAACTCCTTGAGAAGTAAAATCCTGTCAAGAATATAACAGCCCTCTACAAACCCCCTTCCTCTGGGAGATAATTGTTTGCAGAACCTGCTTCAATCTTTCAGCCATGATTTTGGTGATTACACTTTCAAAAACAGGGTTACGAGAACAAACTTCAAGGAGTGAATAAATCAACAAGTATTTTATTTCATATCTTCAATGCTGGAAGGATGCTTATTTCTCTCATTTATTCAAGTCTTATCTAGTTATGGATTTTACTTGACAACCTTCAAACATATATACTACGGCTTGTCAAAGGAGACATTCGTGTTGATGGTTCTCTCCCGTGTAACCCATCTCTGTTTCTGTCCAACATTTGCAATGCTTCTAACCAAGCTTTCATAGTTTTGTAATAGTTAGGTTGCTTTTTTAAAAATCTTTTCCATATGACATGGGTTCAAAACGCTTGGATAAAAGCAAAGCAAAGCATCATAAAATAGTGACATCATAGTTTGGGTGCATCCCAAACCTAATGGGATATTGTTCTGGACTCTCATTTTACATTTTTGAGATACTTTCATTAACGACTATTATGGATATCATTTTACCCAATGGAGGATATGCAAGGATGATTGAATGAAGGAATGTCATAAATACTGCAAATTTAAGTTGCATGTTTGCCCACCCAAAAGATCTTAAGTTGCTTAGTGTTTCCGGTGCATCCTTTTAAATAGCGAGTGGCATTGAGCATTTAGTAGCATAAATTAGAAATATGGTTTGACCTTTGTGAGGAATGAAAATGTATTACTTAGGGTCATTGTAAACATAATGAATGCTAGGATGAGGCCACTCTTTCTTCTATTGAACACAAACTTTATTCATAATAGGACTAAGTAGCTGATACGGATACGGGTATGGATACAAATATGGGAATCGGATATGTGGATACGACGATTTTTGTTTGAGACCTGGATATATATTTGGATACAGCCGTACAAAAATATATATAAAAAATTAAAAATATAAAAAATATAGTTATATAAGCAAAATTAACCACATAATATGCATAGAGGAAACAAAATAAGTTAAATAACCACAAAACATACTCAGAATTCAATGCCAAATATCATAATATTCAATGGTCAAACTTAGATTAGTCTTATATAACAAGTACATAGTGCAAAAGTTACAATGTATGGACAAAAATAAAGACAGATTAGCATATTCATTATTCACTATATTCATATGTATTTGGGTGCTTTGTCTTCATCGCGAGCATCACCATGTGGTTCATTAGAACCACAAGCAGTAGCAGTGTCACTCCCACTAGCTCCACTATGTAGGTCATGTGAAGCATTGTCTAGTTCCATGTCGAGCAATGAAAGGTAAGCAATGGAGGCATCTGAGTCAATAGTCTTTGGGTCCACATCCCAACACTTTTGTTGCCCTTTCCTTGTAATCAACTTGTTTGTGTGTGAAAAGATGCAAGTTGGAATGCACAGACCAAATCCTCCACTTTTTTCACTTTCAACTTGTTGCGCTTAATTGATTGGGTAAAGGTGTAGGTACCTTAGTTCTCTTAGTTGAGGAGGAACTTGCAACCTATTGAGGCAAGCTGCAAAGTCAATTAAAATTTATAAAAGTAAAAAGTTAAAACAAAACGTCAAAAAGAAGGATAGAGAGCTAAACAAATTAAAGTCTTGTGATAGAATTTTTATTGCAAGTGGCTGGAGGTGGGTGGATGTTGCCCATGGAGGTACCACCACATATGAGTGTCCTTGTACTTGTTATGAAGAGTGCCAAGAGAGTGATCCGTGCAGGTTATGAAATGCCCAAACTCTCTCGTAACTTTGTCTTCTACTTCTAAATCAAGGAAGAGTCTAGAGAATGCCGGTTTATATCCCTCACTAACCTCAACATCCCTATATGATGTGACCCTCCTGGGCAAAGAAAGGATCTCTGCACTATAGTATTTGGGAGTCAAGGCAAAAGCAAAAAGATGCAATGGGGTGGTTATTTTGTTCCACCTTTCAATGAGATGCAACTGCACTTCCTTGAAGAACCTCTTCATAGGATCTTGCTCTTTGGCATTTATGGACTCAATCTTCTCAATCATTGAGTCAATTTCATTATTAATCTCACCTAAACGTGGATGATCCATATCCACAAGTCTCAACATAGGCTCGGTAAAACTGAGCAAATACTCTACACGTTCCCACCACACATCATCAAGAATCCACCCTTTCACTTTTGTGGCCCTCTCAGTGTTTCCCTGCCTCCATACACTCCAAAGGTTGTTGATAACTATGCTACTCAGTGCCTCACACACCTTGACAAGTTGTCTCAAGACAAGTGTGTGTGAGACAAACCAAGTCTCAACAACCCAAGACAAAATTAAAAGAAATATAATTAAAAAAAAAATGTTCAAAAATAAAAATCCTACAAATTACAAACTTACAAAAATAAATTAAAAATATACATGGTTCATTAATGATAATGATGGAAACCCCTATTTTGATCCACAAATACGTGATGGGCTTCAATGCATCTTCAACAAGTTTTTTCCTTTTGTCAACAAGGTGGTGTACACGTTTTCATACCCTGGGCCGATGAACCCATTAGGGGCATCATTGATAGACCTCACCATATCCTACCAGTATGGTGATTTAACAACATGAAATGGCAACCCACATACATAAACACAATTCATGATGCTCTGTTTTGCTATGTCCCTGGATTCATTCTGGAAAGCCTTTTCCATGGGCTTGCATCTTTTGTTCTCTTGCAACTAAGAGGTGAATCTCTTGCTCTTTGATATATGCAAGGATCTTTGTCTGTGGCAAGTCCTTTTTTGGCTTTCCATTTATGTTTGGTCCACCACCAACTTTGATTCTAGAACTAGCAATCACACACAAATGGGCTTTCACCTTAGTATATGAGCTCTTGTATTTACAGTTACACTTTGAGCAAAGCCAAAGGAAATACCCTCCACCGGGCAGTTGTTCTAACATCGTCACATACTTCTAAAGGGGCACTTGCAGATTGGCTTTGAAGGCTATCCCTTGGCCCACTGAACCAACATTTGCAGTACGGGATATTCTGGGAAATCCCTATAGCCCTTGGTCAAAAAATAATAATATTGCTATTAAAATTTAAAGCATTTGGCATTTGTTGAAAGAATGTTTAAAAGAATAACAAGAAAAATTAAAACTAGTTATAAACATTTAAAACTAAAAAAACTTTAAAAAAAACACAAAACTGAAAACCTACCTTAAATCAACAGTCCTCTTTGTTGCAAGCTCCTTAAACTCCTTGGCGCCAAATGGATAGAGGTAATGGTGTAGGATTAACAAAAGGAAGGAGTTTCAATCCTAAACAATTGAAAGAATGAAGATGAGAGAGCAAATGTGCAATGAGAGGTAAAAATGCAATGAAAAGGCAAGTGTGTTTTTATTGTTTTATTTTGATAAAACGAGTGTGAAAGCCGCTTTTAGGGTTGTGAGTATACTTTACTTTGTTTTTAATTGTTTTTTGAAGTTCATGTTTGAATTTTTATTAAGTGAAATTGAAAAAAAAAAAAAATGCATTTTTTTTACAGGATACTGGACGGATGCAAGCAAGGTACGTCATGCACCATGCAGATACACCAGGATACGTCCTGGGACATATCCAAGCATATCCATAGGGTGCATGACATATCCTTCCCGTATCTGTATCGGGTGGGTAGGCAGGTGGGCGGGGTGCGGTGCATATCTGGTTATGTAGTAATAGGATGGCTTCCACAAGATCTTCTAGGTTATCGAAGTCCATATCTTTTGAAACTTGAATACTGGCAGCCACTAAACTCTCTTTCGGTTCCTTTAACAACAAAATATATCTCTACATGTTCCAATTCAGTATTTTCAATAATGAAGGGTATTATATGAAAAATCATTCAATTTTAGAACAGGTTAACTGTGATGAGTTGGACTGGATTTATGATTCGTGAATTTGCAAACCTGCTGGAAACTCTTAATAACGTAAAATCCTTAAATCTATAAGACACAAGAAAACAAATAACCACCCTCTAGTATAATTGACATGGAATAGAGAAAACATGGAAAATTAAGTAATTAAAAAGTGATTTTGCATATATGTATCACCTCCATAAGAAAACATATAACCACCCTCAAGTATAATTGATGTGGAACAGAGAAATTACAGAAAATTAAGTAATTAAAAAGTGCTTTTGCATATATGTATCACCTGATAACTTCTTCTGATTGATAAATCTAGATGTTCTATCCAAGGGCAAGATTTTTTTGTGTTCTTGGTGTCTTAGCAACATTCCATGTACTTCGTTAACCTATCTGTTATAGCATATGATCATGTTTCTTGTGTTTCTGTTGTTTGCGCAGTTATGAAGTTATTTTTTCTATAGATACAAAGAAGCACAAGGTAGAAGGTCCCATTTATTACTACATCTTCAACTCGCTCCTCATATGTTTGCTTGTTCTTCACATTTATTGGTGGGTTTTGATCTACCGAATGTTTGTCCGGCAAATCAAGGCAAGAGGCAAAATTAGTGAAGATGTCAGATCAGGTCTGTTTTATCTATTTGCTGTTTGTTATCCACTAAAAATCTGTTTTCCTTTTATGTGATAGTCTGTGGCTGAAATCACGTTTGTAACTGATAAATTCTGTTCTGATATTATAGATTCTGAAGATGACGACAAAGAAGATTGAAGCTTTTTAATTGAACAAAATTTGGAGAGATAAGAATGAAGGAATTGTTCTCGGAGTCTAAGTCACATTCAGTTGTTGCTGATCTCAAATGTACGCACAGCATAATCATGTAACGGTTATGAGATTTTATCTATGAGTTACCTTATTGAAGAAGTATCGATCAAGCAAATGCACGGATGGTTGTCTACTCTACAGCTGTATCTAGCTGAACCAATATTGTATGAAACGAACACATGTTTTTGACTATGTTTATTGCATGGAAGGTTGAGTGTGCTACTCCCTGGGGTGGAAGTTCTTTCTGACTTATATTTTGAGTTCTCAAAATATTTTGCACGGTTTTCTTATCACATGCATGCACTCATTCCATTGCATGTTTCATCAAATCCTGTTTTATTATAGTTTTGCATGTTACCGTAGATTTTTCAATCCTTTTGAACACCTTTGAGTTGTCCTAATCCTGCTTTGCACTCGGATGCAAGTGTTTGATAATTTTTAATGATTTGGCATAAAATGTCAAACCATATGCTATGAAAGTTGGATTTATATCCAGAACTAAGTGATATGTGGATGACATGCCAAAATTGGATGCCATGATAAGATTTCAATGTTAAATACAAAATGCGGGTTGGTTGGAGTACACTAGCTCTTGGATACTTGATACAGCTTCACATGAGATATATTTGTTACTCTGATGAGGAATCTAAGATTGTTTCCTGTGAAAGATAGACGCAGTTCTGCTCGCAAGTGGTTTAATTGTGTTGTAATTTGCTCATAAGCTTCCAAATTTGTTTGTGTAATTGTAGATTTTTAAACCTCTATAATTGTTCATTATTGTTGTGTTCCATGCTTTTGCATGGACTACAAATTATCACCCAACCATAAGGAAAATTCAAGGTGAAAAAATAACAGATGGACAGGGATTTATGGCTCATTTAATAAATTGGAGTGTTGTCCTTTTACTACAGGATATAATCTAAATTAAATAAATATTAAACAATGTTCTAATTTTCAAAAATAACCAAAAAGTTAATGGGACTTGTGCAAGTTAAAATTATACAATAGACAAAGGAGTTAACCAACTCCTCTATAACAAGGTATAAGCAAACGCAAGTATGAGCAATGACCACAATAGTAAGCAAGTGAAAACTTTAGGCAAATATAGTGATTTGACACATCAACACAGTGGCAACTCCTCCGTTGAGAGTCACATGAATTCTAAAAGGACGACGAAAAATGTGACTTAATAGTTTACAAGATCTATTAGGGGTTGCTTTGTTGCTTTTTTTTGTTTCAAATATGTTCCGCACTCCTTTATCAATGAGAGCCCCTGACGCCACCAATGGACCAATTTTGATTCAAAGCCTCTTATATCTCTGATCAAACAATAGATGTACCTCAAAAATTGTATCAGGGGATTAGGCTTACTCGAAGTGAAAATTGATCTTAAGCATATAATAGGAGTATACGCTGTTTATATTGCTCATCCAAGAATCTAAGCCATCAAGAATATAACATAACCATTTCGATGCTGATGTTAAATATTATAAAGTTTTAACTGCTTATTAGTTAATGCCTATCTTATAACTTCTGTAACCTCCTTGTAACCAATTTTGGATTGCATAAATAAGATATTGCACTGATCACAAAACATCAAGTTCTTTTCACATATCTCTTCCCATTTGCTAACAGTGGTATCAGAGCCACCACTCGAGAAAATCGGGAAAGGTACGGGTGATTTGTTTGAGGAAATCTTGGTGTTAGGGTACGAACGGAGGAGGAAGAGAAGATAGAGATTTGCAGAGATTGTGAAGGTTCGCGAGTTGAAGTTGCTGATAGTCACGAGGTCGTGGAAATCGCGAGTTGACATTGCAGAAGTCTTTGCAAAATTTACGAAGGGTTTTCGTGAAAGATAGTGGAATATACAGTCCAGGATCGTGAAAAACAACACAACAGATATCGAAGTTCGTGGGACAGAAAGAAAAGAAGCAGTCCCGTGGGAAAATCACGGATTGTGGATCGAGGGTTTGCTGAAAAAATCCTGAAATTTTGTACGAAATAAACAATCATGGAAAGAGAATGTGAGGATAAAATCGTGATTTATAGCAAAAAGGGAGAAAGACACAAAGTCGAGTCGTTGCACCTTCGAAGGACGTCAAAGCAAACGACTATGATTTCTCGTGAAGTATAAACAGTCCATTCGCGGGGGAAAGCAAATGATTTGAATCCACCGAAGTACACGCGAGCAGTCATAGGAAGAGTGTCAAGGGCACGCCTCGAGGGCTACGCTACAAAAACGTAAAGGAAGTTTGATCCTAACCAGGTATGGTTGATTACGACACCCTAAAGGAAGCCTTCTTAAAAGAGTTTGATATCCCTGAGTTTGAGTAGCCGAGTGTCTCCATGCTCAAGGAGATTAACCAAGGATTATCAGAGAGCGTGCGCTTGTACGATGCTAGATTCAAGACTCTTCTCTCCAAGCTCCCTTACGATATTCACCCCTCCTAGCATGCACAATGGTTCATTGGGGGATTATTAGTACCATTCAGAATGGTGTTATCCATGAAAACATTACAGATCCTCGAGAAGCGTTTGACGCCGTACTCTGAGTCGAGGTAGTCGAGAGCATCGACACAGGGATTAGCCCTTTTATGGAGGCGCAGATTGCATCTATGGCCTCCCAATTACAAAAGCTTACTGCTAGTTTGTCACAAGACACTCGAAGTAGGTTGTGGTGCATCGACTATGAAACAAAAGGCCATAATAAGAATAACTACCTTCGAAGGAATGTGTGCACATTACTTCTCAGTTGTGAGGTTTGTCGTGAGGCGCATGATGTTCGCAACTGCGCTTTGTTGCAACGCACCAATTAAGTCAGCACGACCAACTATTGTCGACTATGTGATGCCTATATGCATATCATAGTGAATTATCGCGTAATCGATGAGATGCATGAGAACATGGGAAGAGGTGCATGACAAGCAACGACAACAGTAGGAGGGTAGGGAGCCCAATGGAATGAGGGTTATGGCCAACAAAATACAGGCTATGGGATGTAAAGAGGTACGCCTGAGGGCAAGGTGGTGGACACAGTGGAGGAAGGTTCCCACCACGATCATGTTACAAGTGTGGTTCGATTGAGCACTATCAACATGACTGCCCTACACATCCAATGAGTGGGTATTGTCGAGGAACACACAAGGTCGAGGAATGACCTAACTTGTACAAAAAACTGACCCAAGGCAAGCCCGACGTAGATAAGGGTGCAGGGATGATCAAGACATGAGCATAAAGCATAAAAATGGACTCCAAAGGTGCAACCAATCCGCACGAAGCCAATCAAAGTGCAAGTAACTACTTGGAGTGGGCTCACCACTCAATCTGCTAGTTGTGTCCAGTACCAAAGTTTGCTTGGAATATGGGGAGTTCGAGCTGCACTGAGCGCATAACGCAACCTGAACCCAAAATGACACCTTATCTAGTCCTTACGTGCCAAAAAGATATATTATATCAAGTTATGAGTGTGATCCAGAACTTGCAAGGAGAGCTCCAATTGGCACGAGACCTAGAGGTGCAGGCTGCCGCCTCTCACAAGAAGAAGGATGGTCACGATGCTGAAGTACAAGAACTAACAAAAATTTTGTGCCTCCTAGAAAATAGAAGAGATGTTGCCCTATTAAAGAATTTGCTTTTACAACATGCATGGTAGCAGTGGAAGTTGTCACATCATGCATGGAAAGGGCGCGAGAGGTCAGGCATACCTAGAAGGTAGAGTATGACCAAGAACTCTTAGTGAATGCCAACATAATGGATGGTCTGTCTGTGAGGTCCGTATCGACACAGGTGCCAAGGTCAATATCTTGACCAAGAACACATGGGAAAAGATGGGTAGGCCAGCCTTGAGGCCTTCTCCCCATGTACTCTTCATGGCCAATAAGACCCAAGCACAACCGATCATAATTTTGAAAGGTGTCATTGTAGATATTATGGATGTTGAATTTCATGCTCACTTCAAGGTAATCGAGTTTGTTGAACAAGATAACTATCCAGTGCTTCTAGGAAGGCCATGGTGCTACGCAAACAATGTTGATATACGCTTCAAGATGTGATATATGACCTTAAAAAATGACAAAGAAAGGGTAGTGATTCCCCTCTCAAGTGACCAAGGACCCCCTATGTGGAGAGCATTGTTGTGGAGGATGAGATCAACCACATATATAATATCATTGTGTAAGGCATCGAAAATCTCAACCCTGCTGATCAAGGATTGCTTTCTTAGGAGGATGGGCAGTTAACATCAGACACCACTGATGTTGCTTATGACTAATGGGTTGAAGAGGCTTATGAGGCCATTGGTCGTAGATGCCACTTGGTGCGTGCAAAGGTGCCAAACCCTGTGAGGACTGGTTGGGTCCTGATTGATCGCACTTTGAAATGATGGCTCCCTTGCAATCGAAAGAAAGGAAAGAAGGTACTCTCCCTGAGCAAAGGTAAGCTTGCATCGCTTCCCAAATTTTAAGGGAGCAACCTAGTTGAAAATTATGTCCACGATCTCGAATCATGCATCCTTAAAGAAAGAGATAGAATGAGCGCACTAGTGTATGCCTTGAGAAGCACTGTCGTGCATTGGTGGGTAGCGTAAAAGTCTAACTTGCCAACCTAACAAGAGGTGAAAGAAGCAATTTGCACTAGATTCAGGGGGAGTAACGAGCACTTGGATATATCGACATACTCTGGTGACTCTGAACCCATAGTACATATGCACCTATGTGAAGAGACATGGATTGACTATGGTGTGACTGCCCCAAATAACTTATGGGTGCATTCCTTTTATAAAACTCTGAATACATGGGCATGAGCATGGTATGTGGTCAACAGATGCACCGAGAAACAACCAATTGGGATGCCCTTAAAGAGAAGTTTGTGCACACGTCCTTTTCCTCACAGAACTTGGAGTTGATCAAGCCACTGCAAGTAATTTAAAGGGCAGTATTTGAGGACATTGCCATTCTCGAGGAGTGCCTAAAAGACATGTTGGGGGAGAAAGGGTTGGTGCTCTCTACTTTATTTGAAGACTAAATGCTTAACAATGACTCAAGTGAGGAAGATGATGAAACTTGGAAGGAACGCTACTAGAAAGTCCTAACAAGCAAAAGGATGCTTGTATGCCAAGTAAATGATAGCATTCATGACAAAAAAGACCCCACTCATCTTCGCATAGAGATAACTAAGGGAACTCAGCAAGTCGAGGACGTGCACCAGGAAAAGAATGAACCATACCGCGCACCACTAAAGACCATCAAGGTGGACATCAATGTTTCAGAAGGATAGTCAAAGATGGCTACTCTGGGTGCTTATTGGTCTAACACAGAACTGGCATGCATTATATATCTCTTGAAGGAATTCCAAGACTTATTCCCTAGGAATTATCAAGATATGAAGGGCACCCACCCATCCCTCAAGAAAATGAGCATAAAGCTAATCGACGGTGCAAGATTGGTCAAGAAGTTCCCTTACAAGATGAATCCCAACCTCTATTCTAAGGTTAAGCTAGAGATCGACACAATGTTCGCTGTATGGGTCATTTACCTTGTGCATGGGTTCGAGTGGGTGATCCTGATGGTAATTATCATCAAATACGGGTGCATTTGTATTTGCATCGATTATAGAATGCTAAACAAAACCTACATCACTGATCCCTTCTTGACTCTGTTCATTGACGAAGTCTTGGATAACATCATATGCTGTGAAATCTACACCTTCACTGATGGGTTCTCTAGATACCACCAAGTCCAAATTGAGGATGACAAGTCCAAAACAACCTTTGCAACTAAATAGGGATATTTTACTTATAACGTGATTCCCTTTAGACTCAAAAATGCACCAGCCGTGTTCTCTAGAGTGGTGATCACTGCTTTCAAAGACTTCATCCACAAGTTCCTCCAAGTTTACCTAGGCGATTGGATGGTGTATGGCCTCATGAAGGACCATTGTCAGAACCTGCACCTAATGTTTGAAAGGTGTAGGCAACTTCAGATATCCTTAAACCTGAAGAAGTGCATCTTCGTGACACCCTTTGGAACTCTGCTCAGGGACATCATCTGTAAGGATGGTCTTCTCGTCGATCCTATGAAGATTGTGATAATCATTCAGTGCTAGAATCCTTCCACATAGAAAGATGTTCCCACCCTTCTTGGCCATTATAGTTATTATAGAATGTTCATAAGGAGATATGCGAAGATTGTAGCATTGCTATAAGAACTATTACACAAGGACGGTCTGTTCTATTGGGGCAAAGCGCAAGAGGATGCCTTTGAGACTTTAAAACTCAAGTTGGCTAGTGCGCCTATTTTACAATTTCTTGATTGGACAACCCCATTCCATGTCCATGTCAACGCATCTGGATCTGTGATTGGTGCAATCCTAGCATAGCCTGGCGAAGATAAAATGGATCACCCCATCTCTTTTGCTAGTAGAAAATTGATGAAGGCAGAGCAAAACTATACCACAACTGAGTGTGAGGTGCTCGCCATGGTCTATGCCCTGTAAAAATTTAGACAATATTTGTTGGCGACCCCATTCATCTTCACAGACCATGAGGTGCTTAAGTACCTCGTGAAAAAACCCATTCTCCATAGGCGCATTTGCAAATGGATCATTCTGTTCCAAGAATTCCAGTTCTCAGCTGTCATCAAACTTGAAAAATAGAACTTGGGCCCAAACCATTTGTCCTGTATAGACTCCGATGATGCAACAACACCTATTGAGGATGATATGTCAGATACATAACTTTATAAAATTCAACATGCCCTTGAGACTTGGTGGAGATAGCCTTTTTTCTAACATCTAGATTTGTGCCCCAAATAATGACCACCAAAGAAAATAAATAGCTCGTGGTTCGTGCCACCCCTTTTTAGCTCATTAGCAGGGAACTGTACAAACTCGATCGAGATGAAGTCTTGCGCTGATGTGTCTTAGAACATGAAAGGGGTTACATTTTATATGAAGCACACAAAGGTGTAGCAGTAGGCCATTATGCGGGAGAAGCTAAGGCTTGTGGTGGCCAAGTCTGTTTCAAGATGCAAAATATTGTGCCAAGTCATGCGACATATGCCAGCGCATAGGGAATCCCAACCATCTGGATGAGATGCCTCTCATCCCCATTCTTGCCCAAGTACCATTCAAGAAATGGGCCATTAATTTTTTTGGACCAATTACTTTCACAACATGACTCATAAGCGCAAGATACATTCTAACGACCACTGAATATTTCACCA
This sequence comes from Torreya grandis, assembly GCA_037957365.1. Taxonomy (NCBI): domain Eukaryota; kingdom Viridiplantae; phylum Streptophyta; class Pinopsida; order Cupressales; family Taxaceae; genus Torreya; species Torreya grandis. The sequence goes on along the minus strand of JARHVA010000010.1, from coordinate 1,391,684 downwards.
AGTGGGCCAAGGTCGTGCCAACCAAAAACTACACAACCACCACAACCGCAAGGTTCATATGGGAGAACATCATAAGCCACTTTGGGTGCCCACTTAGCTCGACTAGTGACAGGGGCACACACTTCATTAATGAAATTATGTGGATCCTGCTGATAAAATACATGGTGGCACATCATAAGACAATGCCTTATCATCCCCAAGTAAATGGCACAACTGAGGCATTTAATAAGATCTTAGGGACATGCTTCACAAAGATATGCGACATACAAAGATTGGGATGATCGAGTGTTGGCAGTGATATGGGTATATCGCACAACTTACAAGCGCCTGAACAAGGCTACACCATTTCAACTGGTGTTTGGCACTGAGGTGATTCTACCGATGGAGTTCTTGGTGCCATCATTGTGCATCATGAAAATTAGTCGATTGGATGACCAAGAATCATTGAATGCAAGATTGGAGGACTTGGAGCACTTAGATGAGGTGCATGCCCAAGCCAAGTGGAGCCAGTAGATAGAGAAGGCATGCCAGAAGCTCTGGCATGACAAGCATGACAAGCATATAAAGCACAAGGTGCTAACATAAGGGGAATTAGTTTTTCTCTATGACTCCAAGTATAACAAGCACCTAAGCAAGTTGAAGATAAGGTGGATGGGTTCATATGTCATCCATAATTTATTAGAGACTGATGCATGCAAGCTACACACTTTGTCGGGTGAAATGTTTCTTGGGTATTTCAACGGAAAATTGAAGTTGTATTGATAATAAGGCGGTGCTTGCACCATTAAACACCAACTTCCTTGATCACGAGTTGGTTTTTTTGTGTTGACCCAACTAAAGTGTGGCACAATCCAAACAATTTCCTTATTTGTGTTTTTTTGTATTTTTGATGTGGCAAGTGAATAAGTGACACATTGAGGCCACCAATAAATATTTTTTTTGTGATTTCACGCATAATTCCAATCGAGTGAGTCGAGTACGAATGCTCTCTAAGCTCCTGAGGCTAGACACCTAAGTTATGGATGCATGAAGTTTGTAAGATTCAGACAGAAGGCACACCCGATCTTCATGTGAAAGATTCATTAATCAAGGCATTATTAGACCCATAGAAGGGTTAGTTCAATGCTTCCAAGCATAATACTAGTCGAGTGAGGTTTGATTTATAAGCACCTATGACCAGACACCTATGTTTTTGGGCACATGAAACTCACTGGACTTAGAGCATATGTGAACCAAGCGATGGCGCACAAGATACAAGTGCGCAAGAGATAAAGCAAAAATGCACAACATGATCATGCGCAAGAGATCAGATGAGAGCGGTGCGCTGGAGGGCCAACATAAGGGATTTGTATGGGGTAGGACAAGCCAAGGCAAGAAGCAAAAAGTGCAGTGAAATCAACTAAGACAGACAACTGCGCTTGAAATAAAAGCACAACAAGAAGAAGAAATGGGATCGAGGAGGCTAAATCGCATGCATGTGAGGCGCTGCGCCTAGGTTGCCATATGGGAGGCGAAGGTCATGCCAAGTGAATAAAACACAGGAGAAGATCGTCAAGACAAGATGACATCCACCCAAAGTGAGGTGGGAAGTGATCGTTTGAACTACACGTCACTTCACCGAAAAATTGTTAGAATAATTTAATGAGATGACAATGGAGGCACAAAGATTGGCATTGAATGTGAAAAAGACAACAAATTTTGATGGATTTTATGGGTTGTAACGAATCCCAATGAATATAGGCACCCTCATGCCATTAATCAACCATAATTAAGGTGATAGATGAGAGTAGAGGTATAAAACAGTGAAACGCTGACTGTTTATGGTTACAAACCTTGTGATAATTTGAATTTAGAACAGAAAACCAGAGCAAAACCAGTGAACCAAAGAGCCAAAGCAAGGAGACCCTACTATAGTAAGACTTTGAGCACCACTAGACATCAAATGATCATAAATTGATTTCTGATAATGGTTTCAATTCAGAGTTTCAGTGGTGGCACACTGTAGAGCTCGTTGAGAGCTTTCTGACGCTTTTTGCGGTTTGTAAAACGGACACCGTATGCAAAAGTTATGGCCATTTGAAGATTTCTCGAAAAATGTCACTTGCGACATTTGGCACGTGATTCGAAGACGTTTCGACATTTGGACCTATCGGAGGTCGACACGTGGCACTGTTGAAATGCCAAGTGGGCCAATAGCCATTTGACACATGGCAAAAAAAAAATTAGGTGCAAAAAAATTGGCTTAGGTGTTTTTTATTCACATGTCATTTGATAATTTCAAACATTTCAAAGGCGCCAAAGGAGGAACCTCCACGCCACCCAAGGAAATATTCAAACTTGGCGCCCAAGAAGGAGTCAAAGCGCCTAGAAAGGAGAGCCTGAGCGCCTAGAATGGAGGAAGAGGTTTTGAACTCAAGACTTGGCGCCTACAAGGATAAGGCCTTGACCACTTCAACCACGGGTTTTGAAGTGTTATAAAAGACACTAATTTTTACTAGAATGGATCAAGTTCTGGATTGTGTTTTTTATTTTAAGAGGCCGAGACTTTGAAAAAGCTTTGAGAAAGCTTATGTAATGGATTTTTATCCATTTTTCGGCCATAATACACAGTATTAATACTCTTTTTATCCAATTTGCATATTGGAGGAGTATTTTTAGGCCCATAGAGGAGATTTTTAAGACTTTTGAAGCAACTTTGCAGGTGTGAAGACTCACGGAATTCGAAGGTGCCGGGCTTGATTATCAGTCACAGTGAAAGTGAATTTTTGCATTGAGAGATCAACTTGCAGGAAAGTTGTTTATTGTTTCCAAGTGTTTGAAGTACCCTTAATGGAAACGGTCCACTCCTTTGGAGAACCCGGAGATGTAGGCATCAATTGTTGAGCCGAACTCCGTTATCACGTTTCGTGTTTTTGGTGAATGTCATTTTAATTCATGATTTTGTTTCAGTTTGTTGATTTAGTTTATTTAGTAAATGAACTCATGCAAGTAATTTTCATTTTGACAATTATAACAAAACGTTATTAAAAAACCGGTTCAATAACCGAGAACGTTTTATGCCAAAACATTTTGCAAGTTCTTTTGAGTTTTTTGAGAATTTGATAAGTTTTAAGAAATTCATTACTCGTATTTTAAACTTCACTTTGAGTTTATCGGTGAAGTTTACAGATCATCAAAAGTAAATGGTTAAATAGAGAATTGAATTGCCTTCTTTATAAGATTGGAGTAGAGAAGCAAGGGGCACAAATTATGCATTAACCAGATAGCAAAAAAGTTAGAGTGACGCCAAGGCCACCATTTACAACATATGAAGCTCAAAAAATGTAAACAAAGTCGTAGACCTCGTGACTATGAGAAGCACCCCCAAAAATTGAAGGTTTCAGCAAGATAAACAAACCACTTTTCAACACCAGTCAATTTAGGATGGGGAAAAAGCGAATGAGTTCGAGTTTGCAACAGGGGCAAAAAGAAGCCAAGAAAGCATGAGTAGCAGCAGAAGTCATCATCGTAAAAATAGTAGCACCCCTAGTAGAGGGAGTAAGCGTCACTGAAGTTGATCCAGAGATACTTGAGAAGATGTCATATCAGGACATGCAGTTTCTCAAAGAGATCTTGATGGGAGAAAACTAGGCGTCGCTCACACACAATTGCCACCTAAAAGAATATAACCACCATACTTCAAGCAATATGCAATACCTAGCACAAGATGCGTGGTAGACACATGGGCAAACACTGTAGAAGGCACAACATTGTTTGATTTCTGAATCCAGGACAAACTGGTGACCATCGGTGTAACTCAACTCTATAAGTTGCTAAGTTTCAGGAAGATGGAGGAACTCGTGCAGTTCCTCCTCTCGAGCATCCGCAGGGACCAATTCTACTTTGCAGGGAGGCATATGAGGTTGTCTGCAAGCCTTATTAGCCAAATCATCAGACTCCGAAACTCTAGTGCAGACATCTGCTAGATGATGGTAGACGATGTTGAAGTGGAAAAGGTCAAAACATTATTTGGTTACTACAAAAGAGGTTTCACGTTCCGAATCAAAGACATCAATAATCCTAGGATGAGGGCAGCAACGTGCCTGGTGAGTTCAAAATTAGGCCTCAATGGTCGGTGGCCAAATATCACAAAGACCTACCTATGCATCACCTCCCAAATGGTGCAGAGAGTTAAGTTTAATATCACCAAGTTCATCGTAGAAGACATAATAAAGAACACACTTGAATACCATACAACATGAGAGACCTTCTAGTGGGGGTCCATGTTGATATTGATCGTGATGGAGATAGGCATGCCCGATGGTGATGAGTACAACTTGCGGGTCTTCCCAGTGCATAATGACTCCCTAATGTTGAAATACTAGAATTATACTTGCCCCCTTCCTTCACCTTGAAGTACAAAGCCCGAGTAATGGGATGGTGCACACAGTATATTAAAGCATTCGGAGAGGAATGACACATTCTTGAGAAACTCCCCCAGGGTCTGTTTGGAGTGACAACTTTTACTGTTATGAAACACTTTTATGTAGCACAATTGGCGCTCAAAGATAGTAACCGCTTCAGCTGACTAAAACTTCCTTACGTATTTTTATCCAAGTACTTTAGAGATGCACTGAGAAGAATCCCCAATGCGCAATAGGTGGACATCCCAGTGAAGGCTGTGGATGCAGAAATACACAGGTTGAGGTGTCAATATGTGCGCCCAAGAGGAAAAACAACTAAAGACGAGGAGGACGACTCAGATGGCACCAACATCTATCCCCTCAAAAAAGTAGTCATCCTTGGGCACATCCACAGGGTCTTCTATGAGATGAAGCCAAGGAAGAAGGGTGTGTGCACGAACAAGGATGACGACTTCCCCCTTCAGGTTGTTGAAGGAGATTCGACACCAGTGGCATCCAGAAAATCCCCTTAGAAGAAGCGGGGAGAAACTTTGGAGGAAATACAAGAGCGCCTTTGATTGAAGATCACCTCCGGCAATAAAGTAACCCCCTCTATGCCAAAGAAGAAGCACGTGGTCTTCATGCCAGGGATTGCATCGTCCAAGCCAAGGGAGAAGAAAAAGAATTCCAAGGGCCCAGTGGCAATGCCCAAGATAACCTTCGTAGAGATGGAAGCGCAAGAGGCATGAGAGGAAGCAAAGGTAAGGAAGGCGTGGGAAGAGGAAGAAGATGAAGGGATGAAGGTATACATCATCCAAGAAGAAGGAATAGAGGAAGAGCCCAACACTGTAGAAATTCATTAGGCTCTTCAAGGCGGCACTGTTATCATGCTTGGGGAAGTAGAAAAGCCATCAAGCACCCCACCCACAAAACCCGCTATGCAACCTCTATGAACTGAGGAGGAAAAGAAGCACTGATGGATGAAAATGGGCCTCAATAAGGACCATATAAAGGTGACACTGGAGCTAGATCAGAAAAGAGAGGCCATGAAGGCCAAGGGCATGACACCGGAGGAAATTGCGCAAGTAGAGGCCAAGGAGATAAGGGTCGAGGAGGAAAAGATATCTATAATAGTGAAGAAAAGAAAGGTGGAGATAAAGAAGGCCCAAAAGGAAAGGGCTAGGAGAGAGATGGAATAAAAGAGGGTTGTCACAAGCGTGGAACCCATGAAGGAGAAAGTAGTAGAGGTGCCTATTGCCCCCACCAACATAGCGGGAGAAGTTGCACCACATGTGTGCCCAAGTAGTGAAGGGGTGCCTAAGGACAAGGGCGGTGATATTGGTGCCTTAAAAGAGAAAACAAAGAGCATAGTGGAAACCCAACAAACTCGAGAGGGCGAAGCTAGTGCCGATGAAGAATAAGAAGCGAATGAAGGGGATAAGTCTGAGGAAGAACCACTACTAGAGAAAGAGGACACATCAGAGGGAAGCATTGAAAAAAGCACTAGATCTGATGAAGAGGAGCTGAAGCATATAGACCTGGCCATTCAAGGAGAGGAAGTTGTGTTGAGCCTGAAAGAGAAGGCGCAGAAGGGGTTCACTGATGAAGACTATTATATGATGGAGTACATGCCCTTTGAAATCATCATGATAAGGATGTGACCAGCAACTGTCATTTACCTTCGATTGTTACATAGATGAGCCTCTTTTCAAGGTGCCACAAAAGGTAATCGTAAGCATAGAATAACTAGAGGAAGGGCATGCCTTCCTTCTTATCAACCGCTGCACATTGAATCTAGTAAGGTCAATCAACACCCTCATCTAAATGGCCTAAGAGGTAATGCAGAGGAACATCGTTAACAATGTCAAAGCTTCAAGTTGGAAGAAGATCGCGATAGAGGCAAAGGAGAAAATTGAGGGAATGAAATTCAAGTTGCAACAATTGGCCGAGCACGTAGGGGAAGGCAAGCCATCCCTCTTGGATGACATTGACACCTCAAGTTTTTTGAAGGTTGATAAAGTGTGTGCGCTAGTGGATTAGATGCTCCCAAGATTGAAAGCAAAATCAATGACATAAGAAGAAGAGGACCTTTACACCACCATAAAGCAAGAGATTGTCGCAAAACTCAAAGAGGTGGAAAACCTCTTCACAAGGCTTGAAGAGGGCACATAGAAAACCAATGTAAACTTTTATAAATTCTCCATCCAGGCATCAGTTATTGACGCGTGCCTCAACAAGGCAAAAGGGGAGAAGGACACATTGATGACACAAGCATACATTGTTAGCAGGGCTGAGCATGCACATATCATGGTGCAGGTTAACACTTTGAGTGCCCAAATAAAGACCTAGGAGTAGGACCCGAAAGAACTCTTCTGCACCTTACAAACAAAGTCCTATGAAATAAGGAGCGATCCTAGACAAAGGTGTAACAAAGGCAAAGGAAAGGCTATAAGACTTTAGGAAGGAGTTGGAGAAAATCAATGTGCTCGCCATCAATGCCGCCTCCACATAGATAGATAACACCATAGAAGAAATCAAGCTCGCAATCCAGTGCTTTGAGGACTTCAGAGAGGAACTAAAGGAGTGCACATCCAAGTTTTGCGCACCAAAAGCACTAAAATATTAGTCTGAGGGCAGAATAACAATTTGTATGGGGTAATGTTGGGCCCCAAATATGTCTAAGTATGGGATCCGTGTGAACATAGTAGACCCTTGGGTACAATGCAATCACTTGTTATGATTGATGTTTTGTCATCTTGTGGCGCCAGCTGGTAGGCAGATAACTAACTCCCTCCTGGCTCAATCATCATTGGGAAGTGGGCACATGGGACAATTATGACTTATTAGAATCAGGGTAGTGGAGCTGGCGGAATGATTATATCCAGCGCCAACTCAACAACTAGTGTGCTCCATTCACCATGGCACTAAGATGCCCTGAAACACTATAAAGCAAAGCTGAATCAATTAGCGAAGGAAGAGAGATTAGAGTAACGAAGTCCCTAAAGGATTGGTTCTAGATGCTATGTTCACCATTAGAGCTTAGAGTTTAGTTTGGGATGCCTTTCATGCTCACCATTTTAGTGCCCAAGCTCATCTGTGAGCCTATGGCCCTTTAACAACTTCAAAATGAGCATTTGATTAGTTTCTATTGTTATATATATTATGTATTTGAGCCTTGTTTAATGATGAATAGATTTGCACAAATGTTTACAATAGTTGTAAGGTTTAAATTTATATTATGAATGCTAAGTTCCATCGAGCTTTTGGCCTAACCCATTTATGACATTCTTGTAGTTCATAATGACATCAACACCCTATAGAGGAAGTACTCTAAGTATGGGTGAGACCCTACACCTCACAATGATACATGTGCCAAAGCACAAACCTAAGCCTAAGTCTCTCAACTACGTACCCCATTGAACCCCCCAAGCACCTGAATGACGCTAATCCAAGGAAACCAAAGGCTTGCGCCCATGAACTTACCCCTGCCATTGTACTAACCAAGGCATGTGGAAGATAGAGTTGCACCATGGCACAACTAGCCCACCACGGGCCCTAGTCCTTTCTCCATTGCACTTCGAGTGAGCGTATAAGGCTTATGCCTTATGTGAAGTGATGCCAACGCGGTTGAGTGGTAAATGTTGAGAGATATAGGATTAGTCAAGGCTTGCGCCATGCTGGAACAAGTCTAGATTTGACTTGGACAACGAGACAAGCGCTGAATAAGGCCGATGACTTGAGACACCTATTTTTCTACAATAAACTTTATTTTATTCTTCAATATCACATGAAGACATTACACACATTCACTCACACCCTTATCATCGTGTGATTCACACGTTGATTTCTTGCACTACTTGGTTGGCTCAACGTTCTTTGCTAAGCACTCCTATACACAATAACATGCCTGTCCCTGCTCACTATGAGTGATAAATTCTTATTTTACCTACACCTGAATCTAACTCAAATAAATTTTTATTCTACATGCACCTGAACCTAACTCAAATATTAACATTACTGGAAAATTGTTATCGAACTGTCTTATTCAAAGACTCCAATGAGAACTTTACGTACCCAAATTTTGCACGGTGCAATATTTCACAGTCTCTGAGGATGATGCAAGGACCTCCACAAATAAAACATGCTCAGCCCTGATCTTCTTTCTATCTTTTGCCCCCTTTTTTGGTCTTGTTGATTTGTCATTTTTCCATTTTTAAAGTTTTTCCTTCCAAATTCTTAATCTTTAATTGGCATGGCGAAACCGTTGTGGCAGTTACGTAACCACCCTTGCATAAAGCGATGGTTTCGCCACCGTTGTATGTGTTTTTAAAATTAATCCTGGGATATGCATTCTGATGTTTTTTGTAAGATTTTGATCATGTTTTCAATAATTTTATCTTGTATTTACCTTTTTAATATTCCAATACACTCTTAGTCATGTTTATATCAATTTTAGTTACCTTCAAATCAACTCCAACAAGCTCTCAGTAAAGCTTCAGTTAACTCCTACATGCAAACTCTTCTTTTTTATTTTTAGATCCAAAATTGCATTAAGATTTGAACACACAGGGTTCAGAGAGCCATAGTCTGTTTCTATAACTTTTGAAGAACTCAGTCCAAGTTCAAAAATAATCTTTTGGTCATCCACACAAATTAAAAGAATAAATTCACGATCTTCCAACACAAAATTTGTTGTTTGTGAGTAACCAATGTTCAGCGATCTCTTTTTTCAATTTGTGATTGTACCTTCATTTTCTTTGTGTTTCCTCTTTCTAGGGAATTCTTGGGTATCTACTGAGCAATATACATAGAGTTAGCACACTGAAGGTTAATTAATCTCACCAAACTCTTTTTCTCCAATTGTCCTCTTTTATGGTGATCCAAATTGTTAGTTAATACAAAATGCTCACTATTTATCAATTTCAGACTCATAAAATTTTTCTTCGTTTTCATATTTTTACTTGAAATTAATGTATTTGATTAAAATCATACTCACTATTGATTAAAAATATCAATTAAATGAATATAAATAGAGAAAATACAAACCAAATTGATAATGGAGTTCACCCTTTTGGGGGTTATGTGTGCAGGTTTGAAAAGCACTAGAACAGATCTATTAAATGGTGCAAAATATACTTCACCTATACTATTTACACCAAAATATGACTTTGGTCTAAAAAAAAAACCTTTGCTCTGCGTTTAAGAAGTTTCTGCAACAATCCCCTGTATGGGAGTTGCTCTTCTTGTATAAAAGGTCACTTGCTTACTTGTTTCTTATTCGCTCTCCTTCAAAGGCAAAAAAATAAGTTTTTTTTCTCTCCATGTATATGTTTTTCAAATGCAACAATGAGCCTTTTATAATGCTACTAAGGCCCTTGTTTCATGGGTTGAAGTTTTATCTATTTACCCATTAAGTTGGGATTCCTTCCATTGCTTTATTTTTAGGCTTGGATAAAACTTCCACATATTTTGGGTGGAATTTAATCGCATATTAAGAGTTTGTTTTTAATAATAATGTTTTACTAAAAGTGTCATCACTATATGAATTGGTATTAAGATCAATCTTTGCTTGAAACTCATATCATATCTTGGGACTTGTTTTTTGACGTTCCATGTGTCAAAATAATATTGGTACAAGTGTCAAGTTCTGATCGGGCAACTGGTACATGTCCAATCACCATGTTAATATCATCATTTTATCATGCTTGCTTCAATATGTCATAACATTTGCATATGAAGTTTATTTGACCCCATTCAAAATGTGTTGGATTCGTCTCAACAGGCTATTCAATGTTGGGATGTTTCCAATATGGTTGTAGACCATTTGATTAGATCAGTGTGGGGATCCTCTTGGATCACTCCTCACTAAAAAGGTTTTGGACCACCAACACTCTGGTTTTATTCTAAAAATAAATGAGGGTACAACTTTCTCACTTTTTCAATTTCCATCCATGTTGCCTTGCTTGGATTTGTTCCCTATAGGGCAACTCACAGGTATTCAACATCTTTTTTTCATGATGTCCTTATCTTCCTGTGAAGAATCATGTCTTCCTATAACTCATCAAGATATTCAAGAGCAAAATCATCTATAGAGAGTATTTGAATACTCTCACCTTGATTTGTGATCATAGTTGACTCATACAATTTCAAGTTTTCAACGTTTACAATTGAATACATATGCATGTAAGGTGGTAGTTCTAATCGAAAAACATTATTACCAATCATCTCTAAAATTTTAAATGGGATATACCTTATTGGTTTGAGATTTTTATCTTCTCATTTGGGACGTTCTTTGCTTATATGAAGCCAAACTAGATCAACAACTTGGAAGTGATGATCAACACAATGCTTGGCATGTCTAGCCTTGTACTTGGCTTGGGTCTTCTCTAATTGATCTTGAATAGCTTGATGAATTGATTGGATTGTTTAGATGAATTTATTTGCTTTATCTACATCTTTTTGTCCATCCAACACGAAATCTTGCCCAAAAGAGAAGTCCAAAGGTGACTTAGGCAAATAACCAAAAGAAGTCTCAAAAGGAGACTTGTGTGTAGAAGAATGTATGGCACAAGTGTAAGCATGTTTCACATAACACAAGTGTTCATCCCAAAGCTTATGATGCTTACTGCAATACCCTTAGAGAAAATGAACCACTATTTGGTTGACCACTTTTATTTCACTATCGGTTTGTGGATGAAACACAGTGCTCTTCTTGAGTTTTATGTCCATCATATCCCACAAAACTAACCAAAAGTTCCCAATGAATTGATAATCTTGATCAGAAATGATATATGTGGACAAACTAAAGTGAACCCAAACATTGTTGAACAACAAGTGTGCAGTCTCCTCGCTTGTGACAATCTTTTTACAGGGCAACAATATACACATTTTACTAAATTTGTCCATAATTACATACAAATAGTCATGATTTTTTCTATACATAGGAAAGCCACCCACAAAGTCCATAAAAACACTCTCCCATGGTTGGGTTGGTATGGGAAGTGGGGTAGACAAGCCCAACTTCCTAATACTAGGCTTGTTATTGGCACAAAGAATCCAACCTTTAACAAATTTGAATATAATTTCATACATCTAACGTTAATAACAAAATCTTTGTAACAATGCAATTGTTTCCCAATGCCAAAATGACATGAAATAAGAGAAGTATGTGTTTCCCTAATGACATGAACTCTTTCATCTTGTGGAATGCATAACTGATGTGGAGGCAAAAACTCTCACAGAAATTCTAAATTCAATGCTTGAAAGAAGAGAGAGGAACGAAGACAAGCCCTGATACACTCACAACACATTCATCATATTATCAATTGAAATAACAATAATCTTCACACTATCATGTTGAAATCCTTCAACTTACAATACATTTGCTTGCCTAAAGAACTAAGGAAAAATACCACGAACCACTATGAAAACTAAAAAAGATTATCCATCCTTTTAAAGAAACATAAAAGCTGAAAATACACTATTCATGGAGAAATACGCCATACTTCCACCATGAAGACTAAAGATAAGTGGTTAAGGTGGTATGACATGTAAATCCACTCCACATATCCCACTTAGACCCATGATCATTAAGGACAAACCTCCCCACTTGGAAGTTGGCATCCCACCTTCAAGAAGAGTTAAAAATGAGTGGATAATTCACTATTTGCATAGTTTGTCCCCTACCTTTAGAATCCACTAAAGCTTAATGGATCCTCCATTTTCTCCATGATCTTTTTGTCCTTACATGAAATTTTTCCATATCCACATTAGCAATCGCATAAATAGTTAAAAAATGGTGAATAAGAATAATGTCACCTTGGAATAGTGTCAAATAGTGACCATCATGAAACCTCACCAAAAGAAACACATCATCAAGACACTTTACAACTTGGAAACACATCACTAAGACACATAAACAATTTGAATAGTGGTGCCACATCATCCTCCTCTAGTTGAAGTCAACTCAGCTCTTGTGAACTGCTTTGATGATAATTATTCCATTTGTCTTTGTCCATGTTTTTTAGCTCCCACTCTATGATCTAAGTGTTGTTTTCTGGTGGCAATCCTTCCCATTATACCAAATCCCTGTTGTAGCTCCCTTGCCTTGTGTGCACACTTTTTATATCTAAAATCTAGACTATCTTTTGCTTCTTTTTTGGAATCTGTTGTTGCCAGTTGATCTCTTCTTCATCCTCTCCTTCATCTACTTCTCCATTGAAATCATACAATCTAAAACATTAAAAATTGAAGAAATATCAAACTCTTCTAGAAAGCTTACCTCATAGGCATTGTCACTGATCTTCTTCACAATCTTGCAAGGGCCAATCTTCTTATACTTCAACTTGTTGTAGGTTCTTGTAGGAAATATCTCTTTCTTCAAATACACCATCACTAAATCCCCTTTTGCAAAAGACTTTGATCTCCTCTTAGCATCAGCTGCAGTCTTATATTTTTCATTACTCATCTGTAAACTCTTTCTCACATCTACTTGCAATTGATGTATATGCTCTGTAAAAGTCTCAACATCATCACTAACTCTTTTTGTAATGGGCAACTGTACCAAATCCAAAACTCCCATTAGATTTTTCTCGTAAACCACTTGAAATGGTGATTTCTTTGTTGATATATTCACTAAACTATTGTGTGCAAACTCAGCTTATGGTAAAGCCAAGTCCCACTGTTTAGGCTTCTCTTCAATAATTTTCCTCAACATATTTCCTAAGTCTTTGTTGACAACCTCTGCCTGTCCATCTATTTGTGAATGATATGCACTACTAAACTGCAACCTAGTATCCAACTTCTTCCACAAAGTTCTCCAAAAATGACTTAGAAACTTAGTATCCCTATCTAAATTAATGGACTTAGGAATACCATGCAATCTCACATCTCTAAAGAACAATTCTACAACTCTAGTGGCATCACTAGTTTTCTTACATGCAATGAAATGAACCATTTTAGAAAATATGTCTACAACAACAAAAAATGAATCATTACCTCTTTATGTGTTTGGTAACACCAACACAAATTACATACTTAAATCTATCCATGGTTCACTTGAAACTGGTAATGGCATGTACAATCCTGTATTATGTGCATGTCCCTTAGCCACTTGACATATTTTGCATCTTGAAACATAGCTTGCCACATCTCTTTTCATTCTTTGGCCAAAATTACTCCTCCACCAAAGATATTGTCTTAGCCTTGCCAAAATGACCAACTAAACTTTCACTGTGCAACTCTCTTATAATGTTGTCTCTCAAAGACCCAACTGGAATGCACAGCTGTCTTCCCTTGAAGAGGTAACAATCATGAATAAGATACTCATCCTAAATAGTACCTGCATATTTGGTTAATAGATTCATTCATTGCTCAACTATCTCACCAAAATATGGATTAATATCATACAACTCCTTGATAAACTGAAACTCAACTACTTCACTTACCAAAGTAGTTATCAACCCAACTCTTCTACTCAAAGCATTTGCCACCTAATTTTGTTTTCCTAATTTATGCTTTAACACAAAATTATATCCCTATAAGAAAGATACCCACTTGGCATGTCTACTACTCAAATTCTTTTGTGTATTCACATACTTCAAAGCCTCATGATCAGTGTACAAAATAAACTCCTTAGAGACCAAATAATGCCTACAATGTCTCAATACCTAAATAATTGCATAAAACTCAACATCATAGGTAGAATGTTTCTTTCTTACCTCATTCAATTTTTCACTAAAATATGCTATGGGATTTCCTTTTTGGATTAGCACAGCTCCAATTTCCACATATGAGGCATCAAAATCCACTTCAAACACTTTGTCAAAATTAGGCAAAGCCAAAATTGGCTTTTCTATAATCTTTCTTTTTAACAACTCAAAACTCATTGTTGTTTCTCTTGTCCACATAAACTCTCTTCCTTTTGTGCAATCCATTATTGGTGCAACAATAATACTAAAATTCTTAATGAAATTTCAATACAAAGTTTTCAAACCATGGAAACTTCTTACTTCTGTAATGCTCTTTGGAATAGGCCACTCAAGAATTGCCTCCACCTCTTCATCCAATTCTAACATCATCTGCTGAAATTACAAATACTCAAAAATACTAATTTTTTTTGCATAAACCTGCACTTTTTTAAATTCACATATAGTTTCTCCTTTCTCAACAACTCTAACACCATTCTCAAATGCTCCAAATGCTACCTATTATCTTTATTGAATATCAACAGTATCATCAAAATAAACCATCACAAACTTATCAATGTAATCTCATAGCATTGTATTCATCACTCTCATGAATGTGCTTGGTGCATTAGACAACCCGAATGGCATCACCAACCATTTGTATAGTCCATCTCAAGTCTTGAATGTTTTCTTCCATTCATCTCCTTCTCGAATCTAGATCTTGTAGTAGCCACTCCTTAGATCAATCTTTGTGAAATACTTTGATCCTGCAAGAATATCCATTATGTCATCTAATTGAGGTATAAGAATCTATACCGAATAGTAATATTTTTGATGGCTCTACTATCCACACACATTCTCCATCCTCCATCCTTTGGAGTCAATAGTGTTGGTGTTGAACATGGACTTATGCTTTCACTTACTACACCCTTTCTCATCAACTCAGTCACTTGATTTTTCACTTTTGCATGTCTATTGAGCTCATTTTATACGCTGCTTGATTGGGTAGAGATGATCCTGAGATTAAATCAATGTGATGCTGGATGTCCCTCTTTGGTGGTAACCCATCTGGTATCTCATTAGGAATGACATCTGCATATACTTTTAAAACTCAAGTTGCTTCTTCTGGAATTTGCATCATATCTTCACCTTCATGCCTTGAAATTAGTGGATAACAATAACCATCAATTTTCATCTCATTAGAAAATTCTTTAATAGCTAACAAATTTTCCTCTTTTGTCTCTTCATTAAGAGGCAACAATATCACCTTTGTACCATCTTTATAAAATGTGTAAGTATTCTTGGATCCATCATGGATGATCTTCCTATCAAATTGCCATGGCCTCCCTAGAAAAACATAGCATGCATCCATGGGAAATACATCAACACCACAATTCATCTGTATAACTTTTCTCTATGGAAAACTTCACCAAACATCTTTTATCAACCATAACTTCATTCCCTTCCTTAAACCATGAAATTTTATAAAGACTAGGATGCTCCTCACAATGCAATCCTAACTTTTCTACCATCTCTTTTGAAATTTTTATTTTCACAACTACCACCATCAATAATAACTTTGCATACCTTTCCACCTAAAGTACACTTTGTTCGAAAATATATTGGAACCGTCACCATGCATTACCTTCTTTGTTTTGCTCTAGTTCTTGTCTTGGATCTAACATGGTCCTCCTCATCATAAGATTCTCTCCCACATCTATTGTTGATACTTCAATAGTTGGATCTTCGAGTCTCAGCTTCAACGAAGTTTGCCCTTGAACGGTAATTTTGTCTTCTTTCTTGTCTTTGAGGACATTTATTGGCCTTGTGTCCTTGTTCTCCACATATGTAACAAACAATAGCTCTAGGTTGGTTAGGAAACCAACTTCTTGCTCCACCATAACCACGTCCTCTTTGGAATCCTCTTCCTCTTTGATGATACTAGAATCCTTGTCTATCATCTCCTTTTTTTATGTAGCTTGTGATGATTCTCCCCTTGTAGGGTTAAATCCACCTCTAGTGGTGTTGAAACCACCTCTTCCTCTCATTTGCATGGATTGTCCTCTTCTTGGACCAAATGTCCTTCTGGTAGCTTGTCTATTTTATTTTTCTTCTGCTTTCAAGGCTAATTGATAAGCCTATTCCATGATCATTACTCTATGCATGCTAATCTCATTTTTGAATAGAATATTTCAATCCATTCACATACCTTGCAGCCATTTGCTCATTTGTTTCTTCATGCTCCACTCTTATGGATAACTTGTAAAATTCATCTGTATACTCTTGTACACTCTTCTCTATTTACTTCAAATTTCAAAAGTCTTTTGTAGAGGGATTGAGAGTAGTATAATGGAAGGAACTTCTCTGTAAGCTTCTTCTCCATCTTGCTCCAAGTATTGATTCTTGGCTTGTTATTTCTTTTCCTCTCCTTCTACAAATGATCCCACCAGATCATGGCATGACCCTTCAACTTGGTGCATGTAAATTTCACCTTCTTCTCTTTAGACACAGTTCTCCATTCAAAGAACTTTTTCATGTTATTAATCAAATCAACCAGCTCCTCTGGTTGTAAACTTCCCCCATAGTCAAAAACATCAATATTTACTCTATCATTTCTTCCTTACAAAGCTCTGACCATTCTTTCTTCAAGTGATAGTGTTTCTTCCCTTGGAAACAATTCTTCTTCATGATCTTCATCATGAATTGTATCTCCTTATGTGTCTTCATCTCTTTGCCTTTTCCCCATGTTGTTGAACATTATGGATATATGTGCCATTTCTCTCTTCATCTCTTGCATATCTCGGTTTATTTGAACCAATCCTCCTCTTGATTTTCCTCTTTACATACCCACAAGATGTAATTAAGAACAACACAAATCCTCTCCTCCCTAAGATTCTACTTGCTCTGATACCACTTGATGTGGAGGCAAAAATTCTCACATGAATTCTAAATTCAATGCTTGAAACAAGAGAGAGGAATGAAGACAAGTCCTGACACACTTACAACACATTCATCATATTATCAATTTAAATAACAATAATCTTCACACGATCACATTAAAATCCTTAAACTTAAAATACCTTTGCTTTCCTAAAGAACTAAGGGAAAATACTATGAACCACTATGAAAACTAAGAAGGATTATCCATCCTTTTAAAGAAACATAAAAACTGAAAACACATTATTCATGGAGAAATACGCCATACTTCCACCATGAAGACTAAAAATAAGTGGGTAAGGTGGTATGACATGCAAATACACTCCACTTATCCCACTTAGACATATGATCATTAAGGACAAACCTACCCACTTGGAAGTTGGTATCCCACCTTCAAGAAGAGTTAAAAATGAGTGGATAATTCACTATTTGCATAGTAAAATTTGTCCCCCACCTTTAGGATCCACTAAAGCTTAATGGATCCTCCATTTTCTCCATGATCTTTTTGTACTTAAATGAAAATTTTCCATATCCACATAGGCAAGCATAAATAGTAAAAAAGTGGTGAATAGGATTAGTGTCACCTTGGAATAGTGTCAAATAGTGACCACCATGACACCTCACCAAAATAAACACATCATTAAGACACTTTACAACTTAGAAACAAATCACTAAGACACATAAGCAATTTGAATAGTGGTGCCACATCAATAACTTACCAAGATGATATAGTAATCCATCATGTATGTGATAGTCCAATTCTTCTACCTTCTTTTTGTGGGTTAGATCTTCATAGACATCTTTAAAATTAGCATCTCTAACATATTGTTCCTTATAACTTTCATACATCAAATAACTATGTTGTAAGAGAATAGATGCAGTAATAGGAGGTCTTGAAAGCATATCAACTACCTTGTTATGTACCTTTCTTATCTCTGATTACGATATGGAATTGTTGCAGAAATTACATACAACGAAAATGCCTTGATTGTTATAGCTTTGACTATGATTGGAGATATTGTACAGGCTGGTGATCCATATGGATGATTCTCTTTGCCCATTAAGTAATGCTTCTATTTTTTTACAATTTGAATCAAAACATACAACTCTTTATCATAGGTAGGATATCACTTTACCATACTTGTGAAGGTTTTAGAATGGTAACAAATAAGCTTTCACTTTTGTTTCAAAACTACACCCATGGCATAATCGCTTGCATTGGATTCAATCTTGAATGGCTACCACAAATCTGAAAGTGTTAAAACTAGGGTTATGTTTATCTTTTCTTTCAGCGTGTTAAAGGATTTTTTATGCTTATCTCTCCACTAAATGTTACATCTTAATTTCACCCTAAGACAAATAAACTCTTTAATTTGTTGATTAGTATCTAATTACTATTGCTTTGATTTTGAGATTTATGACTTATACGGTAATGAGATAGTAATATTATTGATTTGAGTACATGATGTGATAATTGTATGTTATATTTTATACATTATGGATATGTATTAGTTAGTTGTGCATCATTAATATTTTTGATGACTCGGACTAACTACCAACTTGTTGTGAGGTGGATGCAAGATAGGTCATACCCTCAGAGTTGATGAGGGAAAGCATCATTGAAGAGGATCGGCTAGATGGAGCAATTGGGAGAATACTAGTGAGAAAATGCTAGTGATCCTACACACACGCACAATAGATTTAAATGACATTTATGTTGAAATATTAGTGTGTATTACTTGTGATGATTTGTGTGTGTGGAAATTACTTTAGTATGCATTTAATTTCTTTAACCTAATTAACTTGATTTTTGAATTTAAATTATAGAAATAAATATATTAATGTTAATAGATGTAATTATGATGGAAATAATTATCTTGCAAGTAAAAGAAAAATCAATGACATAAGTATCTTTATAAAGAATAATTTATGAAATTTAGAATTATATATGATATTTATTTAGAAATTAGGAAATGGATTTTAATTATTATTATTTACGTTAAATTTAACATGTTAGTTTGATGAGCTTTAGTGAAAGATAAGGAATTTTACGAAAATTAATAAATTTAGAATTTAAGTTAAATGAATTTACTTAAAAATAGAAAATAAAGATATGATTAATTAAGAAAGAACTTTAGTGGATATTGAGTAAACAAAGGGAATTGAAAAAAAGATGGCATAGTAATCTTTAAAACCAAGTTTTAAAAATAATAAAGATGACACTTAGAAAAATTAAAGAGTTTGCATGAAAAATGGGTAGCACATAATTTAGAAAGTTTGTGTTATAAATAAAGGGGTGATTGGGAGAATTAAACACAGATGGTTACAGAGAGAGAAGAGTTAGAAAGAGGAGTAAAGGAGAAGAAATTAAGGTTGGGTAGAAAGAAATCAAAGTAAGAAAAAAGTGTATTATCTGGTTAATTTTGTGAGTTCTTTTAGTATGTTTGTGAGTAAAAATATTGTTTGAAACCTGTGTTTTGATTACCGAAAACCTAAATATTAATTTAAGCTTTTGTTTATTCTAACCAAGCTTGTGTTTACCTACTAAGGTTATTGGATGAATTTTGGGTATTACATTTTAGTTGTTTAGGGGGAGCATAGCATACCAAGAGGTTGTGTTTCACTTGTCATAGCAACATTATCAATTTTATAATCCCTCCATAATATATTTTAGCCTACATTCCAAATGATAGACCATGTTGTATTTGTAAGAAGCTGGATTATATAGTTATTATTTAGACCTGTGTTTTACACCAAAATCACTTTATGTAATCTTGCATTCCCTATGCCTTGCTTATTAGCCCATGTAACTTTTATTAACATATGTTATTTATGGTGTCCCATAAATAAGAGGTTGTAATTGTCTTTAGCTGCGTTGAACCACATAAGACGCTTTGACCTTTGACAACATGTTCATTTTAGCAGACCTGCATTTTCCCTTCTTTGTATGTGTAAATTGCTTGAACCATGTTGAAATATTTAACCCTATGTCTTGATTTAAAGGGGCTACGTTGATTTTAGTGAGGAGTTTTATCTATTTAAAAGTTGCATCTCACTTCCATATAGCATCATTATATTGATGCATTTCAATTTTGTCTTAAGCCACGTATACCCTGATGTCAGCATCCCTCTTTGTATTGTGTCCCTTTTTCATAGGCAACGTGGTCTTTAGCTTAATTTATGTGTTGCTGAAGATAATTATAGATGTTAAGTTTTGAATTAAAACCTCATAGTAGGATGGGTCCTATGTAAAAATATGAAAGAATATATTTTAAGTATAAATAAAGAAAATTCAGCTTAGCTATATAATTTTTCATGTGCTTGAAAACTAGTAAGTTGAATTACAAAATAGGGCCAAGGACTTTTTGTAGAAAGGGATATGCAAATATAAACCAATTAGATTCCACTTATGTAAGTTGTAGAAGCAAGCAGGTTACTTTTCATAAAAGAAGAAATAGATATTTTATATGGTTAATTAAATATTAGTTTTCTTAGACATGCATGCATAAATAGTCACTATATAGAACATATCCGGATGGTATGACTTAGTATGCAATGTATTGTTATCAAAGTGTTATTTTGTGTTAAATAGTACGTGTCAGATTCATGATGCATTGGTGAAATCAATATTTGAGATTGTTCTATCCTTAAAATAGGAGAAAAATATGTATGAGTTATGGGAATGCATTGTTTATTATAGATATGTTTGTTTTAGAAAATATATTGATGATACTAATAGGTAGTGAGACGGGTTCTACTAGCCTAGGTAGTACCACCAATAGATAATCCGATCAAGTGGTGTGTTATGAAATTGATCGATCTAAATGATCGTATATTATTTAAAAATTTTGGTCAAAGTACTATAGATGTACATTGTCATTTCATATATTTGATTTTCATAGTGTATGATATCATGTTAAAACGAATTTCTTTATGGTACACTACATGTTTTTAGAAATCTTACAACACACAGAGTACTAGTACGTCTCACTGGATTATCACACTATTTTATCTACCTATCTGTGAAGGGAAGGCCATTTCCTGATAGAATATTATGCGAGGGATCATTGGTCCGTGGTTGGAGTGGTAAATCACTCGAATGATGCTCTCTCTCCGTACTACAGTACTACCTCGAGACAACATTTGAGATTATTAGTGATACACGAGCTAACATTCTGAGATTATCTGTTATTGTAGTAGGTTGTATGATGAAGGAATGTAATTGTATTATGTACTTGTATATTGAACAACAATTAATATATTGTCAAACTAGTTGTAGTTGTGTCTTGTGATGATTACTTTTTAAAAAATTGTATAAGATTTATGTTGTATGCAGTAATTGAATTTGAAGCACTATTGTTCTTAGATATGATGTAGATGTTATATTATTTATTTTTGTAGAATGAATGTTAAATTAATTGTTTATTTGTTAAAAAAAATTACTGTATTTTCTTAAGCACAATTTGAAGGGTTGTGTCATTTGGTATCAGAGCTTAAGTTCAAACTCTACGATTGAATGAGTTCGCTAACATTTTCATATTCTTATTTTTAGTGTGAAGGAAAAATAGTGAAAAGAAGAGCATCAGGTGAGGGTCCTTCATATGTCAACAACAACCCTCCCTTTGATCCTAATCTTATTTCTATCAAGCATTCAAATAAGTTGGATCAGATCCTCGTATCCATGAAGTATATCAAGGATCAGATTAAAGCCTTAATATAAGAAGTTCACAGCCAATGTGAAGAAGAATGTCAGGAAGTACCTATTGAGCACCCATTCAAACAAGAAGGCCCACTTGATGCTAGAACTCAATTACATAATTGTCTAGGGACATGAAGAAGGTGAATCCACCAAAGTTTGATTGGACTGTTCTGGGTGATGGAGCTGAGGCTTGGTTGACAGAGATAGAAAAATATTTCAAGATTCAAAACTACTCAAAAGTCACCAAAGCAACTTGGGGAGCTTACCAATTGGCAGGTGAGATAGCCACATGGTGGGCCAATAAAAAAATTGAAAATGAACCTTAGATACACCACCACAACCTAGGAGCAATTTGTGACATTGTTCATATCACGATGGCTACCTCAATTTTACTTTGATCAAAATCTCATAGATTTCCAGAATTTGAGACAAAAAGAATTATTAGTAAATGAGTAATGCGAGTAGTTTATCAAATTTCTAATGTACATACCATGATACCAAGTAGATGAGAGATTCAAAATCAAGAATTTTATCATGAGACTAAAACCCTAGATAGGTGGTGAGGTAGATGTGCATAGACCTCCCACCATGGACCAAGTTTTTGAGAAGGTAGTAAAACAGGAACATAAGCTAAAGTCTCTTGTTCAGGTTAGGGAAAAGAACATGAATTTTTTTGAAAATTCTAAGTCAACATTGAAGAAGAACTGGAAGCAAAGGAAAAGAAACTTCAAGGGGCAACCAAATAACCAAAATGCCAAATTCAATAGGGGTTTCAATAACAAGAAATCTAGAAATGACTTTAAGGGCAACTTTTAGGGAAACACTCAATCTGATAGGGAAGGACCACCAAGTAGTTGTTTCAATTTTGGAGGAAATCATTATGCTCATGAATGCCCTGAGAACAAGTCAAAGAACAAAGGTCCAAATCCTCAATAGGGCAATTTTTAGTAGTGTATTCATGCAGCGATTGATAATTGACGACCATAATTTCAAGAAATACCCATAAAACTATCAGGGATTTTATTTGGACATCTAGTTTCTATTTTAATAGATACAGGGGCTACTGAATTTTTTATATCTCCTAGAATGCTTTACAAATTTCCTATAAAATTTGAATATATAGAAAATGCATGGTTTGTTCAGTATGAGAATGACTCTAAAGTCATGGTTAATCAGTGTTTGGTTGAGGCAGTAATCAAGTTACCTAAATTTTCAAAAGTAGTATATTTATATGTAACACCACTAGGGTCATATGACATGATCTTAGGATTTAACTGGATTTCTAAACACAAGGCCAAGGTTGACTGCTATTTAAAGAAAGTTGAGTGTTTGGATGACTTTGGAAATCAGACACAAATTCAGGGAGAGATAAGAGAGTTGTGGCTCAGGCATATTTTTGTAATGCAACTCAGGAGGGCTTGAGAAAAAGGGTGCCAAGCATTTATCATCAAGATAAATGAGATGGAGGAATATATGGAACCATCTCTCTAAGATTACCCATTTCTTAGATATTTCCATGATATGTTTCCAGAATAACTATCGGGTTTACCTCCTAAATGTGAGTTCGATTTCACTATCAACATCATCCTTGAGTAAAAACCACAATCTAAGGCACCATATAGGATGACAACCACTGAGTTGGTTGAATTTAAGGGTTGTGTCACTAAAAGACTTGTTTAGTACTTATCAAAACATACAAAGGAGATGCAATCAATGAAAAGTTAGCAATAAACTTTTTCCAATATTGGACTACCCCTAAGAAGCTTCTAACTATAGTTACATCATTAAAGTTTGGCCATTTCATTATGACTTCAACTTTAGAGGGATCAATTTTCAGTTTACCATCCGCTACAACATAGACTAAATATATTAAAGATGTTTCACCAAATTCACATTTAGACATCTTTAGATACAATTTCTCCCGTTGCAAAGTTTATAAGACTTTATTAATATGTTGTATATGAACTTCCCAATTTTGACTAAAGATCAAAATATCATCTAAGTAGACTCTTACAAAATCATCAATGAATGAACTAAATACATCATTCATAACCCACATGAAAGTGGCGGGAGCATTACAAAGTCCAAAAGACATAAGCCACTCAAAAAGACTTTGCTTAGTTTTGAAAGCAATTTTTTAAATATCACCTTCATTAATTCTAACTTGGTGATAACCACTTATTATGTCTTAGTGAAATAAACAATATTTTTCAATTGATCTAAGAGATCATCAATATGAGGAAGAGGGTAGCATTTTTTTACCATAATCTTGTTTAGTGCTCAAAAATATATACACATCCACCAAGTACCATCTTTCTTTGGCACCAAGACAATTGGCGAACCACATGGAGACGTATTTGGCTATATTACCTCTCTTGCGAGTAATTCTTGAACTTGTTTCTTTATTTATTCATTTTCTACCACAAACAACTTTTATATGCCAATATTAGGAAGATGTGCATCTTGTTATAGTTGTATCTCATGTTGAATATGTCTTTTAGGTGGTTAACCTTGTGGATCCTAAAAAACATCATTATAGTTATACATAATCTTAACTATTCATGTATATGTTTAGGACCATAACTTTTTATAGTCTTGTATTTATCACCATCCTTAGCTTTTACAACCATGAGTACAAAGTTATTGCTTGCATTGACAAGCCTTTTCATCTATCCTACAGATACAAGTGATAAGTTTACTTTTATCATATGAGCCCTAACAATGTATTCAACCCCATCTTTTACAAACAAATATGTATTCTCTTCCTTATAGAAGATTGCTTTTCTATCATGCAAATAAGAACTTTCAAGTACAATACCACAAATATCAAGTGGAACCACATCTAACTCTACCTTATCAATGAACTTAGAGGCGATTACAAATCTTAACCTGCATGTTTTCATGACTTGCAATTTAGCATCATCACATTCCCATCCTAAAGGGTAAGGCTTAGGATGTGATTTAGTTTCAAATCTTAATTTGTTCACATCTTCTTCAGAAATGAGATTAGCTTGAGATCTACTATAAAAAAGAGTATCTATCTTAGTATGTTTAGAAATCACTCTAATGTGGAACAACTCATTTTTTTTTTTTCATGCATAGATTTAAAATTTAAATAAGAATGAGAATTAAAATATTTAGTGTTATAAAAATAATAAGATGAATCTTGCATGCCCATGGCAATGACCTTGGTCTCACCACTAAAATCGGATCCAAGATCTTGTTGTAGTACTACAATAGTCTTCTTATCTCTCTTGTTCCCGAACCATTAGTGTTATGGATGGGCTTCCAACACTTAGCATCTTCATGGCCTTCTCTGTTGCAATGAAATTAAAAAGGCTTCCCATCCTCTATCTTAATCGTGGAGGTATGTTTCATCTTACCCTTTCCTTTACCTTTGATTTCAGGGGATTTACTGAGCTTTTTTGTGAAGTGTTCTCTATCCTTAGTCCCTTTATCCCTTGATTTACTATGGGTAGCTTGGACACAAACTTCAAAAAGAATATTGGGGTTAAACATAAGGATTACATGCCTTAAGTGACTATGTAACCCACCAATATATTTCAAAAGGGTGTCTTGAGTGTAAAGAGGAATAACAAACACCAAAGACCTTTTTCTAAACTTTTTAATGTAATTTTGTACACTTTGACCCTTACTTTGCCTTAAATTTTGCCAATCTATAGTAGCTTGTTGTATATAGCCTAATGGATAGAATTGTTTTTTTAATGTAAAAGCAAAATTGGCCCAAGAAGAAATCACTTTACCATACTTAAAGAAGATCCTCTTGTGTCTTACTTTTCCACCAAATTAGTATTATACCACCCAAACAAAGAGTAGCTAGATGAATTTTTTCTTCGTCATCGTCAATCTTCTGAACCCTACAATATACTTCTATCTGCTTGATTACATGATCCAAATTTTCTGCACTAAGATCTCCATTATAGATTGACAAATCAAACTTAACATATAACTTAACCTTAGAAGAAACAAAATCAGAAACTTTCTTTTACTTATCATCATAGAAAGAAGAAGAAGGTTTAGATGGAGGAGGTTTAGGAGATTCTTGTCCTTTCCCCTTACCATTGGTTGAGGGTTCTTCCTCTTGTTTACCTTCACTTTGCATCTTCCTTTCATGATACAACTCTTCCACCATACTCTTCATCTCAAAAAAGGCTTGACCAAAGACCACTTATGATTCTAGTTCTCTTTTAAGAAAATCCATAGCTTGACTTGCACATTTTACACCAATTGCAGGCTTATATTCTTCAAGTGATTCTTCACCACACTTGTTCTTAGACCTAGTTAGCATGTACAATGAAAAAATTTAAATCTAAAAACCACGTTAAAATATCTCCGATCAACAACTTTGATACCAAACTTGATCTGAATTATTAGTTAATGCAAAATGTTCACTATTTGTGAATTTTAGATATTCATAACAATTTTTTTAATTTACATTATTTTATGTGGAATTGGCTTATTTGATTAAAATCAAGTTTAATACTGATTAAAAACATTAATTAAATGAATATAAACATAGTAAATGTAAATCAAATTGATAACGAAGTTTACCCTTTTGGAGGTTACGTCTCCAGATTCGAAAAGCACTCAAACTGATCTATTAAATGGTGCAAAACACACTGTGTATACTATTTACACCAAAATATAGATTTGGTCTACAAAAATAACATTTGCTCTGCTTTTAAGAAGTCTTTGCAACAATATCATGTATGGGAGTTGCTCTTCTTGTATAAAAAAGACGCTTACTTATTTCTTACTTGCTCTACTTCAAAGGCATATCTTTGCTTGAAACTCATAGCATATCTTTGGGGCTTGTTTTTAGATGTTTCATGTGTCAAAATATTATTTGTATACATGTCAAGCACTGATTGGGTCATTGGTACACATCAAGTCACTATGCTAACATCATCATTTTACCATACTTGCTTCAACATGTCATAAATTTTGCATACGAAGTCTGTTTGACCCCATTCAAAATTTGTTGGATTCATCTCAATGAAATCTTTGATGTTGAATTTTTTTGAATAGGGTTGCAGACCATTTTATCATATCGATATGGGGATCCTCTTATATGGCTAGATTGGAGTTTTTACATTTTTGTCTTGTTATTAGTTTTACTTATTAGATTAGATTATTGTTTGTTTAGATTAGTTTGTATTTAAAAAGTCACAAAAAAGCTAAAAAACAAATTCATCCCCTTCCTCTTTGCATTGAAAATTGTGGTTGCATCTATATACAATAGATCTATAAGAACAATAGCTTGCATGATATATTAAAGATAAATAGTTTTTTTTTTTAACTACAGCCAATAACAACTTTTAGTTTTTACTTTTGGCACATACAACTTCACACAACACAAACAAGCAACTTTCATATAGATTTGCATAAAAAATCTAAAAAAAGAAATTACATTTCGAATCATTTTTATCTTCTCGCATGCTAAGAAAAGTCATTCAAAAACATAAATCATAACCTAAATCATAATTTATTTAGTTGGACATCAAATTTAGTTGCATATAAGGTTCATAATAATAAAAAACCAAAAATTTGCATTTAGCTTTGCACTCACAAACTAGATCTCAAAATTTAAAATTTGCATTATATAAATATAAAATATGAATTTTAGGTTTAGTTTTTCATTTGCATATTTAGATTTTAAAGTATACATTATCTTCTCATTATGTCCACCTCAAAATGCTAAATCAAAAACATTCATTCTAACAAACGTAGATAGATTTATGCACTCTATAAATCAGAAAAATTGACAAAATTAACTACATTGTTTAGATTTAATTTTAATTTTAATTTTATTAACTATTACATCCATAAATATTCAATAAAAGAAAAAAAGAAAAGCTTTTAATTTCTTTGATTTCAGTATTGTTATTTTCAATAATAGTGTAGTTTATTTTTTCATTCTAAAAAGCCTTGTTTAAACACAAACAAGCCCAACAGGACCTTGTTAAATAAAACACCCAAATTTTAAAATCAGTAAGCACACATTTTGTAAGTCAAACCAAATAAACTATACACATCAAAATAATAAGTCTAAACAAAAAAAAATGCTTTAAAACTTTTAAATAAATGTTTGCCTCACTCTTGATTGACGCTGCCTGAATAAACTCATTTACATAGAATAAGAATGTTTCCAAGAGTAGCTTCCCCAATATCAATAAGAAACATTCAAAATGACATAGACTTGGAGTTTTAACTGCAAGTCTTTCGTTCTAATCCTCTTCCTAACCTCATCATTACTTAGTTAGACATGCTTGATGAGCAAACCCAACTAACAAAAGCCCAACTAGTGAGATAAATCCAACTTCTAGCCTGTCGAGCCCATGATTTATAAATCTGATTCTTTCCCTTTTATCCTTTAGTCTAGATTCACCATATTTCATTTTCTTCACAAATGACATTATCTGAGCAATCCCAACCTGATAAAGTAATCCAAATTCTTAGAGTTTTCCAACCTAATTTCAACTAATTCCCAAAACCTAGTATAGACTAAGATATTCACTTCTTTATCTTTCTCAACTTTGGAGATTCTTGGAACACTATCACACCTCAATTTCCTACCATAAATGACAATTTTGACATAACAGAACTACTCTGGGATAAACATGAACATCCTATACCATGTTACTCAAAACTTTGTATTGGTAGCTTGTCCTAACATATCAACCCTTAAAGCTCTTACTATTCAGATTTCTTAACCAATCTAACCTAATCAACCTATCTAATGGACCACATATAACATCATCCTTTCATTGATTGTCTCGGTTAAACCTCGAGAAATCGAGTGCACAAAGGTTAGTGTGTCACTTT
The DNA here is from genome assembly GCA_037957365.1 of Torreya grandis. Classification (NCBI taxonomy): domain Eukaryota; kingdom Viridiplantae; phylum Streptophyta; class Pinopsida; order Cupressales; family Taxaceae; genus Torreya; species Torreya grandis. The sequence continues at coordinate 1,363,134 of JARHVA010000010.1, read as the reverse complement.
TTGTGTTTATAAATTTGGTGAAAGTGATGTGAAAGGATTATCCTTTTTCTTTATTTCCTCCATCCTTCTCTCTTCATCCATTTATTTTTGAGGTGTTCGTACACCTTTGAATATGTAAGGACATGTGTTTGATAGGACTTTCAACCTTGAAGCTTATGGAAAAAGTTGTTAGCCTCCAATAGAAGCTTCTTTTTTTAGTTGGAATAACATCTCCAATCAAAATACGGAGAACCAATATTATTTCCACAACTCCTCTTTTTTCACCTTACAAACCAAGTCCTGTGTAGTGAGTTAGGAGTTTTAGGATTCTTTTGAAATCAGTAACTATCATGACTCCAAAAACATGACCCTTACCACTGGAGGTGGGATCTACTATCAACTAATGACCAAACTTGACATTAGTCTACAAAACCTTGACATCAAAAGCATGGATAGGTTTGATCATTATATTGAGAGGATCCGCTTTCTAGAAGACAAGCTCAGTAGATTGTAATTACCCCCACATATATCAAACACAAATCAAAACACTTTCATACCACCTGAGTAGACTATGACTCCTCCTCCTAAGTTATCCAACGAGAACCAATTCATCATGGGCTACCAATCCTTTCATTTAGAGCCTCTTGTGAGAGAGGTTCCCAAACCCATCACCAATGTTACACCAAATAAACTCATCTCTACCTCGGTGGGTCACATTTGAGATTTGGATTATAACTACATTTATCTCTAAATTGGTTCTTTTAACCAAGGGCTGACCTCAAATCTCAACAATCAAAGTCATTCATCTTCTAGTCTTATTATGGTAATATCTTACCAACTACAGTAATATAAACCTAAACCTGTCGTAGCTAGCTACATACCAAACCAAAATCCTAGGGATATCCTTACTTACAGGGTACCTAATCACATCGCATCAAACATACCCCCATCCTACCAACCTCCCACACAAGTTTCCATTAGAGGTTATTTATCTTATCCTCCCCTAAAAATGTTGCTGACCAACACACCACCATCCATCACTCCTAACTATGTGATGACCAATACACCAACCACATATACTCCACACTTACAAGTGCCATTCAAAACACCCCCTTACAACTCCATACTTGTGTACTATAACATGTTTTATAAATCCACTTAGTTGGATAACTATGTCCTTACATACTATTCTTCACCTTCTCAATAGACATCCTCTCTACTTGGTTGTTTTGTGCCCATTTCTTGTCCAATTCCTCTCCCTTAAGCTTATCCTAACACACATTTGGTGGATTTTGGCATCATGGGGACTTATGCAAAATACCTTAAGAAACCTCTTGATCACAACATGCAATGGTTTATCCTATCATGACTCTTTCTTGAACTCCCCAAATACAAGGGGTGGGAAAGGGGGTGTATGGAAATCCAAATGCAAATATTAAAACATAAGTTACAACCATTTGAGAGATTATACCTTTGGATGGGGTAGTAACTAAGATGCTTCTCAAAACTATAGAAAGAATTGCTTTAGATTGGTATTACAGCCTCCTTGAAGCTTCCGTCCATTCTTTCTACCAACTCATGGCTGAATCTATGAAAGCATTTGACATGAAAAAATTTGCTTCAAACTAGTATACAGGATCCTACTCTTTCCCATCAAACAAAAACCTAATGAGTATGTTACCCACTTTATTGTGAGGTGGTGGCAAGTGATATACTCCTTTGCTAGTGATCGTCACATGGACCAAAGAGAGTTATGTGATATCTTTTTACATTCTCTCAATAAATAAATAAGGAAAGGTGTTAATTTTTTCCCCTACACATCTTACGAAGAATCATCTAAAAGTGCACCTAGGATAAATCAAAACCAAAGGCATAGGGATCACAATCTCAATGTATGTTACCTTTTTCATAGGGTTGTTGGTCATGATACCTGAGCATGTAGTGAGTAAAACAAGTTTATTTAACAATTCACTGAAGACTAAAAACAAACATTTGTAGGCATGTTCTTGTTAAATACAAATGCAAATGCAAATCCATAACCCTCTCCAACATGTTTTGTGGTGCCTAAAAAGTCCAACTTGTGCATCTATCAAAACTTGTTTCCTAATAATCAATAATACAATATTAAAAATCAACCACAAGATAACCCAATAAACCAACCCTTGCCAATTAGTACTCATGATGCCGAAGCTTCCACCTTTGTACCAAATAATCTTGATGTGGCTCCCCAACTAGGACTTCAGGGAAAGATTAAAATGATAGGTGCCATTAAGTTATAAACATATGAGGATGCAAACACCATCACTCGTAGAATGGAGTACCAATAAATGATTCCCCATCCAACAAGTGTCTTTAATATTGACATTTAAATCAATCCCAAACCTAGGGGGAATAATGACCTTGTTGTTAACCTTACGAAGACGTTTTTCCCACATCTTCTTCATGGACCTACTCAAGAAGTCTCTGGCCCATTGCTTGGAATTATTTTATGCCTTAGGATTGTGGAATTTGTATAGCCTTGCACCTCCTCCACAATCCTAAATAAACCATATACATATAAACATGTATCCACTTGGGCAAGATTAAAGATACTTGACTAATTCTTTGATCTTAGGAACCTCTCCCCAAATGTCAAGATGGATAGGAGAGGAGATCCAACCTTGTAATTACAAGTTTGGATTTATAATATCTATGTCAAGAGGGTAATGGTTAACAATATGTATATTTTCAATATCATCCCCTTCTCGTTTCTCCAAAATCTTGGTTATGGAAAAACCCACTACTCTACGATTATAAGCACCTTGTGAGGCTATGATAGCTTTAAGTCCTCTTCAATTGGGACCATTGTGTTGCCTGTTACTTTGGGTCCCAAAATTGTGCTAACTAGATTTTATGTCATAGTAAATGACACTAACTACAACATGATCCTAGGGAGGCCTTGGATCCATAAGATGAAGGCAATCCCTTCTGCCCTATTTTAAGAAATCAAATTATTTCATTTAAGAATGTTTTTTATTGCCCAAAGTGATCTGAGTGATTTGATATTCATAAAAAAACCTTTAGAAAAGACCAGGGCTGCACATTGATTATTATTTACCTAGAAATGGTGTAGTGAAGCCTTCTCCACCATCCAAAGACAAAGACCTCATCATGACTATGATGTGTTTTGAAATAGAGTTCTTGGAGTTTTAAAGCTTCATCAAGTGAAAAACTTGAGTAAAAAGGTGTAAAAACAATGGAAAAAATTGGTGATAATTTTTTTTCAATAACACCAATTATTTCTCGACCAAGTCTACAGTTGAGATCATTAGCATCTTAGAGAAGGATGAACCTATCAGGATCCCATTTGACCTATATGGGGTTGGGACTTATAGTACCCATATATCTCTTGGTTTATAGGGTCTTAATTCCACTATCAAAGTCCATCATATTGGTGTGGTAGAAGTCTTGGGGCATGAAGGAAAACCTCCCAAAGAACCCGATAATTTCCCCCCTCCATGTAATCAACCAACACCTCATTACGAAGGGGCAACATGTTGTTTAAACATTAGGATAGATAATGAAACCATTGACCATCATCTTGCTCATCAAGTACTTGAATAAGGAATTCACACTTTGAACCAAAACACTATAGATGTTAACATTAGTTCTGAGGAAAAGTAAAAATCCTCAAACTTGGGTCTTCTCTCTCCCCTAAGGAAGTAGAGGACCATAAAAAGCCTCTCATTGAGTTTTCACAAGATTTTACTTTCCCTTGATCAGATATGAAAAGACATAAAAATGATCATGCATTATGATGATTACTATCAATACCATAAGAATGTTCATGAACTCCCTATCCAAGTAGGATACCTTGTTATAAGACTCAATAAAATAATTGATAAAAATAAAGGAGAAGGTTGAAAATTCATACCTAATTAGTTAAGCCCATATTTATTTACAAAATAATTTAACAATGAATATTTTTTATTATGCACCTTGGAGGGCAAGGAGTTCAATGTGTTAGGTTGTGGAGCTAAAAGCTTCATTGATGCAGACATGGAGAAGGCCATTGGAGGGGTTGTTGAGGGTTGTTGAGTTGCAGAGCAACTGACGTCAGTCTGATCAGCCGACGTCGGTAGGATTGTGAAGAGAAGCAATCGACGTCGGTCAGGGATTGGCCGGCGTCAGTCACCTCCAGGTAGACAGGGACCGACATCGGTCACCTGTGTGGTTCGGACTGTGGATGTTACGGGCAGTTAGCTAACGAACCAAGTGTTTGCATGATGAGAGCTATTTTTAGACTGAGAGCTGTGGATCTAATTATTGTAATTGGATGTCTAATTATTGTTTGGATGAGATCTATATAATAGACTCATGGTTGTATTGTAAAGTTGTTCTAATTTGAGTTGAGCAAAGTTAGCTCCTTCTGTGTGTGAGGTGAGCAAGGGTGTTCCTCCTAGTTCCACAGCAGTACCAAGGTGGGTGCTGGATTGGAGAGTCAGCTGGATTCTTCGTGTATGTATGATCTTGGTCATCAGGTGAGCATGGCCCTTATAGGAGATCTACATGGTAAGTAAGATCTTTGATCTGCAGGTGTGTGTGTGTGCAAGGTCAAGGTTCACAGGTGTGCAGAACTAGTATTGATTTGTAGGTTGGAGATCGGATAAGACAGCAACACAACAGGGAGCAAGATCAGGCAGGATCTACTTGGAGTACGGTGTGTACTCATTGGTATGTACGTGGAGTACATGGAGAGCTAAGAGGAAGGCAAAGTAGTTCCTTCCATAAGTATGGTCTGTTGAAGTGCAGATTATTGCAGGTTCATGGGAGATATACTTGAAGTACTTTGAGTACTTGTGGAGTGCGTGGAGCACAGGTGTAAGGTGAACACCAACTCTGTGTTTGAGTTGGGTGTTGGGACCTAGTAGAGAGAGCTTTGAGGAGAGAATTACTGTTCACTTGAGGTGTGGGAAACCTCTGAAGAGGTGGTGGAGAAGAAGTGGCATCTTCTTTATTGTATTCTTTTCTGTAAGAGTTATGAATACAAGTTGTGTATTGTCTCTCATATTCTGTGTTATTCTGAATTCTAGTTACTTGTGAATCTGGTTAATTTCCGCATATTAAGTTGCTTGGTTTGGTAATCAATTGTGTGCTTCCGGTGTTTCACATCTTGACAAGTGGTATCAGAGCTAAGGTTGCAGTAAGCAGGTTTTGTGTTTGGTTACAGGTCACTCTCAGGGGTTTCTGATTGAGTGGGAGTAGAGCAATGGCAGATGAAAGTAAGCTAAGAATGGAGGAGTTGAAAAGCACAGATGGTCACTTAAGGTCCCATGGAAAGAAAGAGCAGGTAAAAGAATATTGTTGGTTGGTAGAAGATCAGCATGAAGAAACTGAAGAAGCAGATGTTGCAGGTGTTGTTGCACAGGATGCTCTGGGAGGTTTCTTGGATAAAGTTGAATCTAGGATAACAGATTCAGTTGCCTCTTTCCATGCAGCCCCTAGTAGAGGAGCTGGTGAGCCTTGCCAAAGAATTGGCAAAGGGGAAGTGAAGCTGAAATTGCAGGTGGCCGACACACAGGTGTTGATGAAGGTCATACAGGTCCCAGGTTTGGAGATATGGCTAATTTCTTCAGAAAGATTGGGTGATGAGAGATGCACAAGAACTCTCACATCGAATACACTTGAATTAGCTGGTGGTAAGAAAACATGTACACTTTATCTACTTGTTTATATTAGTGATTCTTCTTTTGTAGTGGAGACGTGGCTTTGTAGGCTTGGTCACATGAGCAGGAAGGAGATGCATGTTCTTAAGCGGAAGACAGATATATTTGATAGGCTTAAGAACTGGAAAGCCTTGGTGTTCTTGGAGGAGATGGCAGATAGAAACCAGTGGATGGTGCTGGATACTTCTGAGCAGAGCAGTTTGGACATGGAGATTGATTCAAAGGAGCTCGCGGGTAAAAAGTCATCACTCACAGGTGAACACAGATACTGACGTCAGTCAGGAGGAACCGGCATCGAACAGACAGGTGCCGATGTCGGTCATGTGCAGACCAAAGCCGATGATGTCGTGCAGGGTAAGACCGACATTAGTCAAGAGGACCAACGTCAACAATAGGTAAGACCGACGTCGGTCAGGAGGACCGACGTTGGCAACAGGAACACCGACATTGGCAGGTTGGTAGTCAGGGACAGACGCATGGGAACTGACGTCGGTCAGATGCAGACTATGGAGTGACCGAGGTCGGCCACTGTAACGGATTTTGGGTGGACATCATGCTGTCAAGGAGTCTCAAACACCCATACGGAGGACTGAAGACGTAAGTAGGCCCTCAAATTCGTTGTTCCTCTTCTTTATACTCGTTGCTGATTGTAGAGCAGGAGGATCCAGGAAACAGGTGGGAGCATGGCAGGGATATGATGCAGAACCAAACGGGAGTTTTGGTAGGGTTGCCAACCGGTGCGAAAGCACAGAGACGAATGGATTCCTTAGTTGAAGAATAGAGTGAATGGACACGTGAGACGGAAGACCAGGCATATGGTCTTGAGGAAGCTGCAGGACAGTGGTACAGGTTTTGACAGGGGGATGATAGAGCATGACTCTAGTCAATGTCAGGGTAACTACTGTGGTTTGTCTTACCAGGTGGATGATGAGTCACGACATCATTTTGTTGCTGTATGTGGATGGTATATTTGCTAGCAGGGTTTGTATATACAGGGTTTTGCTGAGCTAAGGGTAAGATTAGTTCAGTGGCATGTCAAGAGGAGTTTGGACCAGCGAAATTCTTTGACATGGGAGGCATGGAGATCACAGGTTGATTTTGTCTCCAGTGGGAGCTGATGTGAATCAGGTGTTGGTGAGGTTCATTACGCAGGATGCAAAGCTGGAGCACACTAAGGGCTGGACAGGTACAGTGTCTGAAATCACATGAGGTCTAGTATAAACCTGAGTACTCCCATGCAGTGGGAGCTGTCAGAGAGTTAGGAGCCAATTCGGGGAAGTGCGTTCTCAGGTATTTGAGAGGGACCAGCAGCAGGGATTCATGCTATGCAGGGTCAGGACTTCACTACATGTGTTTGTAGGTTCGGATGTGGCAAGGTACTCGGATGACAGGAGGTACACCACGGGATGTGTGGTGGGTTGTCTTCAGGGTTGAGCTTGAAGAGAGATACAAACCAGGAAATAGATTAGACAGAGTACAAGTTCAGGTACAGTGTAGTTGTTTATCTCCAAGTGGGAGATTGTTAGGTTATGGAGCTAAAAGCTTCACTGATGCAGACATAGAGAAGGCCATTGGAGGGGTTGCTGAGGGTTGCTGAGTTGCAGAGCAAATGGCGTCGGTCTGATCAGCCGACATCAGCAGGATTGTGAAGAGAAGCAACCGATGTCGGTCAGGGATCGGTCGGCGTCGGTCACCTCCAGGTAGATAGGGACCGACGTCGGTCACCTGTGTGGTTCGGACTACAGATGTTATGGGCAGTTAGCTAACGAACCAAGTGTTTGCATGATGAGAGTTATTTTTAGACTGAGAGCTGCGGATCTGATTATTGTAATTGGATGTCTAATTATTGTTTGGATGAGATCTATATAATAGACTCATGGTTGTATTTTAAAGTTGTTCTAGTTTGAGTTGAGCAAAGTTAGCTCCTTCTGTGTGTGAGGTGAGCAAGGGTGTTCCTCCTAGTTCCACAGCAGTACCAAGGTGGGTGCTGGATTGGAGAGTCAGCTGGATTCTTCGTGTATGTACGATCTTGGTCATCAGGTGAGCATGGCCCTTATAGGAGATCTACATGGTAAGTAAGATCGTTGATCTGCAGGTGTGTGTGTGTGCAAGGTCAAGGTTCACAGGTGTGCAGAACTAGTATTGATTTGTAGGTTGGAGATCGGATAAGACAGCAACACAACAGGGAGCAAGATCAGGCAGGATCTACTTGGAGTACGGTGTGTACTCATTGGTATGTACGTGGAGTACATGGAGAGCTAAGAGGAAGGCAAGACAGTTCCTTCCATAAGTATGGTATGTTGAAGTGCAGGTTATTGTAGGTTCATGGGAGATCTACTTGAAGTACTTTGAGTACTTGTGGAGTGCGTGGAGCACTTGTGGAGTGCGTGGAGCACAGGTGTAAGGTGAACACCAACTCTGTGTTTGAGTTGGGTGTTGGGACCTAGTAGAGAGAGCTTTGAGGAGAGAATTACTATTCACTTGAGGTGTGGGAAACCTCTGAAGAGGTGGTGGAGAAGAAGTGGCATCTTCTTTATTGTATTCTTTTCTGTAAGAGTTATTAATACAAGTTGTGTATTGTCTCTCATATTCTGTGTTATTCTGAATTCTAGTTACTTGTGAATCTGGTTAATTTTCGCATATTAAGTTGCTTGGTTTGGTAATCAATTGTGTGCTTTCGGTGTTTCGCATCTTGACACAATGAATATGTGATTTATTTGCACTTTAAAAGTTACTTCATATAGATCTTGCATCTCACATTTACCTCTTTGCATTAATAAAAAAATTATCATTGTTGTGTTGCTTTTGCATTCGGTTATTTTGTTAGATAATTGTTTAGCTATGAGTTCACATGACAAAGACTTTCAATGTGTAGCATATCATTTCATCCTTTCATATTACCCTATTTGCTTTTAGAGAACACTCTTAAAATCAACATAAAATAGGAGTCTTGTCCTAGTTATTACATGTATTGTGCACTTCATTCCCATAACTTTCTTACAAATTTAGGAACTATATCCTACAACCTGGTCTAAAAGTTTGTCCATGATAGAATCCCCTTTTATAGTTTCCTATAAGCAAAAAACACTAGCATGCTCAAACTAGGTAAACATATCTACCTATCTTGGTCTTTAGTGATGAGCTTTGCATCTTACTAGTTGCATGGGGCCAAGATTAGGGGATAAGAGCATTGAAAAAAAATCAAAAAAGGAAAAACAAAAAGAGAGAGAGACACTACACAAGATCAAGCTTATGCGAGTTAAAAAACAATTCTACATATCTTGTCATTCAACAATCCTCGGTGATGAACCTCACATCTTACTAGTTGTGTGGATTTAGTATTGGGGGGGATGGCTTTAATTGCCTACATTTAGTCTTTGATGATGATCCCATGAATCTTCCTAGGCACATGAGACTAAGTATAGGGGGTCACAAAATCAAGAGTAAGAAAAAAAATAATACAAAAAGTGTTTAAAAGAAATAGAATCCCTAAAATGATTACTTAGATGTCTTGATGCAAAGAGAACTTCATCCCTTTTTATCGATTCTATCATGGTTGGCTATATCTCGATCTAAGTCTATACGAAGCCAATAGAACTAGTATTTTATAATGCTATCAAGATGTATAATTATTCCTACATCTCCTAAGGATTAGGTCAATCTCCTATTCTTTATGAAAATTTGACGTGTAGTTTTCCTCTTTTGTTATTTTGCTTTTCTCATCTTCCCTTTATTCTCTACTACATATTGAACATCATTTGTCACATGAATAAACTAGCTCGATCATTACCTACAAAACAACCATTAGTGCATTCATATTTTGTAACCATTTATTAGATTACATTTGCATACGTTTTGTTATCACATTAAAAAATATAATAATATCAATAGCATTTTAATAAAATAGAGATCCATAATACTTAATCACATTCCTAGCCATTTACGATGCATAAATTTAAAAAAAAAACATTCATTATAAAATATAAATCAAGATGTTAGACGATGTTTAAAACAATTGGGTTAAATATATGTATATATCAAGTGTCTTGTATTCATCAAGTTTTATGTACAAACACCTCCACATAAAGAGGACCTAAGTGTCTCTCAAAAATTAAAAAAAATACAAAAAAAGTAGAGTAATCTTATAATAGACTAAAATCAACCCTGTTGGTGTGATCCTCTTTAGCCAGAGTGCCTAGGGCTCCTACTCTTCCTCCTCCAAGAAGTTCCAGATGCATAATGGTGGGGGATTTGGATCCTTCTCTTGTGATGCTTAAAACTTATCCCTACTTGGGAAGCATCACCTCCCATCATTTGTATACTGAAAGAGACTCATTTACATCTTGCTTCAATAAGGTCACTAAGAGTTTTCACGTGAGAATCTAACCTTGCCACCTTGGGATACATACTAACATTCTCTTCCCTCTATTTGATGATATTTTGAGCTTCGTGATATGTAAAGGAAAGACCTTGGTGTGTCTACCCATACCTGATATAAGGATTGGATCAATGAGGAGTTGCTCCCTACCGAGCCCAGTGCCCACATAAAAAAATTATACCAAGGAGTCCTTGATCAAACACATTCACTCTGTGGCCAAATATGTAAACACATACATATGTTAGCTATCTGGTTGAATAGATAAGCAAAACTTAATAAAGTAGAAAACATGCTAAAATGTAGTAAAGAGCTAAAAACAAATCTCTAACTCACTTGAGTCTCCCTCCTACTAGTTAGGGTATGAGTCCTCATTAGAACCCATCTCAACCTCCTCCTCCTCAACTATGAGCTCATATCTAACAGGGACCTATCCTCAATTTACTTATCCCCTTGTCATCCCTCTCTTGCAATTGTTGTTGGCTACTACTGCTATTATGGATCTAGATGTGGTGGATTCTATGGCAGTTATTGTGGTTGCTACTGTTGACCACCACCAGGCACTCTCTCTACCACTTAGTCTGTCAATGTTATAATCTGCACCACAACCCCTCATCTTAGTATAATCTATTGACCAACCTATGCTCTTCCTCCTCACTATCAGCCACAAACCACCACAATGATAGGTGTCCCTAGTTTCAATAGATTCTACCTGAGTCTCTTGATTTGTGCATCCCTAATCTCATGCTTCCCTCTGTAACATACTTAAGGAACATGTAGGCTAGTTACATACTTAGCCCAAACTATTATTAGACCCTATCAACATGGTGCAACTTTTCCTGACTGTGTTGGTCACACATTTATTGTATGACCTCATAGGTTGCTAATGTGATAGCCTCATCACCCCACTGACCATACCCTAGTAGGGCATTGAAATCATATTTACTGTTAATGTGCCCACTTCTTGAGGTATATCCTTGAGGAGTGCCATGCCTATCCACTTGGAGGCCTTAATGGTCCTCATTGCTCCAATAGATAATCCCCTCTAGTAGTGTTTTATGTGCTCATACACCCAACACATGATGTGCATCAGGTCGTTGATGGATATAGCACCTAGTTGAGATATCCTATATAAGTCTCTATAAGTCTTAGACAACACATCCCATACCTAGGTTAATCTACTACTTCACTAGTATCCCTATCTATATGTGGGGGGTGGGGGTAGGGCACTCAACTGAGAAAATCCTCTATGATCCTCACTATGGGATCCTAGATATACATGAGATAATCTGTTCCATTATCTCCCATTGAACATAAGATAAGGATCTCGATAATAACCTTATGGAGGTTTGGGATTACAGCCTGCTCAGCCCCCACAAATTCAATCCCTTCTTAGTACCCATATCAGGTGCATTATTATATCCAAAATACTTTGACCATCCCTAAGACTCAACTATGTCATTAGCCTCTCTCAATGTCACTATCTTGTGTGTAACCGACAATGCAAGAATCCTTTAGACATCCACCAATGTAATGATTCATTCCCTAAGAGCTTGATGAAATTAGAAAGTGTTTCAATCTATGTCCCATTAGGTGAATATGTCACAATACAACCTGCTCATTGGGGAAACTATCCCCACCTAGTACAATGTCAAGTATATCCACTTCGTCCAAAATGGTAAGCTCATATGTTGTCAAAGATCTCAATACCCTCAAGAGCCATTCCTACTCCCTAACTCTGCTCCACTAGATGTAAAATCCTTAAAAACATGAATGACAAATTGGATTAGTAATTTGGCCTTCAAAAATATTCAAAAGTGTTTCAAACAATAATGTGGTGAAAATACTACTATATGCAGGTGACAATTACGAAACCACCATGGTATATTGTGAAACTATCGATCTTTACAGACTGGAAATTACACAATTTTTGTGGTGTTTTTATAACCATTGCACATGGCTAATAGTTGCATAACCGTTGTGGTGTTTATGAAACCACCATTGCTGAAGCATAAATTATCAATCTACAAAGACCAATAATTTTTCCCACAACTAGAGGTTCTACCCACCGTGCCCTCATACATAAAAATACACCAAAAGATCTTAATTCACAAAATCAAAATATTCTATTAACCTACATTCTACCACAACCCCTCCCATGCAATGTTTTTTAAAAATTACTAATCCCGAGGTACATTTCAACCAAATGTTAAACCTAGGGCTTCGACATAAAAATTGAGATAACTTACCCATTCCTACACACTATCAACAACTGATGGTACCCCTACCATCATCTCGCTACATTCTATGATTTGACTGCACTCTCACATGATTTCGTCATAAGGACCTTAGGCTCAAAATTCACAAATTGGCAATGCATAAATGACTTCAAAATTTGAAAATTTTTTAGTTTATAGTTTAATTTTATGGTTGTTTTATTTACAACAAGTTTATATTCTTCATAAATTATTTCAAAAATTGTATTTTCACACATTACAATGGACTCATGAGTTTTTCAGATTTGAACTAACACTGGACAAGCCAAACGTCAAAAAATGTAATGTTTATTCCTCATAATTTTATTATAAAATATGTTATTTTTCACAATCTTACAAGTTGCCATATCCTCATACAATGCCAAGTTCATCCCTTCGACATAACAGTTTAGGTAGTATTTTCATCCCCACATAAACGATAAGTAATGCTTGTCCATATTTTTATCAGTTATCACATTTTCTACTTTCATCATAAAATTGCACATGATTCTTGTTCTTTTCTTATAGGTCACAAAGGCATATTAGTTGACTTCATTTTAACACACATAAGTTGATGTAAGTTTTCTAACCCTCATTTTCTTTTTAATGCGCCACTAATTGAGAAAACACCCTTCCAAAATCATGATAAGTTATCTCCCCAAAGGGGAAATATGTACAGACCTAAATTTTACATGGTGCAATTTATCTCAATACTTGATGATGATGCAAGGTCCTTCGTAAATAAAATATGTTAAGACATGGTCTTCTCCCCCTTTCTATCTTTTGTCCCCTTTTTTGGCCTTGTTGATTTATCATTTTTCCATTTCATAAGTCTTTTCTTCCAAATTCTTAGTCTTCGAGACGCACGATGAAATTACCATGACAGTCATAAAACAACCCCGATGGTTTCACTAACTACCACAACAGTTGCATAATTTCCCTTGCATAAATTGGTAGTTTCACCACCATCGCATGTACTTTTAAACTCATTCTTAGGACATATTTTGATGCATTTTGCATGATTTTGAAAACATTTTTTATCTTTTTCTTTTGCATTTACTTTTTAAATGTTCTAGTACACTCTTAGTGATGTTCAAGTAAATTTTAGATACCTTTATGTTAACTCCAACAAGCTCTCAGTCAAGCTTTAGTTAACTCCTATATGTAAACTCTTTTTCTTCCCTACAAGTAATTTATTCTTTCTTAATTTTTAGATCTGAAAAATTACATTAAGATTTGAGCACAAAGGTTTTAGAGAGTAACAATATGCCTTCTATAGCTTTTGAAGAATTTATCCCAAGTTCCATAGTAATCTTTGGTCACTCGCCCACATGAATTGAAGGAAGAAATCCACGAGCTTGCAACATACTACTTTATTGTTCGTGAGTAACCAACCATTATTCAATTGTCTATATTTTAGTTTGTGATTATACCTTAATCTTATTTGTGTTTCCTCTTGTTGGATAATTCTTGGGTCATTTATTAAACAATAAACATGGATGTATCAACCTAAAGATCCAATGATCTCATCAAACTTTTCTTCTCTGACTGTCCTTTGCTTTGGCAAGTTGGATATTTTAGTTTTATTTTTTGTTATTAGTTTTTTTTATTATATTAGATTATTATTTTATTAGATTAGTTTACATTGAAAAATTCATACATAAAATCTTCAAAATGAATTCATCCTTTTCCTCTTTGCATTGATAAATTATTTAATCATTCATAGTTACATCCATATACAATAGGTATAAAATAACAATAGCTTGCACGATAGATTAGATATATATAGGTAAACTTTTATTTTAACTACAATCAACAAAAAAAATCACTTTTTTCTTTTGGCACATACAACTTCACACACAGCACAAACAAGCAACTCTCATACACATTTGCATAGAAAACCTAAAAAGAGAAATTACATTTAGATTCATTTTTCTCTTCTTGCATGATAGGAAAAAACATTCAAAAACATAGATTAGAACTTAAATCAAAATTTATTTAATTGCACATTAAATTTATTGACATACAAGATTCATAATAATAAAAAATGAAAATGTTTTAACCTTTTACGACTTAGATGATGTAAATCCTATGTTTTTTAAATAACTAAGTAGACTAAATTAGATAAATAATATGCAATTAATATAGCCATTGATTTAATATAAAATTGGCTAGCTATGACTTTTCTAAAAATAGTAATAAATAGTGTAAGTAATAACTTAGTTGGAAAACCCCTGATATGGATGATCTGGGTACTAGAACTGAGATGGAAGCTAGTTTGAATGTCATAAAATGGATCCCGGTGTTAGAATCCCTCTTGGAAAATAACACCAAAATTGGATAGTTGTGCCATTATTGGAAAAGTGACAGTAGTGTATTTTGTGCAGCACTATCCCAAGCTTCTAGGTGCCCCTGTGTCTGGATCTCTAAGGTCTGTTCTAGCATACATGAATTTTGGGACCTTATATTTTGCTTGTAATGACTAATTTATTATGCAAACCCTAATCCTCCATGTAACTAGGGCATGAACTAAAAAGTGTATTTGTTAGTAGGGTAGGATGGACATCCTAACCACCCCGATGTGAAGAGAGTTGCCTACATACCAATAATTCGATGAGAGATCAATCCCGATGTAGTTCTCACCACTTAAGTGTTGTTTCAATTGCAAGTGATGCTAGTATGATAGTGGCCTTAAGTGACTTGAATGTGCTTGAGACTATAAATCTATAAAATATGAGCTTAGGGCTGTTGTAGATGGTAGTATGCAAAATTAGAATAGAATAGGGATTGATATCCTTAATTTTGCTCAATTTATTCTTTGTTTGAATATGTATTTTGCATTTAATTTCCATCTAGTGGTTAGAGGTCTAAAAGTCATGTATATATGCAATTATGTTGCTTGTTCGGATGATAAAATATGTTTAGGCTGACCTTAGGAGGTTTTAGTTTTGAAAAGATATCCATTAGGGAAAAGATAAAACAAAGGATATTAGCACCATTTTGGAGACACTAGCGCCAAGTGCTAGTGTCCAACTGACAGAACACTAGGCACTAAGAGTCAAGGTCAGGAAATGAAGGTCTTAGACTACTTTGGGGCTAACTAGGGATGATTGTGGCCTGTACAAAGATTGGATAAGTGTGAAAATAGGCTATATGATGGGTCTAAGGCTAAGCTAAGGATAGGTAGTCTCAAGTAACACTCTTAGCAGTTAAATGACACTTTTGGGTGATTACATTTGCCCTCCATTTATTCTAGAAATGCAACAAAGTGGAATAACTAGGATAAAAGGAAAAAGAAGTGCACCTAGACTTACCTAGGAGGTGAAGCCTATGAAGCTAGGTCTGAGTATGTGAAGCATGCTCCAATGTGTGTCTTACAAATGAAATGTGCATAAATTAGTCCTTACTAAAGAGATATCAAAAGCAAATGACTTAACTGAGTAAAGAAGTAAAATTGAGTAAAGAGATGGGAAAGAGGAAATGAACAAATACACCTCACTGGATACGTGAAATAATGCATGAACCTGATGATACCCTATGTGTGTGCATGTATATAGTGATCAATTGGTGAATAGCTTGGACTAAGTTGATGGCTTACTCACTTCTCAAATGTGGGTGGCTTAAGAAATCAATCTAATTTTAACTCCATCATTGCCCATCCCTGCTTAGAGGATCATGACCCATGAATATCTTGAATTGGATTGATAATGTGTCCAACCCTCACATGTAGGTGGATCAATAACTCAAGTAGGCTATGACTCCATTATTATCCACCCATGTGCAGTAGATGCATCTAAAATTAGATTACATGAAGTAATATAAATGTCTAACTAGGTATATCTAACTATGTATGTTGGCTTTGCAACCACTCGAGTACATTAAGCAGCTTTGGGCCACTCAGGAATGCCAACTACTGCAGATTAAGGCATGAAATTGGTGTGTAACCTAGAATATGATGTTGGGTGTATACAACATAGAGAATGACATGGAATTTATCATTCCATCTAATCAACAAGTGTGTAAGTGAGTATATGAAAATAATATACCACACACATGCCCCCAAATTTGATATTTGAGTATATGGATTCTGGACTAAGTTATAATAAATTGTATCTAGGTATTTGAACTGAATATGAGAATGGTCATGTCACACATGATGCCCCCAATCTGAGTAAACTGATATGAATCTAAGTTGAATTAGTATGAATATGATTAAAATTGAGTATAACTGATAAATTTATAATTGAAGCTATGTGTAAACATGTATTGTACTTATACTATTTTGGCCAATTTGGGTTGTTCTAAAATTGAGGCTACTGGACAATATGTGATAGCAGTACCAAGTGGTACTAGTGTCCCAATTTGGGCACTAGTGTCCTTCTGGTTTGAATTTTATGCAACTATACTACTTTATGGGTCATTATTTGCCCACTATGGTTACCTGTTTCAGATTTTATGTAACTGAGCCTACATGATAAAAATGTACTATAAGTGTAATATAGGAGCCTGATCTCTGTGACAAACCCTTGTGAATTCCCCCTCTTTTGATGGGAGTTGTTGAACCTTGTGCAAGAATTATCCTCAAAATAAAAATCTCTACAAAATATGTGTTAGTTGGAGCATATATGATAACTACGTAATAATCTAATATAATATGCATACATAACATCAGAATGTAAGATAATCTAAGCATAAATATGTAATGTAAGATGTATGTCATGTCTAGCATTCACAAGGGTGTCAAGATAGACATAATAATGTATGTAACAACAAATATGAGTAAAAATGGGTAGTTACCTAGGGGGATGGGGCATGATGTCCATCATGACACCCAAGTAGGAAGGGAGATGCATGAGTTCCCTCATGGGATCAAAAATTGGTGTGTGTAACAAGCAAAGACAAATGTCATGGCCATGATACATAAAATAAAGCATACAAACAAATCCCATGCAGGCACATATTGTTGGACAAGGGACCACAATACAAGGGACATGGGCACATGTCACTAAATCTGAGAAAATAAGACATACAAGGACATGTTCAAATGTACACATACAAGTAACAAACAAGTTAGCTTAGATCCATATAGAATGACATGTTCAAACATCCATGTACACAATAAAAATGGCACACAAAAGGACATGGGCACATGTCAAAAGCATACATAGTGTGAGTAGAAGTGGCGTAGATCCAAAGGGCAATGACATATTCAAATGCCCTCAAATAGAATAAGCATAGAGACACAATCAAATCTAAACTAGGAAAGCTATAAATGAAAGTATGCATGAATATGTAATACAAATATGTGTAAGAGCTAGGATGTACATATGCCGAGTCTAAATTAGTAATAGCTAGCAAAAAATATGAGTGAGAGTAGCATGATCAATATCAAGATACAACAATGTTAAAGCTAGGATGTAGAGTATAGAAGAGTAGAACATGGTAATCGAAATTATGTATAAGATGCCCCCAAGTGGGTGAATGTGCTAAGTGAAGACCCATGTATCAGTGTATATGTTCCTAGTGGGTAGATAATAACAAGTCTAGATCGGTGTAGTGGTTTTCAAGCACTCAAAAAAAACAAGTGAAGTATGCATGTATGATAAAACTGACTATACTAAGATAGCTAACATATGTTGCGTCTAGAAAATATAAGAACTATAAACATAAAAATGCATACAATCTGTAATTTTGTGTTTTTTGAGTAATATTTGAATGTTTTTGTGATTTTTGACCTGTTATAATGTTTTTATATTTTCCAGATATAAGTTACGTACAAGCAACATAAAAATAAACTATGTACAAAGAACAAGAGAGAGGGAAAGTGTGTACAAGAAGAGAGAAACAATATTAACCGATGAGTCTCATGGGAGAATCATTATCATTGTGGCATGTGTCGAATAAGGGAATTGTGATCATGCATGCTATGTGAAAGGGAAATTGTGGTCCCATAATCTATTTTACCGAGTGATCTATATCTATGTCTACTTGTGTAGTGGTGCTAGGAATCTATGGCACTAACTATAGTGTCCTATGAACTGTAGGGGTATTAGGAAAGCATCTGGTAAAAGAAGCTGAAGGTGGCACAAGTGCCCTATGTTAATAACTTTGAGAACCTAATAACATTGATCTCAATAGAAAGTGAGTAGAGGGAGGCCCTTTAGACTCTGCAACATATCTCTGATGTGGAGGTCTCTCTAATAAAGGTCTCCATGGGAGAGTAGCATGTGTGTCAATACTGTAGGAGTAGACCATTCCTGCAATGGAGTTTCTCCCATATATGTACATTGTATGTCTCTAGAGTTGGGCACTTTTAACCCTTATTTATGTTCAATGGGGTTTTAGATCCTTCATTGTTGGCCTTTCGTACCTATTTTGTATTGGCTTGCACATTAGTAAGGTCCTAATTTGAATTCCGTGTATAAATACATAGGTACACATTAGTGAATTCATGACATACACTATTGATTGAGAATAAACAATCAATTCAAGCATTTATAGTGAAAATTCAATAATCTGAGGAAATCTAAAGTGCATTTAGCATTTACTACTACATTCTATAAGAAAATGAGTCCCTGGTTGACTAAATCTTGTTGTAATCTTCTTCATGCATTGTATTTTAATAAGTTAAACAAGTTTGTATGTATCAAATCTGAGTAAGTCTATCATAAGGGGTAAGGTAACCATTAGCTTGGCCCATTCATTCCTATATGCATCAATTTAACTACTAACCCCATGAGGATAACTCTTTTCTACATAATTTTATTGAGGATTTAACTACTCACCCCATGGTAATGGGCTCTGCATGAGTTACAAGTCAACTAGCATCTATATTCTTAAGTGGTGCTCTACACGAGTTGAGTGTTTTTCCACCATGACAATACTCACAACATGAATGATTATGATCTTAAGTATTTTTCAACTATGACAATACTCAGAACATGAATGACTATGATCTTAAGTGTTTTTCCACCTTGATAATGCTCACAACTAGAATAAACCCCAGTGAACAATACATGAGTTGCTAAGTCAACAAGTGTCTATCTTTCAAACTACTCACATCAATAATCAAACCCTAACAAGCTCTACTTGAACCAAGTGTCTTCACCAACAAACCAACTCTACACCTCAACCTCATATTTTTAACCTAAAGACATTAAAGGAGAGGCACCAATAGTTGAGCGAATACCAATAGTTGATTTAGTATTTGGGGAAAAAAGTCAATAATTATTTACATTTAATTAAAAAGTAGATGTATAATTTACATGTGATTGTATAGCTTTGGCCAAATAGTAGTGCAAAGCAACCAAGCGTATAATGACACATCACTCTCACAAATATAAGATACTTGATGCACAAGTTTTGGTCACACTTATTTTTTGTGTATTTCAAATTTACTATTTTAAATCAATTTAAAATATGACTTTCCCTCCACTTAAACACGTCAAACAAAATTATGACTGCCTTCTACTTAAAGTTTCAAATAGACATTATCCATACATCAATTAGAATCCGTATGACATACTTATTAAATGACCAAGTTAGAATGCAGGGTATAAGTGCCTCCGCCCCCACTTCTTGTCACAAACCAATTTAGATAATGAAAATAAAATAATATCATCTATTTTGAAAAAGCATCCAAACCTATAAATAGACATCATGAGCCAATATTTTGAATGTTGAAGGGAGTTTTCAATTTTTTTGCTCTGCTAGGGTTTTCTCCATGCACACCATTGAGTCGGCCCTTGGTTCCTTGCTTGACCAACCTTGTGTCATACCAAAGCCTTAAGCACCTACAGGACTTAGCATTTATTGTCATTTAGGGTTTCTTGCCTTTGGGTGAGGTCAACCTTTATAATGTCTTCTCCCCATTCTCTCACGTTTGTTTTAGTTATGGAGAAGAATGGAGGAGCTCAGAGCAATGGCCCCCTATAATTGCATGAAGAAGTTTGTCCCAAAGGTATACCATGAGGTCATACTTTGGAACCTGATGTTGTTTTTCCCATTCCTAAATTTAATTCTGCATGTCAATGGTTAGAGCAGTTTTGTTACATAGGATATTTTGTCAGGGGAATCCCCTCTGAAAGTATGTTGCGGTCTTGGGTTCAAA
The DNA here is from genome assembly GCA_037957365.1 of Torreya grandis. Lineage (NCBI taxonomy): Eukaryota > Viridiplantae > Streptophyta > Pinopsida > Cupressales > Taxaceae > Torreya > Torreya grandis. Next base: position 1,342,710 of record JARHVA010000010.1, on the reverse strand, counting down.
CTCACTAGGAATCTCACGACATTAAGCTAGAGAGCATCCATAACATGACTAAGGATTTTTTTCTCTTCCATTTTTATGATTCATCCCATGCTAAAGGAATCCTCTATAATTCTACCACTTGGTATGTCAGGAACTTGCTTATAGTTCTCTCCCCTAGACATGAGACTTTGTAGTCTCAGAACACTCTGCTCTTAAAGTCCCAGTTTGGGTGGAATTTTTAGGCCTCTCACCCCCATGCTAACAATTTATTCACTAGATAGCATCCTCCATAGGCCGTGTGGTTTGTCATGAACAAAAGCGATCCTACATTGCCAAACCACAAAAAAAGGTCTATGTAGAAAATAGGACCTCTTTGTGGTAATTCAAGTCAGGACCTCAAGGAGTTTTCTATGGTAATTCACTGGTCAAAGATGTAAGGCACTCTCAAAAGAAGAACACTCAGTCTTGTGTATCAACTTGCCTAACACTCTAAAATTGCTTCAACACTCCTTTAGCTTACCATTTTATCAAGGTGTCGATAATTATACCATAAGATAAGAGATATTATCCCCTTCAGAGGATTGGCTGGCTGACAATAATGCTTGAGTCCAACAATGGGCACTTTCTAGCTTCTCAAAGGATATGTCCCCCAAGCTTTTCATTCTCACAGATCTGAAGCTAGTTCAAGGCACCAGATTGAGGATGGTTGGACTACGGTTAGAAAGAAGAACACTGATGACAAAATGGGGATATCTAAAGCCACCAAACTCAATTAGACGAGGTTTCTCCCAAAGGAGGTTCCCTAAGCCATATTCGCAGCAATGGCCATCTACAGAAGAACAAGCTCCTAACAACATTGGAATGGTATTAAACGAAAAGAGCCCTGAAGTAACAAAGTTGGATGTTTTCACCTAAAACTACTAAAATTGATAGAAAAGCCCACCTTCCAGGTGTTCAACACTCCTTGCTAGCTGCTACCATTTTATCTTCAAGGTGTCGAGGCCCTCAAAAGTTGCTGGGAGTGTTTGCTCCAATTTTTCCAAGATTTAGAGGTCTCACTATATATAGGGAGGAAATCCTAGCCACTCTTCCACTACCTTGCATTTCTGCACAAAATAGTGAGATACACCCAAATGCTCTTATGGCGATCGAACCCTCCTCAGAGGATTGATGAATGCTGTGATGGATTTAGGAGTTAACCTGTTTCTTCTCTAAAGTTGACCCAGAATGTTGTCCATTTGAGGAAACAATATTTCCTTGAAGTTCTTGAGTGCCAACATAGGAGTGGGCACCAATCTGATTTTCAAAATCTTTCTCCAAACTGTCAGTATGATGCCATGGTCTTGGAAGGGTTGGACTCAAAAGAGGATATGTCCCTTGACTCTCGTCATCTATGGTCAATTGCTTTTCATGGAATGTTTGGGGTCTCACAGATCAAGGGCGGCAAAATGCCCCTGTAAGTTTGGCAAAAATTGCCTCTCACAACAAGGAAGTTTCCGACGAGATGGACATTCTCGGTGCTCAAACAGCCTGCGACAGGGCGGCAAATTTAGTCAATGTGATGGATTTTTTTGCATTGGGGCAATTGTCAGTAATTCCATCTGGCATGATAGTGGTAACTACACACATTTCGAGGCCAAAATGAGAGCGAATTTGAAATCCATTTCGAAGAACGAACTGAGGGAGACGAAAAGACGAAACGGACAAGTTTCGTAGGGGGTGTTTAAAAATAGGCGCCGCTGATTTTGGAAACAACACATAACAACTATGATGTAGGATGTGGAGGGGTGATCACATTTATTTCTCCAAAGTGGTGGCCACACTTAGTGAAATCTAATGTGGACCCCACCAATCGGCTTGTTTAGGCTCTTTTTAGCATTTAAAGCCACTCCTTTGGCTTTATTAATATTTATGCCTCGAATGATGATTTAGAGTGTACCCATTTATGGTGATGGATAGCAGATGATCTCCCTAATGCCCATTAGGTATTATGTGGTGACTTTAATATGGTGACATCTCCCGAGGACAAATTAGACCACTTGCCTATGAGGTAGGCAATTGGTGAAAGGGAGGCATGGTTTTACATGTGCACTAAATGGGGCCTTTATGACCTCAATTTAACTTGTCAACTTACAAATGGAGTTTAGTACACCTGAAATAATTTTAGGGAAGGTCTTGCTCATATTCTAAAGCATCTAGATAGGGCAATGATGTCCACCCAACTGTACTTTTTTTATAACAACTTTTTCCCTTCAGTGCAGATGTTGTTGGATTTTAACCTTTTTGATCACTCCCCCATTCAGTTTCGTGTGACATGGTAGTTTATGAAGCCCAAAGTTCACAAAATGCAATTCTTCTTGAACACTGCATTGGTCAACATGGGCCCATGGTGGTACACATTAGGAGAGTTTAAAATTTAGATCCATGTCCTTCCCAAAATTTTAGTTGGATTCTCTGGTGGGATGATGCCATCAAGAGGACCTCCCACTTTTTGTGGATCTATGGCTATCAACTTGCCAAAATTTAGAGGCACTCTTACTTTGCTACTTCTTCAGAGCTGAGCTGTGCAGCTCTAGCTCTAGAAAAATATCCCTTTAATGAGATCTTGCAGGTGAGAGTTACATCTTTAAGGCATCACATTCAAATTATAGACAACTATAATGTCCAGGGAGCCCAAGTCAAAGCCAGGCTTCGTTGGCTTAAAATAAGGGACAAAGCTTCTAAGGAATTCTTTCAATTGCTACAAGCCAAAAACTCAAAGCAACAAATTCAAGCCATTGCTGAGGCTAGTAATAGACTCACTGAGACTCTTCAGATTATGCAAGATTTTATCTACCATTTTTAGCAAGTGTTCAAAGCTCAAGCATCTTTGGCTGAGCGTGATTTTGCCCTTCAACAATGTCTTTCAGTGGTGTCGTGCAAACTCACTCCTACCCAATGGGTGATTTGTGACAAGCCCCTCATTATTGATGATTTACATGAAGTTGTGTCTCATATGACTAATGACAAAGCCCATGATAGTGATGGGTTCACCTGTGAATTCTACAAAACTCTTTGGGATCTTGTGGGCAGTGATTTGCATAAGGTTTATCAAGAAGCATTTTGCACACATTCACTGGGTAAAAATATAAATAAAGGAGATATTAAATTCATACCTAAGCAAGGAGATTTTGAGTTGATCTGCAACTAGTGTCCCATCACCCTCTTAAATGTCTCCTATAAAATTATCGCCAAGGCTCTGGCAATCTGGGTGTGCAATATGTTGCCTCTCATTGTGCGTCTAGAATAAACGGGCTTCATCAAAAGCCGTTATATGTTGGATAACATCATTGTCATCTAGGAAGGGATAGATTGGGCCATACGGTCTAAGAAACAAGTTATGTTCATCAAAATTGACTTTGAAAAAGCTTATGATTGCATCAAATGACCTTTTAGATTAGCTATGCTTCGATCTCTGGGTTTTGGGCCCATCTTCATTCAAACTGTTCAGATGCTTTTCTTTGATGCCTTGATAATACTCTCCATCAATGGAGTTACCTCTGAGCAATTTGGCTTATTTTGTTCCATTCACCAAGGGTGCCCTCTGGTTCCTGCCTTGTACGTTCTTACAGCTGAGGGTTTTGAATATCTTCTTAGCAATGTCCAAGTTAGTGGCCTTGTTAAAGAAATTTATCTCCCCCCTGATGTAGCTAATCCGTATGAAGATATGCAATTGCTCAATGGCCACTTTGCAGATGACTCCTTCCTTACCCTCATTGAAGATGAAGCCAATGTGGACAATGCCTTATAGTGTCTTGACACCTTTTGCCTGGCCTCTGGGTCCAATATCCAATGGCAAAAAACTTGATGTTTTAGATAGTCTTACCTCCCTCTGCCAACGTGGGCTGCTAAGTTCAGTTGGAAGTGGATCCAACATGATGAAATATTTAAATTCCTTGCCATCCCCTTTGCTTTTGATGCTTTGCCATCTTTATTATGGGCAATATGTTGTTGACAAAGTTTCTAAGAAGCTAGATTACTGGGTGACCAAGTCTCTTTTCATTGGCATGAAAATTTCAATTTTGCTAAAAAATTCTTGCATCTACCCATGTATATTATTCATCATGTTGGGTACCTTCTAAAAAATCTTACCAAAAGTTAGATAAATTGCTCCAATATTACCTTTGGGCAAACTCTCCACAAGGTAAAGGATTCCACAGGGTGGCCTGGGAATATTGCTGCCTCATGTGTGAAGCTAGAGGGATGGGTCTCATCAACATAGCTCGGCAAGGAATTGCTTTATGCTCTAAATGGAATGTGTGGGCCATTGAGGGCCCAAAAGCTTGGAAGGTGTTATTCATACACTGTATCTCCTTCAGGTTGCCCCAGGGTCAAGAAACCTTGGAAAGGGCTCGGCTTCCCCAATTTACTCTTCATCTAGTCTCCCATCCAGATCACATGGATTCCTTTGTGGCCAAAAGCATCTGGAAAGTGTGGGAAAAGATTAAGTCTTGGCTTCTCTGGAATGGTTTCGGTTTTTGTAATGGGCTCTTCGCCAACTTCCACTCTCTGTGGTGGTCCCCCATTTTTTCTTGCAATGAAGTGCCCCTGGCAGAAGTCCCTTGGATCAATGCCCTCAAGCTTTTTCACAGAGGAATTCACTTCATCCAAGATATCTTTTGCAACCATTCTCGCTCTTGGCTATCCTAGGAAGAGGCAAAAGCTAAATTTTGGTTAGCCAATGCGGACCAAGAATCCTACTAGGAGATATCATAGGAACTTATCCTTGCTGATATGCTCCACAAAATTTCAATCCATTCCACTTGGCCTTGGTGGAAGGACTGAAAATGGTATGTCGAGACCCCTTTCCACAATTACACTCCTCAACTAGGCTATGCTTGGCTCAACCCCCATTTTCCCATAGTAGACAAGCTCAATGCCCACTGGGGCTGCACTTGTTTGTTAAAATGTGGAGCGTTCGCTTCAACATTGTCTAGGGGGCTTGTGTGGAGCCCAAACTTACCCACTTTGCTTGGTGTATACTGCACCAAGGCTTGCCTATTGGCCGAAGACTTGTTCAGTTGGGAGTTCGCTAGCCTACTTGCTCCTTCTATGGCCACCTTGAGACACTCCCTCATCTCTTCTGGTATTGTTCCAAAGCTTAAAGGGTCTGGACTTGGATCCATGGTCTTTTCAGGCCTTTCCAGCCTGAATTTTTTATTTGGCAGCATATCCTTCTTGGCGACAAACCCGCCATGCCCTTCATTTATGCCCAAGTCTGGTATACTTTCAGAGTGGAGATTCTCCTCTGGATTTGGAAAGAAAGAAATAATTATGTGTTTAATCATGCTTCTGCTGATTGTAATGTTTCTGTGTTTGCACAAATCTTCTATCATCTCCAATGTTCTTTTGCAGATTCAAGTTCAAGCCAATAAAGTGGTTATGGAGCTTGGGTACCTTTAGGATCTCCTCTCCCATTAGAGAGATGCTCCTTGCACTATGGCTCGGGTTTTGCCTTCTCTACTTAGGGATCCCAGATTGACGACAAAGTGCCTCGACCGCCTCGTGGTGGACATCTCGTAACCATTCCAAGCGACACTCTCACAATGGCACCTCTTACCAACGTGTTTCCCCTCCTGGGCTGCAACGAGGGTGGTAGCCACCACCTCGTTCCCCTACTACGTAGGATGGCTTGGGCGCTCCTCTTTTGCGCCCATATGCTTAGGGGGCACCACCTGGAGGCCGTGTAGACGTGCTGGATAAGTTCCCCATACTCTTTTTGACTATCTCGCCCACTGGGACTCAAGCTGATGATGATATGGACTCTGCGCAAGTCACTGATTGGGACCCTGTTCCAGATGGTAATGATTTGTCAAGCTTGCATTGGGGTTCAGATGATATGGATCCTCCCCCTGCAGGGCTTGCTCTTACTGTCTAAAAGTTTTCTCTTTTTATGACTTTGTGATAATTGCTTATTTCTAAACTTTGCCTAGTTCTTACTTGATACTTTGGTTTTACTCCTAAACACTGCCTAATGTATCGTGAGGTGCTCTCATACCACCTTTTTTTTTTTTTGGGTGAATTATCTATATATATATTTTTTCCTAATATATGAATATATTTCATCTTTAAAAAAAACAAACAAACATCATCTAAACTTCAAATAAAAACCGAAAAACAAAATACCGAATTTATAAAATTCACCTGCGACTCTGAGACAAAATTCGTCACAATAAAATCCACACGATTAATGTTCCGCTGAAACTGTTGACGAAATTCCTCGTAGAAAATTCTCACAATTTTGGGTCAGAAAATCCCAGAAATCATCATGTCGACTCCCTACGAGCGAGTTAAAGGAGGAAAGCTCACATTTAAGGGCGGGTTAGGCCCAGATAAGGCCATTAAAAAGAACAAAAAACACAAGAAAAAATTCGCAGCCGAGGAAACCCAAAATGAAGAAGTTTTTACAGAAGCAGAAAAACAAGAAAACAGCAACAAAAACACTAATAATAATCTCGTATCTACAATCGATCCCACCTCGCGCAAGAATTATGAAGAGCTTTTCCCTGTGGAAGCGAAAAAATTTGGGTTCGCTGGCACTTCCAATCCAAAGACTGCAGAAGACGCATTGATTGAAAGGATGAAGAAGAAAGCCGATCGGTACTGCAAATGATATGTTTAGCCTCTTTTTTTTTAGCTGTTTTATTTCTTTTTAATTAGGATTTGAGGGTTTTCATGGGACTTAAATTTCGGGGGAAAACAAATCTCATTTTGTCGGGCTCCACGAGCACCCATTTTAGTGTTCCATGGAATTACATGTATTTTTATGCATCTTTTCATTTTTTCAACTGTTAAGCATTTTCAAGGGTTTTTAGGGTTTGGGGGAAATTGGAGGGATGGGACATAAATTTGGAAAAATAATTTTCTCTTTTTGCTGAGTTCGTTGAGTACCCAATTCAGTGTGTTCCATTGCGATCACGCGTACTGTTAATGCTTTTGTACCCTTTTCTTTCCCTTGAATTTTTTTTAGGGTTATGTTTTAAATTTGGGTTAACAGACGGAAAATTTGAGGGGATGGAGAATGATTTAAAAAAAAATGTATGTAGATTATTATTTGAGTAAAACCATAGAATTCATTATTGATACTGCAAATTATATTAAAATCCTGATATTTCTTAGACATTCTGGATGAACTTGGTTGCACATGTAATTTAATGCATTTTAATATTTTACCATCTCTTCAACTTTTTGAAGCTTTATTCTTAAAATTGGAAGTGGCTTACTGTCTTGCAAAAAAGGACTCTAGAAAATTCCCAGATTGTTGACAGTCCATCCAAATCATTCCATGAATGTATTTGGAATGATTTGGATGGACTCTAAAAAATCTAAAAATTTTCTGGAGTGCGTTTTTGCAAGACAGTTTGCAGCTTCATTTAAAACTAGGGCTAACAGCAAGTTGATCAACAGGGCATATTATGGGGAATGGTAATTGTAATCTTTTAAAAAAAAATATATATAGGTTATTGTTTCAGAAAAATTGTAGAATCTACTGCTGATATTTAAATAATGGTTTTTGTTAATGCTTAGAGCTTCTGGATGAACTGTGTTGCACATGTACTTCAATTCAATTTTACCCTTTTCCATCTATTCAACAGTTTTTAAAGGATTTTTAGGGTTTTTTAAAATTTTGGCTAACATGGAAAATTTAAGGGGATGGAAAATGTTTTTTTTAAATTTTTTTAGATTATTATCCGAGTCGAAATATATAATTCGTGAAAGCCTTCAACTAACTTTAAAATATATGATTGGGTTAATTCCACATTGGTAATATTTGTGAGACAAAGCGTGATTTATTAGGCACTACACTCACCAAAAGCTCTGCCAATAAGGAAATAGGCTTGAAAGTGAGAAGCTTGAAGTGGTGAATTTCATTTACCATTCCTCCCCTATTAACAAATGCTTACAAGAGCTGTGTGCGAAATGTTGGTCCCCTTGCCTTGTGATTATTACCAAAAATACATGAGTAAAAATGTCATTTGGGCAAAATGACTACTCACGGAGGTCATTTGGGTAAATGACTAAAACATACACGAGTAAAAATTAAAATTACTTGTGAAAGCCTTAAATTAACATTAAAATACATAATTGGGTTGCAATTGGATTAATCCCACATTAGTAATAATTATGAGACGAGTGATTTATTAGGCACTACACTCAACAAAAGTTTTGCCAATGTGGAAAGAGGCTAGAGGGTGAGAAACCCGAAGTGGTGAATTACATTTACCATTTCTCCCCTATTAACAAACGCTTACAGTGGCTGTGTGCTAACTAACATAGGTCCCCATGCCTTGTAATTATTGCAAAAAATACATGAGTTAAAAATGTCATTTGGGTAAATGATTAAAACATATTTTGTAAAAATCCGACTAAAAATAATATCTAATATAATTTTATAGTTAAATTTAATAATGCTAAGAGCTTCTGGATGAACTTGGTCACTCGTGCATCTTAATGCATTTTAATGGGGATTTATTCTTTAAATTGGGGTTAACAACATGTTGGCAAATAGAGAAAATTTTAGGGGATGCAAAATTGAAATTTATTTTAAACTACATTGTAGGGAAACACCCCAGCGCCCCCCACCCTCTCCCCTGTTTCTGCCCAGAAATGTCTCTCGTATGAAATGCTGCTGGAAATGCTCCAGAAATGACCTGAAATGCCTGTGCATGTGCAGGAAACATTCGGAAAGTTTCCGGACAGTATGTGGCCAGGAGTTTCTGGCAGCAAAGTCTTTGACCATCTCCTAAAAAAAACAGCCAAAATATTAAAAAAAACTCTTAAGTTCTTAGAATACACTATGCTAAACCTATATAAACATTCTCAATGCAATTGCAAAACATACACTCTCATCATTGCTGTTTTTTACAAGAGCAAGAAGGAATTTAGGAGGCAGCCATTGCAACAAGGAGGAGGTTGGAGACAGTCATTGCTGTTGTTACAAGAGCAAGGAGGAATTTAGCAGCAACTTGAAGAGGAATTTAGAAGCAAAGTGCAGCTTCAAGGGAGGTTTACAGAAGGGGTGGAAAGTGGAGCTAGTGGGAGTGGCATTCATGATTTTGAGGATAATCTAGATAATTTATTCTAGATTATAAACATTTGAATTTATATTTTTTCTTAGAAGTTTGATCCTTGGCTCTAACACATTATATGCTGCATGATCATGAACATGGGAAATTTCAAGCATGTTTCCATATTTTGGACCCGTTTCTGTGTCTATTACCTGGCAACGTAGTTTTTAAATATATGTAGATTATTGTTTGAGGAAGAATATAGAATTTACTTAAAAACATTGTGACAACGGTTCTTGAAGGAGATCCAAAGCGTCGATGGTTTTATTTCTTTTTTTGTCTCCAATTTTTTTTTCAAAATAATTATGAACTGTGAAAGCTTAAATATGTTATTGGAATTTTCTGCTAGTATTGTAAATTACTGCCAAATTTAATAGTGCTAAGAGCTTCTGGATGAATTGGGTTGCAGTAAAAATCACAGCCCAGTTCATCCAGAAATTCTTAGAAGTATGAATTCCTGTGGAAGCTTGTGTTTGCAATTGGGAATTTTAATGACCTTTTTCTGGCGAATAAATTGCCTTTTGGCTAAGAATATGCCCTAGACATACCCCCCTGTTCAACACATTGGGTTAGGATAAAAATTGAGGTCATTTGTTTGTCATTATTAACTGGTCTACCATATGAGAAAAAGTGAAAATTTTCCCTTTGGCAGATTTGGAGTCTCTTAGCAGATCTGAAAAATGTAGATTTAAAAAGTCAGATTAAATGATTTTTGTAATCCCACATTAAATGAGCTGACGATCTGCTGGCATGTATTCACGTTGCGAGTTATTTCAGTATTATGTTATTGGAATTTTCTGCTAGAATTGTAAATTACTGCCAAATTTAATAGTGCTAAGAGCTTCTGGATGAATTGGGTTGCAGTAAAAATCACAGCCCAGTTCATCCAGAAATTCTTAGAAGTATGAATTCCCGTGGAAGCTTGTGTTTGCAATTGGGAATTTTAATGACTTTTTTCTGGCGAATATATTGCCTTTTGGCTAAGAAGATGACCTAGACATACCCCTCTGTTCAACACATTGGGTTAGGATAAAAATTGAGGTCATTTGTTTGTCATTATTATCTGGTCTACCATATGAGAAAAAGTGAAAACTTTCCCTTTGGCAGATTTGGAGTCTCTTAGCAGATCTGAAAAATGTAGATTTAAAAAGTCAGATTAAATGATTTTTGTAATCCCACATTAAATGAGCTGGAGATCTGCTGGCATGTATTCACGTTGCGAGTTATTTCAGTATTTGGTTTATTTTTATTTTTACCCAGAGATACATTGATGCATTTTATTGTTTTATTTTTTTTCTTTCTTTTAAGGGGACCTGGAGAGTTTTTTATGTGGTTTGAATCTAGAAGTTTCCTTTTTTGTATTTGATTTTAATCTTATAAAGTACCTATTGCGGTATTTCATGGGCTCATAACTTTAATGCTTTTTTACCTTTTTATCCTTTCAGCAGTTAAGAGAGGACTTATATCTGTATAGATGATTGAAAAGATAGGATTTGCTATTATTACTACCGTAAATATATACAAATTTAATTTATTTATATATATTGTTCTCTTGTGTGACAATTGGCCCTAATTTCCTTACCCCGTAATTTTCTTACGCAACTCTTGGGCATTTGGAGGCGTGTTAGGAGCATTTGTTTGTTCCATGTGTGAAGATCCAGATGTTATTATGTGTTTAATGGCTTTGTTGTCCCCATAGATGTGCCCTTAGAGATGTCTTCTAAGGAGATTGCCTTAGCTCTTAGAACCAAGGTTGGGCTTTGTAGTCCCTATATACGCTGTCTTAGAGATGTTTCTAAGGAGATTGCCTTAGCTGTTAGATACAAGGCTGCCTTAATTTGTAAGGATGTGACCTTCTTGGTTATTTCCCGGCGCTCAGATGTCACTCTGGCAATTGCTGCAACAATGATTCTTCTGTAGTATATCCATTTTCTATGATTTAATTTATGTTGCATTTTCCAGAAAACAAACTTGGCTGTTTTTGGCAAATCTATGTTTTGAAATTTTTTTATTAAAAAATAGCTGATTAGCTAAAAATAGTTGGTGGCCAACTGAATTGGGTTCAGAATTGGTGTCTGTCACCGGTAGAGGATATCTCTCTACCATAAGGAGCCATAGTTGGAACTTACTGTTGTGGAGAATTGAGGTCGCTTTGCAGAGCTGATAAATTTATGTTAAAATGACAGATTTCTGTAATGACACATTAAATGGGCTTTAATTCTATTTGGGTAGGTTGTGGTCTACTAAAGTATTCAGGCTATTTTGCTTGGAGTTTGATTGAATAGCAGAAAGTACTACAGATTAATGTGAGAATGGATTGTATCAAAGATCAGATTGATAGGATATTGGTTGAAAAATAAAAGTATTTCAGAAAAAAGCATCTGAAAATTATATGTTTAAGCCATGTCACTTCAAGTCCAACAGTTTCAAGGGCGATTTCAGGTTACATGGTCACTGTTTTTTTGGGGAGCTATATGTTATTTGTGATGCAGTAACTCCTGAGACTATGTTACCAGAAATGGGACAATCGGGGGTATTTTATGTTGTTTCTAACCTTGTATAAAAGATGGTCAAAATCAGTAAAAATGCACTAATCTATTCCCAAACTAATTGTACATCAACTATCAGCCATTCCAACATATATCCATAGTAATTGTGTCTTTTGATCTGATACCATGAAGTCTCCATTAAGATTAACTGTAGTGTTTTGTTTAAATGTTCCACATTTTCTGTTGTTATGTTTTATATTCTAGCTGAAGGATGTCATCTGTTGAAAAACTGAAAGTAAACAAAAATTCAGGTGATTGTTATGTGTGAACATTGTTCGTTGTTTATTAGCTCTCCAAAATGAATTTAACAATTTGTAATTCTTTTGTACAATGATAGTTGAAATTTCTTAGTTCTTTCATCTCTATAAAATATTCTAAAATGTTTCTAATCCCCAAATATAGAACCCTCTTTGCTGACGTAACTCTTTTCATACCTGTGATCATTTCGTTTCTCATTTCCTGTTTCTAGTAAGGTAGTCCTGAGCTACTTTCTGTTCATGCTAGTAGTTTTTTCTTGATCCGCTATCAGTGGAAGTTCTCTTCTTATGCAATCAAGTGCTAAAATTTTACATGTTATTAGAGTGCACTTGATCTTGTGATTGTAGGGTATCTTCTGAAAAATCTTATTGGAGCATGTTTTGAAATGGCTTTTCCCACTTTTTGTTGCAGATCTTAATATATGTGCCTTTACGTTGTTTCCAAGTGTTTATGTGGTCTGGTTAGCTATCATTGATTTCTTTGAAATATGTATATTTCTGTTTCTTTTAAAGGCCCTCTTGGATTTGCAGATGATGGTTTCCATATGTTTTTGCAATGTCTTTGTTTTGCAAAGTCAGCTCTGAAAATTGATATTTTTTGCAACCGGGTTTTTTTACTTTGCTTTTGGTTTTTTTCTTTGAAATGTTTTTGTTTGATAAGGGATTATATGGGAAATTGCTTATTTAATTTAACCTGTTGACATATTGATTGTCATTAAATAGCATTTGTTTCAATCAACCTGTTTAACTGAAGAGACCATGGTATGCATCGTAGCACTTTATATTGGGAAAGTTCATGGCTTTAATATTACCATCTAGCTGTATGGCCGGCTAGCAGCATTTGATCTATATTACAACATTAGCTTTTATTATGAAGTTTTATAACTTTGTAATCACTTTGATTATTCTGACGTGAACGTTCTTATAGTCATTTTATTATCTTTTTTTCTCTATGATGTTTTTAGCCTCCTTGATGTAAACTTCCACATTCCAACTAGATACATAAATAATTGCGAAATAAGCATCGTCATCATACAAAGAAAACAAGGCAGTCTTTGTTGAGAAGCTATTCTTATAACCTTGTGGTGGAACCATCATCATTAATAGCCCAAAATTGCCTCATTCTTGTGTTTTATTGTCAATTCCGTTTTGAGTATTTTCGTGGGCAATTTTCATTTTGCAATCCTTGATGGCGAGTATGTTCTTACTTTGAATATCATCATTAATAGCCCAAAATTACCTCATTCTTGTGTTTTATTGTCAATTCTGTTTTGAGAGTTATTGTGGGCAAATTTCATTTTGCAATCCTTGATGGCGAATATGTTCTTACTTCATAGATGAGGTGATTGTCCGGCTGTGTTACACGTTGATACTCCACTTATATAAAGCTGCAACTTATAAGTTCCTAAAAGTATTGTATAATGGATTGTTTGGGAAGCATTTCTTATTGGCATATCGTTATTAATTCTTATTTATGTTTTAAAAGGAATGCTTGTAATGGAGTTGTTTGAGAATACATAAATGACATTGACAAAAGTGCATCGTACTTGCCAGATTAGCGGATATCTGCAAACATCCGCTCCATATCACAAGTAAATTGAATTAATGAGCCCGAGGATTTCAAAGTATATTCTAATGAAAATATGAAGTGACTTTAGATCTTAGTTTATGTGAATTTTGTCTCAAGTGGTGCCAACTTAGGCATTAGTTGTAACTTCCTTCTTGTCTTATTCTTTGTCATTTCTTTGTTGCGGAACTTTCTTCTTGTTGGGCTTACCCAAAATTTGTGAAGGTATTGTAGTTTTGTGAAGCTTGGCCTTTCTTGCAAAGGTTTTAATGCTTTGCAACATCTTTTTAGGCTTTGTGAAGGTTTTGTAGCGTTGCACAACTCTTATTGTTGTGATGAATGCTCTTCACAACTTGTGAAGGTTTTATTCTTCCTATTGTGTGAAGCTTCTTTGTTGTTTGTTGTATTTCTCACCTAGTGGTTGGACCTTGCAACAAAAAGAGAACGGTGCCATAACCACTATAGAAAAGCCCCACGGAGTAGAAGAAAAAGAGAAACAAGTATAAAACAAAACTGAAGGCATGATCCCATTTAGGCCCAAGACAAGGGGTAATACACAATAGAGATGAAATACAAAGAAATCCCAAACTAAACACCAAAAACAAACTCTAACCGCAACAAAATGAAAATTTGCAAGTCAACTTGATTGTGAAAATTAATGAAACATCCAAAAGCACCTCCAAAAGCTCAGTATTTGTGTCAATTCATTGACTTGTTATCATTTATAAATTTAAAAGGGGGTGGCCTTAAATTTGCAAAAAATTGGACATGGTGGTGACAACAAATGGTGATTTTTAGGTGTAATGTTAGTATGTTAATAAAATTTAAAATCCCTAGTTAAGTGCAAGATTAGATAAACAAGCTACAAAAAGAGAAGTCGAATCCAATAAGTATAAACAACTCCATTAATTAACATTTGATGTCTTGATGCCTCATCTAAACAAGGGTTTTGTGTGTATAACAATATTCTTTAACCAACACCTTTGGGGTTTTAACAGAGGCCAAAAAGGTCACCCGATTTAGATAAGATAGCTCTTTGAATGTAGCATAGGTTTGTGGCCGGTCAAGCATCAATAGCATTTACACACACATTAATTACTCCACTATCCATTGCCCCGTTGCTAGCTAGACATTTATACCTCCAACGGATATACCTTTGGTCTTATCTAGGTCCTCTATTGCCATAAGATGCCCATACTCTTGTGGAGATTGCTTGAATCACATTCAAATAAAAGTGTGGTATAAAGTTTCAAATCAATGAAGACTTTAGAGGGGTTTGGAACTATATATGGCAAGAAAATGATTGACAAGTTAAAGATTTGCTCTTCGTGTTATCCCTTGTATTTGTTTTTTAATCCCCTTTATGTTTTTAGTGATGAGCATTTTGTGATAGATAGCCCTTATCCAAATAAGTTCTTCATATCAAAATTTATGAGGGAAAAGACACATACATATTGAAGAGGATTGGACTTTTAAGACTGTGTTCAAAGCTGAAGTTATACTAAAACCTTACTCAACCTTCATTTCCTTTGACTAAAACACTTAATTTGCTTCTTTCACTTATCTTAGTCTCCTTCATTTTTGAATTAACTATGGAATAAACCACAGAAGTTTCAGCTTAGCATGTTGCTCTTTCATTTCATAGGACTTAACCCAAATGAGCACCAAATTGCAATTTGAAATGTTTTATTGGTGGCCTTTTTGTCAAACCATATTTTAACCACTTCTTGTTGTTTGTTGAATTGGCTTAGAACCTTGTCTCTAATTTTATCAACTTTAAAAATGTTAAGCAACCTTCTCCTCCTCTAATCACTTTTACTTGGTTATTCTTTTACACAAATCGAGAATTTAGAAGGGAAGATGGGTGCTTGTCCATAGAACCAATTTGATACAAAGATGGCTTCAGTGCATATTTGATTCAATTCTATCCACACATAAAGCATATATCAACAAAGTATGTGAAGTTTGCAGTATTGTTTGCATTTTTTTTGATGATGTTCAACAAATTTTTGTTCCTATATTCAACTTGAACCACACTATTGCCGAGAGAGTAATAGTTATGAAATTGAATTTGAGGGCAATTTTCCTATTATATGCCTGTTCAATGAATTCAATAGATTTAAAGGTAGGACAATTGTTACATACCAAAAATTAGGGAGTCCCAAACCTAGTGAGGGTATTCTCTTCCAAAAACTTGATAGCTCCTAGTGTAGTATTGTGTTTGGTATAGCCATAGCTTCAAGCCATCAGTGAAATAATCACTTGTAGTCGATACAAATTTGTGCGTCAAACTTGAATTTAGGTTGATAACTCCCACAAAGTCCAATCCCCGTTAAGAGAAAAGGTTGTTTGCTCAATGATTGGGTGTAGTGGCATACCTATGTTCTTGTCTCTCTTAGCATGTACTTAACACAAATTACAAGGTCTCATATGTTGATGGGCATCTTTGAAAATAATAGGCCAATAATATCTTGCCGTAAGGAGCGTATTGTCCATCATATCTTGTAGGTAATGCTCATGAACCAAATCTCCATACAATGGATGCTTGATTTTTTGAGCTTCAATTTTGTTTAGGAAACAAAGGTAAACGCCCTCATAGTTCTTTTTGTACAAGATACTTTGAGCATATAACTGACAACTTTGAGTTGTAAACCCCTCTTCTTAGTGGAGTCTAGATGTTGGGAACAATTCCTTGTTGTGAGATAGTGCATGATATCTTCATTCATCGCTTCAACTTAGTAACAAACATCTACATTGGTTCCTAAAGTGCCTATCTTGGGCTCCTTAGAAAAGTTGTCCTCTATGATCATTTAGCAGATATCTTTCTAACTATCCTTATTGGTTTTAATTGCATATCATACTCTTGAATCATTGAAGCTCATTTTCCTCTTCTTTCGTCTCATTTTGTCTGACAAAATAATGTTAGAGAAAATCCCAGATGTGAAAGCAAAATGTTCAAGTTGTATTAAATCATCATCATACATCATTCAAAATGATAGGTTTACATATATATAAGCCTCTTGGAATACTAACTAAATATATAACTAATATTGCCCCCCTTAATCGTGACATGCCTGAATGCAAACTCTATCTTCGAAAATCGTCATAATGAATCGACATCTGGTGAATGAATAGTACTTTGCCTTGAAAGGATTCATGATTGAATTTTTTTGGCATTGGCGGATCCAAGGGAAAGCCACGAGGATCTGATCTCCGCAAAACCTAACAGGCACAATCCGAGTAAATATGTCAAACACACATGCTCTTTCTTTGTTTTCATATCCGAACTGGGCAGAGTGACATCAGGCAACAACAAATCCTGCACCTTTTCGTTGCTCTCCCCACTTAGAATGGCGACCTGGACGAACAAGAGATCCTTCCTTCCTTAACGTTTCACCGTCACCCGAAAGACTTCTGCATGGCTATGATTTAATCAATGAGATCAACGGTTGGAAATAGGCATTCGCTGCAAAAGATGTGTACTCGCTTATATGCTTTCATTGTTCTCGAGTTGTAAGCAAAGGTAGGCACTTGGCGGCCATCAAACGACTCTCCGTACGCAGTCCATATTAAAAAAAGAACTCAATACTCAATTTTCCGGCGGGACTTGCATCTTTGGAAGTTACAGAAATTTCAAATATTGCAGGCTTCCCACTCTCCACTGGGTTTGGATGGTTGGTTACCTGATAGGTGTCCTCAAGACCATAATAGGTGGGCTTATCTGCAGTTTTTGGGAGGATGAATGAAGCGGCGATGACAAAGAGCATGAGATTGAGAGCCAAATACACCCTTTTTTTAAAGGATATCTCAGTTTATTTTCCTCATTAAATATTATCCAAACCCTAATGAGAAAATCCGTACGGTCTGCCAAAAGGACTGTTCGAAACAAAATTTTAACTACTGATTAAAAAAATGACAATAGGGTTTGCATGTGGTCTTCACTTCATAGCTGTTGACAGAGATGATGGACTTTGCACATAGTCTGCATGGCATAGCATCAAAATATTTTTCAGATGTGAGAGAAAATGTGTAAGTGTTATTAAATCATCATCATAAAATCATGTTGAAGAAAATCCCCATATGTGAGAGCAAAATACTCAATTTGTATCAAATCATCATTATATATGATTCAAAAGATAGTTTTTTATATATCCCTGTTGAAACACTTAACACACAACTACTCATATAACAAATAACTACTCACTACCATATATTGATTCCTAACAAATAATACTTTTACAACAAAATTGATAGCAAGCACCTTACTTCTTAAGATGGAGTGCCAAAATTCTTAATTGCCTTGAGTAGCCCTACTTCTCTAATAGTGGGTACTTGAATTCAACTTCTTCCAAATTAGAAATCATAAAGGCAATAAGTCTGTTTAATCTTTTCACCCATGTAACTGAGATAGCATCACAATGATGGAGTCTTTTGCAATAATCAAATAGATAAGGAAGCCCAAGGAGTAATTTGGGCTACTAAGCACAAGGAAGCAACGATTATTTTTCTTGGCATCTTTGAATGCTTGCTTAACTTCACAGCACCATTCAATTTTGGCTCGTTGTTTTACTCACAAAATATTTTCAAAGAAAGTTTTTATTTTTTGTGTTGTTTGAGGGTGGAATCTTCAAAATAACATAGATTTTATTGGAATAAATAAATATACTTTCTTTAGAAATCACATGCCCAAAAAACTTACTTTGGGTTACTCCAAATGCCTTGTTATTTGCAACATCTGAAAAACTCTCTATAAATGATCCAAGTGTTTAGCCCTAACCTTAGAAAACATAGTTATGTCATCCATATAAATCATGATACATTTACCAATCAATGTTTTAAATGTAGTATCCATAGCATTTAGTAAATGGAAACAAAATTAATTACTTGAATAAAAAAATTACATTTATAATCAAAGATACCCCATTTTGTTGTAAAGTAGTTTTAAACCTATCCTTTTGATTAACAATTACATGATTACAACTGGAAATCCCATCTAACAAGGATAACTTTTTTTGTCCATTCATCATTTGCAAGACTTCATCCAGAGAGGGCAATGGATAGTTATTTTTGTCTACAAATTTATTCAAATTCTTGAAGTCAACACAAAGCCATACCTCTCCATTCTTTTATCTACTAGGGACAATATTAGTTACCAATTGAAGTGCCTAATGGAAAATATGATTCTTGTAGATTATAATTTATGCACCTCTTAAGAATGATTGGCTCAAACAATGGATTAACCAACCTTTGTCTCTACCTATAAGGTTTTTCATCAGGTTTGAAATGAATGTTGAGTCATGATTTTAGGATATAATATTTTTAGGGCTTCATTAGTCTACGTAAATATATCTTTAAATTCAATGAATAGTTCCATAAAATGTTAGTTTTAGTTTAGAGAATAAAACTAACATGTTATTTAATTTGGATTTTTTTTTTTTGGTTAATTTACTTGTAATTCTTTTTTTGTGAATGATCATTTTTACAATGAAGTTTGGTATTAAAAACTCTTTAAAATCATCAAGGTTTTCAAGAGAAACCGAAACTTTGGGGATTTTGTTGGTATATACATTAATTATCCCTTCCTTATCATTCTTTGGGAATTCAATGTGCTCTTCTTTGAAAATGATTATATCCTTAAAAATGTATATGTTTGTCATGAACTGAAGAATCTAATGCTCATCATTAAAGGCTTAAAAGTTATTGACATTGCCAAAACAAGAGGGTGTTGAAACCATTTCAATAGAAAATTTCTTTAGTTGGGTATTAGCTATCGAGGATAAGGTTGCAACATAGCTAGACAAACAATTCTCCATTTCATTTTACTTCCTAGAGACAAGTAATATTAAAGGTAATAAAATATTTAATCAAATACCAAACTCTATTATTGTATTTATTCAAAATTTTAAAGTTGCACTGGAACCAACTTCTCACTTGAATCACATTAAATTTAAAGATACTAATAACCTTCAACAATATTGTGTCATGTTCAATTGCACATTGAGTACACAAAATAATTGGTTATATTGTTGGCACAGGGAAATTTTAATCTAAATGTAAAGTGGAATTGCTTATCACTAAGATAAGTGAAGACCCTTGTTTTCATTTTTTTTGATGGTATTTAATGATCATATACTTCATTTTTGACTTCCTTTCAATTTTGATTTGATTTAACATACTTTTCAAAGGCAACCACATGTGGGAGAAGTCAAATGCAACATAATTGTGTATACACAATATTTTTAACTTTTATCAGTTAATGATGTTTTTACTTGTAATGGTTTGTCAACACATCAATCTCTCTAAGTGCAAGCCTTAAAGGGTGCACTTGGAACAAGGTGGGAATGGATGTGGTACTTTGTGAGAGATTTGCTAGCCATTTATCCGTTTATCCCTTTTGTCTACTTCTTACTCAGATTTGCTAGCCTCCCTATATGCTATGGTATCAATTTGGTTGATACCATCTATTTTGTTCTTTTATCCTTCCTGTAGTGTATCGACTTGCTCGATACAGTTATGAGTCTGTCATTTGACAATTGTATAATATTGATCTGGTTGATACCGTAATGTGCCAATTAACATCTTCAAACTATATTGGCATGGTTGCTGTCATCAACTTAGAATTTAGGGTTGGTTTTGGATATTGGAACTATATATATATATATATATATATATATATATATATATATATATATATATATGTCATATTTCATTCATATCATATCATATCATATTCATACGCTCTGATTGCACTCACATTTCAACCTTAAGGAAGTATTTGGGAGAATTATTGGATTAAAACCTCAACTTGGAAATCTTGTCTTGTGGTGTTATTGAAGCTCAATAGGAGTTATTAAGAGTTCCTAACTAAGGGTATCTAGGTTTTCATCTAACTATTTGAAGTCTTCTACCTACAACATTCTCTTATAAAACTCCACTTGAGCCAAGGGAGAGATTGAAGTGTCGATGGGTCCATTCAAGGTAAATATTTTAATCCCTACACTATTTATTTTATTTCCTTAGTATATTTAATACCGTTTTTTTAATTGCATTATGGATGTATGTGGGTGTGTCCTTGTTTATGATCTTCTCTATACCAAATAAGTTGGTGTAGATATATGATTGCTTAGACTTGTCATTTATCATCTTCGGTTGCATAGACGTTCATTTGGTTGACCATTACACCTTACCCATTTACAATCATCTAACCCATCATTTAATTTAGTTTATACCCTCTTTACATTCATATAATCCATTGTTTACTTTAGCTTATAACATCTTTACAACCATTTACTTTCCTTGCACATTTACAACCATAGTTACAACCATTTACCTTTGTTGAGGTCTAGTGAGAGTTATATTCTTGTATCATAGACAAAAGCTTTGTAGCCCTTTCTTTTTTACATTTGAGTTGTAGATTACCCTATGTTAGATCTATGGATTTCATTCATCCTTCCCTCATCGTCCAAGTATACATATACTCTATTTGATTGATCTTATTCGAATCCTGTTTTGTTGAGAGAAAGATGATAGTTTTAGGTCATCCTAGTTCGTGCACAAATTCTGATGAACCCGATGTGAATCTTATCCTTCCTTTGGATGGATTAGTTTCATGTTTTGCCTTATAATTTCTTAACAATATCCTCCAAACCATCATACATCTTTCATTCCAATTGTATTAGCTGACTTGATACTGTTTCTTGTCTACCTGTCAATGATATTAGCTAGCTCGATATCATTTTGTGTTTGTCCAGGTTGTATTGGTAAACCTGATATAATTATGTGTTTTCAATTGTATTGGTCAACACAATACAATTTTGTTTAATCAGTTTCAATTTTTAACTTTATCAACCAATCAATACAGTTCTATTTTCTTGTTTAAATTCATTGCATGCTGCAAATAGCTTTAAACATCTATCATTTTTTATCTTTATTTTTATTTTGTTTGGATTTTTTTAGAAATTATGTTTAAGTAGTTTTAAAACTCATAGGTGTTTCGTTATGGGCCAAACGATAGTCAATTTTACCTGTGCCATGGTGTGAGGGGCACAACCCCAATACTCAAGCCATTAGACAACACTATTTACAAACTTTAGTTTTCATGTACTTCATAGTATATCAAAAATGCTTAATAATTTTTTTAGTATTTATGAAGCCTTCCAACCATTTGATTTTGTGGTGCATCGATAAATGTTTAGCCCTAAAAAGTTACTCTTAACGTACTTTAGAGACAGGGAGAGTGGAATCTTTCGTGGTTAGTGCATTTACAGTTGTCTTCACTATTTATGATTGGAATTAGTATATCTAAGAGCCTACAAGTCAAATACACCTTTTGTTAATTTACTTCCCTATCTTCATTTATGAAGCCATTAGACAACACTATTTACAAACTTTAGTTTTCATGTACTTCACAGTATATCAAAAATGCTTAATAATTTTTTTAGTATTTATGAAGCCTTCCAACCATTTGATTTTGTGGTGCATCGATAAATGTTTAGCCCTAAAAAGTTACTCTTAATGTACTTTAGAGACAGGGAGGGTGGAATCTTTCGTGGTTAGTGCATTTACAGTTGTCTTCACTATTTATGATTGGAATTAGTATATCTAAGAGCCTACAAGTCAAATACACCTTTTGTTAATTTACTTCCCTATCTTCATTTATGCAAATATTTAGTTAAATTTTCACTTGATTTTTGTAAAAAATATATCAGTAAGCCCAATGCAGTTTTGTGTTGTGTGTCAACTATATTTGTCAACTTGACTACATCAGCCAACCCAATACAACTATGTAGGTAACAACTACATCGGCCAACTTGATACAATTATGTGTCTTTTTTGACTGTATTGTCCAACTCAATACAATATAGCTCTACCATCTTCATGCCAAATGTATCGGTCGACTTGATATAGTTATTTTTAGTCATTATATTTTACTGCACTAACTAGCTCGATAAAGTTAATATTTTCTCTTACACTATGTATTATATTTTTGGCCAATTCAAAGAGAAACACCACCAAGAATTCCAAGGATTTTTTAACAATTCTAATTCTATAGAACCAACCAATCTTTATAAAATTTCTAAACCCTACATGCCTTATAATTTTTGCATGACTTAAGACCAAAATCCAAGCAATTTTTATGTGGCTTCCATTATATCTAAAAACTATGGGGCACATAACAACCCTAACACCGCTAGAAGAGGTCATTTAACCCAATACTATGAGGTGGAAGAGGAATGTGATATCAAGTATATTGATGGAATTATCATTTATTTAAATGAGCATCCCAAGCACAAGGGCAAGGACCATGCAGTTATCTATCACCTCATGATGGAGACTCATGTAGAAAGTTCTCCCTCCCTTGCTCCTAACTTTTCTACAGGTCTTGGATTAGGTCAATATGTGACTTCCTCATTCTTCTTCTCGTCCACCATGTCTAGTATTGCTACTAACATGGAGGAACTTTCCTTTAGTGGTCCTACTCAAAGTGCCCATGTTAACATCAACATTAATACCACATTTAGCAGATAATAATATGATACTCAAGCCTCCACTTCTAATCAAAATGATCTTAATCCTCATCAAATCATCTTACAATAAATGATCCAAATGGATAATTTTCAAGCCAACAATAACGCCTAGATGATGCAAATTCAAATCCAACTTTTAAAAATGTAAACTTTCCCTCAACAACTTTATTAGGGAGTGCCAAATCCAAATGAGCCCGCACCCTCCATTAGAGATACTGATGGTAATCTCACTCCACAACCACCGCTTCACAATAAAGCCATCAAACATATCCAAAACAAATTATTGGTTCCTCAAATTTTAAACATTGACATAGGTGGCATCACTCCTTAGATCACCTTAAGTGAATCCATTGATCCCTCTTTGCACTTGAAGGCCATTGGAAACCTATACAAAGACTAGATTAAGCTCAATACTTCTGCGGCTACAAAGCTACTAGATAAAACCTTCTCCGATGATTACTTATATTTGTACAATCAACTCAAGTCCAATTTGATATCTAGTTTAGAAGACTTAGTTAATCCATTGGTTTAGGAGTTTCAATATAATAATCTACCTAAAAACAATTTCGCCCATTCATCATCTACAACCAAGCAGACAATGACACTGTCCAAGCCTTCATTAAATGTTGGAAAGCCTTGGCCAATAAAGTTGAGGATAACATGTCAGAAGATAACCTCTTCCACCTATTTATCAACACATTTAATCCAAAACTATAATATATTGTTATGACTATCTCTCCCAAATCTTTGAAACAAATCCTCTATCAAGCCAAACACCAAGATTTCCTCATAAGACAATTCAATCCTTCCCAACCTAAGCTGGGGACAAATGCTTATGAAATATTAAAACAAAAATGTTAAATACGATGGTGTCTCAGACACTTATGAATTGAAGAGAACCATCAATGTTATTTTTATAAGAATCTCCAATAAAATGACCTTATCCCTTTAGATACGTAAATTAACATTTATTGTTCAAATAATGTACTTGTGACCAATCCTTTTACACACTTAGCTTATACCCAATTCCACAGTTTTAAGTTGTTATTCTTCTAATTCTATTCAAATGACCCTTAGCCTTGAGCAACTCTTATACATAACTTCATATATCTCATTCCAAACAACCTAAGCTCATCATTGCACCGATCCACACTTATAGCTTAACTATCTTTGTTTCTCTAAAAAAACTCACCTCTTCAAGACTATCTCGGTTGCCGGTAGTGTTTGAATCCATCGATCACATCCTCCCATAAAAAATAGTCAATTTCTCAAATTCAAATTCATCGAATGGGTCATCCCACATGTTTCTCAAGCCCCATCAGAGAATTTTCCAAAAGATCAATATAAAGCTATAGTTTCTAACAATTTGCTCACCAGAGGCTCATATCATGAAAATACACTAGGACATGTAATTGTACATCCAAAGGAAAACATTTATTCTTCCCAATTCTGAGTCCACAGAGCCTTAGTATCTCTGAGCTAACTCTGAATACACCTCAAAGGTCGCAAGTCATTATTGAAATGTATAATTACACTAAGATTGCACCATCATCTAGTATTACACCAATATTTCACACACACCACTATAACATGAGATAAGTATATGGAGTTTGAACATTATTTGGATTACTGATATGCACACAATGCTCAACATAGAGGGTGTTGAGGTCAAGCACAACTTCAACCATTAACCCATTTTCCTTCATCTAGTGCATTTGTTTTTTTTATTATCTATTAATCTGGGGTTCCAAGTGAAGAAGAAGGTACATAATAGATTTTGAGATAGACTGAACAACACAAAATACATACAAATGACAAAAAAGTGACAACATATATATCAAATTTTACATAGAGGATAAAAACCCTACTAAACATTAGTGCATCCTACATACAAAAACACGATACGACCTTATCCCAAACCCCAACAAATCCATGTTATCGATTCATAGTCATCTCATACAATGCCACAGTCAGCTATCTAACCTCTGTTACAGTCACCCAAATCTGAGTACAAACTATGTTGTTTGTCTTTTGTTCTTTCCTCCTCTAACATAGTTTTCATAAATAGTAAGTTCCAAATCAGAAATATTTAATTTATACTTATTTTATACATTTTAATTTTACATAGTTGTTTGTCTAAACTAGATTAGATTTATTTTATAATCCTCAAATTTGATGAATCAGTTCCCACCTATCAAAGTAAGTCCCTCCCAACATCCTCCTCCTCCTTCACAAATCAATAATTGTGAAATTCACTAGCCTTTCTTCCTAGCTGAGCTTAGAAAATGCATTCCTAGACCTACACCTAGATAATTTGACATTTTTTTTGTCTTAGTGCTCATTGGTATGATAATAAAAAAAATTATTATTTCCACACAAATTGTAAACATTCCCATGATATTTGCAAACAATCTAAACACCTTTCTTTTGAATTTTTACTTGGTCTAAACTTCAATTATGAAGCCATCATCAGAGAAACACATCAAGCTTATGATAAGGTAGCCAAAGCTCATGACTATAAAGTCAAGTATGATGCACTTCATCAAGCTAACTCTCACCTTACTATTTACTCAAATCTACTTGCAAACCAAAATAAAAACCAACACCCTGATAATCAAAATTAGTCACCAACTACTAATGTTGTTGAAACCATAGTTAATCATTATTCTTATAATGATGAAGAAAACCTAGTCAATATGAAAAACATGAAACATGTAGTCTTTTATATTGATCTCTATCTTCGTTAGAATCATATTCATTATCCTAGTTACATAACTATTCAGGTTAACTCTTCGCATCATTTTAAAAACATCGAATTTAATAAAATCATAACTTCTGTACATTCAAATAGTAAACTACATTGGCCAATTGGGTACAATTATTTTAATTCACAACTATACCAACTAGCCTGGTGCAGACTATTTTCTCATTAGCCTTTGTTCCAACTATAACGGCCAACACAATAAAATATTCTATTTCTAGATCAAGTCCAATTATAATGGCCAACTTGATACAATCTACATATTTTACCAATTTTGTTTTTATTGTACCGAACATTCTAGTACAATAAAATTCTACCCTTGATTCTGATTCTACTGTATCAACCAAGTCGATACCATTAGATCAACTTGCCTCAACTTGTCATCATGTGCCAAGACCAAACATATTGATTCCCAATTAGATTTAGTCTGGATTTTTTTCTTCTACAACTGATCCATTGCAAAATTCAACACCTCTTTCACTATCCTATCCATCTCATATTTACTTTAATGAATGGGACCTCATATAATAACTTTCTTAGTTTCCATCTCAAATTTCATTCCTTGAGCTCATGAGAACTTCTCCACGTCATAGAAATAGGTTTATGGAACTCTTATTCAACATGAGCATTCCTTGACCACCACTTATGGGGAAATAAGACACCTTACCTAGGTCCAATTAAATATATTTTAAAAATAATGTGAAGAGATGTCCATCCAATTTGATCAAACTATGAATGCCTTTCTTTCATGAAAATTTCCTATAACCTCTATGATCCCTAATGAAATACAATTTCTTGTAAATGGTCATTTATTATTCATTAGTGTCCAAGTTGGTGATATTTAAGTCAATTGTGCCTTAGTCGATGAAGGTTATAGAACTTATGTTACTTCCTTATAATTCATCAAAACTATAGGACACCCAAAATTCAAGTCTACCCAAAACACATGCCAAGGATATGATGAAATACAAATTCCTCCACTATGATGTGTTTGGATCTCTATCATAGTACCGCCTATCATGGTTAGAGTTAGGGTTATAATTTTTAACTTTCATTTATCATACATCTTTTTTGGCCTCCCTTGGACTCATCACATGAGGGTAGTGGCATATTCCACATGCAATGCATCAAAATTTATTATAAAGGTGTTATCTACAAGATTCAAGGTAATACTAACCCTTTGAATTAGAACAATTCTAGGAGTATGGTGTCTTTAAAATACCAACCCTTAAGCCTTTGCATAACATTCACTTTCATGAATATTAATACTTTAATTCTCTCATCAATTGCACTTGAGCTTATAGCGGACACCCTGAACATATGGTAACCTAACATCTTAGATATTGACGATGATGAGTACGATGAGATCAATGTAAAGATCAAAAATAGGATCTCCCCTCTAACATCATAACTCAGTTACCTTTCTTATTATGACCTCGTTATTGTAATAAGCCATCTAAAAAATTTATTGCTTTTATGGCCATTCTCAAGAATCATGTTTCCCATTCATCATCTAGCGATATAGTGGTCGAAGACCTTAACATCGATCTTACTACTCCTAACTATGATGATGCTTATACCATTGATGATCCATACTTATCTAGTTTTTCCCAAGCTAAGGATGTGGAAATCATTCATTATCATTCCTCTCTCCATGTTCCTATGAGCAATCTACATCTTCCTATGACATTAAATTAATTGGCATTGTTTGCTCTCCTCCTGATTTAACTTACATTATTCCTCCTTCAATTGATGTCCACATGTCTGAGATGGAGCACATTCCAAATTATTCCACAAGAACCACTTGTTACTTATGAGCCTATTAAGAGAATGCTCGATGATCGTGCTATTATTGGACCCTACTAGTTGATTAGTTTTTTTGATCCATCGAATTCACCTCCTCTAGAGATGTTGTCCACATTGATATGACTTGCACCAAGGTTTAGTCCCAAAGGAGTAGCAGTGCCATTTTGTTCCTTCATAGATTTTATGGTCACTCAAAACAAAAATGTAGAGCATACCAAATATATCTGAAGCAAAACCAAATTTTAAAGTATATCATTCCATACTTTGATAGTAGTGATTTATTTGCCAAGGTTTTAGACATATCTAATTAAGATTCTCCACTTGGGTTGAATGCAGTAACACACCGACCCATTGAAGATAAAGAACTATATTGTGATTTTCACAAGGTATAAAGTCATTCAACTAAAGATTATAAAGCCTATTAGATATTTTTTACACAATAAAATCTGTAAGCCCCAACTCCCTTCATGGACAGTCGACCATCTTAGTCTGCTACTCCTAGGCATGCTTATTTTTTCCGTAAGACTAGTATGCATTATTTGATTCATTGCCAATCTCTTTGGCAATATTTTAGAGGACTTCATCTCAAAGCAATAAGCTTCTTAGTCTCTTGAACATGCTGCCACCAAATATTAAACTAGATTATATCCCAAAACATGGGCACATGTATTTTTTTTGGCATTAGTGTTATACACATCACACATATAGGTGTCAAGATCTCTAGCAACATTTCAAAACTTTCTGAGGCCCACATCTCCAAGTTCCCAATAATTCTCACACTATCCATCCAAGATGGAGGTACAACCTCCTATACAACCAGAGCCATTCATTAGATAAGATGATGCGTGCAACATGGTACCATATATTCCTTGTATGAAGTGTTCTCATCATAAGGTCCCTCAACCTCCTCCCTCCAACTTTCCTACTTTTTCCTTAGATCTTGTATGCTAATAAGTCCAAGAACAATTATAAAAAAGAATAGAGGAGACCATGATTAGAGCCAAATTTTGGTGACAACAAGATATATCAGATGTTGTAGATGATGTATGTAGAGATCTTTCACAACACTTTTGAACAAATAATTGTGTCATATCATAATTTTCACATTGTCATATTATTATTATTATTATTATTATTATTATTATATGTGATGTTTGTTGTACATATCTTTTTTATATCATATGTTGTAGATGTTGTATATATCAGATGTTGTAGATGATGTATGTAGAGATCTTTCACAACACTTTTGAACAAATAATTGTGTCATATCATAATTTTCACATTGTCATATAATTAGATTTCATATTATTATTATATGTGATGTTTGTTGTACATATCTTTTTTAGATCATGTTTTTTTCACATTTTCTTTTTAACATGTTTATTTATTTTTTATCATTTTACAATCACTTTACAATTAGCCCTTGTTTTCTTAGTGGATCTTAGGTATCGCCTTTGGGTCTTGTTTTTATCATTTACAATCACCTTAAAATTGGCCTTTGTTTCCCTAGTATATCTTAGATATCACCTTCAAATTTATTTTATCACATTTTTACCATTTTTTAGTTGGCATTAGTCTCCTTATGTTTCTTTGGATTATTTTTATTCCCCCTATTTTGGGATGAATTCTCATATCAATGCTTGTGTTAAACACTATGTAGGATAATACAACTTCTCTAGTGACATGACTATCACCTTTCATAGCCTATCCATTTTTGAAGTAGAGTTCTCCCTTTTCATGGTCAACTATAAGCCGATTCATCATTGTATCACCTTTTTCACATGGATGGATCTTCCACGATTCCCATTTGTCTATTTTCCTTTCACTTGAGGCAAACTTAGGTCAGTTTCAAGGTTGCACACTTTCATGTGGGGTAAGTATATGAGTCTTTAAACACCATAATCTTTAGGTTCTCCTTCCTAGCAACCAAGTGTAAGCTCTCTTGTGTTAGTTATTTATATCACCCATGTTTGGTCTTTCCAAATCCATATGGAGGAATAGAAAAATCCGAAAAGAATTAAAATCTAAATCATATCATAAGGCAAATCAAATCTTAAAAGTCAGATTACACTAAAAGACATGATCTTTTTGGCACATCCCCTACTCTAGTCGAAGCTCAAACTCCATAGTTGGCCTCAAGATAGAGCTAAGGTCCATTGGGGTGCATTAGGCCAGTAGACTAGGGTAGGAAATATTATTATATCATTGTATCTTCTGACACTCTCGTGCTGCCTACTTTATCACATAAGTACCCAATCGTCAAAGTAGACCAATGACTCTATAAGGGGTCTCGAGGAGTGGGGAACATGTCTAAAAATATGATCCTTTTAATTTTCATGCATATATATTTTATAGGATTATCTATAATCTTCACTTGTTATCCCAAACACGTGCTTGTTAGGTGGATTTCTTTATATCTTTGATGTTGAAAGTTTTTAGCCTTGCCCACTTGTCTGGAGTATCTTTTCTCTGGTAAATATTTATCCATCACCTTTGTCGCACCTTGCATCATAATTTTTCATCATATCTTCCATGACATCACCTTGATGGATATCAATTTTAGATTATGACATCCCTTCTTATTTGATTTCATATTTTATCTTTATCATCATTTATGATGCCAATTAGTTTTTTTAGTTTGTGAGTTGCATTGTATGACCTTGGGAAATACAACCAAGTCTTCCTTATAAAATCTCATCACTATCCACACTATATTAATAATCATATTCATGTTTTAGATGGTTTTGTTTTCTTACATATGTCAGTACAAACATTGATTTTGTGTTTTCACTCATATGAGTATGTTTGGTTATTTATCATTTTATGTCCTTGTTTGTTTTAAGCTGAATTAACTTATCTTATATTTGATGCATTTTAAAATCATGTGTTTTTCTGTAGATACTAAAATATGATTATATATAATGTCTCAGTGTTGTACACTTAAAAAAATACCAATCAGGGCTCTACCCTTCATTCTTAAATCTTCTGGTTGCCAAAAAACTCACATTCACTATCTCTCAATGCCTAACTATTTATATTATAGTCTAACTCTATCATTATGATGACCCATATCACTTATACACTATAAAAAGCTTAAAGTATGATATATATCCTTCATTGTTAGTCATATACCTTCAATAATTTTATATCATGTTAGATAATTAAGTTTACATAGGAATGCTAACATTGATGCTAGTGTCCAATTTCCTTATCAAGTGTCCATACCTCAAAAGTCATCAAAATTAGAAATACTTTGAAATATATGGGTCAAATTATTTATCTTATCTAACCCTTCCATAAGATATTTTCAAAATGTGTAGTATAAATACAAAACAAAAGCCATTCATCATTATCAAGCACACATGTACACAATACTAAACAAACACTTATTTAATTTCATTCAAACAATTTCACGATTGAGTTATACTGCTCTATTCTTTCATATTTCTATATAAATCATAAGAGCAGTCATATTATAGGTTTGAAACATTCAAAGAACAACTCATAAATTATATTTATCAAGTTACAAGCTAGATCATTGCATGCCCTTGCATATACCATATTGCACCATTGTGCACACATACTCCCACACTTAAGGGAGAAATAAATATGTTTGAGGCCCTCCTTAGGGTATTGTCTATGTAAGCAACAATGCTCATTGACAGAGGATTCATTGAGGTCAACTCGACTTCGTGAACCTACTAATCCATTTTTGGCAAGGTGACCTAACTTAAGGTGATGAACTAGGGTTTCAGCTATACAAAGTCATATAAATTTTGTGTATACAGTCTAGATACATCAACATAAATGTGACATAAAACTTAAAAATCATAAGCGGTCATTTCACAATACAATGAATATTATGTACGGGACAAAATTGGTGAGACTTGGACAAAAAGATCAACGTAAGTGTTTAGTTCTCTAGAAATAATATTTATAGAATATGATGACTATATCCTGGGCATCACCCTGCTTGATTCCTCCTCTACAAAACTTAGTTATGTTTGTACCTTTCTAAAAAAGCTAAGTATTATCCCTTCTTTGTGTTGTAATTATCATAATATCAATTGGCATTGTACTTTTTATATTGAATAATTTTTCAAATTTAGTATATTATGTTATATGAAAAAGTTTAATTGATCCGATTTAAAATACTTTACTCATCTATTTGTTTAGGTTATTCTACCACTTTAACCCAACCCAATAAAAAGAGGTTAAAAATTTGGTGAACTCAACCTCTATGTCTTCTCATATAAATCCTAGCTTGCTCTAGGGTTTTCAACATTATAAGGTTTTTATCTGTTGTATTTATTCGAATTTGTTCTATCATTTTTATGCAACCTAGGCATGGTTTGAGAGTAATTGGTGTTCCTATTACACATATTGAGCTACTCCTTGGGTCGCCTAAAATGTCTCAAGATAATACTATGCCAAATTCTGTAAATAATGAGTGCCAATAATGACAATGAGAAAAATTATTATAGAAGATGAATCTGATCATGAGGATAATGAAACACATGAAAATAGAAAATATGAACAAGTAGATCAAGAACAAGTTAAATTTACTACTTTATTTCGAGAGTACATTCATGAAAATATTAAAGATCTCCATAATATCCTTAATACTATATTGGAAACTAAAAAAATAAAAGGTGTTAGTGAACAACCATTGCTCTATATTGATATAAATATTAGGGCTACTAGATATGCCTATCACACATCCATTCTAATATCCCTCCCCTCAAGCACAATATTGCCTATTACATCTAATGGAGGCACGAGATATATTTTCAAATCACCGTTTCCCAAAGATCAAACAACTATTGCCACATCCTCCATGAAAATAATTAATAATTCAGCTCAATTACTAATTTCAATCCCCACATCAACACAAGTGATGTTTTCATCCCCTTTGGTGGCTTCTCAAATCTTACATCTAAGTCCAAATGGGTCTATTATACAAACTCTTGTCCAAGTTTTTCAATCTTTGGAAGCTAAAGTTACCAACATTGAATGAAAAACTTTGAAATCAGCACATGTTATTTATTCATAAGATGTATTACATAATCGTCTATCGCTTGAGATATCTTTCCACCCTGTGTCAATCAATTTTGTTGCACCCAAGTTCACAATTTATGATAGAAAGGGTGACCTCGAATAACATATTCAATTTTTCTGTGCAACATGTCTTGATTATGCTTCAAATAATAATATTTTGACCAAATTATTTTCAAGGAACCTAAAAGACTATGCTTTAATATGGTTATATGACTTACCAATCCAATCAATGAAAATATTTAAACCTCTAACAAATCAATTTTTAGGGCATTTCTCTATCAACATCATAGAAAATATGTCATATGCATAAATTACTAAGATCAAAAAAGAACCAATGAATTTATTAATGAATATATTTTGAGGTACCAAACAATGTTGGCCAAAATGACAAATCCAATGGTAGATAAAGATCTTCAAGATATCTTTAAGCAAACTTTTCTTGCACTGTTACATGAGTCTATTATTTCCAATAATTTTAAATCTTTTGATGACTTATGCCATATTAACTGAGATTGTGAAATGAAACTTATTTCCTTTAACAAGATTAAGTATGTAATAAACACACTTCCTACATCTAATACCAAGTTTTATATTAAACCAAGCTAAACGGTAAAACATAACTTTAAAAAAAAGCAACCAAAATAATTAATGCAGTATCATTGCAACTTAATCATCTCATCTTATCCAATGTACCTAAGAGACAATTTACATAATTAAATGAGCCTCCAACTTTGTTACTTAAGAGTTTGTGGAATGCCATCTCATGTCTCTCCCTCTTCTTATGAAGTTTGATATGAGGCAACTTTTAACAAAAGGATATGATGCCAATGCATATTGTGACTATCACCAATGTGCCAAATATTTTACAAATAGAAGTTATATCTTGAAACACAGGATTCAAGACCTTATTGATAATCAACATAATACTTTTGATGATCCTCTAAAGGATTCAAGGTCATAACTTGGTGACCATCTAAATTAGAATATATTTAGCAATCCATTACAAGATAATTTTAAGAAAGATATAAAAGTACAAATGACATATTATACACATCATCTTCCACCATATTATAGGCATCCATTATGTTATTTTCAAAATCAGCTCAGCGCATTTTTGGAACAACCCCTGCGAAACTTGTCTGTTTCGCCCTTTGTCTCTCTAAGTCCATTTTTCGAGACGGGTTTTCTCGTTCTCATATTTACTCAACTGACACCGTTCAAATTTCGTAACGTATTTTCATTACATTTTTTCTAAAATGTGAAAGTTGTTACGGTCTCGATGTGACCAGGTGACCAATTTTTCTTTTTCCAGAGTTAACCTTATTTCTTCCATTTTAATGCACGGGCGGCAATTTTTGCCATCAGTGCATTTTTCCTTTATGCCATGCAAGAGTGACAAATTTTGCCGCCCTTGCATTCGAGATGCAAGAGCGGCAAATTTTGCCGCCCCTGCATGTCTTTGAAATTTTTCAGTGTAAGGGCGGCAAATTTTGCTGCCCCTACACTACCTCGATTTTCGTGTGTGATATTTATGGCCACACGTGTCGAGTGGTTGGGGTTGATTTTCACCTCATTTAATCCATTTTCGGTTCATTTTGATTC
Organism: Torreya grandis; assembly: GCA_037957365.1. Lineage (NCBI taxonomy): Eukaryota > Viridiplantae > Streptophyta > Pinopsida > Cupressales > Taxaceae > Torreya > Torreya grandis. Next base: position 1,308,497 of record JARHVA010000010.1, on the reverse strand, counting down.
ATTCCTTCCACTCCTCCTCCTACCCTCTACTTTTGGATGATCCAACAAGCGATAAAAAGTGCATTTCGACGGATTTGAGCTCGTGACGCACGTTATTTTTCAAGTAGGTCCTTATTTTTGTATTTTATTTCTTGTTCTTTCCTCTCTTTAAGTTTTGGTTTTGGTTTTGTTTTCAGTTTTCTTCTCTCCCCCTCTTCTTTTCCTCCAACCTTGGCGTCTTTCCTCTCAAACCGATCGGCCATCCTCCTCTTCTCTTCCTACCCCATCGGCCTTCCACTACTTCCCCCATGCTAGGGCGGTGAATTTTGCTGCCCTCCTTTATCTCCCACAATTTTCTACCAGCAAGGGCAACAGACTTTGTCACCCCAACCGTATGTTCCTCCCTCACCTGTAATGGCGGCAAATTTTACCACCGATGCAGGTCTGCGTGTAAGGGTGACAAAATTTGCCGCCGTTACACCTGAGTGTAAGGGCAACATTTTTCATTTCCCTTACACTTTTTCTTGCCAGCATGCACGGGTGGAAAAATTTGCTGCCCGTGCCTTTTTTTGTCCCACATGCACAAGCGATAGAATTTTGCCGCCTGTGCACATTGACTCTCTCACATGCAGGAGCGGCAAATTTTGCCGCTCTTGCATCTCTTTCTCTGATTTATCTAACTCCATAGAAATTTTCATCCCTTCTATTTTTCACCTCCTCCCCATTTTCCTCTCGCTTTTCAACCCATTTTCACCTCAGCCCTGTCAAGTGCCCTTCCTTGGTCATGATCACTTGACGTGAAAATTCCCTAATTTGCCCATTTTTTCCTAATTGCACGATTATGATTCTCATTGTAGTACCCCCTGAAGATTCTCTTTCATCAATGTGCTCTCAACAAAGACTAGTTTCGATGACTGAAGCTTCTCCGAAGAAGTCAAAGGCCATGAAATACCAGTACCAAGGCATTTTTCCAATCACCTCGGTCACTTCTAATGTCGATGACATTAGAGACACAGAGATCGGCCACGTAGATATGGCCGAGTTCATAGACAGAACCAAGGTGACAAACTCAAGCTCAGAGATGAAAAGAATAATCGAAAGCAACATTCATCTAGTTGCCTTTTTTCCTGTAGCGATGCATCACACAAAGTTCATCCTCCAGTGCACCTAGTTCTACAATAGAGAGACCAGGTCAGTGTCAGATGTCAACGGCAACACGATAATTTGATTGGACCCCAAATTTATCAATAAAGTCTTCATGTGCCCTCCTGCTACTCAAGTGCTAAAAATTGACTTTGTTGAGGCACAAAAAGAGTACGATAAGGATCTCAAGAGGGCGAAGAAGGTGATGAATAACATGTGGCTTAAGACTCCCATAACCAAATTGTCTAGATGGCCACATAATTTTTTGAGAAGTGATTTCATATAAGAAGTTGGTGACTTGATTACTCTTCTCAATAGGGTACAAGGTCTGCCATCTTCTTCCCAATTCCACGAATGGATGTATCCCTTTATCAAAATAATTCTATAAGAGAAGCAAGTCATCTTCTGGGGTGAGCAGATTAGCAATGCTCTTCATGAGCAACTGACGAAAGTGTCTACTACTTCAAAGTTCTATATGACTTCGTATTTAGTATACATCGCAGCTTTAATGCGAACCTTTCTAGGTTTGACAACAGAAGGGGATAGAAAAACCACCCCTGTTTATTCATATTACCCTACAATGATTAATCCGTCATTTTAATAGGATAAATGACGCATTTTTCACAGTATTTTTGTGTCTTTTTGATCTTTAGCTAGAACAGAAAAAAATATTAGACGAAGCCTGAATGGTCGTCAATAATTTTGGCTGCATGTTTTTACAATTCCCCTCCTTTTGCTATATGTGGGTTGGCTTTTTCCAAGGCTATCCCTACATGCTCCCCATATTTTTTTCTAATAAGTTAGTCCTAATGGAGCTGTGTAGATAGATTATTGTCATACACACTAGGCAAATAGAACTTAAGAGGCCAAGTTTTAGGTTCCTAATTAAAATTGGCAGATACTCAATTTTGACTGCCACCAAAGCGAGGGCCATGGAGACAAAAATGCAACTTGTCACCATGAAGCAGTTCAAAAGAAGAGACAATTTTGACTATAGGTGTGTCAAAGATATGATCAGAAGAAAGACTCAGTTTTATGAGCCCATGATTGAGGACATCTAAGCAGACTTGATAACAACGAAAGAAATCAGAAGGATGGACTACAATAGACTGACTCTAGAGCAGATTGAATATGTAGGGCTTGCAGATATTCTCTCTAATTTGGTTGATGATAAGAACATAATCAACAGTAGATACCTGGCTGACAAGGTCACTAATTCTCCTCTTCCTCTAATTTAATGGTCCCAAAAAGAATTGACCTCTTTAAGAAATAAATTCGAACCAATATTGGCTAACACCAATGATTAGCTAGCAGTCAAAGGGATCACGTTGAAGGAATTCATTACAGGATTAGAGGCTAAATTTTAAGCAAAAACAAGGAAGAAGGTAGAGAACAGGATTAAGAATAAAGATGATGTTTCTTCTTCGTCTAGGCCTCACAAGCCCAAAATCATCTTTGTGTCTAAGAAATTGAAGATTGTTGAGGAGCTAGAATCAACGGCTAAGGGGGTTGGAGAACAAAGCACCCAAGAATAAGTAGCACAGCAGATGGAGACAAATGACAGGCCTTTAGAGCAGTAAAGAACTGAGCCTCTATCTTCTCAGGAAGGGGCACAGCCACTTGCAAGCATTTTTTCTTCACCACCTCAATCCCCTGTGGCATCTCCTTCACCTCTTTCTCCCATCAGTGTTCTTTCTTCTTGAGCCGCCTCTCCTTCTGGATTTATGTTTGGCAATCCTCAAGACACTTCTAGAGACGTCTTTCACTCCTCAGGTTCTATCCCTAGTCTCTCTTCTCTTTCTTTCAATATCAGAGAAAGCTCCATCATTGACCAGCTGGCAGTCGATACAGTTTCACTTGTTACTCCCACTGCACCCACTATTCCCACTAGCAGTGCAGACATTGCCCCAGTGACACCAGCCACATAGACTCTTGCCATGGTAAGTGCTTCTGCTCTCCCACCTTGGTTGTCAGCTTTCATGCCCAAAAGGAAGAAGCTAGCCATCTCTGCAGATGACTTTGATTTTGGCAAGATAGTGCCAGTGAAAGTTAAAGCCCTTAAGAGACAAATGATCTTTTTAAAAATGGTTGAGAAAAAGGGGAATAAATTTTTGAAAATAGCCAAACCTCCATAGGACGCAACCCTAGAGGGTTTTGACATGAGCAACTATTTCATTTCTCATGTTGAGTTGGGGAAAGTTACTCATGCGGGTGCAAAGAGTGACCTATAGTCTGCAATAGATATCATGGTCCAAAAAATTGATAGGGAAAAGGAGATAAAAGATTACTATAAGGTAAATGCAGAACAATTGACTGTAGTAGTCAAGAAATTCACTCTTGCTCCTGAAGCAGCAACCCTAGAAGCCTTTTCCATAGATGATCCTATTATCTAGAAAGCAGAGAAAACCTAAATGAAAAGGAAAGTGCTTGAAGATTATATAAAAAAGATGCATACTCAGAGAATTTCCTTGTTTATAGAGGTTGATGAGAAGATAGACAAGATGAAGAAGGTGAGGACAGATTTAGAAGACTTCATCTCTCTTATTTCTCAAGATATTGACAGTACAAATAAATATCTTAGCAAGTGGATAGAGATGAAAGATCTAAAAAAATGCACCTTGATGTCCATTGACGTCATTGCCAGCAAATATTTTTATGTTGAAATCAAGGAATCACTGATATACAGAATCCAGGTGCTCAAGGAGCTAATTGAAGATCTCATGTCTTCTAGGGACGCTAGTGAGAAAAGTGACACCGGCCTATTGAACAGACTGAAAGAATTGCCTTGCGACCTCACCTCTAGGGATAATCAATTTCTTTTAACAGAAGAGATGATTCAAGAATTCAAAGGTATGATCTAGAGAGATTTTGAAAAAAAAATATTTTCAATGACTTCTGTGGATAACATCTTAGAGACTCAGTTAAATCTAGATAATCTAAGAACCAGGGTAACTAGTCATGCCAAAGCAATCACATCATCGAAAGATGCTACAATTAGAGCCATAGTGATCTTCAAGAACATCATTGTGCCAGATAGTATAAGAATTCAGACATCTATTACCATGTATGATGCTCATCTGAAGAAGTCTAATGGCAGGAGCTGAATCATCTCTCCATTCTCTCTTTTTCCTCTCTTCTCATGTACTTTTGTCATGTAAAAGTACATGCACTTCTGTAATATGTAATTACATGTAAAAAATATAGAAAATATCCCAAAGTCAAAGATGACTCATCTTTGACTAGATATTTTAATATTTTAATCTTTTTTTAATTTTGAAGGTTTCTCCCTATATATAGAGGGAACCTCTTTTGTAAAAGAGATCTCTGGATAATTGAGAGCAAAAACTCTGCTGAAATTGAGACACTTCTTGAGACTTTGTGCTCAACTTGTAAATCATATTTTATCGAATGAATGAGAAATAGGTTTATTTCAGACTTTGTGTTGAAATAATTTATGTTATTTAGGAAATAGTTCTTATGTTCTCTTTCCTGATAATCTCTTATCTGTTCGATTTAATAAGTAAAGTATGTGTATTGAAATTATCTAAAGACATTTCTAAAAGATAAAAGAAAGACTTTGAGATACTTTTATCTTGGTGACCCTTTTATCCATTGTAGTTTTAGGCGAAGACTTTGTGCTTTGTTTCACTCTACTATTACGCATTTTTTGAATTAGTGAAGGAGGCAATGAAAGACTTTGTGCTTTCGTGGGTTTCATTGTGGACTTTATTACTACTTTAGGAGATTTTTTGCTCTGCGCTAGATACTATTTTTGAAAGAAGAGGAATGCTTTTAGCCATCGACTGAGATTTCTTTTTTTGTTCTTCGAACATCCTCTCTGAAATAAGAGAGATAGATGGTGTTATACTACCCTGAGTATTATTTTAAATTTACCTATATATACATATAACATATAAGTGATTCATAGGGAACCTCCCCTTGATGAGAGGAGAGATTTATCTCATTAAGATGTGGTAAACCTACACTTTTTGTGGCATAAATATCCTTATACTGTGGTTGATATACTAATTTTGTCATTAGTTAGTTGATGACAAAATATTCACCCAACAACTTTTAGCGACTCCACTTGGGACATGAACATGCATTTTGAAGCCTCAAGTTTCAACTTGAAGCAGTTTCAGTCTCTTTTTCATTTGACACTCTGGCAGATTCACCATACACACGGGCCAGAGAGCTTAGGGTATTGTTGATCATGTATTCGAGTTGGTGTGACAAACTAATTTTAAGATTTCTCCTCCATCATCTCTTCTTCAGTGAACTAGGAGCTTTCCTCCTACCAACGCTAGATCTCCCATACTTGGTGAGGCTTTTAGCCTCAATACTGGTAAGACTTTGTCTTTATTGACCCCACTAAGATTTGTTATCCCGCCATTTAACCATCATATCACAATGGCTTAAGGATCGTGGGGTAATTCTTTTGGTCCTCTCAATTTGACCCCACCCTTGCATGAACTACCTCATAGTTTTAGAAAAAACTTTCTCAAAATTTTTGGTAATGAGAAGGTTCACCCCGATGAGCATATTTCTACCTTCTCTATAGCGTGCAGGGTAATTGGTGTGGAATTCGAAGACGTAGCAGTGAGGCTTTTTGTAAAAACTCTGCAAGGCACTATCGCAAATTGATTATACCACCTTTAAGCTTGAACTATAACTGACTGGAATACGCTAAAGTCCAAATTTGAAGCTAGATTTAAACCTGCTGAGGATGCACATGCCTTATTAGCTCAATTTACATAGATGAAAAAGGAACCCCATGAGCCCATGAGGGATTTCATAGCTAAATTCAATAAGTTAAAGAACTGGATTCCTACCATCGTTCAACCCATGCCAGAGAATCTCAAGTGCTTTTTTATCAACTCACAACTTTTCAAAGTAAGTTTTCTATTGAGGCAGGCTGGCCCTATAGATCTCGCATTGACTCAAAATTTGGCTACTGAGATTGAGGATGATCTTATCCTAGCAGGTAAGATTAGGAAAGACTCCAGTAAAACTAGATTCTCTTCATTTGCTGGAAGTTCTTCTACAGTCACTACAGATCCTATGGTGCAAAAATTGACTAATGCGCTGATAGCTTTGAAGAGACAAATGGCCCAAGGTATGTCTATTCCCACTTATCAAGATATGTCAAAGACAATATTCTAGAATTAATAATATCAGGGTAATGCTGTCTGGAATTAGGGGCAACTAAATCGCCTGCCTCCCCCTCAAGATAAACTTGCCATTGAAGCAACACTTGCCAATTTAGCGATCGGTTATTTGGAGGCTGAACATGACTTTTCACTCCAACTTGAGTTAGACCAACAAGATGATGTTAATCTCTTCAAAGAGTAAAAAGAAGAATTAGCTGGCGACTCCAATATTAGTTTTCTGGATTACCAAGACAAAGTTGGAAGTAAAAGAGAAGGGTTTGATGAATCTTATGCTGTTTTTACTAGATCTAAAATTAGTCAGCTCCACACGCTGACAAAGGAAAAGCAGAATAAAAACCTCAGCGGGTGGTCTCTATCACTAAACGAGGGACTCCATTACCTTTCCACCTAAAGGATCAGGTAACTAATAAAAAAATAAGTACCTCAAACCATCCTATATCTTCCACCTCTATTTCTCAAGCCAGTGTCGCACCCACTAAAGATCAAGATGATGGGCCCTCTTCTTCTATCTCAAATTTATTTCAATTATTTGATATAATTGATCATGCCAAAAAGACTAAGATTCAAATGACTGAGATTGATTATTTGAGAGTCAATTTTGAACAGTTTGATAGGTTGGCAGAATATGTGAAAAATAAAGCCATCCCCACAGGACAAGATTTTTCAAAGGCCACTCATGATTCCCCCAAGGATAAATCCACCCAAAATAATCTTGTCATGACTCCTCTTGTTGCTCCTGGGAAAATAGAACTTTTTAATGTTTTCCTACTTATAAATGGTTATAAATTAAGTAATTGTATAATAGACTCCAGAGCTTCTGATAATGTTATGCCTGCCAAGGTGGCAGATTCCCTTGGTTTAACTTTGACCAAAACTTTTGGGAAGTATTTTTCTATGGAAAACAAGCAAGTCCCACACCTTGGTTAAATAAAAGATGCCTAATTAGTGTTCGCAACTTTTTCAGAAAAGAGGATAAAAATGACGGTTCTGGTGGCCGATGTTCCAGCCTCTTACAACATCCTTTTTGGGCAAATTTTTTGTAAAGATGTTGGGGGTGAGATAAGCATGGACTTGTCGGAGGCAAAGATCCCAATTCAAGGTATTATGAAGAAATTGCTTCTTGAAAAAGAGGCAAGATATGTAGTCACCCGATCATCGGAACCAGAAGCTTAAATTTTATTTGAGTCTTCAGGCATGGGTAACTACTTCCTATCTACAGACGAAGTTCATGAGGCATCCAATGAAACTCTTACAGGTAATAACTTAGAAATGTGTTCAGCTAACGAAGCAAGAGGATCAGTGAAGCAAAATGAACGCATGAAAGAACCTCTTCCACCCAATGAAGAAGTTTCCAAAGAAAAAGCGGTGTCTAACGAGGTATAGATCTTAAAAAATGATGGAAACTACTTCTCTATTGGTTCAAGAGCCAGAGTTGTGTTGGTATCTCTTCAAAGAGATATTATTCTTTTATCTTACAAGTTGCAATTCAATGACACCAATAACACAATCGAGTATGAATCTCTGTTGCTTGGATTACAGGGTGTTAGAGAAAAAGCTATTAAACTCCTCCATGCTAAAGGGGACATCGAGTTGGTGGTTTTTTAGGTAAGAAATCTCTATCAAATCAAAAATGAAAGATTGCGTCACTATCACAATCTAGTTTGGGACCAAATTAAAATTTTTGATGCTTTTAGCATCTCTATCGTTCTGAGAGAATTCAATGATCGGGTGGATGCATTGGCTATTTATGCTACTATCTTGGTTCCCCACCCAAACTTTAAAAGAGACAAGTACACTATTGAAATGGTCTTTCGACCAAGTGTACCTGATAATGCCAGCCATTGGAAAGTATTCAACTATGACGATTAAATCATTGCCTTCTTGGAGAAAAAGGACAGCTTCGAATAACTGCATTTTGAAGATAGTGAACTTCAGAAATGTGAGACAACTTCTGAATCAAAAATGGACACAGGTGAGGATTTCCTGCAGCTTAAAAGGAATAAGATTTTCAAAGGCCTAGTTTTCCTAGAGAAACTATTTGATAACCATGACAGGTTCATCAAACAATAGCGAATGGATTCAAACTCCTCTCAGAAGTTTGATCAAATAAATTTAAGAACCAAGGGAGATCCTAAGATGGTGAACATTGAAAAATGTTGTACTCTCAAGGAGCGATTCAAGTTCGCCACTCTACTCTGCCAATATATAGATGTCTTAGCATATTCTTATGACGACCTAAAATCACTCAAGCCTGATGAAATTCGCCATGACATTCCTCTTAAGGCTAATTCAGTGTCTTACAAGCAAAAGTCCAGGTAATATAATCTAAAAATATCAGGTACCATTTTATTTGAGATAAAAAAAATGCTTGATGCCAGGATAATTTTTCCAATCCATCACTCCACATGGATTGCCAATATAGTGCCTATGAGAAAGAAGAATGGTGAAATTTGAATCTGTGTGGATTTCAAAAACTTGAATCAGTTATCTTTAAAAGATAACTACCATCTCCCTATCATGGATCAAGTTTTGCAGATGGTAACAGGTTCAAGATGTTATCAATGCTGGACAGTTTCTCAGAATACAATCAGATTGAAGTTAGAAAAATAGATCAACTTAAGACTACCTTCACCACACCTTGGGGCACCTTCACCTATCGAATAATGTCTTTCGGTCTGATAAATGCAAGTGCCATATTTAAAAGAGCGATGGACCTCACTTTCAAGGATGAAATGGGTAAGTTCATTGTAGTATACTTGGATGATTTGATGGTATTTTTAAAGCATCATTTTGACCATGTCCACCATTTACAAAGAATAATGGAATGCTGCCGTCAGAATGATATTTCTCTAAATTTCAAAAAATCTATCTTTGGGGTGACAGAAAGGAAACTTCTCAGACACATTGTGTCCCGAGAAGGTATTAAAATTGACTCGAAAAGAGTCAAGTCCATCCAAGAACTTACTCTGCTTACCAGTAAAATTGTGGTTTACTCTTTCTTCAGAAAGGTGAATTTTCTTTGAAGGTTCATCCCTGAGTTCGCTGAAAAAAATCGTCACATTATCAATATGATAAAATGCAACACTACCTTTAGGTGGACTACAGAGGGCAAATCAACGTTCAAAGACATCAAAGAAGCAATCGCTCACACACCAATTCTTGTTTGTCCAGACTACACCAAAAACTTCAAAATATATAGTTATGCTTCTGAACATACACTCTCAGCTATTTTAGTTCAATAGAACCAAGAAGGTGTGAAATCTCTTATTTCCTTCATGATTTGTCCACTCAAAACTCACGAGTTGAAATACTCAAACATGGAGAAGCATGCGTATGTAGTGGTCAAAACAGTCAAATATTTTAAGTTTTATATCCTGAACTTGCATACTGAGGTTTTGGTACCTGATACAATAGTGAAGTCCATTTTGACTCAACAAGAGTTTGGTATGAAGAGGGGTAATTAGATCACCAAGATTCAGGAGTTTGATCTAGACATCAAACCTACCAAACTTGTGCAGAGAAAGGGTCTTTGTCAGTTGATTGCCGACAACATTCTCAAAGGAGCAAAAAATGAAGAAATAGAAATCGAAGGCATGCCTACGATCTTCTTTGTTACCACTACTAATGAGTGGTATTCCAACATTGCCTATTTTCTGACCTATGGTGAGTGTTCCGCTCATCTCTCCTATAAAAAAAATGAAATGTTAAACTAAAAGCTGCTAGCTATGTTTTGTGGGATAACAGCCTGTATAAAAAAAACCTAGATGGGGTATTTCTTTATTGTGTCGATAAGGTACAATAAGATAAACTTTTGGAGTCTTTCCACAATTTAGCCTGTGGAGGACATTTTTTTGCCCCAGTGACAGCGCACAAAATTTTGTGAACTAAATACTATTGGCCTACGCTGTTTCACGACGCCTACAAATGGGTGCATAGGTGTGAATTGTGTCAGTAGTTTGTCGAAAAGCCTAAATTGGCTGCATTGCCCTTCAAGCAAGTAATAATTGAAGAGCCTTTTCAATAGTGGGGTATTGACTTCATTGGCGTAGTTAACCCATCTTTGAGTGTCAGACATGATTATGTCCTCACGGCAACTGATTATTTTATCAAATGAGTGGAAGCCATCCCAACCAAGCACGCTACGTCTGAAGTGGTGTGAAGTTTTCTTAAAGAAAATATCATCTCTCGGTGTGGGGTTCCACTCAAAATTATAACAAATAATAAAACATATTTCTCTTCACATGAAATTACTCAATTTTGCTTTTATTATGGAATTACCCTGTCTCATACTTCAAATTATTTTCCACAGAGAAATGGCCAAGCATAAGTGAGAAATAAGAACCTAATCACTATTATCAAGAAATTGGTAGATGACAATCAGAGAACTTGGCACAAAGCACTGTTTGATGCTTTATGGGTGGATATAATTACACTCAAGAGGGCCATAGGCATGTCACCGTTTCAACTTCTGTACAACTTGAATGCAGAGATACCTATCACTCTAGAACTACCAGCGCTCAAGTTAGCCAAAGCAATTGAAGATTCAACCTTCAAAAATTCAATCGACAAAAGGATCATGTGTCTAACTGAATTGAATGAGTAGCGAACCATGGTGGTGAACCGGATTACGACACATCAAAATCAGGTGAAGAAACTTTTTGACAAAAGGGCTAAAGTTTATGATTTTTGAATCAGAGATCAAGTCTTGTTGTGGGACAAGAGAAGAGAACCGAATGGAATGCATGACAAATTTGACTCTTTATGGAGAGGTCCGTTTACCATTCGACAACTCTGTGGTGAGAATAACTTCTTGCTGGAGTCTCAAGATGGAGTGCCATTTTCACTACCCCACAGTGGGCAACATCTGAAGCTTTTCAATCCTTAAAGTTTAGGTGGATATACTTGTATATTTATATAGTTTTTATGTTTTATTTGTTTTCTTTCATTTTTAGCATGACTCTGTAGCCCAATGGCTTGGATGAAGGCACCTAGAGACTAGTTTCTACTTCTGTTGATCGATTCAATCAACGAAAGTTCTCCAATAAGAGCCAATTGTTATTTTCAAAATTATCTCAACTCATTTTTGGAATAACTCTCTACGAAACTTATCTGTTTAGCCTTTTGTCTCTCTAAATCCATTTTTTGAGACGGGTTTTTCTCATTCTCGTATTTGCTCAACTGACATCACTCAAAGTTTGTAATGTCTTTTTGTTACATTTTTTCCAAAACTTGAAAGTTATTATGGTCTTGATGCGACTAGGTGACTAATTTTCTTTTTTCCATAGTTAGCTTTATTTCTTCTGTTTTAATGCACGGGCGACAATTTTTGCCGTCAGTGCATTTTTTCTTTATGCCATGCACAAGTGACAAATTTTGTCACCCTTGCATCCGAGATGCAGGAGTGGCAAATTTTGTTGCCCCTACATGTTTTTATCTCACATGCAGGAGTGGCAAATTTTGCTGGCCCTGCATGTCTTTGAAATTTTTCAGTGTAAGGGCAGCAAATTTTGTCACCTCTGCACTACCTCAATTTTCACGTGTGGTATTTATGGATGCATGTGTTGAGTGGTTGGGGTCAATTTTTGCCCCATTTAATCTATTTTTGGTTCATTTTGATTCATTCATTCCACTCCTCCTGCCCTCTACCTCTAGACGATCTAGCAAGCGATAAAAAGTGTGTTTCGACAGATTTGAGCTTGCAGCGTGCGTTATTTTCTAAGTAAGTCCTTATTTTTAAATTTTATTTCTTGTTTTTTCCTCTCTTTAGGTTTTGTTTTTAGTTTTCTTCTCTCCCCCTCTTCTCTTCCTCCAACCTTGGCATCTTTCCCCTCAAACCGATCGGCCATCCTCCTCTTCTCTTTCTACCCCGTCGGCCTTCCACCACTTCCCCCATGCTAGGGTGGTGAATTTCACCGCCCTTCCTTATCTCCCACGAGTTTTCTACCAGCAAGGGCGATGAACTTTTCCACCCCAACCGTATGTTCCTCCCTCACTTGTAACGGTGGCAAATTTTGTTGCCGATGCAGGTCTGCATGTAAGGGCGGCAAAATTTGCCTACCGTTACACCTAAGTGCAAGGGTGGCATTTTTTGCTGCCCTTACACTTTTTTCTGCCAGCATGCATGGGCGGAAAAATTTACCGTCCGTGCCTTTTTTTCGTCTCATGTGCACAAGCGATAGAATTTGTTGCTTGTGCACATTGACTCTCCCACATGCAGGAGTGACCAATTTTGCCACTCTTACATCTCTTTCTCCGATTTATCTAACTTCAGAGAAATTTTTATCCCTTCCATTTTTTGCCTCCTCCCCAGTTTTCTCTCATTTTCCAACCCATTTTCACCTCGGCCCTGTCAAGTGCCCTTCTTTGGTCATGATCACTTGATGTGCAAATTTCTTAATTTGCCCATTTTTTCTTAATTGCACAATCATGATTCTCATTGTAGTACCTCCTGAGAATTCTCTTTCATCAATGTGCTCTCAACAAAGACTAGTTTTGATGACTGAAGTTTCTCCAAAGAAGTCAAAGGCCATGAAATATCAGTACCAAGATATTTTCTCGATCACCTCGATCACTTCTAATGTCGACGACATTAGAGACATAGAGATCGGCCACGTGGATATGGCCGAATTCATAGACCGAACCAAGGTGACAAACTCGAGCTCAGAGATGAAAAGAATAATTGAAAGCAACATTCATCTAGTTGCCTCTTTTTATGTAGTAGTGCATCACATAGAGTTCATCCTCGAGTGCGCCCAATTCTACAACAGAGAGACCAAGTCAGTGTAAAATGCCAGCAGCAACACGATAATTGAGCTAGACCTCAAATTTATTGATAAAGTCTTCATGTGCCCTCCTACTAATGAAGTGTTAAAAATTAACTTCGTTGAGGCATAAAAAGAGTATGACAAGGATCCTGAGAGGGCCAAAAAGGTGATGAATAATAGGTGGCTTAAGACTCCCAGAACCAACTTGTCTAAATGGCCACAAATTTTTTTGAGAAATGATTTCATAAAAGAAGTTGGTGAATTGATTACTCTTCTCAATAGGGTATGAGGTCTACCATCTTCTTAATTCCACGAATGTATGTATCCCTTTATCAAGATAATTCTACAAAGGAAGCAAGTCATCTTTTGGGATGAGCAAATCAACAATGCTCTTCATGAGCAACTGATGAAAGTGTCTACTACTTCAAAGTTCTATATGACTTTGTACTTAGTATACATCGTGGATTCAATGTGAATCTTTTTAGGTTTGATAACAGAAGGGGATAGAAGAACCACCCTTATTTATTCATATTACCCTCAGTTAACACTACAAAGATCAATCCATTATTTTAGGAGAGTAAATGATGCCTTCTTCATGATATTTTTGTGTCTTTTCGATCCTCAGCTAGAACAGAAAAGAGTATCAGACGAAGCCTAAATGATCGTCAATGATTTTGGCTGCAATGTTTTTATAATTCCCCTCTTTTTGCTATATGCGAGTTGGCTTTTTCCAAGGCTATCCCTACATGCTCCCCAAATTTCCTTCTGACAAGTTAGTCCTAATAGAGCTGTGTAGATAGATTGTTGTCTTACACACTAGGCAAATAGAACTTAAGAGGCCAGGTTTTAGGTTTCCAATTGAAATTGGTAGATACTCGATTTTGACTGCCACCAAAGCGAGGGCCATGGAGACAGAAATGTAACTTGTCACCAGGAAGCAGTTCAAAAGAAGAGACAATTTTGACTACAAGGGTGTCAAAGATATGATCAAAAGAAAGAATCAGTCTCATGAGCCCATGATTGAGGACATCTGGGTAGACTTGAGAACAATAGAAGAAATCAAAAAGATGGACTACAGTAGACTGACTCTGGAGCAGATTGAATATCTAGGGCTTGTAGATATTCCCTCTAATTTGGTCAATGATAAGAACATAATCAATAGTAGATACCTGGCTGACAAGGTCGCTAATTCTCCTCTTCCTCTAATTCAGTGGTTCTAAAAATAATTGACCTCTTTAATAAAGAGATTCGAAACAATATTGGCTAACACCAATGATTGGCTAGCGGCCAAAGAGATCACGTTGAAGGAATTCATTATAGGATCAGAGGCTAAATTCCAAGCAAAAATAAGGAAAAAGGCAGATAACAAGACTAAGAATAAAGGTGATGTTCCTTCTCCATCTAGGCCTCACAAGCCTAGAATCATTTTTGTGTCTAAAAAATCAAAGGTTGCTGAGGAGCCAAAATCAACGACTAAGGGGGTTGGAGAATAAATCACCCAGGAACAGGTAGCGTAGCAAATGGAGATAGATGATAGGCCTTTAGAGCAACAAAAAATTGAGCCTCTATTTCCCCAGAAAGGGGCACAACCACTTATAGGCATTTCTTCTTCACCACCTCAATCCATTGAGGCATCTCCTTCGCCTCTTTCTCCCATTAGTGTTCCTTCTTCTAGAGCTCGCGTCTCCTTCTGGATTTATGTTTGGTGATTCTCAAGGCACTTTTGGAGACGTCATTCACTCCTCAAGTTCTATCCCTAGTCTCTCTTCTCATTCTTTCAATATCAGAGAAAGCTCTACCATTGATCAACTGATGTTAGATACAGTTTCACCTGTTACTCCCACTGTGCCCACTGTTCTCACTAGTAGTGTAGACATTTCCCCAGTGACATCAGCCGTAGGGACTATCACCATGGTAAGTGCTTCTGCTCTCCCACCTTGGTTGTTAGCTTTCACACCCAAAATGAAGAAGCTAGCCATCTCTGTAGATGACTTTGATTTTGGCAAGATAGTGCCAATGAAAGCTAAGGCCCCTAAGAGACCAAGTATCCTTTCAAAAATGGTTGAAAAAAAGGGGCACAAATTTTTGGAGATAGCCAAACCTTCACAAGATGCAACCCTAGAGGGTTTTGACATGAGCAGCTATTTTATTTCTCATGTTGAGTTAGGGAAAGTTACTCACGAGGGTGCAAAGAGCGACCTATAGTCTGCAATGGATATCATAGTCCAAAAATTTGACAGGGAAAAAGAGATGAAAGATTACTATAAGGCAAAAGCAGAATAATTGACCGCAGTAGTTAGAAAATTCACTCTTGCTCCTAAAGCAGCAACCCCAGAAGCCTTTTCCATAGATGATCCTGTTATCCAAAAAGTAGAGAAAACCTATATTAAAGGGAAAGTGCTTGAAGACTATATAGAAAAGATGCATACTCAAGAAATTTTCTTGCTTACATAGGTTGCTGAGAAGATAGACAAGATGAAGAAGGTGAGGAAAGATTTAGAAGACCTCGTCTCTCTTATTTATCAAGATATTAATAGTACAAATAAATATCTTAGCAAGTGGATAGAGATGAAAGATCTAAAGAAATGCACCTTGATGTCTATTGGCGTCATTGCCAGCAAAGATTCTTATGTTAAAATCAAGGAATCATTGATATACAAAATCTAAGTGCTCAAGGAGCTAATTGAAGATCTCAAGTCTTCCAAGGATGCTAGTGAGAAAAGTGACACCGGCCTGTTGAACAAACTAAAAGAATTGTCTTGCGACTTCACCTTTAGGGATAATCAATTTCTTTCAGCAAAAAAAATGATTCGAGAATTCAAAGGTATGATCCAGAGGGATTTTGAAGAGAAAGCATTTTCAATGACTTCTATGGATAACATCTTAGATACTCAGTTAACTCTGGATAATCTAAGAACTAGGTGAACTAGTCATGCTAAAACAATCATAGCATTGAAAGACGCTACAATCATAGCTAGAGTAATCTTCAAGAACACCATTGTGCCAAATAGTATAAGAATTTAGGCATCTATCGCCATGTATGATGCTCATCTGAAGAATTTTGATGGCATGAGCTGAATCATCTCTCCATTCTCTCTTCTTCCTCTCTTCTCATGTACTTTTGTCATGTAAAAGTACATGCACTTTTGTAATATGTAATTACATGTAAAAAATCCAAAAAATATCCCAAAGTCAAAGATGACTCATCTTTGACTAGATATTTTAATATTTTAATCTTTTTTCAATTTTGAAGGTTTCTCCCTATATATAGAGGGAACCTCTTTTGTAAAAGAGATCTCTGGATAATTGAGAACAAAAACTCTGCTAAAATTGAGACACTTCTTGAGACTTTGTGCTCAACTTGTAAATCATATTTTATTGAATAAATGAGAAATAGGTTTATTTCAGACTTTGTGTTGAAGTAATTTGTGTTATTTAGGAAATAGTTCTTATGTTCTGTTTCCTGATAATCTCTTATCTGTTCAATTTAATAAGCAAAGTCTGTGTATTGAAATTATCTAAAGACATTTCTAAAATATAAAAGAAAGACTTTGAGCTACTTTTATCTTGGTGACCCTTTTATCCATTGTAGTTTTAGGTGAAAACTTTGTGCTTTATTTCACTCTACTATTACGCGTGTTTCGAATCAGTGAAAGAGGCAACGGAAGACTTTGTGCTTTCGTGGGTTTCATTGTGGACTTTGTTACTACTTTAAGGGATTTTCTGCTCTGCACTAGATACCATTCCTGAAAGAAGAGGAATGCTTTTAGCCATCGACTGGGATTTCCTTCTCTGTTCTTCGGACATCTCTGAAATAAGAGAGATGGATGGTGTTATACTACCTTGAGTATTATTTTCTGCTTATCTATATATACATATAGTGTATAAGTGATTCATAGGGAACCTCCCCTTGATGAGAGGAGAGATTTATCTCGTTAAGATGTGGTAAACCTACACTTTTTGTGGCATAAATCTTCTTATATTGTGGTTGATATACCCATTTTGTCATCAGTTAGTTGACGACAAAATATTCACCCAACACATTAGATGGGATTATTATTAGAAAATTTATATGCATTATACCTCTTATGGTTTAGAGACTTATTACATTTGATGATAGTGAAATTGTAGATGATGATTCATATCTTCACTCTATTTTTGTCAGAGCAGACATTGATAAGCATCTTATACAGTGTTATGATTAATAATGGTACTAGTGAGAACATATGTACCATGATATTACACATTTAGGATATACACATGATTATTTAGACCCTTCGACCAAAATGGTCAGAGTAATTGATGGGATATTAAAGTCAGTTATTGGTGAGATTTATTTATTTTTACAAGTTAATCCAACATATGTGATCACTACCTTTTTTGTTATATCATACACGTGAGTATAAGATATGTTATTAAGATGACCTTGGATACATAGGCTTCACGTAGTACCTTACACAATGCATGGGTGTATTAAATACATTCATTATAACAAGGTAATTACAATTTCTAGAATCTCATATGAACATTCACTTAAACAAGGTAAGTTTATTCCAAGGCAATTACTCATAAAACCTGCTAAGGTTTATCATACAAAAAATGAAAAACAAAAGGAAGTTCCCTTTCCTAGGCAGTAAATACTTGGGAGACCATTTCACTAAAGATAAACACATGACTCCATGGAACCCTCATCTATAGCTACACTGATTCACCCAGTTGCTAAAAATAAATAAGCATGTTCCAATTAACGCTGCACTGAAGAAACCATATAGCACTAAAAAATGGGTTCCAAGAACCGCTACTCCTATTGCCTCTTTTCGACCACAAATTCCTATGAGACATACATAGAGTACCACATATTCTATAGTTCCACATATGACACATATGCATGCTCCTTCATAATATCAATAGTTTGATGTATCATATTCCAAGCTTGGAGCTTCCTATGAGGATCCCTTAGATGGGATCATATGTTAGAATTTTTTATTTTCCAATATTCTAAAAAAAATAAAATATTTCAAGAAAATACAAAAACATTCAAATAAATAAAAAATTAAAAAATTTTTTTGGCATACATATGTTTACTATCTCCTTGACATCTATGTTGTTTACTTTATTCTAAATAACATATCATTTCTTTTCTATACATACATATGTTTCTTGAAAACTTGAATGTGATACAAACATACACCACACCCATGATACTTTCATATACATATGTTGGAGATTTCCTCTTTCCATGTGGAAAACTAAGTTGGGAGCATCAACTTCTTTGATCATGATCAACACATGTTATATTATTTTATGATCACTTTTAAATTATCATATTGAGCTTATATATTAATGCTTACACATGCCTATACTAATGTTTACATCTTATATCATGTACTTGATATGCTATGTTACATGTCAATTTTTGATAACACATACATGCATGGACTATTATAATGTGCTTATATTAGTTACTTATACTTCATTTAATCAAATTATTGCTTCCTTGAGTGTACTTTTTGCTTGATATTCTCTTGTTTGTGGAACATTTAAATATGTTCCTTATTTGTAGGCCCCTGTGCCACTAATTGTTATTTTTTGATGTTTGGACATTTGAATATGCTCTCCCTTCGAGTGTGCAGTATTTGTACATGCCCCTTACTTACAGTCCCTTTAGATCCTTTTTTATTTGATATTGAGTGCTATATTGTGTGTGTTTGATTGTTTGTTGAGTTTTTACTATTACTTTTTAGATGTTTTCATGATCTATATCATACATCTCAGAGCTTGTTGTTATCATATACTATGATTTTCATTGATATATCTACTTAGACATGCTATTCCTCTATGTTATATGATTCATACACAAATAATATAATTATCTTATCCTTTTAAGGTAAGTTGATTACCATATTACATTCTCCTCACCTTAAAATGGGGGAATATTGTTAGGGTGTGGAGCTAAAAGCTTCACCTTGATGCAAACAGAAGGAGGATGTTGAGTATGCAGTCACCAGCGTCGGCAAGCCACAATCGACGTCGATCAGAGATCAGTGTACAACAACTGACATCGACAGGGATCGGCTGACATCGGTCACCTCCAGTCAGACAGGGACCGACGTCAGTCGCCTGTGGTGGTTCCAGAATTGCTGTTGACGAACAGTCAGTTAAGTGAATGGGTAGTTTGCATGATGAAGACTAGTTCGAGTCTTGAGCCGCAAGTTTAATTATTGTATGCATGAGATCTATATAATAGACTCATGGGCTGTATTTTTAAGTGAAGAACTATGAATAACTATGTAAAACTTAGAGAGTTCTTCCCCTGGAAGAGCATGTTCTTCCAGGTATGTAAGATCAGGGTTGGTCAGCAGGGGGTTGCTAGATCATGGAGGAGAT
This sequence comes from Torreya grandis, assembly GCA_037957365.1. Lineage (NCBI taxonomy): Eukaryota > Viridiplantae > Streptophyta > Pinopsida > Cupressales > Taxaceae > Torreya > Torreya grandis. The sequence continues at coordinate 1,289,053 of JARHVA010000010.1, read as the reverse complement.
CTACATGTGATAAGTAAGATCAAGTTGGTTTGTAGGGATGTGTGTATGCGAGGGTCAAAAGAGGATCGGTGAGGGAGCAAGATCAAGGTGACAATAATACATCAGGAGCAGGATCATGGTGAGATCTACTTGGAGTACCGGTTCGTACTCGATTGTACAGGCGTACAATGAGGTAAACAACTTGTGTTAGCTGTGTGTTGTGACCTATTGAGAGAAGATTACTCAGGTGGAAAGATTACTGGGAGCCCTTGAGGAGGAAGCCTCACAGAGGTGGAAGAAGAGTGTGATCTCTTTATTGTAATTTCCTTTGTAATGAGTTGAATACAATTGTGTGTTGCCTCTCATATTCTGTGTTATTTCTCATTAATAGTTATTTGTTCTTCTAGTTATTTCCGCATGTTAAGTTGCTTATACAATGGTAATCATGTGTGCTCTTAATTCTGACAAGTTGTGTCAGAGCTTTGGGGAACCTAGGTCCTATCAAATGGTATCAGAGTGAGGTTGGAGGTTCTCAGAGCGAGGTTTACTAACAGGTGGTTCAGATCTGGTTAGTGTGTGTTGATTACAGGTTACTCACAGGGGTTTCTGTTTGAGTGGGAGTATAGCAATGGTAGAAGAAGGTAAGCTGAGGATAAATAAATTTAGGCATAGGATTAACACCACAAGGAGTGTGGTGGGTAGTCTTCAAGATTGAGCTTGAAGAGGAATACAAGCTAGGATGCAGATTAGACAAAGTACTAGTATAGGTACAGGTGCATCTATTTATCTCCAAGTGGGAGATTGTTAGGGTGTGGAGCTAAAAGCTTCACGTTGATGCAAACAAAAGGAGGATGCTAAGTATGCAGTCACCAACGTCGGTAGGCCACAACCGATGTCAGTCAGAGATCAGTGTACAACATCTGACATCGACAAGGATCAGCCGGCATCAGTCACCTCCAGTCAGACAGGGACCAACATCGGTCACCTGTGGCAGTTCCAGAACTGCTGTTGATGAACAATCAGTTAAGTGAATGAGTAGTTTACATGATGAAGACTAGTTCGAGTCTTGAGCTGCAAGTCTAATTATTGTATGCATGAGATCTATATAATAGACTCATGGGCTGTATTGTTAAGTGAAGAACTATGAAGAACTATGTAGAACTTGGAGAGTTCTTCCCCTGGAAGAGCATGTTCTTCTAGGTATGTAAGATCAGGGTTGGTCAGCAGGGCGTTGCTAGATCATGGAGGACATCTACATGTGATAAGTAAGATTAGGTTGGTCTGCAGGAATGTGTGTATGCAAGGGTCAGAAGAGGATCGATGGGGGAGCAAGATCAAGGTGACAGTAATACATCAGGAGCAGGATCATGGTGAGATCTACTTGGAGTACTGGTTTGGACTTGATTGTACAAGCGTACAATGAGGTGAACAATAGCTTGTGTTAGCTATGTGTTGTGACCTATTGAGAGAAGATTACTCAGGTGGAAAGATTACTGGGAGCCCTTGAGGAGGAAGCCTCACAAAGATGGAAGAAGAGTGTGATCTCTTTATTGTAATTTCCTTTGTAATGAGTTGAATACAATTGTGTGTTGCCTCTCATATTCTGTGTTATTTCTCATTGATATTTATTTGTTCTTCTGGTTATTTCTGCATGTTAAGTTGCTTATACAATGGTAATCATGTGTGCTCTTAATTCTGACAAGTTGTGTCAGAGCTTTGGGGAACCTAGGTCCTATCAAATATTAGTGGAAGCATGTCATAGCAACATGAATCCACACATACATAATTGATAGAATTTGATACAATTTACATGATTTATATATACACTTAGATCATAATCCTATTCATTTGGCACCATTTTATAGCTTTGGGACATCATTTTTCAAATGTGACATATATTATACCAGTTATAGAGTAAAGATTTTATTTTGACATATACTTCAGTTTGAGACACATTAGAGATCTTTATGCCATGCAATTGCACCAATAATTGCAAAGATATATTCAAAACACTTTACAAAGAAGCACTAGTTTTTATCATGAAACACCATTTTTACCAAGAATCACCATTTTGAGCCTTTCTTATCTATAAAAGTTAGCTCTTTTGAGTAACACTATCAACATTTAATGCCCTTGATGGGATTAAACCTACTACCCTTCTACAGGTTGAGTTGGTTATATCACTTAACTTGGTTTTATTATACTTTCATTTGAATTGTGCATTTGAGATTCAATGATATCAATGGTTGTGTCACAACTCACCCTTGCACCAAATTGGGGGCATAATTAAATTCCAAATTTTACTTTTTAATTCTTATAAATTTAGGTTTGAGCTTCTATCAGCGCCAAATGCTTCATAAGGGAACATATTTACCAAAACAACATAGCAAAGGGCAACATGATTGCATTGACACATAGATGTACTCATTCCTTTATCTCTTTTCTTTTCAAGCATTTAAATTATTCAATTTTAGATTACATGCACTGATTTATACTATAACATGATCTTGGTTAAATTTCACACACCAATAGTAAAATTCACCAATGCTTAAGTAAAGGCAAGATGTGTTATACACATCCAAGTATGCATTTATTTCATTTAACTTAGTAATTTCATCCTTACGCATTAAAATATTAAAGGGGTGGTAAATATAGATACTAAAATATGATTATATATAACATCTCAAACTTGTACACTTTACAAATACCAATTAGGGCTTTACCCTCTAGTCATAGACCTTCCAACTATAAAAAATCTTGCATTCACTAATTTAATGTGGCTAACTATGTATCTTATAGTCCTAACCTATGATTTTGATGACCTAGATCACTTGTACACTACATAAATCTTAAAATATGATATATGTCTTTCACTGTTAGTTACAAACCTTTAATAGTTTTATATTCTACCAAATACTTGCATTTACATAAGGACACTAGTGTTGATGCTAGTGTCTAGTTTATTTATCAAGTGTTTGTACCTTAAAAGTCATCCAAATTATAACTATTTCAAAATGTATGTGTCAGCCTATTTGTCTTATCTATCCCTTCATGAGATATTTTCAAAGGGTGTGATATAAATACAAAACAAAGACCATTCATCATTATTAAACATACATGTAGCAAATACCAAGCAACACCTATTCAAGCCGATTCAATCAATTGCACAATTGAGATATACTACTTTATTTATTTTTATTTCTATATCATTCATATGAGAAGTCATATTATAGATTTAAAACATTCAAAGAATAACCTATGAATGATATTTTTCGAATTACAAGCTAGATCATTGCATACCTTTGCATATATCATATTGCACCCTTGTGCACACACAAACCCACACTTAGGGAAGAATTATATATATTTGAGACCCTCCTTGGATTATTGGATATGTAGGTAGTGCTCATTAATAGAGGGGTCATTGAGGTCATCTTGAATTCATGAATCCACCAATTCATTTACAAGGTGATCTAATATAAGGTGAAAAACTAGGGTTTGAACTATACATAATCATATAGATCTTGTGTGCACAATCAAGATACATAAAAGAAAAAGATGATGAAAAAACCCTAAAAGGAACAAGTAGTAACTTCACAATATAGTGAATATTCCATACAAGATAGAACCTTTGAGACTTAGACATAAATGTCGACTTAAATGTTCAGGCCTCCATAAATAATATTTCTAGAATATGATGACTAGATCTTGGGCATCAACATACCTACTTCCACCTTTACACAACTCAAATATGCTTTTACCTCTACAAATAAGCTAAATATTATCTTTTCTTTGTGTTGCAATTATCAAAATATCAATTGAAATTGTATTTTTTATATTTAGTAAATTTTTAGATTCAATATATTGTGTTATTTGAATAAGTTTAATTGGTCTGCTCTAGAATAGTTTTATTCATTCATTTAATTACACTATTATACCCCTTTAACCCCACCCAATCAACAAAAAGGGTTGAACACTTTATTTATGTTTGATTGAAGTCGACTTTACTTATTTTACATTTGAATGATATTTTTTTCACACATCCTTGTTTGTTTATCTTTTACATTTTCTTACATTGGATATTTTATTTTTACTTACAATTTTTTACATATTTCATGTGGTGTGTTTTATATTCATTTTACCTTATCTTTTTACATATTTTATATCTACTTACAAAAGATCTTATATTTTCTTAGTTTTTGTTCTTTTTACCATGTATTTGCTCACATTTGCTAGAAAAGAATAAAACATAAATCACTTTTTTCCATAATATGATATTTAAACATAAATGTTTGTTAGAAATTAAATAAATAATACATCATTTCCATACATTTAGATAACATAATTAGTCCCAAAAATATATCTCTATATATGTGTCTCAGTTGTCTATATAAGTACATCTTGATATATATATCTAAAATATAGATAAATACAAAGTAATACCTAAGCATATGGACCACCTTCACCCCCCTTAGGGAAAGGTGCCATGATTGAGATAGAGGCTCTGGATTAAGCAACATCACACTCATTCTTAGTGTCCAATTCTATAATCATATACCCTCGACTTATCCCTATAATCAAGCTATCTATGCCTATAAACCTGTTACCTATCTAATTATAGTCATGTAAGCATCCCTTTTTGTGGATAACACTTGCCACATGGCCTCCTCAACTCATCCTACCCTTTCTAGTGACACCACCTAAGCAATAACCTTATCATGTCATTTTAGATCCCTAACAACCTCTCCAACTAGCTGAAACCAACTAGCATGTGCTTCAGCCACCAGTGCCATGGGATCAAACATCCCTGCAGTATTTTACTGATGCATAAAGAGTTTTAAAATATCATGGTGGGTATACTCCACCAAAGTCCACCATGTCTCCTCTACCATCATATCTATAAAATGTAAACTAAATCAAAATCATATCTCTCTTATATATCAAAACATGTAATTTATCTATCATTAAAATGTAGCATGTATATCTCTACCTATAGGAAATGAAAGTGATAGTATAAAATTGAATTTTTACATACCAAAAATAGTATCATCACCATGGCCAATCAAGACATGTGTGTTATTGTGGCTACATGATGGTGAAAATCTCACCATCTCCCTCATGGAACCACTACAACCTAATGATCTAATCTACATGTTTGCCTCTATATGGTCTAGTTATTTGTTGTAGCTTTCTAATGATTTATTTATTACCTCTATAAAACATTTGATACTTATTAGTCTCAAACCTCTCCCTGCACTACCCATTACCACCTCCATAATCATCTAGCTACAAGAAGCTAATAGGGTCTCACTAATAGGACTGTAGTTTACACATCTTGTCCCCTATTCCTCATGGCTTTCTAGCATGCCTAATTCAATAGGTTGGAACTACCAAATGTAGGTTAGGAATCCAAATAAGGTTAGTTCAATTATTAATGATAAAACTAAAAACAATCTTATGAACATAACATTCTAAGCCTAATCCCTAGGATTGAGCAAGGTCAAATAAGAGATGAATCAAATAGAAAGCAAACAAACACCATTATACCTTAGATATTTTCTTTGCTTACTGGTTCAAAAAGGCTTATGCTCAGCTTATATACAATATATCTTTGGCAATGTCTACTCCATATGTGGGTATCATTTTCCCTTGTCTACTTGAGGTCTTGAAATTGGCTTGAGAATAAATGTGAAGCTCTAGAATGATTTCTGAATAATAAGTTTAATTTAAGATACCTTTCTAAAATGGAAAGTGAACCCTTATATTTATAGCCTTAAGGGATGATATTCAACCATCCATCTCATCTCCAAATGGAGGGTGGAGAATGAACCCTTAAATTCATGATGACACACATCAAGTGTGTAAAAAAATATGGAATAAAAGTGCAATGATTAGTTCTCTAGAATGTGTCATAGGCTATGTAAAAAAGGAGTGTGTAAGAGGATATGTAAGAGGTGTAAGAGTATGTGTAAGTTACCATGTAAGAGACCACCTTGCCCACACTCTAATCCATTCCATTGACTTGTCTCTATGATGTCACTAAATTGAGGTAGTTAAATAATTTTGATTTAGGAAAATAGGATAATTCAAAAAATCTATGGAGTTTCCTTTTAGAGTAAGATTAAGCTTGATTAAGTGTGCTTAATCAATAACTAGAAGAATACTGATCTTTTGCAATGTTTTTTTCCAATCAAATATTCATTTAATTTCCCTATAATAACACTTGTAAAGAGTTGACTTGATTCAAGATGTGTTTGATAAGATTAATATTTGTGATACTATCTATTACCCTAATAAGGGATGTGTCACTATGATTTTGAATTAAACAAGCAATTATGTAGATGAATTGGATCAAATTAAAATTTTTGATTAAATTTTCATGTGATTATATAAAGTCATTCTAATTACTGTTTATACATGGAAGTGGTTAAAATGAAGTGTCTACACCAAAAGTATCAATGGGTTTACAAGGCTAAACTATTCTGAGACACGATTGTAAAGATGTGGTTTTACCCACCATGTGCAGTGGTTGGTGATATAACTTCAACCCCTCACTTTTACTATGGTTGGCCATGATGACCAAACATCCATAGTGTCTCTATAAGACATCCACACTATATGTTCATGTTGTATCATCTCTAGCATAGTCACATACAATATCACTTAGATAGTGTGGTCATCTGCCCATCTCCTCACCTACAGGAGATGATCATTAGTGACATGAGGTAGTCCCATCGGTCTATACATAGTGAATATCTCATAAATACAACTCAAAAAATAATAATAGATCCAATCATTTGTTGGCCCTTACTCAAAATGTTGTATAAATCATGCACTAGTTGCACCAATATCTGAGCTCCTATATCAAATAACGTTCCCTAATCCAACATCAAGTGGAACATTGATATAATTTACATAGGGATAACCCTATATAATGTATGGCACAACACATATGTGGTCATAATTTTTATCAAGGCCTTTTGGATAGTTAAAATGTTAGCTTAAAACAATCGTACGTTGATGTTACACTCATCATACCTATCTAACCTAGTAGCCCATCAAACTAGCTCTCTCCACTCATCTATAGTATTTGATGTGTCATACACCATAGCTATGCCCATAATAGGTATCCCCAAGATCACATGCACTCCTATAAGGTGATGGTCACCTTGATGGGATCCCTATCCACCACCCACCTAAATACATATGCAATCCTCTCCCATCACCCCAAGAACATGGTGATAAGATCCACACTGAGAGGAACATGACACATCTAAATGATAGATCTAAGGCCCAATGTGACTAGTTGAGCTTCATCCATCATTGATAATCTATCAAAAATATCTGATAGTCAAATACTATCAACACTCAACCATAGTCTTTGTCATCTCTACAAAATATCAAACAAAGAATAATTATATTTTGATCAAAAAATCTGAAAGGAAGACAACATCAATGAAAAATAGAATATATATATATATATATATATATATATATATATATCATTTTTATACTGCATCGGCCATACTAAATGGTATAAACTATGGCAAAATTTAAGTTACATTGGCCATACCATATGGTATCGATCACCTATTAATCCTACTACATCATCCATACCCTACGATATCGTTCATTTTCAGTCTTTCTAATACATCGATAAGGTCTTTAAACTACATCAACCATGTTTTTCTCTCAACACTACAAGCCATAATTTACGACATCAACTAGTTGATTAATTTTGTATTGTACTAGACACACTATATAATATTGTTCAACACTTTATCTAACTGCATCAACCATACCATATGATGTCAACTAGAACTTCGTCTAACTATATCAGCTATACCCTTTGGTATTATCCAATACTTTATTGACCCCCTCACAAACTGTATCGACATAACCAATAAAATTGTTCAAGGACAATGATTTCTTTCTCTAGCCCTAATAAATTCCCTTGGTCCTAGTTTTGATTTTTTTTCAACTACATGTTTCCCATGCTCATTTTAACTCCATGCACCTAAATTTCCCAATCTAATTCATTTTTAACTAAAATGAAAAATTGGATAATAAATGCACCACCACGTCCTTATAAGGTACAGACTGTAGCTATAATATGTCCTCCTATACATTTGCCTCACCGTGATCCATCATCTCTTAAATCACAAAATTTGAAATCATAGAAATATAGGTTTTCCAAACATAACAAATATGCAAATGAATAGTTATTTTACCTATTTATAGTAAAAATTTAAAATTTCAAAGTTTTTAATTATTTACCATAAGATTTTATACTTTTTCAATATCTTTGTTTTTCTAGGTCCTTTTCATGAACCGAAAGAAGCCTTATAATCAGGTGAGATAGATAATTTTTAGGTGCCAACATATATATTTTTTAAATTAGATTTTTTTCTTATTTTTCAAGTCTACATCTCATTCTTCTCATTGGGCACCTTCCATCACCTACGACACACACAACATTATCTACAATAAACAAGGTAAGTGAAGGTACATATGTTCATTTTATTTAGTTTCAGTTATTTTAACGATTTTTTTTAGTTATATTTTTGTGTTGTTATGATTATATCTCAAATCACCATCTCATGTTATATTATTGTGACATGTGATGAGTTTCAGGTGGGACATATGTATACACCAATCTCTTGTAGCAGCTTGTCAACACATCAATCTCCCTGAATACACATTTTAAAGGGTGCACTTGGAATGGGGTGGGAATGCCTTGTGGTAATTTGCAAGAGATGTTGGAATTCTATCTTGTTACATCATCAATACTATCATTCTATCATACTCTGAGTTTCTATATATTTATCCCTTATGTCTACTTCTTATAGACACTTAAAATAGGCCACCGATAACCTCCAACCAGGTTTTTGACCAATTTATATCAAAAGTGCACAATTTGGTTTAAAAACACTAAAACATATTAAATAAGTTGAAATTGATATATTCAAGTGCCAATTTTGGCCAGGGTATCATTAAATAGGGCAATGCAATTTATGAAACAACTAACTTTGATCAGATTGTTTCAAGTCAAAATGATATTTTTGCATTTGGGTGCTCTGGATTGTTCTTTTCTACCAAATTTATTGCACGAGACATGTGCCTTTGTTATTTTGGATTGGCAACATACTAAATGGGAATACGGTTCCAATGCATCCAACATCGATTTCCAATTCGAATCCAATCACATTTTGAGTCAATAATGAGACATTTTGACCAATTTGTACACAAATTACCAAGGTTTGCATCAAAGTTGCATAATCATGTTAAAGAGATAATTAAACCAAATCAAGAGCTTAAAATTAATTTTCCATGAAACTTGTTGAATATTTTTTTTTAGAAATTGATATTGAATAACTGCATCATCAAGTGACATCATTTCTATGGGGTGGCATCCACAAGCCATAAATGCATAAAATATTAGGATTAAGCCACCCCATGCCTCATTAAGACCCTCCATACTTCTTTTATGCCTCCTTATCCCAAATATTTATGGAGATATTTATAGATTTAATTATATAATTAGATTTATTCATGGCCACACATCTCAATCTTGAGATGGATGATCATGGTTAATCCTGAACGATTTTAAAAATCTATAAATAAGAGAGCCATGAACATCATTTTAAAGCTATCTTGGTGCAAAGTTATAATACTAAATTGATTCCAAAAACCATTTTAATTAGTGTTATATTGCCAAATTGTTCAACTAAGCCAAAGCCACAAGCCACATGGTGCCAAGAGGAGGTGGAGGATAGCCAAGCTCTATTGCAACAAATATTTTGAAGCACAAAGCCGAGCAAGCCAATGAATAAATATATTGGATCATCTAAGGAGGGTAAAAAAGTTTGTGTTCTTGATTTTTTGTTGTGTTTTGTCAAAAAAAAATTTCTTCACTAAGCTCCCCTTAGTGTCTAGGCCTAAAGATGTATGCTTGTTAGTGTGTTTCTTTTAATTTGATTTCATTTTGGAACTAACGTAATACTAACCACCTCTCTTGAGTCAAATTCCTAGTCTACATAATATTCCACCTTTCTTCTTATTTCTTTTCGAGGGATCATCCATCCACATATGTGACGACCACTCCCTTAAGGGGCATCATCATAGGCTTTCCACACATTTTCTTGGGAGATTTTTCTTTAATCATCATCTTCTTTTTTGGCATATAGGCCTTTACTCATTATTTGAGAAGACATTGTCGTGTCTGTGATTTGCGACATCTTTCCGAATAGAGACAAATTGTAGACACCTAAAATTGGCCACCAATAACCTCTAACCAGAATTTTGACCAATTTCTATCAAAAATGCACAATTTGGATTAAAAACACTAAAACACATTAAATAATTTGAAATTGATATATTCAAGTGCTGATTTTATCCATGGTATCATTAAATGGGGCAATGCAATTTATCAAGCAACTAACTTTGATCAGATCATTTCAAGTCAAAATGATATTTTCGCACCTAGGTGCTCTAGATTGCTCTTTTCTACTAAATTTATTGCACGAGACATGTGCCCTTATTATTTTTCGTTGGCAACATCTTAAATAGGAACATGGTTATAATGCATCCAACATTGACTTCCAATTCTAATCCAGTTAAATTTTGAGCCAATAATGAGATATTTTGATCAATTTGATTGATTTATACACAAAGTGCCAAGGTTTGCATCAAAAATGCATAATCATGTTTAAGAGCTAATTAAACCAAATCAAGAGCTTAAGTTAATTTTACATAAAACTTGTTAAATATTTATTTTTGGAAACTGATATTGAATAAATGCATCATCAAGTGACATCATTTTTTCGAAAGACATCCCCAAACCATGAATGCATACAATATCAAGATTAAACCACCCCATGCCTCATTAAGACCCTCTATGCCTCTTAAATTCCCCTCTATCCCAAATATTTATAGGGTATGTTTATAAATTTAATTACATAATTATATTTATTCATGGCCACACATCTCAATCTTGAGATGGATGGTTATGGTTGATCCTAAACCATTTTGAAAATCTATAAATAGTTGAGCCATGAACATGAATTTTAAGTTTGGATAGTGTAAAGTTATAATGCACAAATAATTCTAAAAGCCATTGATATTAGTGTTATAATGCCAAATTTTTGAGCCAAGACAAATCCAAATACATCACAAAGGTGTTAAGGAGAAGAGGAGATAGCCAAGTCTCCTTTGACGAAGACTCATTGAGCACAAGTCGAGCAAGCCAATTCAACAAGCTATTTGGAGCATCCAATGAAGGTGAAAGATTTATTTGTCTTTGCATTCTAGTTGTGTTTCTCATTTGGTTTTTTTAATATGATCCCCCTTGAGATAGGATTATGGTGTTATCTTATTGTGTTTTTTATTTGAATTTTATTTCATTCATTAACACCATACTAATCTCCCCTATTGCAATCCTATGTTCACACTTCTTATCCAGTTTTTATATCCTACGATATCGACCTAGTCGATATTAGATGTTTTGTTTCTTTATCCTTCCTATATTATATTGGTTTAATTGATAAATTTTGAATCTATCTTATAAAAATTTTACTATATAGGCCTAGTTGATACCATATTGTGCCAACAAACGTCATACAGTGGCAACTGACATATTAAAATTGTATCAACCTGGATGATACTGTCGACTTAGAGTATAAGATTAATTTTGGATATTAGAATAGTATATATATATATATATATATATATATATATATATATATATATATATATATATAGGTTATATTTCATTCTTATCATAATATATCACATTCATACACTATGCTTGTGCTTGCATTTAGACACTAAGGAAGTTCTTGGGAGAGTTAGTGGATTAGAACATCATCTTGGAAATCTTGTCTTGTGGTTTCATATAAGCTCAATAGGAAGATTATTTGGGAATTCCTAACTAAGGATATCTGGTTCTTCATCCAACCATTTAAGATCTTCAACCTTCAATATTCTCTTGCAAAGGTCAACTTGATCTAATGGGGAGATTGAAGTGTGGACAGGTCCACCCAAGGTAAGTATTTTTGTCCTTGCACTTTTTTATTTATTTACTTAATATATTATATATTTCTTTATTTATTTCATTGTGGATATATGTGTGTTTATATTTATTTATGATCTTCCATATACCGTATACATTGGTATAGATTTAATATTTTTTATACTTTCCATTTATCACTCTAGGTTGCATAGACTCCCATTGGTTGAACATTGTACCTTACCCCTTTACAATCATTTAACCCATCATTTACTTTATTTTATACCCCTTTTACAACCATTTTATTTAATTTTGTATTTACAATCTTTGTTACAACCATTTACATTTATTGAGGTGTAGTGGGAGCTATATCCTTATGTTATAGGCTTAGGATTTGGAACCCTTTCCTCTTGATATTTGTTTTGTAGGCCACCCTCTGCTAAAGACATGGATTTTATTGGTCCTTACTCAATCATAAAAGTATAAACATGCTCTATTTAATTGACCTTATTATATTCTTAGTCTATTGAGAGAAAAATGATAGTTGTAGGTCATCCTAGCCCATGCATACAAACTATTTCAAACTCTTGACTAAGCCATCTTTACTAGCATACCAAAATTTTAAGCATGTTTACACCCTAAATTTCATTAAACTTTTGCACATGAGAGTTAGAAACCAATTACATATGAATGTTAGTCAATTCCCCAATCAATTTTACCTTAGGCTTATTCAATTGCACCACTCTTTTAATATAGTTAGCAAGTCTCCAGCCTAACATTGACACATATAATACCATAACATTAGCAAAAGTGCAAAAATTTACTAAACAATCATGTCATTTTTTTTCAAAAAATATTGTAGTAAATAAAATTGGTAGTGCTTAAATTTTTACCTTATATGATACTACGTTAATCTGAGCTGGGGAAATTTTACCTCTACTCTAAGGGATCTCAACAAAAACTCTTTTTTCTCAATGAGTTTGGATGACTCATGGATGGCAATGTTAGATTTAGTTTTCTTTATATCTTCAATAATGTTATAACCCTTTAAACTCCCTTCTTGGGTGATTGCCATTTTTTATCACAAATGTTAGCCCATTAGGGAGGTGAATAATTGTTGGAAGTTTTTCGATCATGAAGTGTTGCTTTATTAAGAAGGGGCATCAAAGAAGTGTTAGGAGCATTAATTTTTCTTCTTTATTCATGACTCATTTTTTTGTCATTGTTGGTAAGCATGTGCTTCTATATTATCCTCAGGTTCATATTCATTAGAAAAATAATGGTCCCCAAAACCAGAGAAACTATTGCACCATTAATGAACTGGTGATGGCCTCTTCAAAAATTTTGGGAAATACCTTATAGTTTTTCATGTATTTTTACAAACACGTGAAAAACAATGTGAAAATTGAGACAATGAATTTCACCTTGTTCAGCTATATGGTCGACTCTACACCAATTAGATAAGGAAAAATATACATATTTAATGGTAAGAATGCGATTAGAAGGTGGCATTTGACCATTTTTTTGATCATTTTTGTTTTGTGATGTTCTATTAATTATTTGAAAAGAGTAATTCCTTTTGGTAATTTCAATATTTTCACTCCCTACTCTTCTTTAAAGACTAGTAAATTAATCGGTCAAATTTTGAACTACCTTATAAATCTTATCTAGTGTAGAGGTTATTGTGGAAACCATTTCCAAGTTTTAACTATTTATAATAGTTGAGGCGAGGGAATTGTTGGTCAGAAACAAAGTCACGTGACTATTGATTCTTGGCACATTAATGCCATAATTGGGCATGAGAATTATCAATGGAGTTAGATTAAGCATAGGGGTCAGATTATAAGGTGGCTACTGCATTTAAACCACAATGGCTTTGACATATTCATCATTTACATTGTTAACATGAGACCTTACAAAATGAAATGTCATGGACTCAAATTTGTCAAGTACATGACATAGGTCATTTTGGGTGCATGTCTCAAATTCTAAGGAATTCTATTGTACATTCATTAGAGTCTTGCATTGAAGTCTTAGATAAGCTCATTACCTCCCCTATTTACAAGAATAAATTAATTGAACATGTTTGGGTCTATATCATCACCAAATTTAGAAATGAAGGCATATTCTAAATGAACCTACATAAAAATGGACCAAGAGTTAGATTCAAATGCATATTGTAGACCAAGTATTTGAAAGTAAAAGAGAATAATATACAAGAAACATCTTCATGTTTTAAATTGAGGAAGTTAAGGGTTTCTTGAAAGTTGTCATATGCTCTTCAATATTTCTCACCTCATCATTTTTAAATTTAGAGATGTCTTTCAACAATTCTAGGCAAAGGGAGTACATTATATGGGATAATTATCGCAATCCTAGTGGGCTACACCTATGGTTGATTGTTTTCCATACTTAGGGCTTGTAGTAGTTTATATTTGACTAAGGTAGGGAATTTCTCTTTGAAATCAAGGTTTACACACCTTTCCTCTACCAAACTATCTCAAGATTTGCCTTTATCACTATGGGTTTTCCTTTGTTGCTCCAAAGGACCAACTATATTTCCTTCCAACTTGAATTTAAAACTTTTGAATTTTTTGGATGGCACAAGATTTAATAGGGTGCCCTTCTAGCATGTTGTTGTAAAAAATTAAAGTCCAAAAATTATCCAATTTTTCACTCCATTATGTATACCAAGTTGAAACAACGAACTTTCATTATAAACACTTAGTCTAAAAAGACTGTCTTGAGGACCAAAAATGAGTTCTAAGGTAAGTTTTTGGATCCGATAGGGTGTTTTACCCCAAATGTCAGCTGCGTATGTTCCATTTGTAACCAATTTTACCATAATATTATTCCTATACTTGTTCAACTGTGACATTCGTGTTATAACTAAATTTAGTGATGAAGCAATTTTTGAAATAATTTAAGTTCTCGACTTCACTAACTTTGTTGAATTCCTAACTTTATCGATAAGGAAGTAGATTTTTTTGGAGACTTGTCAATGATGTCACGATAATGTAATAGAGGTGCCCTGGTGAGTGGATGAAGTGCCTTGATAGTCTAAGTGACAATAACAAAGTGTGCAATGTGTTTGTTCTAGTATGCTTGAAGTATGCTTGGTTGATATTTTGTTTTGGCATGGTTAGAGATGTGTAGGGATGAGTATGGTAATTTGAAGATGTGAAATAGGTCCCCAATATGTTTTATATGCTTTAATTTCTTGTGTACATAAGTGTAATTCATCTGGGTATCTATATTTTTCATCTAGACACTTTGGGTCTAGTGTTTAAAAATATGAGTAGGTAGTTTGATTACATAACCATTGCCACATGTGAATGAGTCAAGGGGAGTTGGTCATATAGTTGTGATAAAATTAATTCCAAGTTATTATGTGTTAATAATAGGTCATGTGCCTAAGTGAATCAAAATATATTCAAGTACAAATTTGGGATCCAAAGCATTTTTACAATTTTTTCCCATACTGAGCCAAATTTGCATGAGGCAAGAAATAACTGAGTAAGCATTTTGATGGTAGCATATCTCACACATGTGGAAATTTAAGGAGAAGGTGATCATATAGTTTTTCTCAATTTTTTCCTTATTTCCTATTTTCCAAATTTTAGTTCATGCAATATAGCATGACAAAAGATATGCATGTGCAAAGTTGGGCTCCTAAGTATTTCTACAGTGTTTTCTATGTTCAAATAAAGCCGAGTAAGCAGTTTGTTAATGCCATATATCATGAGTGTGAAGGTTTTAGGAGTAGATAGATATATGGATGGAATCCCTTATGTGAGAGTATGTTATGCACTAAATTTTAGATCATGCGACTAAGTGCAATGAAAGTTATACAAGAGCAAAGTTGGCCTCACGGGCAAGTTCTACACATAGTTGGCTCTATGATAGAAGATTTTGGGAAGGAATTTTAATGGTGATATATCTCACACATGTGAGGGTTATATGATTATATTATTATATGGATGGATTATTATATGTGAGGAGATAATTTGGTCCAAATTTGAGATCATGCATCGAAGCGTATAAAATTTTATTAAGGTTCAAAGTTGGCTCTCAGACATATTACAAGGGTCCCCATACTTAGTCATTTTTGTAAGAGGTAAAGATCAAGCAAGTCTCAAGGATATTTATGGAGAAAATTTTATCTAAGATGTTAGAAAAAAATGATATGGAAATAAGTTCATGATGTTTAACGACTAAGCAAAGGTAAATGATAGAGATCAATGATGAGCATGTGATCATACAGTTGAAGATATACAGTGCATAGTAAGTTAACATGGTCAACTTGCTTGATGTTTAAAGACCCACACTAAAGTTAAATATTGAGAAAATTATAATAGGATCAATATATCATGATTTTCCAAGCTAAGCAAGAGCATGAGATGAAGGCAAGTGGTCTAGGTTTAATTGTGATTGTTGGCATTTGAATATTTGAATTTAACAAGGGGAAAAACTAGTCTATAGGATTTGGACTATAACTTCTGATCCAGAATGAATTTATTGGTATTGTAAAAATAAAATATGAAGAGGACTACATCACACATCAATTTAACCTATTTTTAAGGTTTGAGAGTTTGTATATTCAAATTTACTAAGCTCTAAAGTTGACTATGTGTTCTGCAAATGCCCTGAGAAGGATGTTTGAGCTTGTGTTGATGTTTTTTTGATGTATCATGGTGACTTATCTATTTGGAAGTGTTTTATAATCCATGAGGATAATATATGTGATATTTATAGGTTTTAATAATTGATATTATATATGAACAAATGTTTAAAATTTGACTATATATTTATTCATAATGTTCCTATGTACCTAGTTAGTGTTTGAGTTGTTTGAGCATACACAAAGGTGAGAAAAGATGACTATGATAATTTTATAATGTATAAGGGTATATAAGGAGTGGAAACATGTATTTTTAATTGGTCATATGTTCTTTTTTTTCTTGATGATGTGCTAAATGAGTGAATATGTCTCCATGAAACCTATAATAGCTACAAGGGCCTTATTAAAAGGTGTAATTGCTTAAGGGTAACCCATAGATGCTATGGCTAATATATGAAGATTGTTTTTGAGACATATGTTGATGTGAGAGTTTCCTTGAGGGTTAAGTCATGCCTAATGGCTGACCAAGGTAGTGATTATCATGATTACGTTATAAATAGTGAAACCAAGTATGTTGGTTATAGACTTTGAGGAAGACTTGTGAGCGAAAGACTTGGGAGAGATTTGAGAGAGGCTTGGGTGTGTGAATTATGGAGAAAAGGAGGGGTAGAGTATCATGTGGATGAATTAAATATAATAACATATTGAGGACTATTTTTATGACCTGTAGGTCTTAATTCTATTGGCAGATTAGTGCTCTTGCATATTGAGTATGAGCGAAGGTGAAGAGTGATAATCAAAGGTCCATCATCAGGAGTTAAAGATACCAGTTCAAAGGTGGATGTGTTCATATGTTTTGTTTTGGTATCTCAACATCTAATGTGGTTTCAAACTCATTTCAAGGTGAAACTTTCTAAAAGTTTGGTTGTTGTTGCAGCTCAACTAGACATATGTTGTAACACCTTGTGGGATTATAGTCTCACTAAATAGAGATTGTAGTTCCTTGATCAATTGCATTTGGTCTAAATTAGTTTTTATTATTATAGGATAGTAGTCCAATTTTAGGTTCTAGTGGTTTTTCCCCCCCAAGAGGGTTTCCCAGATATATCATGTGTTATGTGATTGATCTTGCATTGTCTCTCTTGCTCATTGCTATGAATGTTGTGTATGCTTCATGAATGATTGTGGTAGTTGGTTAAGTGTTCGTAAAGATTAAAATTAAATTTGGATTATTTAGGCTCACTGATTCACCTCCTTTCTTAGTGATTATACCTTTAATAATTGGTATCAGAGTAAGTCCTTTGGTAAAGGCTTAACAACTTGAAGGTGATCCAAGGTATAATATGAGTAGTCATCAAGGAGGTTTCTCTACTAAGCAAGCACCGATGTTTAGTGGATCTAATTATGATTTTTTGAGTGTAAGGATGAGGACATAAATTATGTCCCTAGGGTTTGATGTATGACAATATATTCTGGATGGTTAAGTTTCTCCTATTACTCCTCCATCTAGTGTTGCATATAAGAAGTTGTTTGAGAATAATTACAAGGTAATGAATGCTATCACTTACGGTCTTTCAGAGACTGAATACACCAAGGTAATCCATTTTAAATATGCTTAAAATATATGGGATAAAATACATATCATTTTTGAATGAGATTCAAAGGTCAAGCTTGCTAAGTTGTAGACTCATAGAAGGGAATTTGAAAACCTCATGATAAAGGAAAAAGATTATGTGGCATCCTTTCTGTAGAGAGTTGATGAGACTATGAACATCATCAGAGGTCTTGGAGAGAATCTTGAAGAGGCTACTATAGTCTAAAAGGTTTTAAAGTGTCTATCTCTCAATTTTGATCCAAAAGTATCTACTATAGAAGAAAGTCATGATCTTACTCAGTTGAAAATGGATCAATTGCATGGCACTCTTACTGCATATGAGATGAGAGTAAATGATAATATACCACCAAAGAAGGAAGCAACATTCAAGACATAGATGAAGCCTAATAAGAAGTTCCCAGGTAAAAAAATCAAAGAAGATGACATATCTGACATTGATGAGGATGAACTAATTGCTTTGATTACTAGGAAATTAAACACAGGCTCAGGGAAGTATAAGGGTAAATTACCCTTCGAATGTTTCAACTATGGAAAGATATGAAATTTTGATCATAAATACCCTCATATACATGATAAGAATGATAATGAAGAGCATGATGATGACCAAAATGAAGATAAAAAACATACAGGAAGAAAGGATTCAAAAAGTATATTAACAAGAAGTCTTTCAAAAATAAGAAGAGTCTCTACACCAAAGAAGATTGCATCTCATCAGATGAGAGTGAAGACAATGACTCAATATATGATCATGAAGATGATGGTCCTATTGAATATGAAAATCTATTCATGGTTGAGGATGGAATTTTATCACATCAAAAGGTATCTACTTGGAGTGATTCAGATTATGATGAAGATGAGGTGGATTGTAAGACTGTATTGATGAATGCTCTTAAAGAACTGAAGATTGAGAATAAGATCAATAAGAAGATGAAATCTAAACTCAAGGACTATGAGGAGAAATTTAGTGTGTATCAGTCAAGAATGAATGAATACACAAAGGAGCATGAAGATATGATTAAGCATCATAGTTGTCAATTAAAAATGTTATATACAAGCCTAAAAGTTAAAGAAGATGAATGTTTAAGGTATGTTTCTGAAAATGAGTCCTTGAAATCTGAGTTAGAAAATATATCTACTAAGGTGAGACATTTTTGAGATTTGAAAAGAGCTCATGTGATCTAGATAATCTTATGAGTGGTCAAAAGCATGCTAAGTGGTCAACAACATGCTGGTGATAGAACTGGTCTTGGATATGAAGAAGAATAAAATAATGTAACTCAAGACAAGATGAAGACTAATGTGAACTAGGATAATCATACTTTGAAGACAAATCATCAGAAAATGAATGAAGGTGCGGGTAGAGTAAAAAAATAAAGATCAAATAGTCAAATGCCATTAGATATGTAAGATTCAATGGTTATTGTTACACATGTAATCAATTTGGTCATAGGGCTATAGAATGTGAGAGACTTGTTAGAAATGAGTTCACATGAAACTATGATGGGGGTCTTCAGTCAAAAGGTGAGTCTTCCTAAAAAAGAGGAGGTTATTTCATTTATCATAACATAAGATGCATTATAATTTTTTATCCAAATAAGGTATGGCAAGATACGTTTCTTAAAAAAGGTATAATGTGCTTCAATTGTTTATAGAGAGGTCACACTGCTAGATTTTGCAAGCAAAGGCTTACAAGATAGAATATATTTAATTAGGATCCTAGAGTGCAAGGAAGAAGGCAAGTTAAAACATGGAAGCCAAAGGTGAAAAGTGTGAGTCATGATGAGACTGCAAGTCTAAGTAATCTATTTGCTATGGTGGAGAATGCTTCAGAAGTTGAAGAGTTCTAAGGGATCTCATTGTCTACTCATGTTAAGAATGAAGAGACCAAGCTCAAAGAGAATACCAAGGTGATGATTAGGGATAGTTATGAGATGTGTATGGATATAAGTTAACATTCTATTGTTGCTAAGCATGTATCATGCAAAGAACATCAATTGTCTGTGCCTAGTGATGAGGTTCCAAACTACAAGGTGGATTCTTCAGAAAAAAAGGTATGTCATGAATCTTTGTTGTCTCCATATATTGTCAATCCAATCCTAGAGGATAATTAGAATGTTTTAGTGGGTGAGCATGTTTCTTCTCTTAAGCCCAAGAAGAAGAAGAAGAAATACAAGTATCAAATGACCAAGGAGGAGAAGGAATATGAGGAGTTGTGGGTAACTCTTGGTTTCACATTATTCTAGGACTTTGTGAAGTAGGGTGTCTCTACCTATGTTTATTAAGAGACATATTTTATTGTGGAGAATAAATTTTGTGTGATCAGGATGATAATTCCAATTAGATAAGGTTTTTAGTTAAGGGGGAGCAACAAGTTCATAAGCTTGTTCTAGAGATTTGTGAAGGAGTTATAATATAGGGTCATAATGAGTGTTTCCAGGTGGCCTAATGTGTTTTATGGAATGTCAAGAAGAGTTTGGTGCTCAAAAAGGTCTATGCACTTATTTATGTTGTGCTCTAGGTGTTTTTATGGTCTAAAGTTATGTTGAAGACAAATTGAAGATTTTCGAGTGCTCTCAGTTTTATCAGTTTTTATCTTAAGGGCAAGCAGGCCTAGAATAGGTTATAGGAAGTCAAGGATCCCAAAGGTGTGAAGGATAAATTTTTGGTCTAGAGATATGTGATGGGTTTCTCTAGGTGTGTAAGAAGTTTTAGAGGTAGGCATTGACCAGAAGGAGGTTTGTTGACCTTGTTTGTTTTGAAATTCTAGGGTTTTGAGCTATGTTAGAAAAGTGGTTTACCTTGTGAGTTGAGGTCTGAGGCTTCTTAATAAGTTGAATGGGCCAAATGGGTTGTCAAATCTAACTTCATATAGATCTATAGGTTTGTGGTTTTCAAATTATTCATGTTTTTATCAAGATGAAGGCCTAATTAGCTAGTAAGTTTATGAAGGAAGTATGTTGCAGAAGATGAGCTAGGTGATGAAAATTGTCATTCTTGAGGGGACATATGAGAGTGATATAGATATAATGTTTCAAGTCCTGAAGATGTGTTTAATAAAAATTGTGGGCTCTACAAGTTCAAAATAGGACTATAAGGAGACTAGATAGGACTAGTGTGAAGAAGAGTGTTTTTTGATCAGTTTATCCAAAAGAGCAAGCTATTTTTTTTCATGGAGAGTTCTCAGGTTGGTTGAGAGCATGTTTTTTATTTGGTGATTGACATGAAGTTCTGTTGGTGGTCCTTATGGTAGCTTGAGAGAGAAGGCTAGTAAGCTGTGTGGTGGTTCTTAATGGTGTGTAGAAAGATAAAGATGATCATGTGATGAAATGGCTCAAAAATCTTAGGGGGAGTCCCTCTCAAATGTTTCTTGGTAAGTTACATCATATTTCAGTGGTTTTGTGTGTTATTTCATCATTAGTTGCAGTGCTTGGTTGAAGAGAGTGTTGGCATAGAGCAAGAGGAAGTTGTCAAAGCAAGATGAGGTAAGCTCAAGGTAAGTGGGATTTTGTATCATCTTTATAATTTAATTATATCATGTTAGTGTTCTTTTTAGGTCCTCAAGATCAGTTTGTGCTCACTTTGTCATTGTGTCAAAGGGGGAGATAGTTCCTGTTGTGAGAGTGCTTGAAAAGAGAGAAGAAAGGTGCTCTGCATATTGCTATATATAATGGTTGTTGACATCAATGAAAAAAGGGAGATTGATAGAGACTTTTTAGTGATATCATTAGGATGTCATGGAGGTTCCATGGTGAGTGGATGAAGTTCCTTGATAGTCTAAGTGACAATAATAAAGTGTGTAATTTTCTTGTTCTAGTATGCTTGAAGTATGCTTGGTTGATCTTCTATTTTGGCATGATTAGAGATGTTTAGGGATGATTATGGTGATTTGAGGATGTGAAATATGTCCCCATTATTTTTTATATGCTTTAAGTGCTTGTGTGCATAAGTGGAATTCATCTGGTTGTCCATAGTTTTCATCTACACACTTTGGGTCCAGTGGTAGAAAATTTGAGTAGACAATTTGATGACATCACCATTACTACATGTGGATGAGTCAAAGGGAGTTGGTCATATATTTGTGATCATATTAGTATTTATTTATTATTATTTAAATATTAGGTCATGCGCCTACATACATCAAAAGATATGTAAGTTCAAAGTTGGGCTCCCAAGCATTTTGATAGTATTTTCTATGTTCAAATAGAGCTAAGTAAGCATTTTTTATGGTAGCACATCTCATAAGTGTGTACATTTCAGGAGAAGGTGATCATATGTGTTTATTCATTTTTATGTCTAGTTTTTATTCACCAAATTTTAGGTCATGTGATGTATCACAACAAAATATATGCATGTGCAAAGTTGGTCTCTCGGGCATTTTGACAGTGTTTTCTATGTTCAAATAGAGCAGAGTAAGTAGTTTGTTGATGTCATATGTTGTATGTGTGAAGGTTTAAAGAGTATATTTATATATTTATGGAATACCCTATGTGAGAGGATATTATGAACTAAATTTTAGATCATGCAATTAAGCACAACAAAAGTTATGCAAGAGCAAAGTTGGCCTCACAAGCAAGTTCTAAGCATAGTTGGCTCTGTGACAAAATTTTGAGAAGGCATTTTAATGGAAAAATATATCACATGTTTGAAGGTTAAAAGATTATATTATTACATGTATGGATTATAATATATGGGGAAATCATATGGTCCAAATTTTATATCATGTGTCAAAGTGCAAAAAAAGTTATTAAGGCTCAAAGTTGGCTTCTCAGATAGATTACAAGAGTCCCCATAGTCATTTTTGTAAGAGGTAAAGATTGAGAAAGTCTCAAGGAGATAAAAAGAGAAAATTTTCTCTAATATTTTAATAAGTATCAAAATTACAAGAAGTTCATGATTTTTAATGACTAGGCAAAGGTAAAGGATAGAGATCAACGACGAGTGTGTGATCGTACAATTGAAGATCTACGGTGCATAATAAGTCAAAGTGGTCAACCTGTTTGATGTTTAATGACTCATGTTAAAGTTATAGATCAAGAAAATTCCAAGAATATTGATAGAGTGTGATTATCCAATCTAAGTGAGATCATGAGATGAAGGCAAGTGGTCGAGGTTTAACTATGACCGTTGGCATTTGAATATTTGAATTTAACAAAGGAAAAAACCAATCCGTAGGATTTGGAATATAACTTTTGATCCAGAACAATTTTTTTAGTGATGTAATAATAAAAGATGAATAGGAATTCATGGTGCATCCTTTTAACCTATTTTTAAGGTTTGAGTATTTGTAAGATCAAATTTATTAATCTACAAAGTTGACTATGTGTTTGACTATGTTCTACAAGTGACCTGAGAAGGATGTTTGAGCTTGTGTTGATGTTGTTTTGATGTCTCATGGTGATTTAAATATTTAGGAGGATGATTTATTTGGTATTTAGAGGTTTTAATAATTGATATTCTGTATGAACAAAGGTCTAAAAGTTGACTATATATTTGTTAATAATGTTCCTGTACACTAGGTTAATGTTTGAGTTATTTGAGCATATATCAAGGTGAGATAAGATGACTGTGATCATTTGAGAATGTATAAGGGGACATAAGTAGTGGAACCATATATTTTGAAGTGGCCTTATGTTCTTATTTTTCTTGATGATGTGCTAAATGGGTGAATAGGTCTCCATGAGACCTATAAGAGCTACAAGGACCTTATTAAAAGGTGTAGTTGCTTAAAGGTGACCCATAGATGCTATGGATAACCTATGAAGATTGTTTTTGAGTCATGTATTAATGTGAGAGATTAATTAAGGATTAAGGCATGCCTAATGTCCAACCAAGGTAGTGATTATCATGATTGCTTTATAAATAGTCAAACTAAATATGTTGGTTTTTAGACTTTGAGGAAGACTTGTGAGTGAGAGAATTTGGAGATATTTGAGAGAGGATTGGGTGTGTGAATTATGGAGTGAAGAAGGGGTAGAGTTACCTATGGATGAGTTGAAGAGAAAAAAAAATGAGGACTATTTTTATGACTTGTAGGTCATAATTCAATTGGTAGATTAGTGCTCTTGCAGATTGAGTATGAGAGAAGGTAAAGAGTGATAATCAGAGGTCCATCATCAAATGTTGAAGACATAAATTCAAAGGTGGATGTTTTCATAGGTGTTTTTATGGTAGCTCAACATCTAAGGTGGTTACAACCTCCTTACAATGTGAAACTTGCTAAAAGTCTGGTTATTATTATAGTTTAGCTAGACAGGTGTTGTAGCACTTTGTGGGATTATAGTCTCACTAAATAGGGATTATAGTTCCTTGATCAGTTGCGGCTGGTCTAAATAAATTTTTGTTATTATAAGATAGTAGTCTAATTGTAGGTTTTAGTGGGTTTTCTTCCCCAAGAGGGTTTCATACATATGTTATGTGTTATGTGATTGATCTTGCATTGTCTCTCTTGCTCATTGCTATGAATGTTGTGTATGCTTCATGAATGCTTGTAGTAACTGGTTAAGTGTTTGTAAAGATTGAAATTGAAGTTAGATTATTTGGGATCATTGATTCAACCCCCTTCTCAATGATTGTACCTTTAAAAAAATTGATAATGTTTTGGGTTCGGTGGTGGAAATAAAATGTTGTAAAAGGATGATGCAATTGATGGACGTATTCCTAGCATTATGCCAAGTTGAAATAATAAACTTTCATTATAAATAATTAGTCTAAAAAGATTATTTTGAGGGCCAAAATTAAGTTCTAAGGTAATTTTTTAGAGCTGATGGGGTGTTCCACCCCAAACATTGGTACTCTACATTCCATTTGTGACTAATTTAGCTAATATGCTTATTCCTTGGAACTTGATCGACCATGATGTTCATATTGGAACTAAATTCATTGATGAAGCAATTCCTAAAATAATTCAAGTTCTCAACTTTGCTAACTTCACTAAATCTCTAACTATGTTGATAATGAAGTAGATTTGATAATGTTTTAGGTGTAGCAATGGAAATAAAGGCTTTTGAAAGGTTGATGTAGCTGATGGATCTATTCCTAGCACCATGTCAATGTTTGATGTTCTAGATGGAACTAGACAAAGCACTCAAAATTACAAAAATTAAAATTTTGAATGTTCCCATGAACCTTGCATGACTCAATGGAACTGAAATGGTTTCAAATGTTCTCTAAACCACATGAAAAACTATGCAATCCTTTTTTAAATTTATCTAATGTGTTCCCAGTCATGCTAAAATTGCTAATGTTCTTTGCTCACTCTCCAAAGGCTTTTCTTTTCTCCTTCTTATGACAAGCTATCCACCTTGTTTTCATTCACTACAATAGGTGATTCTACCCTAAAAATTAGTGTACCTCCTCAATACATATGGCTATGGGTTATTTTCTTTTTTTAATATTTTCATTTCTCTAGAGTTTGCTTTGTTTAAAATATTATTTACAATTATAATTATCTAATCTATTGTAAACTTCAACCCTTTTTGTGATCTACAAAAAAATATTATTTCCTTCCTTTGCACTACATCTTATACATTGATTCTAGTATAAAACTATAATTTTTATGAATTCTATTGGTCAATCACTACACCCATGCAAACAAAATTTCCCTCATAATTTCATATACAAAATTCATCTTGATTTTATTGCAAGAATAACCTATCTAATGACCAATCCTAGAAAAAATGAAGTATAAGTATCAAGGGTATGAGCAAATGTCTTCCCTACAAACTAATCTACTAGAAATCGGAGATTCAAGACTTGGTCACTACAATATGAGGGATTTATGGGAAAGAATGCAAGATGAGAATAAAACTGGGAATCCTTAAAAAAAATTTGAGATGGGACTTGCACATGTTATTTGTTTCCATACCTTAGTTCAATGCACTGACCTAGTACTTGCTTGTGCTAAGTATTATAACCAAGAAACAAGGGAAGTAAAGTCATTTCAAAATGAAAGGATTGGAAGGTTAGATGGTCAATTAATAAACATTGTTTTTAGACTCCCACAAAGGGATGAATATGTTTAAATGACAAAATAAATTGGAGAGGTGCATTTTTAAGGAAATAAAGACACCTCCAACTCAGTAATAACTCAATCATGGTTGAAAGACAAAAGGAAAGGAGCATCCAAGCTTCCTAAGACCTTGTATAGGTCTAA
Source organism: Torreya grandis (assembly GCA_037957365.1). Lineage (NCBI taxonomy): Eukaryota > Viridiplantae > Streptophyta > Pinopsida > Cupressales > Taxaceae > Torreya > Torreya grandis. Next base: position 1,262,679 of record JARHVA010000010.1, on the reverse strand, counting down.
GTTTTGAAACAAATTGTCTAATATCATAACACTCTTAAACATAGTGATGGGTCATGAATATATCCACATGTTCCACAATTGGATGTGTTTATTCATCAGTGTCATTTGTGATGGAACATAATTCATAGATTTAGCCCAAATTATTAATGATAATCTTCATGACCAACTGACCAACATGGAGTCCACTCAATGTTTATGTTATCACATAGGATTACACCTATCTTGATTTTGTTTCTTTTTGTACAAGTGCCTAATGAATTAATGGAAAAATCTCCAAAGTCATGGGACCTTAGCAATTTGAGGTTAATCTTTGAAGAAGGCTGACTTCTTTTCACTAAATCTGATGCAAATTGATAAAATACTAGTTTTGTGGAAATATCGATCTTTAGTGCTTTTGAATCTTAAACTAGGGCTTTGACGAGAAAAGGGTTAAATAAAATAGAATTTGCAAAACAAAAAACTTGAAAGTATGGTGATTGCATCAAATATTGTATAGTGGATCTAGATGCTTGATTAAAAAACATAATAGAGCAAAAAATAGATTGAATTTATTTTAAAAACAGACTTATGAAAATTTGGAATTCAGAGGTAGTATTTTAGCTATTCTTTAGAAAAGGGAAAAATATCTTTATTCCAAACCATATTATCAAGAGGGTAAAATACCACAGATGAATTTTCTTGAGACTGAAATGAAAGATAAGGCTTTTACAAAGAATCAAATAACTTACACAACACAGACATTTCAAAGACAATAAAGGCAAAAAATTCAACTCTATTTATATCTAAAGGTTATAGCTTGTAGTAAATACATTCAAAATATTACTAACAACAAAAGATGGATTGGGCCATGGGGTATGTCCATATTTATACAAAACATGTCATAGAAGACATGTAGTTTTTGGAACATGAACACTCATTTTTGAAAATCATGAAAATTTGAAAATACTTATGTAAAAAGAGACAGAGCTCTTATATTTCTGGCATCTTGGACTTGTAGAACAACTAGAATGTATCATACATGAGCTAGGTGTGATCCTAGGCATAACATGGCTTGGATAGAACTAAAGATCTTCATGCAAGGCTTCTTATTTGATGTTGGTTAAAAATAGCTCCCCATGTAAGAAGCACTACCCAAAATAGAACTTGGCTTTTCTAAATAAAAGATAACATTGAAAAATAAATTTCAGGTTTCTTTTCATGCAAACCCTAGCGTGCAAAAACTAAAGTGAGACTTTTACAACATCTAAGTCTTTATCACTTGTCAAACAAATAACTGTGCAATTTACACTTTATGACTTTTCACCTTTTTAACATTTCACATTTATCAAAATAGAAAGTGCAATTTGCACTTATGCTTTCTACAACTTCCACATTCAAAAAATATAAAGTGTAAAATATATGTCTTTCTCTTTCTCAAAAAGAGTTATAAAAAATATACAACTACATCTTGCAATTAAAAATTATAATGTCTTCAAAATGAAAATACAAATTAACATTTAAAATATTCAAAGGAGGGAAAATTAATCAGTTTCCAAAATCTCTTCATCTTTCTTATCATTCTCTACCCACAAGTTCTCTGTGTATGTATCAAAGGCCTTGAATATTTACTATATTCGCTCTACATCTGGCCCATAAGAATAAATGTTAGAGGCTACACAATCTACATGTACATCAAATAACTACCTTTTGAAGGTCCTTATACCTTACATTTTAGTTCTCATCTAATTGATCACCTTCTTTTATTTTATGAACCTGTGAAGTGAACTTAAATGAAGATCGCGTCTTCTGTACACTCCTCAACTATTGCTTTAAAATGATTCTAGACCTGTTCTACCTGAAGGAGATTGTTGGCATCATCCATTGGTCAGCATGACATTAAATTCATCATGTCATCAGTCTTGTATAACACATCAATAACCTTATCATGAGCCTTCTTGGCTTACTCCACAAATTATATCAGTAATTTTATCTAAAATTGAGTAGCCCTATGTAGTTCCTCATGCTCGACATTATATTTCAATATTTTATCCACAATGAGGGTATTCATATCAATTGATTCTATGGTTGTTAATTTGGTATAATACATATTTAGGAGCTGAATTACTCCATATTTATTAATCTGTTCCTTAAAAATTTCTTTTCTCTCCATGGTGACTCCATATTGTTCCATCATGGCTGCAAGAATTTTTTTACCTTTTGTTATCAATTCCTTAGACCATTATTTTATAGCCCTTCCCATGTGAGAAATCTCTCATACATAATTAATTATAGCTTGATCTGGACTGATTGGCTGCACTCCCTATGGCTGATGTGATGTTTCATTGAGCTTTATGAACTTGTTGAGTGCTTCAATCAACTGATCAACTTTCCTTTTAAGCTCATCCTTGGTGCCTTTATCGTGGTCAATTCTCTAGAAGAGAGAGTTGATGCCCAACTACACATTGTGCTTGAGCCACTCTCTTGTCTGTCAACCAAGGTGAATGTGAAAAACTTGATAATATTTCACCACAAGATCTTCTTTTGATTTATTTAGTGGGGGAGTTACAATCTCAACATATCTCTCTCCCTTATCATCAATGAATGTTCTTGAGAGGGTCCTTAGAGTGGGATTTCATTTCTTCTTGAATTATGACATGCCGAAGTCCAAAGTACTGGGATGAATCATTGTTTTCCTCTTTTTACTCATTGATTGGGATAACCAACTAGGGGTATCCTTCTGTTGATCTGACACGGTCACTAAATAATCTATAGTTGATGTAGCTACACTAGCTAATACTATGACCAAGGGAGCCTTTTGGAAATATGGCACTAGATGTTGCTCTGGAGGTGCCTATGAGGGTTCACCCTCGCCAATAGTTTGCAAACCCATATCTGCACCAAGTGTTTAGGTTGCTCCAACCTCAACTAATGGTATGGATGAAATAGTGGAAATGGAGGAAGTGGAAGCAATGGAAACAACTATGCTCAATGGGGAAGTGGAGGATGGAATGAACACAAAGGTTGTGAATTTAGGAATTGGTAGAAGGGTGGAAGCCAAATCACTAAATGTGTTGATTCTGTGCGTAGGAGCACTTAGGGTTGGTGAGGTAAAAATAATGAGCTGAGATGAAGGGGGAATAATAATCACCCTAAGGGTTGAGGTGGCCTATGGAATAGTAGTCAAGTTAACTAAATTTGAGGCAATGTACTATTGGGTGGTGCTAGGAATTAATGGTGATGAAATGTAAGGAGTTGTAAATGGAATAAAAATCAAGAGTAGATCAAATAGGGAAGTTGAAGTAGGAGGAAGGGAAAGTGAAGTGAAAACTTGAAATTCCACTATAGGGGGACCTTGAGTATCCACTTAACTTGTTTGTGTTGTTTGCACTAGAATTATTGAGGTGGGTGGAGTGGTAGATAAAATGGGGATAAGTGGAGGGGTTGACACTAGAGGTGGAGGAGCTAAAACTTGTGGTGTAATGGGAACATAAGAAGATTGAGGAGGAGAGGCAACTGATAGAGGTATTGAAACCTCTTGTATAATATGTGTAGGAAAAGGGGGAGTAGTGAAAATAGGAGCTAACAATATAGGATCTAAAGCTATAGATCCCTATGCTGTTCCTATTATCTCTTCCACTAAATGGTCAATAGGTTCATTTACAACTTCTCCTTGTCTGCTAATTTCCCATTTCTTGCCTTTGTCTTTATTTTCTTCTTCTTCTTAGGTTCCTTTGAAGGTTCTATAGGACCCTTCTCAGATGAAGCAAGTCCTTCTACCTTGAACTTTAAGAGCTTCTCATTAACCCTATAGTTTCTCTTGTGACTTGCACTCCTTGGTCTTTAACCAATTGATGGTCATGTTGATCGTCAGGGTTGTTATATCAAATAATGAGAAAGATTCAAGAATTAACCACCTTATTGGTGGTAGAGGTCTGTCAATGATTTATGTCAGGTAAATTAGATCTACCCTAGAGTTATCATCCACCAAGTCATCAGGGACTGGTGCCAAATCATAATCTTTTATTTATTGTAGTTACATTCTAGAATATTCCTTCATTCTAACCATCTCTTCGTCATCACAGTCGTCTCATAAATCCTCATAATATGTCACATAATCATATGTTGCCAATTCTAGTGCAGTGGTGACCTTACCATATGGGTCAAAGTAAGGTCTGGATTCTAGGGTCCTCAACATGGCTCATTTTTACCCCACAATTTTGGCTTTCAAAAGATATTGGCATGTATATCAGCCAATAGAAATAAGGAATCATATCCATACCTTGTGTCTATTTGAAAGGATCTTATGCGTATCTACTAGCTGCCTAACCAACTCCAACAATACCCATTTGTCACTTAAATATCAGGGAAGTGTGTAAGGACAACCACTAAATCCAGTTACCTAGATGTAGGAATAGGTGGCAAACTATATAAAGAAGGAGACCCATTTGGTAATCTCATCTTTTTTCACCTAGGAGAACCTTGTCTTCTCAAGCTCTTGATCAAACATAATGATGATCTTATAAATGAAAGCATTATTAACTCTCCTAAATTGTTGTCTACTAACCTATAACGTGAGATCAAGGTAATAGTTATATACTCTAGTTATCTCTTCAGGAATTATATTTAGGCTTGAGAATAATCTTCCTTTGGTGAAGATATAGATGATGTATAATGTCATGTAAAATTTACTGGTCATCTACACCTCCACCAACTGGTTATGGAGGGAATCACATATTAGTTGAGCCTAGTGTATCTATTGCTTATTCTCTTTGATGATCCAGATATACTGATACATCTAATCTTGATAACACCTGGCATCAGGACTGCCAGTGACTCTATGCAATAGTGTTATGATGTCTCTTACCTCCTCTAGAAAATTAGACCTCTACATAGTCTTGGGAAAATTGGTGGAGGAATGCTTGGGGGTCTTGAGCCATTTTTTGTTGATAATATTTTGGCATCCATCTTTATTCTCCTCATATAACCGTGCAAATGTCTCTAGAGTTATATCTAAATAACTCTCAAACTCAGGGATGGTAAACACCATGTCACTGAAGTTAGGATCAAGATCCAAAACTTTCTCCCCTTTCTTAGTGAAGACTTGTCTCCTATCAGGGTCATAATGTTGAGCCATTGTGAGGATCAACTTAGGGATTTGCATAGTAAGAGGAAAGGTTGCATCTTGTGGTAAGCTAGAGTCATAGATACTCTGGATCTAGTCACTTTTGAAACCTGCACCTATCCTAGCCCAAAAATATCCTAGGTCAATGTGAACTAAATTTGTATTTGTTATCTCTACCATATTGGATTCTAAGCAAAAAAGTCACTCTGGGGCCCTTAGATTTGAACTTCATTTCTTTGGGAGGCATGGAGACTATAGAAATTACTCTGAGAAGCCAACTATGAAGGTTGATGGGAACTGCAGGTGCTTTAAACACGTCAGGTCTCTGATGAAAGTGGAAGGTGTTTGAGCACATCCACTTTCCATGGTACTTGAAGGATGTCAAGTTTTTGTCAGAAGTGGGAGGTGCTTGAGGCATGCTCACTCTTTATAGTGCACTAGAAGTTAATGGGGGTCAAGGGTGTTTGAGACACATCCAGGGTCCATCAGGACACTGAGGGGAATCTTGGAGGGAATATTATTTGTTTTTGAATTTAGAGGTATATGCTCAAAATATTTATTTCATCTTTAGAAAACCTTGATTTTGAATGTGAAACCCTGGAGGGAAAATGTAAGGGTTTTTGGTAGATTTGAAAGCTTTTGTATCATGAAATTCCTAAAAAAACCTTAGACTGCCTTAGACACACTATCTCAACCCTAGATTGCAAAATATGAATAAAATGACTACACAGCCACACAAGTAGGAAAACCTAAAGCAACATTATAAAGTCTATGAAAAATGCAGAAGCTTTACAAAAAATGGAAATGAATTTCAGAAAAATGCTTCAACTTAGGAATCAATAGTAGAACTTCAAGGAAAATATTGTATAATGACGTGGCTTGGAAGCTACATGTTGGATTTTAATGATCCAAAGTTAGTATAGTTAATATTTAGTTAGTTTTTACTTTATTTTTAAATAATTAGTTATTCACGAGAAAAGTTGGTTGTATCCTATAACCCGTAACCACCCGTGAAAATCCTATAAAGCTTTTCACATGTTTTGTAAATATTTTTGGATGAATACATTATTATATTTTTGTTAAATTATTTACTTGCAATGTAATTTGTTCATTATTACCTCCTATTCCTGGAGCCTTCATTGGTATTAGAGCATGGTGAATTCAGGGTGAAAAGCAAGTGAAGTGAAAGATTCGTTCATGTAGAATTCCAAAAATGAAGTACGGCCTTCATAATGTCCTGCTTCATCAAAAATCAAATTTTCTCAGTGAAAATCCTCTCTAAAAGTCTTAAATTGACCCATAAATGCATTTATATGGCTCTATATGATCTTGTACAGTCTGGGGGAGTAACATCAAGTTTCAAAAAAATTCTCAATAGCCATGGTGTTGGAGATTTTTTGTATGGCATTTGAAGTCTAAGCAAAGTTTATTTTTTTCATTTGGCAAAGTTTTTTGATAATAGTTTGTCAAATGTTAGGGTTTGGATGGGTCCCACATAAAGCTTGAAAGATTTGAGTTTTTCACTTGGAAAATTAATTCCGTGAAATAAATTAAATTTACTCACCCAAATATTTTTTTTATTGTAATTGAGCCAAAAAAATCAAGTTTATATAGTAATTTCTATCTTTGTAAACTTGTAAATGTTTATAGAGCACTTGGAAAGCCTAATTTTGTAAAGTAGTTTAAAAGGGGGAGGTCAAAGGTTCAAGTCTTTATTTTTGGAGGAATATTCTCTTTTGAGAATCTTTTCATATGAAGACATAATGGTGTAAGTCCTAAATTTTGTAACACTAGTTATAATCTTATCATCTGCAAAGGTGGTCATGTGACCATGGGATATTTATAGTTTTTGACATTTTGGTTACATTGGAATGATCAAATTTATATTTTGAAGCTTTGTTCTATGTTTTTTTACAATAAATTTATTCTAAATGATGTATCAAGGTGTATTTTTGGTCAAAATTGACACCTTCAAAATACAAGTCCATCACAAGTCCTAGGATCATTTGTAAAATGAAAGCTATTTCAAAGGTAAAGGCAAAACCTTAAAAGCATTCCTTACTTTTTTTTTTTTTTTTAATGCATCATGGCTAAAATTAAGAGCCTCATTTCTGACACTGGACACCTAACTCCTAAAAATTATAAGAAATGGTCAATGAACATGGAAAGCACATTAGTTTTCAATGACTTATGGGAAGTAGTTAAAAAACAACCAACATTGCCCACCGAAGCCACAAAACTTATAGAATTTCATAAATGTGACAAGCATGCCCTTACTTTATTGAAATCAACTTGTAGTGCTCAAGTTATAATTCACATAGAAGCCATCAAATATGAAGCTTAGAAAGCATGGAAAGATCTAAAAGACTTGTATGATAAACAACCTGCTCATAATAAAGTTGACCTTCTTATGCAGTTGCTCAACACTGAACTCTTTGATGGTGAATATGTTTTAGAATGTGTGTCACACATTAAGACTTTGAAACAACAATATGACACTATTGGTAGGAAAATTGATGATGAAATGCTCATTTATATTATTTTGAATGGTCTTAGCCCTAGCTACAATAATTTTTTGGAAATGTTATAGCTTAATGATAAGCTTAACAAAAATACTTTTGATTCTATTTGTGATTTGCTCACTCAACATGAGCGATAATTTGCAAAGAATAAATCTACTAAGGAGGCACACTATTCCAAAATAGGAAATCCTTTGTATGAGCCCTACAGAAGACACAAAGAGAAACAAAGACACTCTTAGACGCACACTTCCAAGCATAAGCATAATTATAGTTCTTTGAGACATAAGCATCATTCTAGACATAGGGATCATTCAGGCTCTCCTAAGCATAAACATCATTCTAGTTCTCCAAAGCATGAGCATCACCACAAACATTCACATTAACACAAGCATAAGCACAAACATTCTTCTTCATGTGGATATTCTTCCTCTAGTTCTAGTGGACATGCGAGAATATGCTACAATTATGGTGGCATAAAAAATGTCTCTACAAAGTGCCCCTCCAAAAAGAGGTCCTCTCGACATTGATAGAAAGTAAAAGCAAACATTACTGGTCACTCCAATCACTCTGATCATTCTTCTCGTTCCTCTTCTGGCTATTTTTTTGATGGATAGGATGACTACGAAGTTAATTGCTCCATAGTTAATGACTATATATTATGAGATGGTGACACACCCACCTTGTGTAAGCTGCTAGGCTTAAGATTGGGATTTGATGTTGTAGCATTTTTTGGCTTGTGTACTTTACTTTCATAGATCTAGTGTTGATATGATCTTTGATGTGGAGCATTTTAGTGGTTTTTACTTGGTTTATTTGGTATATGTCTTCTCACCTCTCATTTTATAGATGAGAAGATATTACATATTAGCTTTCAATCAATCATCGGTGATTTACGGTATGAGTCAACATTGTGTTGCTAGCATTGTTAGTGCTAAATAAAGGCCTATGGGAGATGTTGGTGATTATTGGGCATCAGTTTGAGATGTGTCATACATAGTATAGGGGTCAATCACTTGTTAGATGGATTTTATGTGAGGATTAATGTAGTTGGATAGTGCGTGATCATGTTCTACTTTAGTGTAGGGATGAACACGGTGTGGATCAGTCCAAGATACACAGTGTACTAGTTGTAGTTACGATAGAGTCTACTTAGATGACTCATAGATCTTTGCTTCAATATTTTTATACCTCTTTGGATCAAGGGGGAGTTTGTTGGATTATTTTTAATGATCCAAAGTTAGTATAGTTAATATTTAGTTATTTTTTTCTTTATTTTTAAATAATTATTGGTTCACGGGAAAATTTGGTTGTATCCCATAACCCATAACCACATGTAAAAATCCTATAAAGTTTTCATGTGTTTTGTAAATATTTTTAGATGAATACATTATTATATATTTTTTAAATTATTTACTTGTAATGTAATTTGTTCATTATTACCTCTCGTTCTTGGAGCCTTCACTCCAGTCGTGGCATAGGGTATAGGTACCTTCCTAATGTGGCTCAAGGTTCAAGGTCGTAGCATAGGGCTAGAGCTTGAAAAAATACAATTAGCAAGATAACAAATGATAAAGGCTTTGTAAATTGACTTAATTTTATATATAAAAAAATTATAATTGATGTAAGTCAGGTGGTTGGTGGTAGAGGTTAGACTTGCTTAAAGCAAGTCCACTCTCCATGGTTAGAATTGGATTGGCAGGAGGCAGGGCTCAACATGCACTTTTCATGTTTTGAAAACATGCAATGTGCACTTCAAGCTCTATATCCCACAGGAAAAGGCTTCGGTGAGTCGACAGAAGTTGGACCTACTTGGAGCAAGTCCACTCTTCATGGGGAGGTTTATAGGCTTTAGAAAAAGGTGGAACTCATGAGGCACTTTGCACATTCAAAACGTGTAAAGTGCCTTTGAGTTTCTACATTTCATGATGTTATGAATTGATATGTGTTGTCAGAATGCAAAGACCATGGTGTGATTTACACATTTACAAATGTGCAATATGTACTTCAAGTCCCACATTCCATGAAAGAGGCTATCAAAGGTTTGGTAGGACCTGAAGTCTATTTTGCACATTGCACATTATGAAAATGTGCATAGTGCATGTCAAGTTTTAGATTCTGCTAGATTGGGTGTATGGTAGGATCCGAAGCACTCCATGTATTTTGAACATTTGTGAACATGCAAAGTACATGGTGAGTTTCAGATTCCATAGTTTTAGATTTTTGGTGCTTTGTGGGACCTAGAACCTGCAAAGTAATTTGCACAAGTACAAATTGCATCTAGAGTTCTGGATTTCATAGGGTAAAGGGAAAGATGGGTTTTAGGAAGATTCAGGGTTTCTCCTAAAAAATAAAGGGGGTCTCCTTTATGGTGTTAGATGTAATGATATTTTAGGGACAACAATATCAACATTTTTTGGCAACCTCTATAGGATGATTGTTTTCTAATCATTTTATAATCTAGTAGCCTTTCAAGACATTGGGCATGGAGTCAACTTTGCTTTGAAAAAACTCTAACCTAGGAAAGAACAAATTGGGATTTGCCTAGTCAAGAACAAAATAGACAAGCAAAATATAAAAAAACAACCTAAAGAAACAACTCCTAATGAGTTTGACCTATGCAAAAACACTTTAAAAAACACAACTAACCCTATTATTTACAAAATTTAATCTTTTTAGAATAAGTTCCTTACTCAAGAGCAAGCTTTGAGGTATATCCCATTAACTGGGATTGATAGTTCTACTCCAACGAGCTTAGAGAGCTGGAATATGTTGGATCCTTTGCAATGAGTGATGATATATAAACCACTCCATATTGTATCAAATTTGGTGTGCCTACCTAGTTTTGCTTTATTTGCATCCCACTTGAGAACCAAGTATCCTTCATTGAAGCTCCTTGTAGATGCTTTTTTCTCGAAAGTCTTTTTAGTTTGTGCCTGATTTACTTCTAAGAATTTCATTGATTGATACCTATTTTATTCAAGATCCATGAGTTCAACTAGCCTCACTGTCAATTCATCATTATCAATCAGGTCCATTTGGTGATTGATTTCTAAAGATGAAAGATCGATTAATAGTGGTACTCATGCTTATCTTCCATATACTAGCATGAAAGGTGAATTACCGGTGGCCCTCTTTGGTGTAATTCTATTAGCCCATAGTGATTTAAGTTTCATATGCCACATTCTTTGGTTATCTTCCATAGTTCATTTGATGATTTTGATTAAGTTTTTATTGGTTGATTCAACTAGGCCAATACCTTGAGGGTAATAATTTGAAGAAGTGCTCAGGAACACATTATGTTTGACAACCCATTCACTGACCTGAGTGCCCATAAATGTCTTAACATTATCTACTATGATGGTGTGAGGAACACTAAACCTTGAAACTATGTTATCCATGAAGTCCAAAATGGATGCTTATATGGCATCCTTCAGAGCAACTGCTTCATTCCATCATGTGAAATACTTTGTTTCTATGAGAACCCACTTGTGACATGCACATTGATGGTGGGTTGATCATGCCAATGAAATCTAATCCCCATTAGGCAAATGGTTGATTTTCTTGGATTGGTCTGAGAGAAGTGATGCTAATCTTTGATTACTTATGAATTAAACACACTTTTCACAATTTATTACCCATTGATGGGATATTTTAACAATTAAGTCCAATAGTATCTTCCTCTCATTACCTTGATGGTCATAGTCCTTGTAGAAAAATGTCCTCCTGATAGTCCATCATGAAACTACTTGAGAACTTTGGAAACTTGATCATGCTCAATACATTTTAACAAGACTCCATTCATATCCTTAAAAAATAAAATTCCATTAATAAGGACATTGGGAATTGATTGGAGTCAAAAATACCTTTTTTTTAATTGTTGGAAGTCATAGGGGTATTTGCCAGTCTGTAAGAAATGGGTCATGTGTTGAGTCTAGCTATTGAAAGAAGGTGGATTGCCTGGATGAGGTGTAGTTTGAGTGTACACCACATTGAATACTGGTTCAATGGTCTTGATATTGACAACTAATTGTTCACATAATCTTTTCCTCTTACTAACTTCATGATCTCGATATCCATGCCATACTCTGTGACTTTGGTTATCCATCCTATTCATTTTTTGTTTATCTCCCTACTCAATAGAAATTCTTAATTTTTCTATTCCATTATAGCAATGGAATTATGGCTCAGACTCACAACTCATGGAATATTCACCTCTATAAAATCCATACATGCCTTTTATCTATAGCTTATCCTAGAAGAAAGTAGTAAGTATTTTATAAGGGTGAATGATGCTTCCATAATCTGACATTGAGGACTCTATAAGGGAACAGTGGTATGCATTTTTTTGTCAAATCAACTAATATGTTTATGTAATATGGATTTATTTCATACAATTCCCAAAATTCACATATATCAGGATCATTATATTTATAGGTCTTCCTTATAAACTACCCCAGTTTTGCAATGACTAAATGATCATGATTGAAGTATGTAGGAAAATAGGACAGGTCAATAAGAAATGCAAGGATTAAAGTTAGAATCCCATTTCCAATAAACTTGAGATATTAGATATGAAAGACATCAATTGATGCACAAAATATTGAAAGGGCATTGGGTAACATCACAATGGAATTCTACTTAAAAATACTTGTTTTTTACAACAAGAGTTATGTAGAAAACAATTTGAAACTTGGACTAAACTATTATCATGTTCCATAAATTGAAGACTATTGGGAGGACTCTGAAAATAACTTCAAGGTAAGAAAAAGAGATTCGATGAGAATAAATTTAAATTAGTTAAATTCATATAGATTGGAATGGGTGATCAAAGGTATTATCGGATGTGAGTGATATGAGTGATCCTACCTTTTGAAAAATAATTATGGTTCTTCCATTTCTAATAATCAATTGGGCAATCAAATAAATATCAAATATTGGGGATTGAACTGAATTTGTTTTCTAGAGATTGAGAACTTTGTTCATGAAGATTTTTTTTGAACATATAGATTGAGGAAGTTTTAAAAAATGAGAACCTCCTAAGAAGAAAAACAAGTGACTTTATCCTCTCCACCTTCTCAATCTACCAATGTGTATACAAGAGGGGAAAAAAATCATCAAATGAAGACAATGATGAAGATTCGAATAAAAACAATTTCCCAAGCAAACTTGTGGTGATGATCCACCAAGAAAGAAGCTATAAATCAAGAGAGATTCAACTTATGCGATGTAGGTAATAGTGGATACTACATCTGTAAGTGTCAAAATTTTGCCATTAATTGATAATATCACACAATAATATATTTCCTTTATAAAATATATTGTTTAGGTATCATTGGCTCCTTCTTCTTCTCTGCCTCTCATTCCATATTCCTTTCCTTGGTCACTTTATATTTTTCACAAGTTTGTTCCACCTCTCATTCCATCTCCTCCAAATGTGTACTCTTCATCTCCTTCTCCACTTCATGTTTCTTCTCCACCTCATACTCTCATTTCATCCCCAAAATAGATTGTTTATCCTATAGTGTCCATTGTTTCCATTCAACAATCAACTCCCCCTATTTTCCACCATTTCTAACAACACACCAATGGTTGTCTCTTTGGTTAGTACATCATCTCCTTGGGTATAAAAAGGGTAACAAAGAAAAAGAAGGATACCAAATTTTTTGTCCCCAAATTTGAGACTATTGATGGCCTTTTATAAGCACATGTGCGTAAAAGGGCTAAAATCTCTTTCAAACTAATGAGAAATTATTCTTTAGGGATGAAATATGTGGAAATTTCAAATCCCATTATAGAAAAAAATGAAAAATATATGATAATATCATATTACATTGTGACTAGAGTATATTTAGGTTAATTTACTCATGAATTAGATATTCATAACTTCCACGTATATGTTGCCAAGCTAGTTCAAAGAGCTGAAGAGGGGAAACAAACATGGGAACAACTTGAAGATCAAGTTCACACACTCAATGCCTATATCAAATCTATCATTTAAGCAAGTGAAAGTCATATTGATGCAAATACCTTAGATATAATCACACTATCAACTTCCAGTAGATATGCTAAGATCAACAAATATCAGAGTTATGGGAAAGTTACAAAAACTTGGGTTGAACAATTAATTATTGATGGCCTCAAGTTCATTGAAGAATCTAGGAAAGCTTATGTATTAATTGTTAGGAACATTTTAGATAGTTCTCACATTATTAGTTGTTTACGTAGTATGTTTTTAATACTATTATGAGTTGTCATACAACTCATTAATAATATATTGTGATATTATGATAGATGTATGTGATTTATTATACAACTCATATAGATAGGTGTGTGAGAGTTTATTAGGGGATAATATATAAACAAGAGAGAGAGAGATTTGTGGAGGAGAAGATCAAAGTTGAATCCTTATTTTGAGGATAAATCTCTCCTATATATTGTAATATCCTATGAGAAATAATATCCCAAATAGAATATGAAATTGAAGGCTATTATTTTCTATGTGAGAAATCTTATTTGGTGTTAAAATGCAATACTCTAGAATAGAAATAATATATGTTATCAGAGTGGTGCTTGATCTTTATATTATGGGAGATTAGAAGGAAAATAAGAGAAGTTTTTTAATACTTCTCTCCTATAGATAAGGTTGTGATAACCCTAAGCATTATGTTTGATTTGAACGTTTAACACTTCATGCCATGACTCATGGTCCAAGCGTGATTTTTTTTACAAGAATATTGTGTCCATGTAGAGAGTCTGAATACCATTATATTTGTTTAATTATGTATTTATTTGAGTGCCTATAGTTACATCTAGTTCAAATGTATGCTAGGAGAATATTATGCCAGGATCGAGATTCGAACCTTTCATCATTTTGTCATCTTACACAACCCCATATCACAGTTGGGCTATGATAAATGCATGATATCCATTTTATTACTCAATTATGTTGATAATTTTTTTCATTGATGTCAAGGCCAAGGTTGATGTCATTGATGTTAAGGTTAAGTTTAATGTCATTGATGTCAAGGTACATCTAGTAAATATGCATGGTGAAGTGGTATGTAACAAGAAAGCCATGTGGCAAGAGAGAATTTGAAGGCAAACTATTATCTCTCTATTGAGAGAGAATTTAAAGGCAAAATAATGATTTTTATAAGGTCAATATCATGATTTAGATCATATTTATGACTGTCAATGTTGTCACAAAGTGGTTTGATGATTAGGTTAAGATAAGCATGTTTTGAGTACTAGATGTTTTGAGAAGCATAGTCATATCATGAGCATGTGAATATTGAACTTGAAGAGGTGTGTAAAAATTTATGATACTATATAAGGAGAATGAAAGGAATATGATCAAGGTGTATAAACATCAATTTTTTTTTTAAGATTAGTTTCCAAAGTTGTCAAGTCTTTAAACTTAGTAAGAGAGTTTAGAAGACTTATGCATAAGATGCCTAGTCTTGTGCATAAAGTAGTATGGTGGCTCAATGAGATGGATGAAAAAAGGCATAATAATATGTTTTAGGACACTTGAGCATGTATATTAATAATTGGATGACTCATGAGATATTCAAGGTGAATCTATAGGGGTAGAACCTACAGAACTAACATGCAACTAGACTAGTTCTAGACCCTACCTGACCTAATGAGGTGTCATGAAGTATTTTTAAAGAATATGAAGGATGAAAAGTAGTATTATAAAATGTGATAAGTTTATTTATCATGTGAGTGATGACGAGAGTGTGTGAATAGTGACTATAAGGTCTATTTCAAGGCCTAATATGACTTGCAAGTCAAAAGCCTAGAGAACAAAGAGAGAGATAGTGGCTAGATGGGGAATCAGGATCAATTTCCAAGGAAAGTATGAGTATGTGTGCATTGATAGAGGTATTCCATGTTATTTAATGTGTTTTTACCAAGTTTGAGGTTAAATTTTATAATAACAGGCATAGAAAGTAGTTTTGAGGTTTCTTTTGTGCACAAAATGAAGGATTCTCAACCTGAGAAGAACTTTCAAGTACTCATTGGCACATGTTGTTAACATCTACATGGGAATATAAGATATTAATGGTATATGGGGAATATTCCTAGATTAATATTCCAAATATTAGTTTTTTTAATGATGGGCTAAGCTTTATGAACAATCATTAACACGAGAAATAATGTTAACCCTCTTTAAAATCCTAACAATGACTCGATGAGAGAGATCTTGATCAAAACAGCCCAAAATGGTTTGGAATGAATATATAAATGATTGGATGTTTTATTAAACTCTCCTAGGAACCTCCAAGTGTGATTTTTCTATTAGGGGAGTGAGTGGACCCTATAAGAAAGGCCTTATTTTTGAAAAAAGTTGTAGCAGGTAGAGTTGACCAAGTCAAAGTTAATAATTGGATGGAGGTTGAAGCTTGATAATTTTATTAGATGTATATGGTGGTTCTTATAAGGTTTTATACCTCAGGTGTGATAAACTGGTCATGCAAGTTGACATATCGCTAAAAGGCCTAATGGTGCAAACAGTGAGAAAACTAGGCAAAAGTGAAACGTTGTTTAAGGAAGTGTTATCATGGACTAGGGATGAATACAAATACATGAAGAGGATTTTAAATAACTTTAATACATGTTAATATTAGATATGTGTTTTTAAGGCCAGTGGATATGTTGAAAATTATGCTCATAAGTTGACCTATCTAGTGCAAATGAGACAATAAAGGTGTAAAGTTGTGAGATTAGTCTGTAGGACCAATATTATCACCTAAACATCATATATTTATATTTAATAATTACCAAATTATCTCATAGGATCATACACATGCATAAATATTATGTAAAAGTGTCTACACAGGTGTTGAAATTCATTATCACCATGACTGTGTTTGAAGGTAAACTGATAGATTTGAGTAAGCAAGTGGGAGTGATGAGTTAGAGGCTCTCGAACCTTAGATGAAGCATAAAAAACATATGTTGTGTTTTTTATGACATTAATATTCTATTCATACCTTAAAAAATCTTGGAAATTAGTAAAATTAATTGAAATGGTAAATCCAAAATGGGTTGATTGATTCATGTTTGACTATGTATACTGAAGATAAAAGATTGGTCTACAAGATCAATATTAGGAATTAGACATTGAAATATTTGTACTTGAGAGTGATATATAATTTTAAAATAATATACTGAAGGTGTCAAATGTCATAGTAATTATTCTTTCAATAATTGTAGTTCAAGTCTTCATGATTGTGTTTTAAGACCAGTTGGCAATTTTAGGTGGGCTACTTGCAGAGAAGCATTTGAGTATTTTTACCTTGAGTTATGAAGCCTAATTAATATGTTGATAACCCTAAGGTAATGTATATTTTGTATATGTAATTTATTTCCATGCTTTTTTTACAAATTTATGTTTATGCTTTAATTGTTTGAGATAGACTTTCTGGGTATGTACATGCCTAATATGAACAATACTATTGATGTGCTCCATGTAGTGGTTTGAGATAAAAAGTAATATGGAGCCTATAAGATAATATAAAGGGTATATTGGGATGGTATATGATATTTTTTTAACATTTACATTTTTTTAATGTTCTCCAAAAGATCAAAGGGTAATGTGTGCTAAGTAGGCCTAATGGAATTAGGTTTCCATGAAACCTAAAGGAGAGATAAGGACTATTTAAGAAAGGTCAGACCTAAAGTGAATAAAATCATATTTTATCCATGTATATAATATTTCCTAATATCTATTTCATGTCTGACCTAATAAAGGTAAGATTTCTTGGCCAACTAAGAAGGATATGAGTAAGAAACTTGTATAAATACTAGGCATTTTTAGGCCTATTTGTGTGTGTATGAGTAAAAAAGAAAAAGAAAGGATATTTTAGAATAGATGGAGGTATTTTAGAATATCTAAAGAAGATAAAGTAATAATGATGAACATTTTATATAGGTTATCTATGTGAGGATCAAGGTCATTTGACCTAATCAAGTCAAGAAGAGGGCTAGTTAAGCAAGGAAGGTAAGGGACCTATTTTGGGAGGGATAAAAGTGTGTGAAGAGCTGAGGAAGGAGATAATCATCTGTTATATGAGAAAAAATATATTGTTAAAGTCATCAAGTGTTTTAAGTGGTTGATTTGGTACTGACTCATCTAGGGGTTGGTACTTTCTTGTAAGTGGGGGCTTGTTAAAGCCTAGCTAAGTTGGTACTTAGGTAGTTGGGGTTGGTGCTCCATATGAAGTTGGTGCTTCACTAAATTTAATGTTTGACTAATAAGACTATATTCTATTTTCATTAATTAATATTTTTTATTATCTTTGAGGGTTTCCTACATATATGGTGTATTGACTTGTGCAATCTTTATTCATGTTTGTCTAGTTAATTTTTTATGCATCACTTATTCTATATGTTGATGATTACGTAAGAGGATTTGATAAGTAATATTTGAAAAATAATTCACCCCCCATCTCAATAATTTTTATTACAACATTTGGTATTAGATATTGGTCCTTTGAAGGAGGTCTAAAAGCCTAAAGGAGATCCTAGAAGCAAGGATGGCTAGTCAACAAGCTCAAGGTGGTTTCTCTACCAGTAAGGCTCCATTATTTAATGGAACTAACTACACCTTTTTGAATGTCAGGATGAAGATATATTTGATGTCACAAGGACATGACATTTTTCAGTAAATTTTGTATGGTTATATTTCAACTTCTATTCCACCAATAGATACAACAGGTTAGAAGGCTAATGAAAACAACTCCAAGGCAATGAATGCCATTCTTTGTGGCCTATTAGAGGTAGAACTTGTGAAGAGAATACATTGTGTATCAACCAAAGATATATGGTAAAAATTTAAGACCATCTATGAAGGAGACACCAATGTAAATATGGCCAAGTTGCAAACCCATTGGAGATAGTTTGAAAGTTTGAAGATGAATGAAGATGAAACAATTTCACCTTACCTATTGAAAGTTGATGAAGTTGTCAATGTCATTAGAGGATTGTGAGAAAAGGTGAAATAATCCATAGTTGTTCAAAAAGTGTTGAGATTACTAACTCCTAGATTTGACTCTAAGGTGTGTACAGTAGAAGAAATTCAATATTTGGACAAACTAGAGGTGGATGGACTTCATGAAATTTTGATTGTTTATGAGATGAGAACTAATGAAGGAAGACCTCCCAAGAAAGAAACAAATTTTAAAGTTTAGAAGAATTCAAAAGCTAAGAAGGTCAAGGATGAGTAATACTTAGATGTTGATGATGATCAACTGATAGTCATGTTTGTAAGGAAGTTGAGGTTTAAATCTGGTAAGTATAAAGGTAAGTTGCCTTTCAAATGTTTCAACTGTGGTAAGATTGGTCATTTTGCATCCAAGTGTCCTAACAAGGATACATATGAGCATAATGAAGAACATGATGAACATCATGGAGATGATAAGAATACCTATAAACTTGATAACACCAAGAAAGATTTCAAGAATTATGAAGGTAGAAAAGGAACTTTCAAGAACAAAAGAAGCTTCTATACTAAAGAAGACAACTCTTCTAATGTAAGTGACTCAAGTGCATCTGATAGTGATGATGGTAGTCATGAACCTGAACATGATAATAATGAAACCTTATTTATGTACATAGAATTAGTTAATAAGGGTTGTTCAAGTGGGAAAGGCATTATGGTTGATGTGGATTCAAATGAAGAAGTTGAAGTAAAATTGAGGCAGAATTGGTAAGTGCACTAGAGGATTTAAAGTTCCAAAGAAAAAATAATCACAACTAAGATCATTAGTTAAGGACTATGAGGATCATATTGGCTTGGTTGAGAAAAGGTCGAGTAACACTTCTAAGGAGTATGATGAGATCATCAATCAAGCTAAGGCATAGATGGAGGTAGTTAATACAAGATTAAAGGCTAAAGAGGAAGAGTGCATCAGGTATGAAACTAAAGTAGAATATTTGAAAGCTGAGTTGAATCAAGCATCTAAGAAAGTGAGGACCTTTGTGAAGTTTGAAAATAGCACTAAGGTTTTAGATGATATCTTGAGTAGTCAAAATTTTGCAAGTGAAAAGATAGGTCTTGGTTTCAAAGAAGACCAAAAAGAGGCACTCAAGTCAAGGAGAAGACTTTTTAAGATAAGAAGGTCAACATGAAAATACCTGTCAAACAACCCAATACTATAAGGTATGTCAATTCATTCAATGGTTATTATTTTGTGTGTAATCAGTTTGGTCATCAAGCAATAGAATGTAGAAGACCCTCCAAGAATGAGTACTCATGGGACTATGGAAGAAATCACATATCACACCAATAAAGAGGTATGTATAAGGTGGTTTTTTATAGTTGTTATGATGTATAACACATTTAAAAATTATATCCTGACAATGTTATAAGGTCATCAAGTCAAAACAAGAGGTTTGAAGCCTCTAGAGTGATAGAAAGAAGAAAAATGAATGTTTAGAAACCAAAGATAATGAAGATGAGTAATGATCAGTATAAAATCTCAAGTGGACTAATTGATATGATAGATCATGTTTCAAATGTGAAATAAATTTAGGAATGCATGTTGTTAGCCCACATTGATGATCAAATGGATGATGAAGATATCAAACCTATAATACAAATCAATCCTAAAAGGGTGTTGAAGGACATTTATCCAGATGAGATCATGGAGATCTGGTAATATCTTGAACTTGAGTTGTTTTAGTGCCTTATGGAAGTGGTGACTCCATTAGGCTTCATGGATACATTATTTAGGCAACAAAAGCATGATGGATGCTTGGTTTGAGGGGGAGATATTCAGGTTTGTGATTGAGTTTGATCTATATTGAGAAGTGGTCTTGTAATCTAATTTATTTTTAAGATGATATGCATGGAGTAAGGGGGAACATGTTACTTTAATACTTAATATTATATGTGTTGAGGTCCTATAGCAAGAAGGTATGGTTCCATATGTAAATCTATGCATGACCCTTTGTCATTAATGTCAAAGGGGGAGAAAGTCCAAGAAGGGAGATTGACCAAACTAAGGGAGATGAGAGTGATCAGTTTGAAGAATGATTTGCCATCAATGACAAAGGAGGAGTTTGTTGAGAAGTGTTATCATTGATTTTAAGTCCAAGGTTGATGTCATTGATGTCAAGGTATATCTAGGAAAGATGTATGGTGAAGTGGTATGTGACAAGGAAGCCATGTGGCAAGAGAAAATTTGAAGGAAACCTATTATCTCTCTATTGAGAGAGAATTTGAAGGTAGATTAATGATTTTTATGAGATAGATGTCATGATTTAGGTTAGATTTATGACTATAAATGTTATCACAAAAAGGTTTGATGATCAGGTCAAGATAAACATGTTTTAAGTACTAGGTGTCTTGAGAAGCATAGTCATATCATGATCATGTGCATGTTGAGCATGAAGATATGTGTATAGATGTATTATACTATCCAAGGATCATGAAAGTCATGTGAGCAAGGTGTATAATCATCAAATATTGTTTCAAGATCAGTTTCTAAAGTTATCAAGTCTTTAAACCTAGCAAGAGACTTGAGAAGGCCTGTGCATGGGATGTATAGTCTTGTGCATAAAGGAGCATTGTGGCTCAATGAGATGGATGAATAAAGGAATAATAGGATGTTTTAGGAAACTTGATCATGTATATGAAGCATCAGATCACTCAGGAGAGCTTCAAGATGAGTCTACAAGGGTAGAACCTACATAACTAGCATGCAACCAGACTAATTCTAGACCCAACCTGACCTAATGAGGTGTCATGAGGTATTTGAAAGGCCTATGAAGGATTAAAATTAGTATTATATCATGTGATAATTTTATTTATCATGTGAGTGAGGAGGAAAGTGCATTAATAGTGACTAGAAGGTATGTTTCAAGACCTAATGTGACTTGTAGGTCAAAAGCCTAGAGAACAAAAAGAGAGATGGTGGTCAGATGCGGTATCAAGATCAGTTTCCAAGGAAATTATGAGTATGTGTGAATTTATATAGGTATTTAATGTTATTTTAGGTGTGTTTACCAAGAATGTGGTCAAATTTTCCATGAAAAGTCATGGAAAGTAATGTTGAGGTTTTTTATGTGCACAGAATGAAGTTTTCTCAACCTGAGAAGAACTTTAAAGTACTCATTGGCATGTGTATACCCTGAATGGGAAAATAATATATTCATGGTATATGGGTAAGATTCTTAGATCAATTTTACAAGCATTATTTTTTGGAATGAGGTGCTAAGCTTTATGAAAATCGTTAACACCAAAAATAGTGTTAACCCTCTCTAAAACCCTAACAATGACTCGATGAGAAAGATACTGATAAAAATATCCCATAATGGTTTTGAATGGATATATAAGTGATTTGAGGTTGTATTAAACTATTCTAGACACCTCTAGGCATGATTTTTCTATTAGGTGAGTGAGTTTACCCTACAAGAATGACCTTGTTTCTAAAAAACTTTTTGTAGTAGATAAAGTTGATCGAGTCAAAGTTGATAATTAGATGGAGGTTTAATATTGAGACTTGTATTATATTTCCATGGTGGATTATAATCAATTTACATACCTAATTATTGTTAAACCAGTCATGTAAGTTGACCTATCACTAAAAGGCCTAATAGTGTAGATAGTGAGAAAACCAGGCAAAAGTGAGAAGTTATTTAGGGAAGTGTTATAATGGACTAGGGATGAATCCAATTACATGAAGAGTATGTTAAATAAACATAATAAATTTTCATATTATATATATATTTTTAATGTTCATGGATATGTTGAAAATGTTGCTCATAAGTTGACCTATCTAGTGTAGATGAGACAATGAAGGTGCAAGGTTGTGAGATTGGTTTGTAAGACCAATTTTCACCTAACCATGGTATATTTATATTTGATAATTATAAAATTATATCATAGGATAATCCACATGCATCAATAGTATCTGAAAGTATCTACATAGGTGTTGAAAGTCATTATCACCATGACTATGTTTGAAGGAAAATTGGCATATACGAGAAGCAAGTGGGAGTGTTGAGTTGGAGGCTCTCTGCCCTTAGCTAAGGAATAAAATTCATATGTTATGTTGTTTAGGACATTATTATTCTATTTAAACCTTTAATAATCTTGAAAATTGGTAAAAGTGATTGAAATGGTAAATCCAAAATGGGTTGACTGATTTAGTTTTCACTATGTATACTGAAGACAAAAGATTGGTCTGCAAGACCAATATTTGGCATTAGACATTTAAATATTTATAATTAAGAGTTATATAAAAGTGTCAATGAATATATTTAATGTTTTAGATTTCATATTAATTATTATTTTAGGAATTGAAGTTCAAGTCTTCATGATTACGTTTTAAGACTAGTTGGCAGTTCTAAATGGGCTACTTACAGAGAAGAGTCTGAGACTTTTTACTATGAATTATGAAGCATAATGAACATGGTGATAATATTAAGGTCATGTAGCTTATGTATATGTTTTTTCCATTATTTTTTTAAAACTTTGTGTTTATGCTTAAATTATTTGAGACATACTTTCTGGGTATGCACATGCCTAATATGAACAGTACTATTGATGTGCTCTTAGTAGTGGTTTGAGATAAAAATTACTATGGAGCCTAGATGAGATTAAAAATGGTCTATTGGGATGGAATATGATTTTTTTCTTCCATAAAAATTGTTTTTAATTTCTCCAAAAGATCAAAAGGTAATGTGTGCTAAGTAGCCCTGACAGAATTAGGTCTCCATGAGACCTAAAGGAGAGATAAGCGTATTTAATAAATGTCAAACATAAAGGGACTAAAATAAAATTTGATCCATGTATATAATATTTCATAATATCCATTTCATTTTTGACCTAAGAATGGTATGAGTGCTTGGTTGACAAAGAAGGATATGAACAATAAACTTGTATAAATATTAGGCATTTTTAGGCCTATTTGTGTGTGTGTGTGTGTGTGAGTAGAGTAGAAAGAGGTATTTTAGACCTTAATAAGAAGATAAATGATTAGTGATGAAAATTTTATTAAGGTTATATGTGTGAGGATCAGGGTCATTTGACCTAATCAAATCAAGAGGAGGGCTAGTTGAGCAAAGAAGGTAAAAGACCAGTTTTGAGAGAGAGAAGTGTGTGAAGAGATGAGGAAGGAGATAATCATATATTTTATAAGAAAAAATGTGTTATAAATTTTATAAATTGGTTTAGGTGGATGATTTGGTGTTGAGTCATCTAGGGGGTTGGTGCCTCCTTGCAAGTGGGTGATTGGTAAAGCCTAGTTGAGTTGGTGCTTAGCTGGTTGGGTTTAGCGTTCTATGTGAAGTTGGTACTTCACTAAAGTTGATTTTTGAATTATAGGAATGTATTAGATTGGAAAATATCAATGGGTTTTATTCCCCTTGAGGTTTTCCCACATATATGGTGTGTTTACTTGTGCAATCTTGGTTCATGCTTTTCTAGTTGATCGTTTATGCATTACTTGTTCTATATGTTGATGATTGATTAAGAGGATTTGATAAGAAAGTTTTGAAGACTAATTCACCCCCCCTCTCAATAATTTTTATTTCAACACATCAGTTTTTACACTTGGTTTACTTTACTCAAGTCGTATAATCTACCATGATCTCTACATCCAATAGTGTAGTTGTATATCTACATTCTATTTTTAAATGACATGATTAGCAATTATTGGTGAGTTTTATTGACCATAGAAGAGCATGAATTGAATGGATTTGGGTTTTTACTGAAATAATATGTGTCTACCATTGTTATCCTTGTGTCTAGTCTATGTGCCAAGCTGGACGTTGCCTTATTCATATGTGGAGAAAAAATTTCATGCTTGTTAATAATCTAGAGTTTTATTGCTATGCCATATATTCCACATGAAATGTGTTGGTTACAGTTTTACCATGACCTGCAAACCATATTAATGTATGTCTTCTCTCCTTGTGCTAATATCCTTGTAAATATCCATTTTTCCCACTATGTAGATCTCCTTATTGCAATCCATGTTTTTTACTTGGCATCGCCCATGCAACTATCATGATTTTAGTTGATGAGTCATTAGTCTAGTTACATTAGTTTCTATTTATCAATATTTGATAAGCCTAGTTGTGTTCGTAATTTATTAGGTGATAAGACTTCATTTTAGTTTTGTATGTCAAGTTTGTTTTGATATCAATAAAAGTTAGTTTTAATGTATTTCCCACTCATTTTTGGTTAAAATTCCATCATTAAAGTTTTTAGTCAATAGTCATTAAATATGTTTTAGTGGTTAATGTTATTAGGTTTTGTTTATATTGAGTCAAGAAGTAAATTAGTCTATAGTGGGTTATTAGAGTCAAAAGTGTCTTATGAGTCCTTTGTTTTCAATTTTTTTTAAAAAAAAACTTTTGAGTCATTATCATTCATTATTTATGTCTTTTATTTAATAAAGTCAATATAGAGTCTTTATTATCTTAAAAGTAAAAAATTCATCAAAAATCTCAAAATTGTCAAAGTTGAACTCAAAAGTGTTCAAATATACAAAAATGCATTATTGCTTATATGCGATGTCCTAAGTCAAATGTCACATGTGTCAATATTATGGGGAGGACCTTATTCCATTCATAATGACATGAGATTCATCGATATATCAACTAAGTAAGCAAATTTTGATACTAGAGGATGAAGGAAATGAAGGCTGGAGATTTCAAAGCCTCTCATTAGTCAGCAACGATAGGGCCCAGATGATTTGGTGACATATTTTATGTGGTGTGTTTTTCCACTGTGTGTTTGTAAATAAAGAAAATAAGTACATTCATATTCAAGTATTGAAATAAGTGAGCAAGATTTCTTATGTAATCCCTTGAGGTAAGATATTGATGAGGACTAGATGAATGTTGTAGCATTATGTAAGGTTGTCGGTTGTAATGTAAAACCTTTTAGATGCTTTGTTTTTGGTTAACCACATGTAAAACCATCCTTTATTTGTAGGTGGGCGGTAAACTGAGTGTAAAACTATTTGTTGTTTTTAGGTAAACTAAGTGTAAAACTATTTGTTGTTTTTAGGTTGGTGGTAAACCAAGTTTAAAACCATCTGATGTTTATAGGTTGGTGGTTAGTCGAGTGAAAAACCATAATTTGAGGTTGCAGTATAGGACAATGTCTTCCCCATGTTCATACTAAAGGGAGCAATGTCAGGAAAATTTTACTTAGTGTTCACATAATTAGTTGTTTAAGTAATATATTTGTAATATTATTATGAGTTATCATACAACTCATTAATAATATATTATGATATTAGGATAGATGTGTGTAAGTGAGTTGTTATACAACACATGTAGATAGGTGTGTGAGATTTTATTAGAGGATAAGATAGAAATAAGAGAGATAGATTTGTGGAGGAGAAGATCAATCTCTCCTATATATTATAATCTCCTATGAAGAAATAATATCCCGAATAGAATATGAAATTGAAGGCTATTATTTTCTATGTGATAAATCTTATTTGGTGTTAAAATGCAATACTATAGACCATAAATAATATTAATGAAAGCAATTCAAAATAACATCAATGAAATAATTGATGTAATAAATAAATGAAAATGATTGTCGAAGAATATGGTCAAAGATCACAAGAAATCAATTGCATTGATAAGTTTTTGGTGTTTGACAAGTTTTTCTCAAAGGTTAAAGAGAAGTTTTCTCATTTGTGGTAAAGAGTGTGGAATAGAAAATGAAAACCTGAATCAAAGAAACAACCAAAGAAGTGGTTGAAAGAACATAGAAGATATTAGAGGTAAGCCATTTCTCCTTAAGATTTTAAAAATGATTACAATCCCAAGGTCTTTGAAGAAAGGAAAAATTATAAATCATATTAGAACCAAAGATTTCAAATAGAATTTGGAAGGAGGTCATAGAGTTAATAAAATAAAAATGAAAGCAAATCCATTGGGAATCAGAAGATCAAAGGTTGAAGGAAGGTTTGCAAATGTTTTACTGAAATTTCCCTTATTTCTATTTGATCCATTTTAGTGTGGGTTTATTTCATGTTTGTCTTTGCCCTAGTGTTAGACTATCATTTGTCTATAGGTTTGTTAGTTTTCAATATTTTATTGATGTTATATTTTTGAATGAGTGTCATTGGTAAAGACGTTTCATGTGAATTGTTATTTCTATATCTTTCTTCTCCACTGTTCAAGGTTGTTGGGCCTTTCAAAACCCTCACCTTTACCCCTACTAAATTAAAAAATGTACATAAAGGCTCTAAGAAAACATTTTCCTGTAAAGATTTTTATTTCCCTCATTTTTACTATTTTTAATAAAGGTAGCTTCACATGCTAATAGAAGAGGGACTTTGTCCCACACATTATTGATATAAATTCATTCCAGTTGTATCTATTTAAAAATTAGCCAACAATTTTTTGCAGCCACTGTGGGTCACATTTTGTGTTTTTCATGCAACCCACAAAATCTCAGAGTTTTACTTGTATAGCTATCCCTAGAAACCAAGGCTTAATTCACCAAGCAAGACTTGATTGGATACAAAAATTTTAAGTATATATATTTTTTGATCTGCAACGATTTATTTGAAATAACAGAGTGAGTTATGCTTATTTTCAAAGAGTTTTAGCAATGTTAAATGAGGAAGAAGATCATGTTGATTTGGATCGAAGATTTGTTACATGTATTTCTTGAAGATAACTTAGACAAATTATAATCATAGTGGTTCATATAGATCCTCAAAAACCCTGTGTTCCCAAGCAATAAAATTTCCCACATGACTATATAATTCAAGCACCTATCTATTGACCAGATCTTGATTGGATTTGAGAAACACTTGAAGATATCTCTTCAAACCTGTAAACATTCATGTGGGATAACATAAATAGTGTTTTTCAATTTCAAAGCGTTGTAGTGATGTTAAAATAATAATAATATCTTGTTATGCTTGCATAAAGTACCACAACACTTGTCACATAGAGAATACAACCAAGAAAAGCAGTTCAAAGAGTACTCTAGTTTCAACCTACTCTCGAACAATAATAAATTTTTTTCAAAGTGAAAAAATAAGATTTACTAAAGTAAAATTAAAGGTAATACAATCCCTTTCTTGTAGTTATTTTTTTAAAATTTTAATTAAGTCCTGAGAAAATAATAAAGCTCAAGAAATTAATGATTCTACCTTAAGTCCCAAGAAAAGTAAACAAGCATAAGGTAGTTCAATAGTAAATCAAGCACTCATTCTTTCTGGGACTAGACTACCTTTACATGTAATTATTAAACCATCAAACTAACGTTGTACCATGGGGAAACACAATAGGGTCATTGGCTCTAGATCAAATATATAAACTTATTAGAGGTTCATGGAAGACTTTTCTAAAGTTTTTGGGTGATGGAAGACAAGACCTTGATGAACACATTTCTGCATTATTCAATGCATGTGGATTACTTAAACTAGAAAATGAAGACATTTTTGTAAGGTTGTTCATAGAAACTTTCCAAGATGTAAAATTTGATTGGTTTTATCACCTTGTTATTGGTTCTATCAACAATTGGAATGCTATGAAAACTAAATTTTAAGTTGAATAAAACCATCCGAAGATGCAAATGCATTACTCATGCAACTCACTTAGATGAAGAAATAAGTATATAACCCTATGAGGGACTTTGTAGCAAAGTTTAACAAGTTGTTAAAGAAAATAATAACATCAGACAAACCAATGATTAAAAACAAAAAATGTTTATTCATCAATTCACTACCTAAAATAAGCTATCAACTAAGAAAAGCAAGAGTAGCTAATTTAGAAGTTGCTCAAATGTTGGATATTAATGTTGAAGATGATATGATCATGGTTGTAAATTTTTAAAAATAACCCTCGAAACTCAAGATACAAACTTCAAATCAGAATTATATAAAACATCTTCTTCAAAAGATGGCCAATGACATAACAACATTAAATAAATAATTTTCTATGAAATTTATTATTACTCTCTATGAATATGTTTTGATTTGAAACTATGTGTCATAATAAGTAAGCTGCTCACTCCTCAATAAAATCTTTCTCTTAAAGCTCCTCCAAATCCAAATGCAAACACTCTTGTAAATATGGTATTGGAAACAAAAGAGATAACTAAATACATATAAGAAGATGATGAGACAAAATATTTAGGTCCCCAATAATTTGAGATGGAGGAACTTGGTGATGACTCTACTAATGTGTACCTAGAGTATGAGTCTAGAGAAGATGACTATGATGATACAATGGCTAACATGAATGGAAAATTATTTAATGTCTTCACTAGAACAAAAAATTAGAGAGGAGAAGAAAAAAAACAAAAAAAATTGAAAAATAGGATTCAAGAGGAAAGGATAAAGAATTGACAAAGGTTATTCTTCCTTGAGGACTACATCACCTAGTCAAGAAAAATGAAAACAACTAATGATAAATGTATGTATCCCTCATCAAATCTCAACTAATATTAATCTAAAAGTTATTACTTATTATAAAACTAATGTAAATATGTCTCAACCTATTGTAAGTTTTGAAAAACCATCTTCCACTAATATACCAACATTTGACATTATTGATCATGTAAGTAAAATCGAGATACAAATGTTTTAAGCTGAATAACTAAAGTAAAATCTTGAATAATTAGATATATTAGTTCAGTATATCAAATTTAAAAACCTCAGTACAAATAATATAAAATATAATGGAATTCTTACAACTCCATCTTCTTTAACCCCTTTGAATTCCATGGCTACTACTACATCTAAATCTATAAAAATAGAACCTTCCTATATCTCATTATTTCTTAATAGATGTAAGGTAACCAATTGTATCAATATTGATATCAGAGCCATAAATAATATATTTATAGCTAAATTTTCTAATTCCCTAGGTCTTACTTGCACCAAAACTTTTGGTCATTGAACTATTCCATGGAAGCCAAATAATTACCTTTGATTGGATAAATCAAGGATGCTTAGGTTGCCTTGGACTCTTTCCCACAAAAGAAAATAAAAATGACTATGTAGAGAAGGAGTTTTTATGGATACTTATGTATAGATATTCTTATTGACATATCTCACGCCATGATTCCTGTAAATGGAGTCAAACAATGATTGGAACCCAAACTAAAAACTAAGTATATAGTACAAAAGGTAGAAGATTCAAGAGCTGATATTATATATGAAGATATAAGAATATGAAACTATATGATGATGTTCGAGGATGATTTGAATATACCTAAAATAATATAAATTGATCTCAATGATATACATATGCTTGAGTTTGATGGTAGTTGTTCTTCAATTGGCACATGTGTAGAAGTTATCCTCATGTCCCTAAGTGATGAAGTGCTTCAATTGTTGTTTGAATACAAAATTAGTATTATTGAATATGAATCCATGCTCCTTGGCCTACAATTTGTATAAGAGATGGTAATAAAAAACTTTAAAGTACAAGGAGATGTTGAGTTGGTTGTAAGATAAGTAAGGGGTTAGTATCAAGTAAAAAATGACCGCCTGAGGCACTACTGTAATAAGGTATAGGATATCATGGAATTTTTTGAAGTTTTTTCTAAAATAGTTTTTCTTGGAGAAAATAATGAAAATTTTGATGCACTTGTTTTCTCCACTTCCCTACTTATCTTTCATACAGATATCAGTAAAGATAAATACACTATTGCATTAGTGTATAAACCTAGTGTGCCAAGTAATTCTAAAAATTGGCATGTATTTGATAATGATCAACATATTGTTACTTTTTTTGAGAAAGATATATTTTCAGAAAGCTCTAATTTGAAGTAAGTGATTCATACTTAATGAAATATTCAATTCATATTGAAAAAGAATAAATTATTGAAGAACAAAATGAAGATAAAGGAATTAAACTAAAAGGAAATAAGAATACTAAGGGTTTAGTCTCTTTAGAATAAATTTTTGATAAACATAACATGTTTATTAAAAAAAAAATGTAAAATAATTCCCTCAATCAGTTGATTATGAAAATATAAGTATTAGCTCTGAAGAAAAGCTAAGAATGGTGAATATTGGCAAATGTTGTTCACCTGAAGAACAAATAAGATATATTTTGATTCTTAAAAAATATATTTACATTATTGCCTATTTATATGTTGATCTCAAATCATTTTGACCAAATGAAATGCAACATACCATACCACTCAAATCTAATACAAAACCTTTTAAATAGAAGCAAATGTAGTGTAACCCAAATATTGGCAGAACCATCTTTGAAGAAGTTTAGAATATGTTAAATGATCAAATAATTTTTCCTATTCATCATAAATAACTATCCATTATCCACCATGTATCAAATACTACAGGTAGTTATAGGATTTGATATGCTTTCTATGTTGGATGGTTTTTCAAGGTACAACCAGCTTGAAGTGGCCAGAGAAGATCAACATAAAACTACCTTCACTACTCCTTGGGGAATGTTTGCATATAGAATAATGCCTTATGGTCTCATCAATGTAGGGGAAAACTTTCAAAGAGTAATTGATCTTAATTTAAATGATTTCAAGAACATGATAATTATGATCTATTTACATAGTTGACAATAATTTTCCAATAAAAGAAAAGGCCATTAGGAGCACCTGGAAAAGGTATTTGAGAATGTTGACTTTATGGAATTTCCATGAATCCTAAGAAATTTATATTCAAATTAACCAAGGGTAATTTGTTAGGACATTATATCAAAATAAGGAATCAAGATTAATTCAGAATGAGTTGAAGCAATTCAAAAGTTATCTTTGCCTACTAACAAACTCAGATTTCATTCATTCTTTGGTAAAGTAAACTTCTTAAGAAGGTTTTTTCTTGACTTTGTAGATCTCATAAAACACATTGTTTATATGATGATGGGTAAGGCTTATTTTAAATGAAATAATCAAGGAAATGATGCTTTTGATAAGATAAATATTGTAATTGTTAATAAAATTGGTTAGTGCTCACTTGTTTAACCTATATATTTATACAAAATAATTATATTGTTGTGAGAAAATTATGTAAGTGACTTGTAACTCACATAGATATTAGAGATAGGTGTGTGTGAAAGAATACAAGAAGATTTGAGTGATTTGAAGGATTGAGGATAATGGTTTACTCTGAAAATAGGAGGTCTTCAATCTATATATTTTACTCATGTTATTGAATAAGATGTCCCTTTTGAATTATATTCAAAAAATAATTGAATATCTTGTTTGAATTGAATCCCAAATATATTATAATATTATCTTTGCCTACTAACAAACTCGGATTTCATTCATTTTTAAGTAAAGTTAACTTTTTAAGAAGGTTTGTTCCTGACTTTGTAGACCTCACAAAATACATTGTTGATATGATGAGATGTAAGGCTTATTTTAAATATAATAATGAAATAAATGATACTTTTGATAAGATAAATACTGCAATTGTTAGGAAAATTAGTAAGTGCTCACTTGTTTAACCTATATGTTTGTACAAAATAATTATAATTTTGTAAAAAAATAATGTAACTGAGTTTTAACTCACGTAGATAATAGAAATAGATACATGTGAAATAATAAAGGAGGAGTTAGATGATTTGAGGGATTGAAGATAATGGTTGACTCTTTGAATAAAGGAGATCTTCAATTGTACTCCTATTATTGAATAAGATATCCCTTTTGAATTATATTCAAAAAATAATGTACAATATCTTATTTGATTTGAATCCCAAATAAATTAGAAGATTATCATTATGTAATGTGTGAAAATTTATTGCATGCAAACTATGTTTAGATTATCCTAGTACAAATCTGAGCCAAAAAAAAATATTTGGTATCATAATAATGTCTGATCCTTAGCTAAGGGCAGTCATTGTTATAAAGGCCTAAATAGATCATATCC
Organism: Torreya grandis; assembly: GCA_037957365.1. Classification (NCBI taxonomy): domain Eukaryota; kingdom Viridiplantae; phylum Streptophyta; class Pinopsida; order Cupressales; family Taxaceae; genus Torreya; species Torreya grandis. The sequence continues at coordinate 1,230,196 of JARHVA010000010.1, read as the reverse complement.
ATTCGTGGGTTCTTTTATGATATTTATAATAGAATGTGTTGTTCATCAAGAGGAAGAGCATATTAGAGAGGGAAAATGTTTGTAAATGCCTGTCTCAAGAGATTAATGCCATATGTTTTACTGTAGAAGCATACATGCAAACTGGACATGTGTCATTTTCATGCATCGCCAATCTTCCATGCCTGAGCCTCATGCTACATGCACATCATTGATTGTTTGTTTTGATAGGCTCTGTAAATACCTTTTATCTTTGGCATCTCCATCACATCTATCGTAGACTCATCCATTCATTTTCTACCATATATTCATTTACATTTCTACAGTCTCAATAGAATGTTTATTTAATTTAGAGAGATATTTGCAAAGACTTCAATTCAAAATGCTGGAAGTATTCAGATCTGTGTTTTCTCTTCTTATATATTTAATTGAAGTTTTCTTTCTCTTTCTTATTTTATACTTGTAGGTTTATTTAAAGGCAAGTCAATAAGTCATATATTTAAGATTACTATTTTATTAAAGTTGTTAGTAGTTTAGTTTTGAGTCATAAAGTGGTTTATTTAAAATAAATATAAATAATGTGAAAACCCACATGGTCTTTTCTTTGAGTCATTTTTTTATTTAAATAATAATAATAATAATAATAAAATTGTATGGTCTTTGGTTTAACAATCTAGATAGTATTTAAAATATTTTTTATGTCTTTTCTCAGTTGTTAAAAGTATCCCTAGTTTAAAAGTATTTTTTGTTTATAAGTGAATGCATTTTCGATGGAAACTGATGTTCACAATAAGTTGTTTAGATTGTAGGGAGTACAATAAATTAAAAAATTATAAGTTTAGTATAGTACTTACTTCAAAACAAATTAACATTAGTATTGAAGGAGTAATTTATACTCTGTATGATAAGGAGAATCAAATCAAAAGTCCTAAAAAGAGATTGCATGTATACGAGATTAAAAAAACATGTGTATATAAGCAATCAAGAAACAAACACATTTTTATTATTGCAAACAATCAGGATATATATTGATGAATTATATACAAAGAGCAAAGGATCTTATAAATAGAAAACTGAATCAAAATGTTCTATTTATTGAGGAAGGTAGTACTGTTGATTCTTCTCATCCAAGTGATGGAGAATAAGTTCTCTATATAACCATCTATAGGAGGATGGAGACAATGAAGGAGGGGGGACTTCAAACATCCTCTCCTCAAACACAAGTGACAGGGCCGTGTAACATTGTTGTGGCATGTTTTTAGTTGTGTGTTTGCTTTCTATTGTGATGTGTTAGTAAATAAGAATAGATGAAGTATTCATATTCATGTCATGTAATAAGCGACATAATTTATTTATATTTTCTCTTGATGTCAGAAAATTATGAGAGATGATAAAGTACTACAACATTATGATATTATGGTTTTTGGTTAACCACATGTTAAATTATCATGTTTTATTTGAGGTTATTGGTCAATCTTGGTCAAAACCATCTTATTTGATTTGATGTTGTTGGTCAGTCCTAGTCAAAACTATCATATTTGATTTGAGGTTGTTGGTCAACCCTGGTTAAAACCATCTAATTTTAGTTGTTGGCCAACCACTTATAAGCCATCCAAATCATGAGCAAGCAAAGACAACATGTTGCAATACAAGATAATGTTTTTCCCATGTTCACACTAAGAGGGAAAATGTTAAGAAAATTGGTTAGTGCTCACATGTTTCGGTTATATATTTTTATAAAATAATTAAATTTTTGTAAGAAAATAATGTGAGTTGTAACTCACGTAGATATTAGAGATAGGTGTGTGAAAAAGAATAAAGGAGTTGAGTGATTTTGAGGGACTAAGGATAATAGTTTACTTTTTAAATAAAGGATATCTTAAATCTATATATTGTACTCTTGTTATTGAATAAGATATTCCATTTGAATTATATTCAAAAAATAATTGAATATCATGTTTGAATTAAATCTCAAATGAATTAGAAGATTATCATTGTGTAATGTATGAACATTTATTGTATGTAAATTGTGTTTATATTTTCCTAATGCAAATCTGAACCAAAAATAAGAGCAATAATTTGTGCACCTACTTTGGTATATCTAGACTTCAATAAATATTTTATCATATAATTTTATTCTTTAACACACACCCTTTAGTCATTTTGGTTCAAAAAAAATGATGAAATTTTTTAATCACCAATTGAATTCAAGAGCTATGGACTTAAGAATTTATGAGCTTAATTACTCTTCTATACAGAAACATTTATATGTTGTGGTCAAAGTAGTAAAACAATTTAGATATTACATTTTTAATTTCCACTCTATTATGATGGTTCTTGATACAACTATGAAATCCATCTTAACACAATAAGAACTTGGTTCAAAAAGTGGAAGATAGATTGCTAAGGTTCAAGAATATGATCTAGAAATCAAGTCCACTAAGATGGTCTAAGTTAAAGGATTGTGTCAACTTATGACATAACAAAGTGATGATTAGATAGACACTGCTATAAAAACTAAAGATAGTCATTAAATAAAAAGTTTGCTATTAGTATTATTTATTGATTTAAAGATGAATGGTACTCAAATATTATATATTTCCTGACATATGGAGAATGTCTCCCACATTTGAATGTTGAGTAAATAAAAATGATGAAGCTAAAAGCAAATAAATATTTTATTTAGGATGGCACTATGTTTAAATAATATTGATGGTTTATTCCTAAGGTGCATGGATAAATAACAATAAGAGAAACTTTTTGAAGTCTTTCACAATCAAGCTTGTAGCAATCTTTTATCTACATTAGTTACAACATAAAAGATCTTAAGGCTCATTATTATTAGCCATTATTGTTCAAATATGCTCATGAATGGGTAAGGAAATGTGAAACTTCTCATAGACATGCTAAAATTTGTAGCCCTCCCACTCAAAAAAGTTGTAATCAAAGAACCCTTTCAACAATGAGGGTTATCTTTTAGAGACACATTGAATCCTCACTCAAGTGTGGGCCACACCAATCTTATTATGGTGATGGACTACTTCATGAAGTGGGTCGATAAAATTCTTGTTAAACAAATTAATTTTGAAGTGGTTTGTAACTTCATCAAAGAGAACATCCTAGTGAGATAAGGCATACCTCAAAAAATTATAATTGACAACATATCAAAAAAAAAATTCATCAGATTTAGTTTTTGTTATCGTTATTACATATCTCTATCTCATTATTGTGACTATTATCCACAATGAAATTGTCAAGTTGAATCCAATAACAAGAATCTTATCACTATCAATTGCAAGTTGGTGGGTGAAAATTAAAACATTTGGTACAAAAAATTGTACGATGCATTGTGGTCAGGCCATGTTACTCCCAAAAGGGCCATTGGAATGTCTCCATTTCAATTTTTATACTGAAAAGATGTTATAATTCTCATATCATTAGATTTGTCTACATTGTACTTGGCGAGGAAAATATAAATTGAAAATTTTAAGTGTTCACTTGATAAAAGGATCTTATATTTGAATAAGCTAGAAGAAGAAAGGGTACTATTTGTTGAGAGATCTACAGAACATCAAGGTTGAGTTAAATCTTTGTTTGAAAAAAGGCAAAGAAGATATATTTTTAGGTTAGATATCTTGCATTATTTTGGGATTGAAAAGAAAACCTAAGGGAAGTCATGGTAAGTTTGACCCATTGTGGATGCACCAATAAAAAATCAGGCACTTTTTGTGGTGATAATAAATTTTAATTGGATTATTGAGATGGCACACATCTTCTTCTACCTTACAATGGGAAATATCTGAGACACTACTTCAATTGAAATTAGGTTGTCCTCTACATGTAAATAGGTGATTTTAGGATTTTTTTGTGTTTCATTTTCCTATTTTTGTTAATTTTATTGTGTTATTTTATTTGTTTTCTATTTCCCCATTATCTCATGTATGTTCTTACTTTGTATTTGTTAAATTCATTTCTTCATAAATGAAATGACTCCATTACCCAATGAATAAATTAATTATTTATGAAACATGAGTTTAGAGTTCTCCTTTGTACCTTACAATTCAAAGTCCCTAATCATAGCTAGTTGTTGTCATCAAAATATTAAATTCATATTTTGTTTCTAATTTTTTCTTCATTATTTAGGCCAACTTAAAATGATAAACTTTCATTACATATACTTAGTCTAAAAATTATATCTTGAGGCTTAAAACTGATTTTCAAAGTAAGGTGTCGGAGCTAATGGGATGATGTTGGTTTTTAATGTTTCATTTGGAAATACTTCAACTGATAAGAATTGTTATTGAACTCAATTCCCATCAATGTTCCTATTGGCACTAAATCGACTGATGAAATAGCTCCTAGAATATCTCAAGGTCTTGACTTTGTCAACTTCACTGAATCTCTAACTTTACCAGAAATGAAGTAGATTTGATAATGTTTCAAGTCTATGGTGGAAAAAAAGGGTCATGGAATCCTGATACGATGAATGGACCTATTATTAGCATTGTGTTGGTGTTGAAAATTCTAGATGAAACTAAAATCATTGACAACACCCTCAAAAGTAACAAAAATGAAAATTTTAAATGTTCCCATAGGCCTTCATGAATTGATGGAACCAAAATGGTTTCAAATATGCTTTAAAACACACCAAAAATCATGAAATCCTTTTATAGATTTATTTAAGGTGTTCCTAGTTATGTTAAAACCATCGACACTATTTGATCCACTTTCCAAAGGATTTTATTCACTCCTTATTACACCAAGTTATTAATCTTGTTGTCATCCATGAAAATAGGTAATTCTACCCTAAAAATATTTGTACCTCAATAATATATATGACTATGGGTTGATTTCTTTTGAATATTCACTACTCTAGGATTTGCTCTACTTCAAATATTATTTACAATTTTAATTCTTTAATTTGTTGCAAACTATAAACTTGTCTATGATCTATAAATAATTCTTGTTACCTTCATTTACACTAGATATTGTAAACTGATTCTGGTATAAAATTACAATTTTAATGAATTTTGTTGGTCAACCGCTACACCCATGTAAACATAATTTTCCTCCTGATCTCATATACAAAATTCATCTTGATTTTATATAAATAATAGTCTATCTAATTACCAAGCCTATAAAAATGAAGTATAAGTATCAAGGGTATGATTAAATGTATTCCCTACAAACTGATATACCATAAATCAGAGATTCAATACTTGGTCACATCAATATAAAGGATTTCTAGGAGAAAATGCAAGATGAGAATAAAATTGGGATTACTCTGAATATGTTTGAGAGTGGACTCATACATGTTATTGATATCCCTACCTCATTTAAATGCATTGATCTAGTACTTGTTTATGATAATTACTATAACCAAGAAACTATGGATGTAAAGTCATCCAATAATGAAGTGATTGAAAGGTTAGATGGTCAGTTAACAAACATTATTTTCAGACTCCCACAAAAGGATGAATATGTTGAAATGATAAAATAAATTAGAGAGGCATATTTTAAATAAAAAAGGCCCCTGTAAGTTAGTAATAGCTTAGTCATGACTACAAGACAAAAATAAAGGAGCATCCAAGTCTCTTAAGACCTTGTATAGGTCTAATTTTGGTAATGAGCTATCTAATATCATAAAATTATTAAACAAAGTGATGGGACATGAAGAAACCAACACGATCCAAAATTGACTATGTTTATTCATCAATATCATTGTGATGGAACATAGTTCATAGATTGGGGTCATATTATTGATGAAAATCTTCATGAACAACTAATCACTTAAAATCCACCCAAATTTTATTCCATTGTAGCAATGAAATCATGGACCGAACTCACAGATCATGGAACATTCACCCCTACAATAGTCATATGTGACTTTTATCCTCAGTTAATCTTAGAATAAAGCAACAAGTATTTCATGAGGGTGAATGATGCTTTCACAATGCTGACATTGAGGACTCTTGAAGGGAACATTGCTATAAAAATTTCACGTAAGTTTGCTAATCTGGTTATGAAATCTATTTCATATGATTCATTAAATTCACATATATCATGATCGGTGGGTTTTTAAATCAATGTGATATGTTAAAAAGGAGAGGTCAATATGAAATCCAATGAGAAAAAGAAATTTGAAATACCATTTCCAATAGGCTTGAGCTAATTCATATGCAAGACATCAAATGACACACATAATATTGACAAAACATTGGCTTGCATCATAATTGTAATTTTAATTAAAGAGTTATGTATGAAATAATTTGAAACTTGGATCAAACTATTATCACATTCCAAAAATTAAAGATTATTGGGAGAACTGAGAGAATGACTTTACATCAATTAAATTAGTATATATTGGAATGGGTCACCAAAGGTATTGTAGATGACAGGAGTGATATGATTGATCCTACATTTGAAAAAACAATTCATGTTCTTCCATTGCTATAAATCAATTGGGTAATCAAATAACTATCAGATATTGGGAAAAATGCAAGTTGTTTTCCAGAGATCCAGAACTTGGCTCATGAATAAAATTTTTAAACATACAAAGGGAAGAAGTTATAAATAAATGAAATCCTCATAGGAAGTGAAAACAAAATACCTTCTCCTCTTCACTCTCTCAATCTACCTATGTGTATACAAGAGACAAAAATAAATCCATCTAATGGAGGTGATGATGAAGATCTAAATACAAATCAATTTCCCAAGCAAACTTATGGTGATGATCCACTAACAAATAAGCTATAAATAAATATACCCTTAGCTTCTATGATGCATATAATTATGGATACTACATATGTAAGTGTTGAATCTTCACCATTAATTGATAATACCACACAAAAATATCTTGCCTCTGACACATATATTATTTAGGTATCATTAGCTTCTTCTTCTTCTCTACCTCTCATTCATCTCCCCCTCTTAGGTGACCTTCTATTTTTCACATGTCTATTTCATCTCCTCCACATGTGCACTCTTCATCTCCTTCTCCACCTCATGTTTCTTCTCCTCCACATACTCCCATTTCATCCCCAAAATAGATTATTGATCTTGGAGTGTCCATTGTTTCCATTTAGTAGTTAAATCCCCCTATTAATCGTAACATTACTACTAACACACAAGTAGTTGCCTCTTCAGGGAATGCACCCTCTCCTTGGGTTAAAAAAATGGTAACAAAGAAAAGAAATGTTACCAAAGTTATTGTTCCCAAATTTGATGTTGTTGCTGGCCTTATATAAGCCCCTATGCCTAAAAAGGCTAAAATCACTTCAATATTAATGAGAATTCTTATTTAGATACACAATATGTAGAAATTTGAAATCTCATTGAAGATAAAAATGAATAAGATATGACAATATCAAATCATAGTGTGGATAGAGTAGATATAGGTGAATCTATTCATGAAAGAGATATAACTTCTAGGTATCTATTACCAAGATAGTTTAAAAATCTAAAGAGGGGAAAGAAACACTAGAATAACTTGAAGGTCAAGTTCACACACTCTCTACCTATATTAAATCAATTACTGAAGCAAGTGAAAGTCCTTTTGATGCAACTCACTTATCTATAATCACACCATCAACTTACATTGGAGATGTTTATAAATAGACCATTACTAAGATCAACAAAAACTAGAGCTATGGGAAATTTATAAAAACTTGGGTTGAATAAGTAATTTTTGATGGCCTCAAGTTCATTGAAGAAGCTAGGAAATAGTATGCCTCAATAGAAGCAGATCATAAGAGCATCAATGAAGAAGTTGATGCAGTAAATAAAGAACAAGGATTGTGTAAGAACATGGTGAAAGATCTTCAATAAATGTGTTCAGTTGATAAGAAGTTGCTAGTGTTTGAAAAGGTTTTCTTGAAAGCTAAAGAGAATTTTTATCGTGTATGGGAAGAGTTTGGAATGGAAAATGAATGTGATTCAACAAGTTGTTAACAATTATCAAAATCTCAACAAGATATTTGATGATATTAAATATGAGATAAGGGAAGATATGTGGTCCTTCCAATCTTAATTTTTGAAGGAAGGAGAAACATAGTTATTCAATTCCATAAAGATGAAAGAAAATTTCAAAATCTGATCAAGGAAGAATTATTTAACAAAGATGATTTCAATCTAGAATCCATGAAAAAATTGAGTGATATTTATTTCTCACTCATAGAATGAAAGAAGAGCCTACCCAATTTATTCAATCAAAGTAAGGAGATAACTGCAACATTAAGAACATGGTAGGTTCATCTCCAACACACTTATCCCAAAATATAAAGGAATTTATCCATTCATTCAAGCATTTAGAACCTATAAATTGAAGACATCTCAAGTGAATGAATAAAATTAATAACATAAGAAAATTACAATAATGAGTGGTCAAGGTTCTCAAAGTGACAAGGCTTCTCTTTCTTCTTAACTTTCTCTCTTTCTATTTTCTCATTGAAATTTTTTATATAACTTAATGCTATTATATTTCACCTTTGGTGATTGTAATTAGAAAAAGTGAAAGTGAAAATATAAGTATTACCTCATTAGTATTTTTGAGATAGCTAAGAATCAATTTTGAAAGCTGAGACTATAAATATGAATTATTTTATTTTAAGGACTTTTTGCCACTGTAAGAATTTTTTACAAGAGAGAAAGAAAGAAGTTATCTTTATATGACTCTAAAGAATCAGTACAAGATAATTTTGTGGGACTTTATGCCACATTCATGTTTTGGATGAATGGTATACATATGTGTATTAATTCATTTTGATTATTTCTCTTTCTATTCTGTACAAAATGTTGTTGTTGGTTTACCAGATATTTTATATTTTTAGTGTATAAATTTGTTAAAAATATGCATTAGGAACTTTGAATTAGGGATATCTTGGTGAAGGTGAAAATAAAACTTAGTGTTTATTTTCAACGATAAATACAAGTTTTTTTTATTATTTTCCAAACCACTAAATATCTTTGGTGTATGTATTTAATTCATATGTTTGAAGTATGTCTTTGTCACTTCATTTGAATGACAAAGGTTTTGACCATTGATTTCATATTATGAGTTGTTCAAGGAGTTTTCAATGTTTAATCTATTGTGATTATTCCATTTCCTCTTATTATCTTCCTTTCTCCTAATATTTCTCTTCATCACCATTCCATTACCTTCTTATACTTTCAATTTAATGGTATAGAAAACCTTCAACAAAATATTTTCGTTGTAAATATTTGTGTTTACCACATTTCCCCTAATTTCAATAAAGGTAGCTTCACTTGCAAAGAAAAGAGGGACGTTGTCCTACACACTATTGACCGAAATTCATCCCATTCATGTCCTTATAAAATTTTTAGCCAGCATAGTGTTACTTATTTTGTCTCGCAAGCATAAACATAATAAAAGATTATATAAACCTCTCATTTTAGTCTAAATTACAAATTTAAATATAATAAGGGTTACCTACATATGTATAAGGCTCGTAAATATTTAAAAACATAAAATGAAATCTAAGCTAAATAATGAAACTACAATTATAGGAAAGAAAACATCTAAAATAAATTAAGTCTAATTTTATGAGCCTTTTCTAGAAACACAACATTTAATGATATCTTTGTTAACCTGATGCGACATTCAACTCTCTACATGAATAAACTAATCATATAAAGTGACCTTAGTCCATATTTTTAATAAACAATGTAAACATTAAGGTAACATAATATATTGTTTAACATTTATTCTTAGGAAACCATGTTCAAACAAAAGTTAAGTTAAATAAAATAATAAATATTCCCAAGCCATCTATATAGATAATGTTAATTGAAATGCACAAAATGTGATTGTAAATTTCTTAAACTTACAACAAGATAAAAGACACAACACAACATTAACATTATAAAGCTCAAAATAACATCACACCATATACAAATATAAAAATCCATTGTATTTAAATTCATATTGTCACAATGTCTCCTTAAAAGATTTATTTTATAATCTTCATGATCTATCTATCTAATGTTTATCTAAGATGTTACATGCCCCTTTTATAACCCAAAAAAAGTTTTGATGTTTTCCTGCCAAACAAAATTTAAAATGAATTATCCAAAATAACCTTTCATATTCTACATAAAAAACAAAATATATTTTATTTTGACTCTTAAAAGCCTCATAATAAGGATTATCTAGCCACTCAAGGTTTCTAAGATGAGGATTTAAGTGGAGATAAAAACCAAAATAACCCATGACTAACCTTGCAAGCACTTTGATCCCTTCCTTTATGTGCATTGACAAACTTATAGCCAATCAAAATCACCGCCATTTTCCTACATTTAGGGAGCTTCAAAAACATAGAGTGGTGAAATATCACTTTTTGCTTATGCTTGTTCCCCCCTTAGGAATCAAAACAATCAAATACTCTTCCCTATCTAACCCAGTCCTAAAAACTAAACAATCAAAGGTGGTTCCCATGATCCTCTCTATTGGGAAAGGAAAAGGTAAAAGTATTCTCCTCTCATTTTGCAAACATTCCTCAACAATTATGGTATGATTATTATAATCTTCAAGTTGGTTAATATGTGAATAAATAGTAAATGACAACCAACTCCCATTTCATCTGCTTATGACATAAGGAGTTTAAGAAACCATTGTTCAAATATAGAGTCATGTTTGGATCTCATTTTGAGATACAAGCCTAAGTTTAGTTCATGGAAATTTCATGATTTTCTACCAAGAAAGTGATATATCCCTAAATCCCAAGGATTGAAAAAGTGAATTGTGCTTATTGAATAAGAAAATATCTACATACATCATCTCCATACCATTAGTTTCAACTAACAAACCCTGGGATCCCAGAGTACATTCTAAGTGACTATATGAAATGACTTCATATCTTGATTGTTTTGAAATCTTCCTTAGGTGGCACCAACATAGTTATTAGTTGTAACTTATTTACTCTCAATGCTTATCATTTATTTATTGTGGAGATTTGTTTGTGTTGTAGGGCTTACCAAAAAAATTTCAAGGTCTCACCTTTTTTTCAAAGGTTGGCCTTACTTGCAAAGGTCTTTACATTTTTTTGATGCATCCTTTGGTTTACAGGGCTCTTCATATTTTTTTGAAGTGTTTCATTCTTCCCACTTTATGATTTTTTTATCTTTTGTGAAACTCCATATTTTGTGATATGTAACTTAAAAATATTTTATTATTCCAAATTTTCAAAGGTTCTCCTTATTTTATACTATTTTCCACTTAGTAATTGCTTGCATAAAAAAGAGAAAGATATTATATGCACTCTAGAAAAACAACCCATGAAGTAGAAGGAAAATATAGAGGAACCAAAGGGGGAATTAGCATAAAAAAGATCAAGGATTTATCCCATTGAGGTTAAAATAAGGTATGATACCTAATATAAGTGAAATACCAATAAATCCCAAATAAAGAACTGAAAGTAAACTCAAATCACAATTAAATGAAAATTTTCCAATCAACCCAAATACAAAAAATAATAATGTAATACCCAAAAAAAACCCCAAAGACTCATTATTCATGCCAATTCATTAAAAAAATTATTGTTTAGAATTTATAAAAGGGGAGGCCCCAAATTTTTTTAAAAAAAGACATCAACACACTCCTTAATTTGACATTATATCTTTCATGCACGCAACATCTTATGGTTTACAAACAAGCTCGTGAAACCTTTGAGTTTCCACAATGTCTTGTCACTTTCCTCACATATGTCTTATCTTTTGCATGCCATCCCAAAATTTTCATGAAACTCATTCATTCATGACATGCGCAGAACATTAGAGTTGTCTTGTAGTGTCTCAACACAATACTATAGTGTCACATAATTTTTCATGCTTCACACTTAGTATTTATGTATCAAATTTATCTTGTCATGAAACATGTTAGTTATCCTTCACCAAATCTAAACCATGTCAAAGAATATATCAGTGGAAATACATAACTTAAAAATCTAATCATGCACCTAAAAGAGTTTAATTAATCATTATCCTATAAGATGAATCACCACCCTTTTGTAACCAGAATTATTTGTAACCACTTATTACAAATATTGTATGTATATTTTATATATCTATCCCATAAGAGCATAGAGATTAATTAATAGATAGACATACCAAAAAATATTTTATTAGAATGCTTTTGGTATCTAGCATTCAAACAGAGCTATAGCTCTACATTATTTCATTTGGTATAGATAAATCAGCAAGGATTTTTATCCCTTCTTATCACAAGGACTAGCTTTCCTAGTCTTTATGTATATTTTAAACATTTATATTACCCTATTTTTCATATTGAATAAATTTGAATTTTTGCATATCAAACTTACACATACAATTATGTGATTGGTTTTCTATTTATTATAATTAATTTCCACACACTCTTACAATTTGCAGATTTCCTCCAATCACATCATTTTCCACCACATCAAGGCTTAGTTCTCATGGTTTTAGAACCTATTTATAAATTATATAACACCTTAGTCTTGTACACTTGAAAAATACATAGCAGGGATGTGTATGCAAAGGAAAATGCAACTGATCTATAAATCAATCCTAGCTCAAAGAAGATAAATCCTACTTACATTTCTGATTGTTAATAAATTAAATATTTAGGGTCATGACTAAGACAGATCTGATAGACCTAGGCATGGGATATCTTATTTTAATAATATCATTAGGTAGGGTTCCAAAGCCTCTAGTCAAGAAAAACTATGCAATAACCCTAACTAGGTCCTATGTTTTCATATTCACTAAAAGTAAGTAAATGACAAGAAAGTAAAATCTAATCTAGTGCTCACCAAAGCTTTTAGCACAAAGTGGGGGTTAGTAAACATAAAAGTAAATATGCATAAGATAATCCTATTTAAGCAATGTATAGGTATAACCCTAATTCATCGAGATAACAATATATTTAATATCCATTACTTATGCTTATTATATCTACTAAAAGAGAGGAGTAAAGTTAGAGATACTTACATTGAAGATGAATCTGTAGAGACTCAATCTCTCCCTTGGCCAAAGGTGCTTCGCAAGAGGTTGTTATGGTTTGTAAGCATCACTAGGAAAGGCCAAAACATCCAAGACTTTTCCACAAGATAATATTCTTATCCAAGTAGAAACCCTAAGCTATAACTCCTTAAGTAAAATGGTAGAAGAGCATATTGTAAACAAGTGCAAATGAATAATTAACTCTTTATGTTTCTCTAAGAATGGCAAAATGAATGTGTTTATATAGATAAATCTAACCCTAGTCCTTTTTAAACTTTTAGTTGATAGGGTTGTCCCATTAGACTCTATATCATTATTAACAAAATTAAATTAGGTCCTAGTCTAGGTCAGCGAGGAGCCAACCTAGACCCTAAATGAGTTTCATCAATTAGATTATAGGTTTGATGGGGCTGACATTATATTGTAAACCATCAAAAAGGAGTTTAATTTAGAAAAGGGCTAACGAAGGTAAAAAATGACTAGAAGAGGGTACAAAAGATGAGGAAAATCTTAGGGGAATGTTTTTAGGATATGGTTGTGTAGATATCAAGTGTTAATAAAGGGACAACAATCCTGTGAAGCACCAATGGTCTGTATACCCCTTTATTTGTGTACTCCTTAAGGCATGTACTCAAAGAGATTGAGAATCAATGAGTTTTGATAAGATATATATCATTAGTAATTAATAAAGTTTGAAAATATTATGTGTATGCATAAGCCCCACTCAAAGCTCATCACGTGTCACTTAGGTGAAATAGAGGATGGTGCTTCGAGAAAAGAACATAGCAACACATAATGTTGAATCTAAAAAATTATAGTATGTTAAAGTATAAATAACCAAATTTAAATGACTAAAAGGGAAATAACTAAAAATAAAAGTAATGTATGTGTACCTTGACTTACATTTATCACTGGATGGTTGTCTACTATGTTTTTAGTTTTGATCGTGGAGGGTGTAAAGATTATTTTTGACAAACCCAAGGATGCAAAACTAAAGAGAAAAAATAAACAAACGTAGGAAAGCCAAGATAATTGATGTTATGTGGATGAGATGTACTTGGAAATTTGGCAATCCAGGGTGACAAATGATAAGTTAGGACCAAACAACTAAGTCAAAATTTAGAGTAAATCAAGGAACCAAAATCCGAGGCTACTAAAGACTGAAAAACTCAAACAAGTAAACCTTAAGTAAGAAATGAAAACTCACCAAGTTAAACCAAGGATACATGGTGAAAATGGTAATCAAACATCAATGTGAAATCAGTAACAATCCTTATTTAAACAATCATGGATAAGAAAATGGTAAAACAACATTGATGAGTGAGCAGTAATAATCCTTACACAATCATCAATGGAAAAAGTGCATAAAAGGAAAAACAACATTGGTGAGTGCTAAGTAACAAGCCGAACTCACTCAATAATGGAAAAGGTACATTAAAAAAAAAAAAAAAAAGTGGTACAACAATGGAAAATAGTAAAAGAAAGCAAAATAAGTCTAGGAATGTAGAGCAAGGGTATAAAGATAATAATCTATAGTCACTCAAGCATATTGTTTTGTTCCAAAGATAGATAAAATTAAAGCAAAGGTGTGCTAACATATTTTTAAGATATAAAGAAGGGGGAATATAGAAGAAATGGGAAAACATATTTAGAACCACACTTTATGTGTCAAGGGAGAAAATGAAATAGGTGGAGGGGAGAATGAAGGAAAAACCAAGGTAGAGAAACTCTTTATCAAATCCAAGACACTCAATTTAGGTTTGTTATAACAAAAGGACTTTTGACATTAAGGACTCTGAAGAACTTATCCTATCTACCCAAATCTTGGATTAATAAATGAAGTATGTAGGTCATACCATGAAGGATATAAGCATGAAAAGGAAAATGGACATACCTTCCCATAATGTGTTCCCCATTTCTCAAGACCCCTTACAAAGCCATTAGTATATTACAAAGATTGGGTACTTGCATGAGAAAGTAGGTAGCACCATATAGTTTTATTTTTAAATTCTCCTATTCCAATCTACTGGCCTACTACACCCCAATGGACTTCATCTCTATCATGAGGCCAACTGTGGACTTTGAGATTCAATTAGAGATAGGATAGGTGCTAGTAATCACTATCTTTTAGTGTGATTTTGACTATTGACTTTATATGTTACCTTTTGTATCATTTCCTTTTGTTTCAAATGATTTTTATTTTAAATTTTTTGATGGATTTTTATATTACTCCTCCATACCTATTTGGAAAACTAAACATGGGTGTTAAGGATGACTATCATTTGAAGACTTTATACTTGGTTACAAATAAAAATAACTTAGAGAGCATGGTGTCTAAGAGTCTCGTTGATTCATGTGAAATAATAGTGTTATCTTGACTTTAACCTTGGTTTATCCAAAATAGAATGAAAGGAAAGGAAATCAAGAGGAATAAAACATGAAATAATATGAATTACTTCAAAAGGAAAAAATGTTGCAAAGGGTGAAAAAAGGGGATGCAATGATAGTGAAGTGTGATTCCTTATCATAAGAATGAGGGAAGTGTAGAAAAACATGCTAAGACTTTATTGTTTTACAAATTTTATCTATAAAAAGAAGCAAAAACTAAAGTTGAGAAAAAGGGATCAAATTTTTTTAACTATTACGAACACATTTTAAAAAATGAACACTAAATTAAAGATGGTGATTTTATGAGGAAGGCATGGTCCTATCCATGGTCTTACACTACAACTTATAAAAGAGAAACCAAAGAGGGTACACAGAGCATGTGAAAAGGATGGTGATAAAGATGGTATTTGTGAAGAAGGCCACGTCCTATCCATAGTATTACAATATGAATCACAAAGGAAATACCTAAGGGGTGAAAAAATCATTAGAAATTAAGGAAATAATGAGAACAAAAGTAAAATCATGAGGAATATCGGGTCCTATCCATGGTTTTATAATGCAACTCATGAGAAAAGAGATACCAAAGGACCAAAAAGAAGGGACTAAGGTTTATGAAAATAAAAATAGTTGTAGAGGGTGAGATCAATGCAAGTATACTAAGAAAAGTGTTATAAGGATAGCATAGAGAAAGCATTATAATAATGGAAAGATCTAGGAAAAACAATTCTTTAGGAATTGTACATTGGTGGGTACTTTCAAAATATGGCCTTCATTAATTTGAAGGCGATACATGCTTGGACCAAGGATGTCTTTAACTAAATAAGGGCCCCTCCATTTTTGAGCATATTTACCTTCTTATTCATGAGTGTAGTCTAGTTTAAGGACAATATCACCAACATTAAAAGTGTGAATTGTAACTCTTTTGTTATGTTGTTTGGAAATGTGGGCCTTGTATTGGCAATTGTGTTGTAGGGCAGAAAGATGGTGTTCATCAATAAGATCAAGAGCATGAAGGCAAGCTTCATGTAATTCTTCATTGAGTATGATATCATGAAGAGAGATATGTAGAGATGGAAACTAAATTTCTAATTGGAGGATTGATTCATAACCATAGACTAGTGAAAATGGTGTTGCACTAGTGGCAGTGTGTATGCTAGTGTGATAGGCCCAAAGAGCAAGATATAGATGAAGATGCCAATCCATACAGGTTTCACGTATTGTCTTTTGGATAATTTTAGTAATAATTTTTTTGGTGGCCTTGGATTTACCATTTAATTAAGGATGATAGGATGCGGAAAATTTGTGATTGATTTTGAATTTAGCACAAAGTTGTTTGACATTTTTATTTTTAAAATTACCACCATGATCAGAAATGATAGTAAAAGGAACATTAAATAAAAAATGATCTGGTTGAAGATAAATTTATAAATGGTGATGTTGGTGACATTTACAAGGGTACAACCTCAACCTTTTTGGTAAAATACTTCGTAGTTGTAATGATAAAGACATGCCCATCCTAGGATCTAGGTAGTTTGTCTATGAGATTTAATCCCCACATTAAAAATGGCTAAGAAGACTCCATAGTTTGGAACTCATTTGGAGTAAAATAGATTAGATCATCATGAAATTGATAGGGAATACGCATTTTAGTGAACTCAATGTCATTATTTTCAAGAGTGGACCAAAATTAACCCATACATAAGCATTTGTAAGTTGTAGCATGTTCGCTATAATGGCCACCGTAAATTCCCCCATGTGCTTGTTCAAGAAGAGGAGGAACCTATTCTTTCATAATATAGTGGATTAGGTTACATTCAACATTATGATAATAAAATATGTTATATCGAAATACATATTTGAAAGCCTATTTTTGAATGCGAGTCTTTTCACAAGATTCAATGTTTGAAGTATAGGTTTGATGTTCCAGGAATTTAATGATGTCTTTCTACCATGGGCTTTGCCAAATGGTGATAGCCATAATGTGGTAGATAAGTGAATATCGTGGTTTAATGGAAGATGGAGAGTTTCTTGTTTTGATAAGAAAGGTAGAATCAGAAAGAACTTGGTGCAAATAAAAAAGAGATGTTGAAGAAACAAGTGAATCAACAATAAAATTTTGATCTCGAAAGACAGGTTCAATGGTAAAATAAGAAAATTCTTTGGCAAGGGTAGTGGTTATTTGATGATAAGCAATGAGATTTTTGCTTTTTCATTTATAATCTCCATTAACATGTTGGAAAATGAGTTGGGAGTCACCCAAAGCATGTAGCTATGTAATGTCTAAATTGAGTGCTGATCTGATGCCTAGGATTAATGATTCATATTGCACCATGATGTTAGCGACATCAAATGTAAGGAGAAATGACATATGGATAATTTTACCAAGGGGACTAGTGAGGATAAAACCTACCTCAGTTTTTTGAAGGCACTTGGCCCAATCAAAATTAAGGGTGCAAGTATCTTCATGTAAATTGACACTAATTTTGAGAAGTTTTTTGATGACTAATTTTGATTTAGTAGTATCAGGGAGGATAGATTACTCTTAAATATTACTTTCATCAAGATCAATAATGAAATCATGGAAGTAATCTTTGAGATATATGGCTTGATTAAGACCTTAAATATAGAGAATATTATCATCGAGAAGATTATCTTGAAGGTGATCGGTAGCAGGTATAGGAGTGGTTGTGAGTTGGTCAGCAATGATTTGTCCTTTGATAGATTTTTTCATAATAATGCAGAGGTAAAATTCCATAAGAAGGGCCATCCACTTGCCAATTTTGTCTCTAAGAAGAAAGGCTTTAGATAGCAAGTGATGAAGTGGATTAGAATGGATAATAATGTAAGTGGTTTGATAAAGCATATAATGTCAGAGCTTTTCAACTACAAAATATATGGGAAGGCAATCATGTTCTAATTTTGCATAATGTTTTTCATAGTCAATGATGCTTTGACTAATATAATAGATGGCATACTCTCTTATAGTATCATCTTGTTGGGTAATAATTTCCCCAACTAATATGGGTCTGGAAAAAGTATATAATACTAACATATGATCATTAGAAAGTGGATGAAGGGCAGGTGGGTAAAGCAAAGATTATTTCATATTATCAAATGTTTTTTGACAAGGATATATCCATTCAAGATCATTACCTTTATTTATATGAGAGTTAACAGAGTATATGTGGTATACCATTTCAAGGACAAAGTGTCTTTTTTCTCCAAGTTTACCAAAGTAAGTGTGAATATCAAGAATGAAATGAGATATAGGCATGTTAGAAATAGAGTTGATCTTAGCGGGATCAACATAAATGTCATGAAGAGAGTCTAAAAATCTTATCAATTTGTTAGATGTGATGCCAAACACACATTTTTAGGGATTGAGTATAACTTTATATTTGATTATGCAATCAAAATTGATAGAAAGATCAAAAATATGGGTTTTGAAGATTTTAGACTTAGAAATGAGGTCGTCCACATAGTTTTCCATAATATTATGGATAAGGTCATGTAAAATGTGAGTCATATTACATTAATAGGTAGCTCCATCATTTTTTAGGTTGAAGGGAATTTTAATGTAACAATAGGTGCCCCACTCTATGGTGAAAGTTATCTTATGTTGATCTTCATAGGCAATGTGAATTTGATTATAACCTAAAAAAACCATCCATAAAGGAAAAAATTCCATAGCCATCAGTGGAATTGACAATGGAATCTATGGAAGGTAAAGGAATTTATCCTTAGGATAATCAAGATTGAGATTACAAAAATTGATGCAAATGTGACTGACCAGGGTCACGTTCTTCTGAAAAAGGACAATGTTTGAAACCCATTCTGAATAGTCCATAGGCTTGATAAATTTAGAATCGAGAAGTTTAATTATTTATTAATGGCATAAATTTAAAACTTTTAGTGGAAATTTTTGCTACTTTTATCACATGAGTTTGGCATCTAGATAGGTGATGATATTATGAACTACAATGCTAGGATAAATGATAGGCATGTCCATGTAGGACCAAGCAAAAGTCTCATGAAATTTATCAAATAATAAACTAAATTTATAATGTTAATTTGGTTTAAGTTCTTGAGAGACCGTGATAGGTCGAGGGCATGATGGGATACCATATTCAATTTTGGTAGTTTCCTCGATAAGCATAACATTTATGTCTTAGAAATGGTATGGTGCATTAGGTAGAGAGGAAATGGGATTTTTTTTAGGATCAATTCTAGTGATGAAGTTGTTGAAACAAGGGGCTTCTTTCTTGAAATTTCCAAGTTTATGATGTTACTAAGGAAGTTTAGGTTCTTGGGCATGAAGTAATTCATGAATGGCTTCATCACTAAGAAAAGTGGGAAGAGGACCACAATACTTGACATATATTTTGAGATCAATAAATTTGTCAATATGGTAATCATATTTAGAATGTATTTGATGCACATTTATTGCCTTGACATCTAATGTAAACTCAGGAGTAGGTGGGATAGGGGAAGAAAGTTGATCGAATTCAATTGGGTTATCATTAGGGTCATTGATGTGGAGATAATTGGATGGGATTATTGGTTTGGTAGGAAGTATATAAGATGCATGAAGTTCTATAGGTTCTAAAGGTAAGATTTGTTATACCACCCAAGGAGTATCAATAAGTGGAGAATTAACAGGAGGTATATGACCTTTAGGTGATAATTCAAAATTAATGGAAATGGTATAAACATCATGATTGAAAGTATGTATTTGAGCTAAAGTTTTATGATAATGTTAAACATCCAAATATCTTGATTTATCTTGGGACATGATGTAATTATCATCATAGGTTGGATAAATTGTACATGCTTGAGATTCAGGAGAAACTTTAGAAAGGGAAATGCCTAGATCACTGAATTTACGTGGAGACTTAATTAAAGGATCTTGGAATAATTTGACCACTCCATAATCATTTCACATGAAGTCATCTTCTATGTAAGAGACTTAATGATCATTGCATGGAGAGGGTAAATCAATGATCTCATCTATGAGATGAATGATGCCATTACAAGGTAACAGAAAAGGAGGAAGCCACTTTGAGATGTAAGGAAGTAGCTTGGTAGTGTTGCAAGTATCTTGTAGATCATTAGGCTTGTCATCATCAAAATCATAAAGAGTGACATGTAAATCTAGATTCATATCAACAAATTTGGATAATGGAGCACTATTGATCATTGGGATGGTATAAATACAATATTGAGATTTGGGCTTTGGAAGTTGAATACTCCAAGGGTTGGGGTTGCCTTTTAACATTATGAATTAATTTGATACATTGGTTTTTGGAAGATGTTATAGCCCTCATTGTATGAGTCTATGGGCATCCTAAGATTATGTTGTAGGATAATGGTAAATCGACGATCATAAGCTTAGTTTAGATGGCCTTAGATCTAGTTGTAAGAGGGAGCCAAATACAAGCAAGTGGGTTTTGATTAATTTTGTCAAATCCATGGCATGTTAGGTGGGTTTTCTTTAGATTATCTTTATTATAAATAAGTTGTTAGATGAGCCACAAATATGTCACATTAATATAGAATCCTTCATCTACTAGTACTTTACAAATGAGGGTGGCATTAATGGTTATTTTAATGAATAGGGGTGGATCATCGGCTTGAAAGAGGATCTCATCATTAATAATGTATTTTTTGAGAAACTCTATGGAGGGTTTCAAAAAATGAAAAATGGATTCAATGGTATGCACTTCGGTTGGTTGGGGCTCATGAGAAGATGGTTCCTCTTTTAGAGAAGATGGCTCTTTAATTTATTAAAGTTGTTGCATGAGGAAATTGTGATGATAAGGAGAGGTAAAAACTAACTCCATGAGAGGAATATTGTAAGGCATGGAGTTGAGTTATTCAAAAAAATTCTAATTGGTTTTGGAAGAATGACAAACACAAGGCTTAGAAGGTAAATTAGATTTTATAGGAAGAGAAGTGGTTGGGGGTTCAGAAGGAGGAGATGATTACTCATTAGTTTACAAATCTAGGTGAGTGGTTTTAGTATCTTTGAGGAGTTGGTCTTCTAAATATGGTTTCATAGGTTTGGTAACGAGATCCTTGTGAGCTTATTTTCATTGATAATTGACCTTAGCCATGTTGACATATTTAAAATTATTATAATATTGGTCATAGTCAGTGTCAATGGCACAAACATCCTTGTTGGCTTGTTGAGAGTTAGATGTGGAAAAATATTTTTGGTTGTTAGAAGAAGAAACTTGGGATCTTGTCAATTTTGAGAAGCATTATTGTTATCTTGATGAGGGAGTTGAATCATGGCGTCGTGATTAAATGAATTACCAAGCATATATGAAATAACAAATTTTGTAATCCCTCTACATGTTTCATGGGAGTGATCAATGTCGGTGTGGAACCAACAAAATTGACTAGGGTCATACCATTTAAGAGGATTATTGGTATAATTAAATGTTTAGAGGGTGATAAGAATTGTTTTATTTGTTGCTCAGTTAATGGTGTGTGAGAAGATAGGGGAGTGTTGGCTTTGGCAACTCCTGATTTGGGTTAAGGATTTATGCTTATTGTATTAGTTGAATGTTAAAAAAATCCTTTAAGGAATTTGGTATTAGGTTCAAACTATTTCATTAATAAATATTGATGTTTGGCTTGGTCAAGAGCTTCATTGAGCATTTGAAGAGCAAAATTTCAAACCTTATACTAAAGAAAAGGAGTTAATGTATTTATAAAGAGTTTAAATAAATTATCATCAATGTTAAGATCAGCCTTGTGAGCTAAATATTTCCATCACTTGATAAAATCATGAGTTGATTCAATGAGAGATTGCTTAGCATTGATGAAATGGCTAAGATAAGTTTTGAGAAGATCAGTGGGTTGAAACTCTTTAACTAAAGGATTGAGTAAATCCTCTAGTTACCATATGAAATGTTGGGGAAGTTGGTTGTACCATTCCACTACATCGCTAGTGAAGGTTTTAACCAAGAGTTTAGTTGTGGTGAAAGTATTAATTTGGATCCATTCCTTATAAAGATTATTGAATGAATTAAGGAAAGATGCAAGGTCCTTAGTCCCATCATACGTAATAGTTGGATAAATGTTACCAATATCAATAGAAACAATAAAAGGGGATAAATGCTCATTTTGAATGTTTTGAAGCATTTTGTTATTAATAACAGGTTGGGGGTGGCATTTCCCATGGCCCCTCTAAGAGGTAAAAGAATAAAATTTAGATTATTTTGAGGGAGAAGAATAGGAGTTCGGTTAGCCATATTGATCAAATGATGTTGTAATTGCATCATTTGTGAGGTGTTATATGTTTGCATTATGTTCATTTGTTGAAATATTTGTGCAATAATATGGGTTGTATCAATTAGTGGATTGGTGTTTGTAGGGAGAATCCCCAAATTGGTATTATGGGGGGGTTAAGTGGTGATTGCATGTGGGGTTATTGGATAGACTTGTGTCAATTACCCCCATATTGTGATGAGATTATTGAATATGGTAATTATCTTCACAGGTATGAAAAATATCTAGTCCACCTATCTCATCTTGTTTTGTGATTTGAACCATATTTCAATCTAAAGATGAAGGAGGGGAAGAAGTACTCCAAGAGTGAGGATTCTCTTGGGAATTAAATAAACGAAGGAAAGAGTACCCCATATAGTGTCTAAATGGATTTAGGTTGTTCAAGAATATTTTGATAGGGGATTTCATTATACTTGATGAGAGAGACAAAGATTATGGAAGAAAAAGAAAGATCAGGGATAGATTCGACCAGACAAAGAACAAAATCAACCAATAGGGAAATTTTTTTGCCAATAAGTACATAATCAACTAGGTTGATAGGGTACTGATAATATATAAGATACAAAGAATACATAGTTGTATGGGTCAATTGTGTATTATTAGACAAGAGATATAATAGAGAGATATGAATACACAGTCATGCAGGTAACAATGTACTGTAGATAGGAAGGTGAAAATAGTTTGTCAGAGATTGTATCAAGCAAGATGATAGTGTTCTAAAATAGAGGATTTTTTTTAGATAATTTTAAGCAAGAATGAAAGTAAACACATAAACAATTGGATCAATTTGACTATTCTAATTAGAACACACAACACAAAACTTGCACCAACACTGGACAATGTAAATTTTTCAATATAACACATAGTGATCAAAGAGCAAGTAGCAACTAAAAATTAAATGCTAACTAATTGGTCACCCTAAGTGTTATTAGATTATAATCAAGTTTTATTTTAATGTGATAGGAAAGTTGGTTGAGAATAAGGAACTAAAAATTAATCTAAGGTTTGTTTTAGGATGTTTAGGTTTAAAGGGATATGTATTGGCAATGATATTAGCTTGATATTGGGGCCTACCCACTCTCTTCACAATCTCACAACAATAAGGGTGTCAGGTGCTTTACCAATATATACCATTAACCACATATTTATGCTTGGTAAGAAAACCAAGTTGACTTCCCCCTTGGTGATGAAATCTAAGTAGGTAGGCCTTGGAAAGACAAAAATTTAATGTTTTTTGAATGTTAAGTGGTTTGGTAGTATGTGTAAAAATGTAAATCAGTGTAACTAAAATGGTAATTTGAAAAACTGCCTATTTAGACTATGTGAGATACTCTAAGCATGCAAATAACTGAAAATAAAATATGAATTAATTACTAACAAATAGATTTTAATTCCTTGATTGAGAATAGTATAGATTCAGTTTATGTGACACTATACACAAATAATATAGAATAAATTTTATTGGGTCATTATTGTTCTATAGAAGCAAGGTCTTTAAGAATAAAATCAAATAGGTCAAATACATCTCTTAGACAAAAACATAGACTATAGAACTAAGTTGACCAAGTTGACCTAGTTAGTTTTATGGTTGCAGTTTTGTAGACTATAAACTTATGAGTTATAGTACTAAAATAAGAACTAAAATGATAGAGAGAGAAAATAAAGGAACCTTGGTGGGCTTGAAGATGATTTATATAAAAAAAATTATGCTAAAATGTTCAAATGTTGCTTTCAAATTCATGCCAACTGGGTCGATTGGTTTGACCAAGTTTGTAAAACCCTATGTATTGTGCCAACATGTTTGACAATGTTTATTGCCCTATATTTTGATAGAAGAAAATAACATACAGATTCAATTTGTTCAACTATGTATGCTAGTCTAGAATTAAAAAATAATTCTATATTAAATTGCTTGATCTAGTAACATATAATTAGTGAATATCTACATAGATAAAATATGTTTTGAAGCAACTATGTGTTAAACCTACGGATAGAAAGTTAGAATTATACTGACTAGTTAGATATAGTATAATAGATATACTAAAATATAAATGATGGTGTAAAAGAAAACTTGTAAGGGTTAGATTCACGTTGAGTTCACCAAAATGTATGTAAATGGAAATGCAACTAATCTATAAATCAATCCTAGCTCAAAGAAGATAAATTCTACTTACAGTTTCGATTGTTGATACATTATATATTCTAGGTCATGATCAATATAGATTTGATAGACCTAGACAAGGGATATCTTACCATAATAATATCACTAGGGAGGGTTCCAAAGCCTCCAATTAAGCAAAACTATACAATAACCCTAAGTCTTATGTTTTCATATTCACTAAAAGGAAGTAAATGACAAGAAAGTAAAATCTAATCTAGTGCTCACCAAATATTGTGGTACAAAGTGGGGGTTATTAAAAATAAAATTAAACATGCATTAGATAATCCTATTTAAGCTATGTATAGGTAAAATCATAATGCATGGAGAGAGCAGTATATTCAAAATCCATTACTTATGCTACTTTTATCTACTAAAGAGAGGAGCAAAGTTAGAAATAATTACCTTGAAGATGAACCCATCGAGACTCAATCTTTACCTTGGCCAAATTTGCTTCATAAGAGGTTTTTGTGGATTTTAAGGATCATGAATAAATGTCAAAGAATCCAAGACTTTTTCACAAGACAATATTTTTCTCCGAGTAGAAACCCTAAGCTATAACTCTTCAAGTAGAATGGGAGAAGAGCATATTGTTAAAAAGTGTAAATGAATAATTAAATTTTGTTGTCTATCTAAGAATGGAAAAATGAATGTGTTTATATAGCTGAATATAACCCTAGTCCAATCTAAAAGTTTCATCGATAGGGTTGGTCCAATCAACTTTGTATTGTAATTGACAAAATCAAATTACGTCTTAGTCTAGGTCAGCCAAGACTCGACCTAAACCCTAAATGAGTTTTGTCAATTAGAGTATAGGGTCATTAGGGTAACATTGTATCATAAATAATAAAAAAATGAGTTTAAGCTAGGGAAGGGATAATGAAGGCATAAAATGACTAGAAGAGGGTGCAAAAGAGGAGGCAAAGCTTAAGGGAATGGTTTTAGGATATAGTCATGTAGATAACAAGTGGTAATAAAGGAAGAATAATCTTGTGAAGCATAAATGGTCTACCCACCCCTTTCTCAGTATACTCCTTAAGGCATGCACTCAGAGAGATTGAGACTCAATGATTTCTTGCAAAATAAAAAGCATCAGTAATTGATAAAGTTTGAAAATATTGTGTATATAGTATGTACCTTCAGCTTCTAGACCTTTCACACTACCAAAAAGAATGTATACACTATTTCTCTATGCTTAATTACTTACCTCTTAGTCAAACCAATGTTATTTTGATGACTCAGACCCCTATCTTGCCTATAATGTTATAAACATGCTTATTTTTTATTTCTACAAGTTCTAGACTTGTACCTACTTTTATATGACTTAAACACTTACATCCCTATCAGATTCTTGCATCGATACAAGTGGTCACCCTAATGCAAGTGTCCAATACCCTAAATCCATCTAATTTAAAAATAAAATGTACTTTTATGGTTGGCCTAAGTGCTTTAATTTGAGATATTCTCCAAGGTGATTTCTATAAATATAAGATCAAACATCATTCATTCCTCACCTAGAAAATACCAAAAGAAACCAAGGCAACTTATCAAAATAATTCTATCAAGTAATAAAGTGATCAAAATATTTCCTAATTTATTATGTTTCCATATCAATCATAGGTACAACACATCTTCAAGTCTAAAGTATGTCAGGAATCTAGAACAACAAACATGCTCTGATACCACTTGTTGGGAGGGGAGGTGGAAGATAAATCCAAGAACAAACACACCTGTTCTAATTCCACCTCCTAGGATCTTGCTCCTCAGAAAGAGCACAGTATGATTACCAAATATAAGCAATTGAATATGCGGAAATAACCAGAAACACAAGTAACTAGAATTCACCAATAGCACAGAATATGAGAGACAATACACTATCTTGTATTAACACTAACAGAAAAGAATACAACAAAGAGCCGCCACACTCTTTCACCTTACAGAGATTCGCCACACCTCAAGTGTTCAGTAATTCTTCTCACACACACTCTCCTACACAAAAAATGGTCCCAACAACCAACTCACACACAGAATTGGTGTTCACCTCACCAACCAGTCAGTAATAACCTGTCGATACACCAAGCACTCTATAGCACTTCAAGCTGATCTCTCATGAACCTGCAACCTGCAATTCAAAGACCAAACTTACATGTAGATCCCCAATGAGCTTGCAACAACCTGCAACTCACAGATCTTACAACTAGAAGGAACTCTTCCTTTCTATCTCATGCCTTAAACAATACATGCCAATGGGTCTATAAATAGATCCCTAACTCAAACAATAACTTAGACTCTTAATTTAGACAATTGTCCTCGTAGCCCAAGACTCTAACTGGTCTCAACATGCAAACTCTTCGTTCACTTAACTAACTGTCCGTGAAACGAGCAGTTCTGGAACACACAAGCGATCGACGTCGGTCCCTGCTTATCTGGTTCTGCCGACGTCGGCTGACTCCCTGCTGTCGCTGGTGGCATTCTGCACTGGTCTCCGCCGACGTCGGTCCTGCTGCCGACGTCGGTTCCTGTAGAACTCAGCAACCATCTGTTCCTCAGTTTGCAAAGGTTGAAGCTTTTAGCTCCACAACCTAATAATCTCCCACTTGGAGATAAACAGCTGCAACCTGTACCTGTACCTGTACACCATCTAGTTTGTTCTCTTGGCTATGTATCCATCTTCAAAATCACCCTTGAAGACCAACCACAACAAAATCTGTGGTGCAAAACTTGTCATCCAAATTACCTACCACATCCACATCTACAACCATGTAGAAATAAACCTGTACTTGCATAGCATGTGCACCTGCTACTAGTCCCTTTAAGAATCCACTGAACTGCCCTCCAATGGTTCTCTCCCGGATTGGCTCCTAACTTGTGACAACTCCCACTGCTTGGGAAAACTCAGGTTTAGTACATACCATGCACTCAATCTCATTATGTGAATCAAGACACCTGTTCTATGAACTGTCTAACCATCAGCGTGCTAACCGGTTTCACACAATCATCCTGAAACAAAGTCAACACATGACCTTCCATGTCTCTAGAACACACTCTTACCAAAGAATCTTGTTGCTCCCAGATTCTCCATGACAAACACCTAAACTAGCTTTACCTTTAGTTCAGCAATACCTGTATATGTAACCCTGCAACAAGCACATCATACAAAAATAGGATAGTGCAGCTAATACTATCCAACCTGGTAAAGGGAAACACAATGAACAAAACTCCATTGCCCTGCAGCTAATACAAGATCATATACCCTGATCTTCCATCTCACGTATCCATTTCCGCTCTTCTTTATCCTTAACATCCATTCGTCTCTCAGTGCTTACTTCCAGCTGGCAACACTACCCAAAACACCTGTTTGGTTCTCCTCCAAGGAATCACATCCTCATCCATGCCTAGCTCCCACTGTTTCCTGGATCTACCTGTTCTGCTTCTTCAATAACTTCCTGGTCCTATGCCATAAGTGAGCAACAAGTAGTGTAAAGAAGGGAAATGACGAATCTAAGAACTTACTTACACCTTCAATCCTCCATATGGGTGCTTGAGACTCCATGACAGCTTGCTGTCCACCCAAAATTCGTCTCAGTGACCGATACCGGTCACATCTCAGTCTACAGCCGATCGATGTCGGTTCCCTGCGACTGCCTCTCTGCCGACGTCGGTTTCCCCTGGCCGACGCCGGTCTCTGTCTGCCCCGAGTCACCGACGTCGGGCTGCACATAGCCGACGTCGGTCCCTGTCTGGACACCGACGCCGGTTTTCCTATCGACGTCGGTCTCTGTGTTTTTCTTGTGAGACCTGACTTTTTCTCGCGAGCTCCTTTTGGATCAAACCCTTGTCCAAAATACCCTTGCTCTGCTCAGAATTCCTCTGCATCTTGTGCTGAACTCTGTCCGTCACTTTCTCCTTGAAAACCAAGGCTTTCCTGTTCTTGTCACTAACATCAGATTCCTCAAGAAACCTCACCTTCTTCTTCTGCATATAGAAACCACGATCCATGCCTTCCAAATCTGAAAGCATACTCTTTGACTCAAGAACCAGCATCTCCTTCTTATCTATGTGACCAAGCCTATCAAGCCACATCTCTGAATCTACAGTTGAAGTAGATAACCCAGAAAGAGAATCAGTAAAACAAGTAGATAGATAAAGCGTACCTACTTTCTTACCTCTAGCTATAACAAGTGTACCCTTGGTAACCTTCCAAGAGTCCGCTGTGAGAGTTACTGTGCAACCCTCTTAACCCAAACTTCTAACAGAAATTAGATTTCGCTTCAAAACTGGGACGTGCATGACCTCCTTTAACACCCATGTGTTACCTGTCTACAGTTTCAGCTTCACTTTGCCTTTGCCAACAATCTGACAAGGCTTCCCATCCCCTACACAAATTTCTCCAAAATCTCCTTGGACATACTCATGAAAAAATTCCCTATGTGGGGATGCATGAAAAGAGGCACCAGAATCTAATACCCAAGATTCTACTTTATCCAAAGAACATACCAAAGCATCATGTGCAACGTAACCTGTAACATCTGCTTCTTCTTCATGTTCTTCATGTTGATCTGTACCCGATCTACAATCTCTCTTTAAGTGCCCTTGCTTTCCACATTTCCAGCAGGTTATTCTGCCATACCTGGACTTGGATCTCTTGCCCATCTTCGACCTTGATCTCCCACGCTCTATCTTCTCTCTTGGCCTTCCTCTTCCTTCAACACTCAAAGCATCTCCAGATGATTCACCTGTGCTTTTCCTGCGTATCTCTTCGTTCAAGATCACACTCACAATATCATCCACTTTTAAGACTTTTGAAGGAGACACAGTATTAGAAACTGCCATTACCAAACCTTCCCAACTTTCAAGTAATGAACACAAGATTAAGAGAGCTCTTATTTCATCATCAAATACAATATTGACTGAACTTAACTGGTTTACTAAACCATGGAAATCACTAAGATGGCTATGAACAGATCTACCTTCCAACATTTGCAAATTAAATAAACGCTTCATAAGAAATACCTTATTCGAAGCCGAGGGTTTTTCATACAAATTTGCCAAAGATTTCATCAACTCCACCGTTGTCTTACACTGTGATAAACTGGAAATCACAGATGATTCAAGACTCAATCTAACAGATCCCAGAGCCTTCCGATCAAGAACCTCCCATTCTTCATCTTTCATATCCACGGGTTTGCTAGCAACCCCACCCAACGGTAAGTACAAATCTTTCTGATACAGATAGTCCTCAATCTGCATCCTCCATAATTGGTAGTTCTTGCCATTGAACTTTTCCATTCGTAGTTGACTGCTTTCTGTCATTGCTCAACTCCCACTCAAACAGAAACCCTGTGAGTAACCTGTAATCAAAACACACTACCCAGATCTACACCAATCTGTTAGTATCCCAACCAAAAGCTCTGATACCACTTGTTGGTATCAAGCTCAAGAACCTACAACCAAGGCTCTGATACCACTTGTCAGGAATCTAGAATAATAAACATGCTCTGATACCACTTGTTGGGAGGGGAGGTGGAAGATAAATCCAAGAACAAACACACCTGTTCTAATTCCACCTCCTAGGATCTTGCTCCTCAGAAAGAGCACAGTATGATTACCAAATATAAGCAATTAAATATGCAGAAATAACCAGAAACACAAGTAATTAGAATTCACCAATAGCACAGAATATGAGAGACAATACACTATCTTGTATTAACACTAACAGAAAAGAATACAACAAAGAGCCGCCACACTCTTTCACCTTACAGAGATTCGCCACACCTCAAGTGTTCAGTAATTCTTCTCACACACACTCTCCTACACAAAAAATGGTCCCAACAACCAACTCACACACAGAATTGGTGTTCACCTCACCAACCAGTCAGTAATAACCCTGCCGGTACACCAAGCACTCTATAGCACTTCAAGCTGATCTCTCATGAACCTGCAACCTGCAATTCAAAGACCAAACTTACATGTAGATCCCCAATGAGCTTGCAACAACCTGCAACTCACAAATTTTACAACTAGAAGGAACTCTTCCTTTCTATCTCATGCCTTAAACAATACATGCCAATGGGTCTATAAATAGATCCCTAACTCAAACAATAACTTAGACTCTTAATTTAGACAATTGTCCTCGCAGCCCAAGACTCTAACTAGTCTCAACATGCAAACTCTTCGTTCACTTAACTAACTGTCCATGAAACGAGCAGTTCTGGAACACACAGGCGACCGACGTCGGTCCCTGCTTGTCTGGTTCTGCCGACGTCGGCCGACTCCCTGCCGTCGCCGGTGGCATTCTGCACTGGTCTCCGCCGACGTCGGTCCTGCTGCCGACGCCGATTCCTGTATAACTCAGCAACCATCTGTTCCTCAGTTTGCAAAGGTTGAAGCTTTTAGCTCCACAACCTAACAAAGTACTGAAGGAGAAACCCATGAACTATATTTACCAAGTTACAAGTTAGTTCATTGTTGTACTTGTTTGTCACACATAAGCCAACATGTAGGGGATAACTAAATAAGTCTAAGGACCTCTTTAAAGTATTGGATATGTAGGAAGTACTTATTGATAGAGGGGTATTTGGGATAGCTCAAAATTTTGTGCCCACTAACCCATTTTCCCATAACCAACATGAAGATGAAGAACTAGAGTTTTTTTATTCGATAAAAAATGATAGTCCATGACATAGATTTGAATGCACCATAGTGAAGGTGATGAAAAACCCAAAAGCATATAGATGGTCACATCTAGTTTTAGCAAGTATTGTGTACTAGACATCTGCATCTGAGTTAGATAGTACCATTAACACAACCATCCCAGGTTGATGCAAGTGTTTGTGGCTATAGAGGTTAAATTTCTAGAATCAGGTGATTGTTTTAGAATCTAGATCTAGTCTACTTTCTACCTATTATAGATCTAGATTTGTATTAGCATCAAAATCAATTATCTTATTTTTATTGAAATATCTAACATAGTTGTACTTTCTATATTTATCATCTGAACATAATAAATTTAGTACATATTTATCTAAGTTTCACAAATAATTGGCCTGATTTAGAGACAATCTACCATCTTTGGTCCCTAGGCTATCTCTTCCCAATTAACCATAGATTCCCCTTAATATATATTTTAGGGTTAAACATTTAGTGAACCTAATTCATATGAATGCAAAAAAAATTGATTCCTAGGGTTTTTCAATCAGCTAGGGTTTCAGTGTGCTTCTAAAATTTTGTAAAAAAAATTCATTTGTAAGCAATGGAAAATAGTAATAAAAAAACATGATAACAAATGGAAGATAAAGAAGCATTAATCACTCATCTCAATAATAATAAGGGCTTAATATATGAATTTTTGTATGTTATAATAGATGAAATTAATAAGCATGATAACACTAAGGCTACCTCACTTAGTGATGGTGACTCCGTAGAAGGTACTACAACTAATTCCATATTAATCAATCTAACTACATCTAGTGGAGGTATAGATTATGTCTTTCAATGGTTATAAATATTGAAAAAAACTCTATGAAATCACCTTTTTAATTGATTCACAAGAGGTGTTGCATAATCCTCTTGCATAGATATATCTTTTCACCCATTTCCAATTGGTTTTATTTCACCTAAGTTCACATTTTATGATGGGTAGGATGATGTTGAACAACATATCTGATTCTTTTATGCAGCATGTCCTGAATATGCCTCTAATGATAAACATTTTGACCAAATTATATCCAATGAACCTCAAGGACTGTGCTTTAAGGTGGCTCTATGATTTACCAACTTGATTAGTAAATACCTTAAAACCCCTTGTAGATCATTTTTGGCACACTTCTCTATTAACATCACTAAAAAGGTTTCCTATGCCCAAATTGCAAGAGTTAAATAAGGAACAAATGAACCTATTAATGAGTGTCTTGAGATACAAGACAATGCTAACTAAAATGACCAATCTTATGACATGTAAAGAGCTTCAAGATATTTTCAAGCAAAGTTTGCTTGTTCTTTACATGAATCTATTATTTTCAAAAAGTTCAAATATTTTAATGACTTATGACACATTGTTTGTGATCATGAAATGAAACTTATCTCATTGAAAAACTTAAATATGTAGCAAATACACTAGCTACATCTACATATAATACCAATTTTACTATCAAACCAAGTTATAAAATTCAAACTACCTAAGCCTAAAAAAGAAACAACTAACATAGTTAATGTGGTGTCATAATAACCTAATTAACTTGTGTTAACCAATGCACCACAGAGATATTATACATGCTTACTTGAGTATCCCATTTCATTATTTCCACAACTTGTAGAGTGTCATTTGATATATTTCTCTCATCTTATATAGGTTGATATGAGTTGACCTTTACCTAAATGGTATGATGTGAATGCTTATTGTGACTATCACCAAGGTCTTGGGGATTATACGAATAGATTTTTCACCTTGAATCATAAGATCCAAGACCTCATTGATGATCAAAATATTACCTTTAATGACCCTCCAAAAGAATCAGGTTCACAATTGGTGACCACCACAAATAGAAAATATTTAACAACCCTTTACAAGATCAATCAAATAAATATTTGAAAGTGCAAATGGAATATAATGTGCACCTTCTTCATATCATTATGAGAACCAATTGGATGGGATTATTGGTACTAATACATGGCATACACCTTTTATGGTTCATAGACATTCTATTACTTTGATGACAATGATATTAGGGATGATGACTCAGATCTTCATTCCTTATTCATTTGAGCATAGCATGAACACTAGCCTATACATAATATTATGTGATGCAGGTGCATATTAAGAATGGAAAAAAGGTGAATTTAGATTTGATTTTCATTCATGACAATGATTCAAATTTGAATATTTAGTTTTCCCACCTTTTTTCTTAATATGAAATTTCAAATGTGTGAGGAAGAATTGTGAGTGTTCTAGTGAGTCTAGACAAGTGTTGGTGCTATGTAATTATTTAATGATGTTATATTAGACATTTTATGGTCTCATGAAGATCCTAAGTTGATTTTAATGTATGTGTCAAGTTAAAAGAATGAGGTGACATTCATAATGTTGATTACCCTACATGGGTTTTAGAGTAAATATAAGTTTCTTGTTTCAAGAAATAGTTATAGGAGTATTGATTTAGAGTCTATTTGAAATTATAAATGTGGTAGAGTGTTTATTAGTCTATAGGAATGATATTATGGAGAGAATAGGGTAGACAGGGTGAAGAAAATGGTGAAGGATTGCCAAAGATGTATGTAGGAATGTGTAAGTCCAGTTTGTGTGTGAGAATATCAATAAAGTATGTTACCTTGAAGAAATATTTTGTGAATACTATGTATTCCCCTTTGTGATAAGTTAATTATGTTTACTTGATGCAAGATATGAAATTGGATGAGATTCAATAAGGTTGCAGGTAAATATAATTTTATGTGCAGGAAATTTGCATGATTGAGAACCGTATAGAAGGTGTATTTTAATCATCAATGTGGCAAGAGAGTTTATTAAAGGTTGATTGATGTTGGTTTGAAATCAAAACATAAATTTATTATTTGATCCAAGGAAATGAAGTTGAATTGGAAACTAGTCATTCTTGCCAGACAGGGTATGAAATGTCAATCCTGCTAGACAGGGTATACAATCAACAGTTTGTTCAAACAATTTGTCTTGGGTAATTGAAGATTAATTTATTGAGTTTTTTGGATCATGTGATGAAAAAATACATGTATGGATAATGTGAGACATACTTTTTTAGAGTAAAATTTTTCAAACCTAGGTTGGTTAATGATCTTTCTCCTTGCA
The DNA here is from genome assembly GCA_037957365.1 of Torreya grandis. Classification (NCBI taxonomy): domain Eukaryota; kingdom Viridiplantae; phylum Streptophyta; class Pinopsida; order Cupressales; family Taxaceae; genus Torreya; species Torreya grandis. The sequence continues at coordinate 1,195,544 of JARHVA010000010.1, read as the reverse complement.
ACATTCAGTTTATACAACTCAAAAGTTATGTGTATTATCTCCTTTGCATGATAGCTGATTTGGGTGTCAAAGGTGATTAAGAATGGGATTATACTAGAAGTGAAAGGTGTTGAGAACATTACTATAGGTGACAAAATATTTTGAGGTAATAAATACCATGAAAACTCTGCCTACCCCTATTTTAGGTGGCAGAATACAATGCTAATTGATTGAGATTTTGTGTTTGTAAGAGATCTAAGTGTTTTTAGAACATACTTATTGAAGGGAAAAGATGTTTAGGCTCTAGACAAACCAAATATAGGTGGATTTTGGTTTTAAAACCTCATATAATGAAATTTATATCTTTTTATGGGATCTCAACCCTAATAGTGGCCTAAAACCCCTAATTTTAGGGTTTGGTGCATATAAGGAGATTTGACTAGTGAAATTACGCAAAAAAATTGTATTTTGATATATCTAAGTGCCCTTGAAGATATTTTAGGGGTTTTGAGTGAGTTCCATACTATGAATTACAATTATACAAGATTGATTTTGAAATAGGGAACCCTAGACCTAATAGGCCTAAATAGTAGCCTAAATACATGAAGTAAAGTGGAATAAACAATGAGTTGGATGTTGTAACTTGATGATTAGATGGTAAATGGAAAAATTTGCCTAAAATTATGGATAGTTATGATTTTTTAATCCATATATCTATGTACAAGGGGGATAATAACAAAAAAAAGGCTATAAGGAGTAAAGGAAAGATAGGGTAGAGTTGTAATGAGATGGTTTATGAATTAAAGAAGGTATATAAGGAGTTGAGAAGTGTGAATAGATTCTGAAGAGAACCTCTAAGGTGACTAGAATCAAAATCCATTAAGAGAAAACCCATAGGATCATCGTTGCATGTTTCAAAGAACTAGGCGTGAATGAATGAATATAGGTAGAGAATATTAAATGAAATGCGGGATAAGGAATGATAAAGATGGATATAAATGATTTGATATGTTTTGTAATAATATGATGAAATTTTAATAAGTGTCTTGAAACCTTGTTTAATAGGGGTTTGATTTTTAGTCCATTTAGACAAAAAAAAGGCTTAGAGTTGGCCAAGGAAGATTTACACTTTACAAACAAAGTGAAGGTGAATTGTAGGCTAAGGGTAAGATTTATGCATCATTATGATTGATAATGGTGCAAGAAAAAATATTTGTACCATGACATTACTTATGCATTTGGGTTATACAAGTCATGATTTACATCCTTCAAATAGATTAGCTAGATCATTTGACGGGACCTCACAGTAGGTTCTTGGTGAGATTAAATTACCTCTACAGGTGGGTCCCCCCAATGTGGTTATTACATTATTTGATATACCTTCCACATGTGTCTTTGATATGTTATTGGGATGACCTTAGATACATAAACTTTGAGAAGTATATTTTATAGTGTATGGGTGTGTTAAATACATTCATGTCAATTAGATAGTTACAAATTCTAGAATTACATGTGAACATCCTCTTCAATAAGAGAAATTGATACCTAGGTATTTAATTGTACAACCTCCTAAGTTTAATCTTCTATAAAAGGGTAAGTAACAAGAAATTTTCTTTACCAAGAAGCCAGTACTTGAGAGACTATTATATCAAAGTTTCATAGTGGGTTCCATGTAAATTTTATGTACTATGCACCATATTCAGATATCTAGAGCAGCTAAACATGTTCCTATTACTGATACTCCAAAGAAACCACATAACATTTAATGATGGGTTCCAATAACCCCTACTCTTATTTATGCTTCATAACCACAAAGTCTTATTTTACACACACAAGGCATCATAGACATTACAATGATAAATATCACACATATGCATGCTCCTCAATAATGTCACTAGTTTATTACACCAAGTTCACAATGGGAAGATATCTGTGACCATCCTTTGAATGTGATCATAGGATAGTTTTTTCCTTTCATATATTTGAAAAATACCAAAAAATAAAAAATATCCAAAAATATTTTTGGCATCTACATATCCTATTAGTTCCTTGGTAAATATGTTGTTGGTTTTATGTTGGTAGATGGAATATTAGTATTTCCTATATACACATATGGTTCACACATATTCTGAGTATGATTCAGGCATACACATATACATAACCTATGCACTTTTGGATGTTTGGATTTCCCTATACTCACATCAGTAGGATGTTGGGGGCATCTATATACATGCTCATGATACATCCAGGTTATATCACTCTTTGATCATTTTTACTTTGTCATGTTTGATCTCATATAATCATAGTGTACTTTATATGCTATGTACTTGACATTTTTTTCTAACACATATATCCAGGGACTAGGATGTTATGTTTATTCTTGTCATTTATACTTTCATTTATGCACTTCCTTGAGTGTCTTGACATATTATTGTCTTGATTATTTGAGAATTTGAATATGTTCCATTATTTATGGCCCTTGTGCCTTTTTTCGTCTCTTTGAAATTTGAATATGTCATTGTTGTTTGTATGTTTACATTTGAATATGTCATTTCTTGATTTTGGAACATTTGACTAAGTCATGTCCATTTGATTGTGTGGCATTTGAACATGCCCATTGTTTAAGGTCTCCTTGGACCATTTTATTTTGACTTGATTTTGAGTGCTCTTGTGTGTGTACTTATTTTTTTTATGAGCTTGTATTGTTAGTATCTAGATGTTTCCATGATTCACATCATACATCTTAGGACTTGGTATGATCACATTATTTTTACTTCGATGATATATCCACCTAGGCATGTTCCATATATATGATACATGGTATATTCACAATTATATGGTTACCTTATCCTTTTGAAGTAAGGTAACTCTTAGTTGTTACTTATCTCACCTCAAAATATGGGGCGTATTAGAGGGGGCATGCCATAAAGTCATGAATTCCACATTGGTCCACATATTCAAATTATAATGGGTACATGTTTTAGAAACATGTTCTCTACATTGGAACTTATACCAAGTCTCAAATTCAAATATAGTGGGTGAATATCTTAGAAACATGTTCTCCACACTTAGTATGTAGCATACCAAGATTACAATGGGGACATATTTTGGAAACATGTAATCTACATTGGCACTTATATCAGTTTTCATATTTATTCATGTATATCAGGAGCATGTTTTGGAATCATGCTTTTCACACTTAAAATTTTTCAAATTGGCCAAAGTTGCACAGTTGTATGATTCAAATACACATTTGTGGCAAAATTTTATACATTAGTACATTGTTATGTATATTTTCATCATGAGACATATCTCAGGTGCATGTTTTATGCAATATGTGTCTAATATTATAAAATCAAATAAATTTTAGATTCTAAACACTTTCAGGTATTGTCATCACCCACCAAGTTGGACTTTATGAACTATATTGAGCCAATCTACTGTAGTAGTTGGCTCAAATTTTTGGTATGGTTGAGATGATCAAATCACTCAATATTTCCAAGTGTTTAGGTTGGATTTGATTATATCATTCATCCTCACCGATTTTATAGTTTGAGTTGGCTTGGTTCACTCACATTCACCAATTTATAAATATGATTGGGTTGCATGGTTGAGCTAGTCTTAACTACTAGGTGGAAATCCACCTTTTCTCCAAGGTTTGGGACATGTACCCTCCTATCTATCTATCTCTATATATATCTCATTAGATATATGCACTTTATATATTTATATTTGTCCTAATCTATTTTAGTGATTCATAATAACACTTTTTTCAAATGAAATTTTCAAAAGCCAAGATGGTTGCATCAATACACATTGTACTCCTAAACCTTGATATCTTTCAATTTAAATCATTTAAATAATTTTAATTTTAGATTATATGCATTAATTATATACTGTAACATACTCTTGGTTTCAGGCTAGTCACTAGTAAAGCACTTAATTCAAAATCAAGCAAAGATAAGGTGCATTATACACACCTAGGTACACATTTATTTTATTTTAAACTAGCAAAGTCATTACTAGATTAAAGGGAGGAAAAATGTAGACACTATTTCTAAATTATATATTGCCTCGGCCTTGTACTCTTAGAAAATACATATCAGGGATGTACCTTCAATTTATAAATCTTTTTCCATTGCCAAAAGGCTTGCATTCACTATCTCTTTACACCTATTTTTTTACCTCTTAGTCCAACCAATGTTATTTTGATGACTTGGACCTTCTATCTTACCTAGAATATTATAAACTTGCTTATCTTCCATCTCTACAAGTTATAGACATGTAATTACTTTTTTATTAACCAAAAAATTGCATTTGAATCAGACAATTATGTCAACACAAGTGTCCTACCCTAATGCAAGTGTTCAATGCCCTAAAGTCATCCAATTTACAAATGAAACATATTCCTATGGTCATTATAAATGCTTTAATTTGATATATTCTCCAAGGGGATTTGTGTAAATACAAGATCAAAACCTAGAAAATACCAAAAGAGACCAAATAAACTTACCAAAATCATTCTATCAATCACTCAAGTGATCAAAAGTTTCCCTACTTATATTTCTATATTAGTCATAGGGACAACATATATATAGGTTTGAAGTACTGATGGAGTAGCCTAAGATCTATATTTTCTAAGTTACAATATAGGTCACCATTGTACTTGCTTATTGCACATTGCATGATTCACACACAAGCCAACATGTAGGGGGAAACTACATAAGTTTGAGGCTCTATTCAAAGTATTGGCTATGTAGGTAGTGCTCATTAATAGAGGGGTCTTTGGGGAAGCTCAACACCATATTCCCATAGACCCATTTTTATCACAACCAAAAGATGAAGAACTAGGGTTTTAATATTTGATAAGGAGTGATGGTCCATGACCTAGATCTGAATGTCCCAGAGTGAAGGTGATGAAAAACCCAAAAGCATCTAGGTGGTTGCATCTAGACACCTATATATGAGTTAGATAATAGCATCAATGTAACTGTCTGAGGTCAATGCAAGTGTCCATGGCTATAAAGGTTAAATTTATAGAATTAGGAGATTGTTTTAAAATCTAGATCCAGACCACTTTCTACCTATTCCATATCTAGATCTGAATTAACATCAAAACTAGTTAAGTATCTTATTTTTATTGTAATATTATAATTGTACTTTATATATTTAGCATCTCAACATAATAAATTTAGTATACATTTATCTGAGTTTCATAAATAATTGGTTTGTTTTAGATATAGTCTACCATCCTTGGGCCCTATGATATTTATTCCCCCTTTAACCCTAGATTCCCCTTGATCTATATTTTAGGGTTTAATAGTGGTGTGGATCATTAGAGAAAATATCTCACATGCTTATAAACACATGAGAAAAAAATGAAAGAGAAGTATCACCAGTCATTTTTATTTCATACTAGGCAAAAGAATGGCATAGTAAGAGCAAGAGGGTTGACACTTAGAGAAACATTGAGGCATCCCTAGATATCCAAAATTTGATGAAATATGACCTTGAGTAAGAATGCACCAAAAAATTTAGAAAATTATATGAACTCATAATACAACTTGAACAACTCCTTTTGTATATTTTATGCATCCTTTATTTCAGAAGTAAACCCCTTTCAAAGTATAAGGCAATCTTGACATCCTATTGTTCTAAGTCAAAATCAATGTTGTAACATTGGATGATAGGATTAAAAACACGAGGCATATTTTTCAATCAATCTATTCATAGATGATAAGAAAATCTACTTTTCCATGTTGAATATGTCCACTTTGATGTCTCACTAGTGGGAAACTCTTAGCATAGAACACACACAAGGTTGCATATCAATTGAGTCTTTGAAGACTTTTTTTGATGCAATGAAGGATGAGTACTATCCCCTAAATAATTTTAAGGATTAATACATTAAGTTTCAATAATCTCACCAGCATTAGGGACAATTAGTGAAAGACTACACCAAATATATCCATGACTACATTTCATAGTTGCATGAGGATTTTACGGATCAATGTAAGGTGTTAAAGTACATGAGTGGATTCTCACCTTATATTGGTGTAAATATGGAGTTATTGAATTTTGATACATTGGGTAAAAAATATTGCAATACTACCAAGATTGAATCCAATGCAAAAATGAAGCAGAAGTTCTCATCTTCCTCTAGTGTCATGTGTAATGACATTATCATGCAAAACTCACCATCTTCCCTTACCATGCATAAGCAAAACATGTTTCCCAAGTATGAGTAGTCTAATAAGGTTACACAAACCCATAAGACCACAAATATTTATACACCAAATAAAGGTAAGAATAGCCAAGGTGAAAAATAGTGCTATCAACAACACACAAGTTCACAATGTAAAAGCCTAAATGCCATACAAAATAATCCTTGTTTGTGTTGTTTATAACAGGTCCAATGCTAATAAAAAATACTAATCCAAGTACCACCTATCTAAGCACTAACTCCACTATCATTATCATCTCTAAATAATGAGTGCATCTCTTTCACACCAAGTTTTGGGTGAAGGGTTGACCTCTCCATTTCATAATATGAAATGGGAGATAGAAGAACATCACTTCATGAGATACAACCCAATGCCTTGGCATTACCTCTACCATATATACAAAACCATACTCTTTGGTCTTGTTGTAACTAGTCAAGGATATACAGGTTAAATAAAAATGCACTTTCTAATATAAATTCAAGCCCATGGAGGAAAATATCAATTTAACATTGTACCACTTATGGTTTGTGGCATATTGCTGACAATATTATATTTGCATGACCATGAAGCTACATATTATACCAAGAAATAATAGTGGATTGTTCATGTCAAATATTTATTCTTCAACCTTTTATAATTAGTTCCAAAGAACCAAATGACTTTGGTTCATTCTAAACAATGCCACAAACTCATCTCACACACCCAAAACTTTATCTTACTCATGGTCCACTTAGAATCACTTGCTCAAGATTAAAAAACATGCATTAGAAATGTGTCATATTGTGTACACACTATAGCAACAAAGATATCTCAATAAGATACTATAGTAATACATAAACATTTTTGAATAACTAAAGGGTTTGTTAACACATTATATAATAAATAACCATATTGATTTAGTCACTAGATCCTCTCTTCTAAACTGACCACTGTATTGTAGGTATATTTGAGAGAAATAAGTCTAGAATAAAATCCAAGGGCTTTTTGATCAAGGAAAGATTAGGCCTAGATATTTTCCTTTTGAAAGTTTGATAGTCCTCATGCTAAATAAAGATGGTTCTTTACATCTCTACATCAACTATCACACACTAAAAAAGATAACATTAAAAAATCAATACCCAATTTCACGTATTGACGACCTCCTAGACTAACTTTGAGGTGAAAAATACCTCACAAAGATCAAATTGAATCTATGTTATCATCAATTGCCACTCCATCTTTAGGATGTTTAGAATATAAAATTCAAGACCAGGGAAGTATTGTAAAATGGTTGGTTATGCCTTTCAAATTGACCAATGCACCAATAACATTCATATATTTGATGGATGATCTACTCAAGCTCTTCCTTAACTCCTTCACCATCATCTACTTGGATGACATTCTCAGCTTCAACAATACTTGGGAGGAACATGTGGATCACATATAGCATGTCTTAGACACTGTGCTAAAACAAGTTACAAACTAGCTTAACAAAGTGTACTTTGGCATTATGCAGATTCAATACTAGGATACGTCAATGAATATAGTGGCATCCATGTAGATCCATAGAATAGATCAAGGTTATCCAAGATTTTTCTACTCTGCAGAATCTCGCTATATTGAGGAGTTTTTCCAAGGCATGTTTTTCATGATTTATCATACACTACATTTTATCTTAGTCAAATAATGTGCCAATGAAACATTCTAATGGACAACTACAAAACAATGCACTTTTGAGGAGCTCAAGAAGAGCCTTTACACCACTTATATTGTAAATTCCATAAATTGTTCATTCCTTCAAGATTCACACTGATGCATCTAAGTATGCACTCAACATAGTGCTCACACAACATGGACATTTAATTATGTATCAGTCTAAATAATTCAACATGGTTACTCCACCTATGAGAAGGATTTGTAAATAATGGGTTGGTCAAAACCAATGGGTTGGTCGGACATTAATAACAATAGGCCACGCCCAAACTAGAAAGGCAACTGGCCATTAACAAGGGAGAAATGGTAAGTGAAGTGAAAGATTTGATGCATTATCACCCTACCCATACATAATAGATCAGTCTAACATATTAGACCTATACTCTACATCTATATATATATCTACCATACTATAACCATATATATAGGGGTCAGGTGATATATCTTATGTTATGTATGTCACTTGCACACTATTGTACAAGTATTAAAATAATGGTTGTAACACATCTTGGGGAAGGGGATGATCATTAATCTTGATCATAAGCCGCTTTAGTTCTTATAGGCACATAACAAGTTGGAGAATGTGTGACACATGAATTAGATGACTTACCTATAACAATTCAATCTAATGATCACACATAAGAAGGGGAAGGATAATAAGGAATCATATTACCTTAGTTAACCATCAACTCACGCACTCATCATAGTGTTAGACACATACAGTCATAAATTTTATAATTGGGCATAACTCTACTCAACAAACAAGGACTTTAAAAATGCCTTTACCACCCTTATGTAGGGTGTACTAGTTTTATAAATCTATTTGTCCAACAATATTATCTACAATATTGGGAATTTATGTGTTCATAATGGCCATCCCTAATAGAGACTCATCTTGGAGGCACACTACACCAATATATCATAACACTTTGTGATACAGATGTATATGGAAGAAATCTCTAAAACATCCACTCCTAGCTCTAAACTTGACTAATCTCATTCACATGCTATGCTTTGTCTTGATGTTCTCATCACCAACCCAATATTTCTCTTAAAAACTAGGCTTAATAGTGTTATTCTCTTTGTACTTGTTCCTTTTAAACTTTAAAAACACCTCTTGGTGTCATTATACTTTTATCATTATCACTCACATTCATTCTTAAACTCATTTCATATCACTATTCTTTCTTTTCCATTCAACTCTTTCACTAGCTCTACACTAGGCAATCATCTTAGGTTATAAGTACCAAATCTTCTCCATGGTTCCAAAGATTAAATATTATTTCATTTATGGTATTGTATGGTCATGTAACACCTGGCCTAACCTCCTTCAAGCCCTCAATGACAATTCACCACTCAATTCTATACCTCAAGGTCACAATGATCCCACTAGGCTTGTAGCCTTTTTCTCTTGATGTTTGTTTACTTAGGTGTCCTAGCTTCTTTGAAACATTGATTCCTTATTATAATGACCTCAAGGGCATCTCTATATTTTATTTTTTCTCCAATAGACTCTCTTTTACTACCTCTACTTCAAATTTCTTCATCTCTTAATATCTTTTTCTATCACCTTACTCATCTTGCAAGAGCAACTTATTGTCCCACTCATCCTCAACATAGTACAATGTTGTTTGACACCTTATAGACTTCACATACCCATTAATATCAAATATCAACTCATATTTAGCTTGACCAATTGAATAACTCACCTTGTTTACTTGATCATACTCCCTTTGCTTGCTAACGATCTTGCTTACTTGTGGCTTTGTTTACACAACTCCTTATGCTTCTCTATGTTGCTCATTACTTATCTCTTCCTTGAGCTCATCATGTTTTACGTAAATTTTGTTTATTTCCTTAAGAATAAAGTTATAACACTTTAAATAAGGGTGAGGTTAGTATAATTTGGATTTGGTTTACACTCATTGATCCAGACAATTATAAATACTCCTCTTTGGCTTGGAAGGAATGACTTGTAGATAAGAAATCACTAAAGATATGGTTGATTAGTTAGATAGTAGGGTGGATTGCCTAGAAAGATAGATCCAAGAAGTTTAAGCTTCCTTAGAGGTTTTCAATCCACACTTTTAAATAATCAAGTTTTGAAAACAAAAGACAAATTACTTGCATAAGTAATAGATAGTACCGAAATCAAATATAAGAAATGCTTGACAAATGAAGAGGTGAATTTGACTAATTATAGAAATAAATAGATTGATATTAATGCCAAAAAAATTGGGTATGGTTTAAAAAATAAGGTGATGCTTTTTGATTAGGTAGAGAGGCAAAAAGTGAAATTTGGTTGAGGTTTGATGGGTGAAAATAGCTTAATGTTTTATTTGTCACACAGTGACCATCGACAGTTAGGGTGACCATTGGTGGTTAGGGTGACCATCCATAGTTGGGTAACCAGCGATGGTTATGGATAAATCATTGGTAGTTAGAGTGACCATTGATGGTTATTATGGGTTATGGGTTGGTTTAAGAAATTGGGTTGATGGGGATGCAGATTGGATTCTGGAAGGTGGGTCTGAGATGGGTTATTTGTGAAATAGAAACAAAGTAAAATAATTATTAAAAATAGATACTTAGCTTGTTGATCCATAGAAGGGTTTGAATTATGGGGCTGAGAACTCATTGATGGATGTTTGATAAATTTCAATAGAGTAATGGTGCTTGGTTGTTGACTGATGAGCAGCGATACTTCAATATTTGGCCTAGTTGTTGGTTCACTGGGAGAATACCTAAAAAGAAAGCTCTGATGTAAGAAGATCTGATAATTGTTGGATACAGATTGGTGATCCTCCCTTTTCACCTCCTCTTCCTCTCTTTTTATAGGAATAAAGGAGAGGTGAAACAATAGGTTCAACAAACTATCTATTTTTAGCATCAACATGCATTGATCCCACACATAGAATAGACATCTAAAAATAAAAAATAAAATTGTAGTTGAGCTATAGTTTAACTATTTAGGTGGTTAAAACTTGATCGTTGTTGGTTAGGCCTACCCATCAATGATTAGGAAGACTACCGGCAGTTGATAAATTAAAGGTTAAGTTGGTTAAAGCTAATCAATTATGACTTAGTTTTATGGTTGAAAGGTTATGGGATAGTCCCTAGGGGGTCCCAAGGTGGTCTACGGTTTAGTTCGGTGTCTAGAACCATTGTGTGTGGTATTCTATTGTCTATACATCCATTAGATTTGATTTTTATACTCCACCTTCTTTCAACCCCTTGGGATTTAACATCTCCATTTATTCTTGCAACTTGAGAGCATCCACCTCCTCACAATCTTCATCAAATCTTGGTCCATTTTATCCTTCACCTTATTGGTTACCTTGGTATTTGTGTTTTCCTTGAATTCTCTCTTTCAAGAGAGTCAAATCAACTTCATTATGATGTACGCCATGTTTGTTAAGCACTCTTTAAGGTGATTCATTGTCATCTTGCCTTTCTACAAACTCATTCATCAATGCAATTGTTTCTATATACAAAAGGTCTTCATTACTTGAATAAATTTCAAATGAATCATCGTAAAGAACATTAAACATCAAACCTTGAGTCAATTCATCTTCTTTACATCCATCTTCTTGTTGCACCTTCATCTCTTGGTCTTTGTGTACTTGCACCTTGTCTTCTACTTGCTTCTTGACATTGCCACTTTATTCTTTCTTCATGTTTGTTTAAGGTACACCTTCAATGCTGACTCTTTATACTCTTTTCATGTTCTTTGAAACCCATTTTTTACCTTGTATTATCTTAGATTTCTACTTGCTTCTCATTTCATTTCCTTCATGCTTCTTGCCTTGGTAGCCTATCTTGCCAACTTGGTGTTCTTTTCCCTTTATTCTTTATTTCCTCATTTGTTCTTTCTTTCCATCTATGTTCTTGCCTTGATTGACCTCTTTCTTGAGGTTTAATTTTTCCTTCTCACAACCTGTGTGCTTGAGCCATTTATGTTAGGATGTACTTTGTCCTTCTTTCTTCCAATCTACATATTAGCCTTTTATTCTTCATATATACAATCATATTCAATACTCAAACAATCATTTACCTCAATACATGACTACTTCAATCTCATATCTTCTTTCATGCCTTCATGTTTCAGCCCTATGCCTTTATGGTTAGCTATCTTGTCTTCCTTGTGTTCCTATTAACTTGTTTCAAATATAATGCTTGTGAAAGCATCATATAACTCCTCTTTCTCTTCATCTTTATCATGTTGAATGCCTTTAATCTTCATCACTTTGTCTTCTGCAATAAATTATCTTTTTTGGTCATCCTCTTTCCACTTGGTGGGTGATGTACTAGGCCTATCCTTCACTAACTTTAAGGTCTTATGCTTGGAATTCACAAAGCTTGTCTTCATACATGCATACACAAACTTAAAATCAACGTTAGCATATAAAATAAGAGACCATATAGTTTTCTTGAATGTCTTTTGCATATACACTCTCCATATTTTATTTTTGTCTTCTCTCTCAAGTGTTCCTCTTGAAACTTATTTCTCCTTCATGTTCTCCTCAATGAGAACTCTATTCTCAATATATTTGTCTTGTTACTCACTTGGTAACTTCTCATTCCTCATGCCTCTATGGGTTGTCTTATCTTTCTTATTTTCACTCTTCAAGACACTCATATTGTGCCTTCTCTCTTTCACAAGTGACTCTAATAGACACTTCACCCTTTTCCTCACACTAAAGCCAAGCCATTGGCTTCCTTGTCCTTTCATGAACTTCACCATGAGCTATAACTTCTCAAAAATCTACTCCAACTCTCTTCTCATATCTTCTAATTCTCTTTTTACATCCATCTTCTCTCTTCTTATTTGTTTTCTATGCCTATCTAAACCAATCACTATCAAGCTGCCTACTTGCTTCATAGATCACTCTATTGGATATTTTATCCTTACTTTAGTACTCCATCTAGGACCTCTCATTATCCTTCTTGAACCTCTATTGGATACTTTCCTCTTCTCTTTCTCTCTTGAGCTTCAATGCTCTTTCTTCACACTATCTTCTCTAATCCTTCCTTGACTAGATTATAGTCCTTCTCATTGGACTTTGGGGGTTTGATTCCTCTCTTTATAAATATATTATTTCTCTATTCTGACCTTAATATATCAAACCTACAAAATTATCTTCTCCCAAAATACCCTACAATACCTCTTCATACATTCCTCATAGCATGAATTATCAATCACAAATCAACAAGTTTGAATAACTCAAAATAAATGCAAACCAAGATCTTACCTTGATTTGATACCAAATGATGTAGAGGTATATATAATAATTATCCAAAACATCCACTCTTGTCTTTGAACTTGATTAATCTCATTCACATCCTATGCTTTGTCTTGATGTTCTCATCACCAACCCCATCTTTCTCTTGGCAACTAGGCTTAATAGCCTTCTTCTATTTTTAATTGTTCTTTGTACACTTTAGAGACACTTATTTGTGTCATTAGACCTATCTCATTATCACTCACATTCATTCTTAAACTCATTTCATATCACTATCCTCTCTTTTCCATTCAACTCTTTCACTAACTCTCCACTAGGCAATACTCTTAGGTTACAAGTACCAAATATTATACATGGTTCCATGAATTTAATATTATATAAATGATGGTATTGTATTATCATTTTAGACCTTTAATTACCTCCTTCAATCCCTCAATGAAAATTCACCGCTCAATTTCATACCTCAAGGTCCCAATGATCCCACTAGGCTTTTAGCCTTTGTTACCTTTTCACTTTGTTTGAAAAATAAATCAAATCCATTAAAGATATAAGACCATATTATAATACTGCTTATATTCTGATAGGTTTGTATCAAGTTCCATGATCCAAATCCATTTCTAAACATGACTTCCTTTTTAAACCTCTCCTCAATTAGGCCTATTTAGCACTATTACACACCCACATACCTTGAATATGTACTTTACCTTACTATTTTAGACTAAAACCTTTTGATTCACTTTATAAATGACAAAATGAGTAATATTACAAATTTTTAGTAATTTCCAACTTTTAGAACTCCTTATATAGCATTTTAGGTTTTGAAACCCTAAACAAGCTAATCAAGTCTGTACAGGCCAAGAGTCTTAAAAATCCATTATACTAATTTTTTAAATGTTTTAAAGTACTTAAATACCTTTAAAAAATTTATCTACATCTAATTCATCTTATTCAATAGGTTAGATTCCTTATTCCATCCATTTCATGCTTAACAACAACAAAAACACAGAGAACTGCACATTTTTAGTTAACTATGCAAGGTTATAGACAATTAGTTTACCTTAAAAGGATTTTTATGACTCAAAGGGGTTATATCACACCTTATTCACCTTCCCTAACATACCAACACTTAATCAACACTTTACCCATTCTCTTCTTTAGGCATGAACACTTCTTTCTCATGGATTTTCTGTGTCAAAATAGGGTACAGACTATTGTAAATGATTGAAACATGTTTGCCTTAAAAAAGTTTTATATTATTGTAAAATATTACTAGATATTCCCTTTCATATATACACCTCAATAAATCATTGACACCATGCTCATTATTTTCTCCAAACATGTTATCCATCCAATACCCTCTAAAATAGGGGTTGTAATTTGTATGCACAAGGTTATTTCCTCATAGTGAACTATGCATTTAATTTCATCCTATTATTGAATTTAAACATATAATTCTAAAACCATTTTGAATAAAATTCCATCAACCAATCTTTGTCTCAACATGTTTCCGATATTTATCTTAAAGCACAAGGATTTACCTTCATTCTTTGACTGTGACAATAGTGTGTAGGGTTTCATGGATTCAGTGGCCTTTTGCTCTGAGTTTATCCATTTGCATAGGTTCTCTCAACCATCTTAAGGTATGTATAATATCTACATATTCAAGGATGTATGGCATGGTGAAATTCACCTCACTAACCTATATAAAACACTCAAATACCATTTTTAAGATAATGACCTACACTACTTGGTCTAAACCTGTAATATTACACAAAAAAAACAAGTTCATGGCTTCATGGACCTTTCAAAGACAACATGTGACTGATTCAATCAATATTAATTGAAAGGATAATATATATTAATAAACTTTCCTTTATTCATTGAATTGTTCTCTATTACATTGCAGTCCTGTCATGGACAAGTTCTTGAGGAGTTTACTTATCCTTCCCTTCTTTGGTTTCTCCTCCTCTTCTTTGGAGATATATCTTCTCTCCCTATTCTCCCCTCTCTACAATTCTAACATTCAAATTCTCATTTCAACCAACTTCAAAGTTGGTTCCTTAGTTAGTTACAAGATAAAATCTTCCTTTCTTGATAACTCAACGTATGGGTGAGTAGTTGATTCATTAATCATGGTTTCTTAACTTGATGACTATACAAATGATGAATTCAAAACACCCTTCATGATACATCTTGGCCCCTTGTTCCAATTCTACTCTCCTAACCACCTTTTACCATGCTTTGGTCACTCTTGACTTAGTGATAATATTTGAATTTTCAAATTATTAGTTTTGGAGGGAAAATTCCTAGCACTTATAAAACTCATTCTTAGGACTTTGGGTGATTCAAAATGACCTTAAGACATAAATGGACCTTAGAAGGTCTCTTCACATACATTTTCATTTCAAGAGTTGACCAACTTTGACACCTATTTACAATAACATAAAATTGATGTCTTCTTTGTTTGATGCTCTTGAATCACTTTAGAATTACCAAGACACTAGTAACATTACAACAACACTTATATTGGTGGCACATTTGCACATATTTTGAGTACTACATAAGTCTTGCATTACATCTTGCATTTCCAAACCCACGAACATGAAAATAGTATTTTACACACCTCTATCAGTTCTTTCCAAGCCATGGGAATCCATTAGCATAGATTTCATGACTGGACTACCTATTATAAAACACCAGAATGACTCTATGCTTGTTTTATTGGTAAGTATGTATAATATGGCCATCATGGTTGCCTATAGGAAGAGCATCGATGTTTTATAAACCATGTGCCACTTCAATCATCTGTGGGTTCATTTTATATTGCCAACATGTATTATTTTTTACTGTGTCCCCTAATTTCTCGTCTATTTTTATCAAGATTTATGGGACATATGGATAAATAATTGTATTTTTTCAATGCATTCATCCCTAGGCAGATGGAAAAATGGAATTTTTTAACCCCACACTTGTTCATTTTAAGTGCTTATATAATCATGTGTATTTGTGCACTTGGGATAATAACTTGTAATACATTTAACATGCCTATAAGAGAGATTTACATACATCTATGAGGCATTAGCCCATTTTAGACATGTATTGGGTTATAACCAACAATACCCTTGGACATATCCTCCTACACACCATTTGACACATATTCACACACACAAGAACAAGAAAAATAAAAGGCACAAACTTTTATGTGCACATCACACACCACATGAGTTCAAGGTGGGTGATAAGGTTTTGTTATGCCTATAGTAGGCATTTTCACTTGGATTTTCACCTTTTGAGGAGATGGAAAATATCTCCTCATCCAATTGGCACAATGGAAACACCTCTAGGCTTGTGGGTAGCCTAAGGAATGAGGTGAATCTCTAAATAGGGCTAACTCCCGTGATGTACCACTTTGGATCACAACTACAACTACAACTAAACTTTGGGGCTAAAAAGGGAGAGAGATAAATTTAAAAAACTATCCTAAGGGAGGTGATACACCAAATATATTGATGGATTCCAACCATATTCATATTACACTTGAAATCAAGGGACAAACTAAACATACACTTCTCCAATCTTCACCTTCTCACATCAATGTTACATTGTGAGGTTATGGATGAATATGTAAACCTAGGAGAAATATACAAGAGTCCTATCAGGACACTAATGAATTTAATAACTCACTCAATCCTTGAAATTTCATAGAACACTTCACATGCCCTACAAGAAGAAGCTTTCTAACTACAAATAGATGGTAGAATGAAATAACATGCTAAGGAATCCATAGTCTTCACTTATGTAAAATCAAACATTTCAAATTAACATAATAAGAATAGTCATGAAGGAGGTAAACATAAAAATAATAATAATAGTTATGAATGAGGTAAGCATAAGTATTCTTATTGATCAAAAGGTATACAAATGAGCAGGTCATCACCATATTTAGGTGGAGTATAGATTATAATGCCAAAATGGCCAGTTCTTATAGAACTTGAGAGAGAGAGGAGAAAAGAGAAGTCCAAGGGTCAAAATGACACTCATAAATCTGTTCCAAGGAGTTAAATTTGTATTTTAATAGGGTATGGGATGAACCATACAAGGACAATAAGTACAAATGTCAATTCAAGTCATCAAACTCTTGCAAAGTGGCATGAAAACTCCTTGACTAGATCAAAATAATTACCTTCATGATTGACCCTATTTGAACACCTAATTAATAATTAGGACCAGGAATGATTATTGGGAATAAGTTTAAGGACATCACACATTCCTATCCATGCATTGGTTGTAGGCCTAGTCCTCTAGAAACATTTAGAAGTGAGAAATCATCATCTACTATTAAGAAAACTCTATTTTCATGCACCCTACACACTTAGCTTCAAAAAATTCATCAATTAATCATGAAAATACATGGGATGGAGTGGAATTTTTTTTTAAATACCCTCCATGACCTTAAAATAATTAGGGGCACCTTAAAATCACTTTCCTCAGAGTTTTCACACTTCTCACTAGCTTAACCAATATGCTAGTTTTGACTAGTTGAGATGAGAACTCCTATTAAGGTACTTAGGAGTTATTAAAATTAATTAAATTAATATGGGAATTTATCACAAGTATTAATATTTCTCCCAAAGTTGGTTTCATCTTTAGAATCCTCTTAGAACCTGCATAACACAAAAAATGGTAAAAAAATACCCTATTTTTTACATGTTTGTATAGATTTTGTACAACCAAAAAGCATGTGAGGGAACCTGAGTAATTCCTCTACAAGTTCCAATAGTTTTCATGATAAAAATGTGCCATTATATTATATTCCTAGATCCATTTCCCCATATTGGTCCTTGCAAGGGTTTTGGAGGGTTTTAGACCTAAGTGACCTCTTAAGGTTTGTTCATAAAATTATGACATTGGAGTTGTAGAAAAATCTCATAAGAGTGATATTCAAGGACCCTATTAACATATCCACACACCTTTATAATCCATACACATCCTCAAAAAATATATGAGCATTTGAACATCCTCTACCAAGCTCTTTTCCCCATTTGCACAGGCTTAACATTGGTTCAAGGTCAAACAATGGCCTTCCTTAGTTTTCCTTGAAAATTAAAATATTTGAAACCTCTATTTTAACCCAAATAACATGCTATAGTAGGTGTAAAATCATATCTAAGGCTAGAATTGAATTTGACCTTGTATTTGAAAACTAGACCTAACCATGTCAAATAGGCCTAAGTGTCCTTGAAGATTAAAATGTATTTCCTAATTATTCCCCTACTTCCCAATGGATGAAACACATCTGATGTGGTCCCACAAACATGTTTACATATGATATAAATATTCCCCACAATTATAAATGAAAATGATCCATTGTTTGGGCTCTAGGCCAAAACCCTACCCTTAGGCCTAACTGCATTTTTGAGGTTCCAGAGCACCCTGTATGGTTTCAATCTCCTTTGCATGATTTCCCATGTTTTATTGGATTTAGTTTAGGTTAATAAACCTTATTTAAAATTTAAAACATCTCTTTAATATTCCTTTTGTCACCTTTTCCCAAAATTACCAATTAGTGCACCTTGGGAAGTGCCCTCTATCTAAGACAAAATAGAGAGAACTTACCCTATTTTTCATACAATGGTGGCTGATATATAATCTTCCTAAAGTCTCAAATATTCCTTCTAAAAAATTTGGGCCTTTGGTTAGGTTGCATTTCCTCTCAAATACACTAGGAACTCAAGACAAACCTCTAAGTAATGGACTATGTATATCACAGTCAGAATTGATTATGTATTGCCCTTTGACACCCTTTTATCTACATATTTTGTGTTAAAGAGAAAATTTTAAATTCATAAATATAATTCTTTATATTTTTTAAACTTCTTTATAATTCTAACTTATCTTATACCCCTGATATTTCCTTACTCAGTTAAAACTAAGTTTCAACTGTGACTGTGCTAACCTCCAAACATCACATGTGGGTATATATGCATGAATTAACCTTGATAAATGGTGTTATAAGACCCTTTACATGTTTTATCTTCTTCAAATAATCAATCATCCTTCTATATATGCTTCCTACACCTTGCATTACATCTCTACTCACAGTCCTTCTTAGTCCACACAGTTGACTATAGGTGCATATAGAAGGTCTAAGAGATATGTGTATGCCTTATTTCATTACCAAGGGTTTATATAGGTAATAAGGACCCTGATAGAAGTGTTCCAATTTCACTTCATCATCCCAACTTTCTTGTATCCTTAATACACACTTGGGACTCAACTAACTAGGCTTTCTTTGCCCTGATCATGAAAACCGTGCCTTTGGAACCCTACATGTAAGTGAATATTTGTGAATTATGCCTTGAAAGCATGTATTATGACCTATTTAGATATTTAAAACTCATTTTATATGTTTTTGGACATTTTCATCTATTTTTGGGTGGATTTTTTGTCAATAAACTTAACCCTTCTATTCTTTACCCTTCACTGCCATTATAGTTGGTTGTAAGTGCTCATGTTCAAATGAGGGATATTTTAAGGTGATTATATAATCAAGTCTTGACACTCAAAACTATAATTTATGGTTTCCATTTTCAACAATTCTCAAACTATGCTTTAAGTCTCATGAAAAAAAAATCCTTTCAAAATTTCATCTATGGTTGTTTGTAGGTGCTCACCAGGCCATTTGTACAGACTGAAGTGTTCATGAGAAGCAAAAAAAAACATATCTTCCTCCCTCAAAGATATTGGTTCCATGAATTTTCATTTGAATCATTTAAAATCATCCTATTATGAGTAATATTCTAATTTTAAATTTTGATTTAATAAGGTCTCATTTAGATCAAAACCTTGTAGATTTCACTGTTTGTTTCTAGTGTCTAAATGGCAACTTTTAGGACCTCCAATAACCAATCTCTATTGATCATCCTCCATTAAAACTCTAAAAGATCATTTTCGTATATGGAGGATACAATATTAAATAATTATGGGGCATTTAAATTCCTTGAAACTATGTTTCATGCTATCTCTAAAACCCATAGGACCTTTATTTTCTCAATTTAGGGCCTACGTTCCTAAACATAGTGATTACCTCTTCACAAGTGAACTACATTGGTATTTTCCATCTTGATACTTCTAGCATAGTTTTAAATGGTCAATGTTTCATGATTAACCTTAAGGAGAAATTTAAAATTCATTCCAAAACTTCAAAACAACTCCCCAACTCTCTGTGGTACCACATGTAGGTGGTCATTCTACAGTACAGGCAGATTTAGCCTAGGAAGTGGTCATGGAATGAAAAATATGCATTATCATGTCTTGACTTTATTGGTCCAAGGTATTTATCAAGATTCAAAAATATAATCCTTATGCTTTAAAGGCTATACACCACTACTAAATCTCTCATCATAGCATGATGTCATCAATAAAGGGTGCATATGCATGGTGAACTGTATATGGGCAATGAGGATGAATTAGTCTAAGTGTTGATAGAATTTGCCTTATAAATCAAGTGGGTTATCTTCAATGGTGTTTAAATTAAATCTCAGGATTATTCAAACTCAATACTATCCTTTACACTTCCCTTTCAATGTTGAGAAACCTCCATGAAAGCACCTGAAAGTGTACTTTTCTGTCACATGATTGTATGGCACTCAAAAAATGCATTTTCATGGAGACTTATTTGGAGAGATAACTTGAGATAACATGAGATCAAAAATCAAATTGTAAACATGATATTGGACTTATCAAACCCCCATTGAGACATTATCAAAACATGAAATCATGAACATGATGAAAAATGGGCTGGTGGTCCCAAATAAGACTAGTCTACAAACCCAAGATGATTTTCCCATCAAATCAACTTAAAAATAAGAATGGAAATCATTATAGGAGAGATTAAAAATCATCTAGAACCAATATTATCAATATTATTGTATAGATATTCTCAAACCAATGCAAAACTTGTAGGGTACATAGATTAGCAGGCAAATTTGAAAGGTCAACTTCATGAGGATGGTTCATGAAGCACAGGCCACCATTTTTCAAAATACTTATATGGAAATATATATATATAAAATTTTAAAACAACCTTCCAAAATAATTTGTCCTAAAACTTCCTGAGCTATCTGTAACAAGCAAAAACCTGAAAGTCACTTATGCTTGCCAAAAAGGGTGAAAAGGGACTAGAATGATTTTGAGTAATAAATGGCACTTCCAAATCAAATAAAATGTTTAAATGAGCTTGAGGAAGTTTAATAGGCATTTTTTATCCTTTTTTCATGTGTCACACTTCCCAAGGAGCTGTACAAGTGCTAAAATCTCTTTTTTCCCCAAGAAAACTACACTTTTAACTAAAGAACTTGCCACTTTTTAGTTATTTCAATTAATTAAAATCTATAAAGACACATGGGACTTTAAATCATGTTTTAGAATCTTCACACTTCCAAATAAATCTATACAACTTATTAAATGCACCCTTTTTGACCTCAAAATGACCCAAAAATGATATAAGGACTAAAATAACTAATGTCCAAGGCTAGTACAACATTAACTGACATTAAATAACCTATAAAACACTTTTTCACATCTATATTATACCCCTAAAATGCCTAAAATTCATATTTTTACCTAGGGGTGCCCCAATTTGACTGAAAGGTCAAATTTGGTCAACAAATTGGTAACTCATAGGGGTAGTATGCATGTTATACTAACTAGACTAGTAGCCTTATCAATCCATTGGGCTTAGGGATTCATATGAATTTTGAGACAAATAAGGAAACCTTTGACCATTGATCGTCAATACAAGACCGCTAATTATCTCAACCACATAAAGCAAAGGACATACACAAAACAAGACAACAAACTAACAACACACACACACACACACACACACACACACACACACACACACACACACACATGTGCTTAAGGAACTTAGGGGAATTAGAAAAAAACCTTTTATATACAAATAAAAATCAATCATACCTCCCTTTCCATGATCAAATGGAAAGTTAATTGAATCTCCTTCTTCATGAGATGGATGAGGGTGCCAAGCATGTTGCTCTTTAGATTGAACACTTGATAGATCAGACCTATTTATTTGCACCTCAATTACAATGTTCTCAAGTGAACTATCTTCAAATAGATCTGAAATTCAAAAATATTCCTCTGACCTTGTACACATACCTCATGTTGTTTCCCACTTTCTTTCTCATGGTCAACTTTCATCTTCTTTGTAGGCATTGTCTCAAAAAGAATGATTTCTTGTTCTTTGAAATATTGAGGCCAATAGAGGTTTGTTTTGACCTCCAAATTTTGATGTGGAATTTTATCTTGATCACCTATGACATGTTGGACAATGTCATCTTGTTTACCATCACTTATAACCAGCTTTAAAGGAGTTGTAGAACCTTTGAGAGATTCAAACTCTTTGAAAATGTCTTCAAATTTTTGCCGCAAGTCATCATATTTACTTTGAGGCATCATGAAGGGGAAAAATAAGAGAGACTCCATCTTATTTATATTCTAATAGGGCCTCTTCTAAGATTTTTTCTTCAACACAAGGAACGTATTCTTCATCATCAACCAAACAAGGAGATTCAACACAAGAACTCACCTCTTCTTCAGCACTTAAAACCTCTTGAGGGTTTTCAAATTTCACCTCAAATATCATAATTTGATATTGTTTATCAAGGGATATAATATATTTTATCTCCTTCTTAGTGATGCCAAGACTATGTATCTTGAAATCCAATGAACTAGCCCAATAAGGCTACCAAGGAGTTGCACTTTCTTCAAGTAAGAAATCTAAATTTTCCACAACCAATTTCTCTTCTTGAGTTTGTCACACCATAGGTCCATCAAGGCAAATGGTGATGAGATGAGGACAAAAGGAACTATTTTGTGGAGGTGGAACATAGGGCTCAAAATTAGATTGAGAATGCAAAGTTGGGGATTCTTTTGGGAGCTCTTGAGGAATGAGAGGTAGACATTGGGTTAAAACAGCTTGATTTTCTTCCTTCCATTTGAAAACCACTTCGTTCACATCTGATTTTTATTAATGAATCTCTTGAAGAAGGGTGGATGGGGTGTGTTTAGGCATATGATCTTCTTTTAGGTCTAAACCTTCCATCACACCTTGACTTAGCAATCTCATCTTTGACTCTAACTCTTCAATTTGCTTGGCTAGGTTTTCTTGGAAAAGTCTCTCTTGAATTTAATAGGAATCATCATGATCATAAATAATACATGAGGGTTTCAATGGAACACAAGAAGTTTCTTGGGGAATAGAGAGTAATTTTCAAAGGATCAGCTTCATTCATAACTTCACACGCTTTATCAACCAAACGTATATCTTCTTTCTTCCCCCATGACTCCACTATCTTAATCCAGCTTAAGATGTTAGGATTAGATGTATTTAATTGAGGAAGGGTGGGATGGGTTTGTATAGGATCAAGATCCTTCTTAACTTCATACTCTTTGTTAAGACTTTTCTCCTCTTTCCTTCCCCATGACTCCACTATCTTGTTCCAGCTTAGAGTATTGGAATTATGAGTCTCTTTTTGAGGTGATGGGGATGCAATATGAGAGATAAATGAGGGCTTGAACTCCACTTCCTTTTCTGCCAACATGGACTATTGCATATGCATATTAGCCAACTCAATTTACCTATCAAGATTAGCTTCAAAAACAAGGTTCCTCCTTTTAACTCTCTCTTCTAGCTGATTGGGAAAAGGATGACTTTGGTATCCTTGATTGGGATCATGAGTAGGAATCAAATATGGCTGATAGGAAACTTGGGGGAGTGGATATGAAGGCTCATAGGTATGGTGAGGTTGCCTTTTATGAACTCCTAGCCTATCCTCTAAAGAAGAAACTATGCCACTCACATCAAGCATCTCAGTTGTGAGTCTTTGCCTATTGGCTCTCTCAATAGGTACCCACTCTCTCTTAACCAATTCTAATGCATCTCTCACCTTATGAATAATATGACTAGGAATATCTATACCACATCCCCTTTGTGTGTCAAGATCTAACATATACTTCTCATACCCAAAAAGTGTTTGTTTGAAGGTGGAAATGGATTAACCTAAGAAGTGGTTAGGCTAAAAAAAAAAAGAAAGACATTGAGAAGGCTAGCTATAAGACTAATATACTTCATGACAATGCTTGTACACTTCATGACAAGGATGATTAAATACTTGTTCATATTTATAGGGAATGGCACAAGCTTGAAAATTCTCACCAACTTATGTAAAATAGTGTTCAACAACAAAATTAGCCGTGAAACTTCATTGAAAGCAAGAGCACAAAGGAAAATATTACTAGTAATATTTGAAGGATAACTTGGACTGCTTGACCAGCTAATATATCTTTGAAGTCACCATTAATGCTTTGATAGATGCATCTAAAGGTTGATTATTAAGAAACAACATAAAAAATCTCTCAACTTATTGGATCAAGAGTCCCACTAGGCATGCCAAAAACAATTTTCACTTGGATTTTCACCCTTTGAGGATATGGTAAAGATCTCCTCATCCAAGTGGAATAATGGAAACACCTCTCGGCTTGTAGGTAGCCTAAAGAATGAAGTGAATCTCTAGATAGGGCTAGCTCCCTTGATGTACCACTTTGGATCATAACTACAACTAAAATATGGGGTTAAAAAGGGAGAGAGATAACTAAAAACAAACTATATTAAGGGAGGTGATACACCAAATATATTTATGACTTCCATCCATATACATATTACACTTAAAATCAAGGGATAAACTGAACATACACTTCTCCAATCTTCACCTTCTCACATCAATGTTACATTATGAGATTATGGATGAATGTGCAAAGATAGGAAGACTAAGGCCTATGATGGCACTAATGAATAAACTAACTCATTCAATCCTTGACATATCCTAGACACTTCACATGCCCTACAAGAAGAAGCTTTCTAACTACAAATATATGGTAGAATGAAATAACATGCTAAGGAATCCATAGTCTTCACTTCTGAAAAATCAAACATTTAAAATGAAAACACTAATAAAAACTATGGAGGAGGTAAAAATAAGTAGTAGTAGTAGTAGTAGTAGTAGTAGTAGTAGTAGTGATCAAAAGGTATACAAATGAGTAGGGTTTTGCCATACTCAAGTGGAGCATAGATTACAATGCCAAAATGGCTAGTTCTTATAAAACTTGAGAGAGAGAGAGAGGAGAAAAGATAATTCTAAGGGTCAAAAGGACACTTTTTAAGATAATTAAAAGAGTTAATTTTTCATGTTAAGAGGGCATGGGATGAACCATGAAAGTCTAATAAGTACAAATGTCAATTCAAGTCATCAAACTCTTACAAAATGGCATGAAAACTCCTTGACTGGCTCAGAAAAACTACCTTCATGATTGACCCTAATTGAATTCATCATAATTGATTAGGACAAATTATAATTATTGGTATTAATTATAAATACATCAAAAATTCCTCTTTATGCATTGGTTGTAATCTTATTTTGCTAGAAACATCTAGAAGTAAGTAATCATCATTTGTTGTCTAGAAAACTCTCTTTTCAAGTACCTTGCACACTTATCTTCCAAAAAGGAATAAATTAATCATGAAAATAAATGGGATGGAGTGGATGAAAATTTTCAAGACTCTTCATGTCCTTATAAGTGTTAGGGGAACCTTAAAATCACTTTCTTTAGAGTTTTCACACTTCTCACTAGCTTGTCCAATATGCTAGTTTTGACTAGCTAAGATTAGAGCTCCTATTGAGGCACTTAGGAGTTATTAAAAGGAATTAAATGAATATTTTAAGTTATCACAAGTCTTAATATTTATCCCAAAGTTAGTTTCATCTTCAGACTCCTAGAAATTTCATGACACAAAAATGGTCAAAAATACCTTGTTTCTGACATGTCTATACAGATACCATACAACCAAAAAGTATGTGAGGGAGCTTGAGTGAGTATTATGCAATTTAAAATAATTTTAATGATCAAAATATTCCATTATATTAGCTTTATATATCCATTTCTCTAGACTAGTCCTTGCAAGGGTTTTGGAGGGTTTTAGGCCGATTTGACCTTTTAAGGTTCATTCATAAAATTTTGACATTATAATTGTAGATAAATATCATAATAGTGTCTTCAAGGACCCTATTAACATCTTAAAACACCTTAATCATCCATGCACAGCCTCCAAAAAGATATGAGCATTTGAACATCCTCTATCAAGTTCTTTTCCCCATTTACATAGGCTTAGCATTAGTTCAAGGTCCAAAAATGGCCTTCCTTGGTTTTCCTTGCACTTTAAAAGATTTTAAACCTTTGTATTAACCCCAATAACATGCTAAAATAGGTGGAAAATCATATATAAGGCTAAAATTGAATTTGACTTTGCATTTAAAAACTAGACCTAACCATGTCAAATAGGTCTGAGTGTCCTTAAAGATTAAAATAGCTTTCCTGATGATTCCCATACTTCACAATGGCTTAAAGACATCTGATGTGGTCCCAAAAACATGTTTCCATATGCTATAAATCTTCCCCATAGTTAGAAATGAAAATTATCCATTGTTTGGGCTCTAGGACAAAACCCTACCGTTAGGCCTGACTACATTTTTGAGGTTCCAGAGCACCCTATATGGTTTAATCTTCCTATACATGATTTACCATGTCTTTTTGAATTTAATTCAGCTTACTCAACCTTCTTGAAAATTTTAAACATCTCCTGAAGAGTCCTTTTGTCAGCTTTTCCCAAAACTACCAATCACTGCACCTTGGGAAGTGCCCTCTTTTTGAGACAAAATAGAGGGTACTTACCCTATTTTTTAGACAATGGTGGATGATCGATAGGATTACTCAAGTCTCAAATATGACTTCTACAAAATTTGGGCCATTGGTTAGGTTGCTAGACCTCTAAAATGCATTGGGAACTCAAGACAGACCTCTAAGTAAAGTATTGTATATATAACAGTCAGAATTGACTATGTATTGCCCTTTGACACCCTCTTATTTGCATGATTTTGTGTTATAGATAACACTTTAAATGCATAAATATCATGCTTTATATTTTTTAAACTCCTTTATCATTTTAAATTATCTTATACCCCTGATATTTCCTTACTCAGTCAAAACTGAGTTTTAACTATGATTGTGCTAACCTCCAAACATCACCTGTGGGTATATATGCATGACTTGACCTTGATAAATGGTTTTATAAGACCCCTTCCATGTTTTCTCTTCTTCAACTCATAAATCATCCTTATATATACCCTTCCTACACCTTGCATTACATCTCTGCTCATTGTCCTTCTCAGTCTACACAATTGACTGTAGGTGCATATAGAAGGTCTACGAGATCAATGTAGGCCTTCTATCATTACCAAGGGTTTATATAGGTAATAATTATATTTATGGAATTTTTTAAGGTTCAATTCATTATCCCAACTTTATTTTATCCTTCATACACACTTGAGACTCACCCAACTAGGCTTTCTTTGTCTTGATCATGAAAACCCTACCTTTAGAACCCTACTTGTAAGTGAATATGCAGGAATTAGGCCTTGAAAGCATGAATTATGACCTATTTATATATTTAAAACTCATTTAATAGGTTTTTGGACATTTTCATCTATATTTGGGTTGAGTTTATGTCAAGAAACTTAACCCTTCTGTTCTCTACCATTACAGTTGGTTGTAAGTGCTCATGTTCGAATGAGGGATATTTGAAGGTGATTTTCTAATCAAGTCTTGAAACTCAAACCTCTCCTTTATGGTTTCAATTTTAAATAATTATCAAACTATTCTCTAAGTCTCATGAAACAAATATCCTTTCAAAATTTCATCTATGGCTGACTATAGGTGCTCACCAGGCCATTTGTACGGACTGAAATGTTCATGAAAAGCAAAAAAAAAACATATATTCCTCCCTCAAAGATCTTGGTGCCATGAATTTTCATTTGAAAAATTTTTAATCATCCTCTTAATATTTATATTCTAATTTTCAATTTTGAGTGAAGAAGGTCGCATTTAGATAAAAACCTTGTAGATTTCACTGTTTGTTTCTAGTGTCTAAATGGTAACTTTTGGGACCTCCAAGAACCAATTTATATTACTCATCCTCCCTTCAAAATTTGAAAGATAATTATATTATATGGAGGATAAAATCTTAAATCATTATTGGGCATTGAAATTCCTTGAAATTTCACTTTATGTTATGTCCAAAAACCATAGGACCTCTGTTATCTTAATTTAGGGCCTGCGTTCCTGAACATAGTGATTACCTCTTCATAAGTGAACTACATTGCCATTTTCAATCTTAATACCTCAAAAATGGTATTCCATGGTCAAGGTTTCATTAATAACCTTAAGGATAACTTTATCATTCAATCCAAAACTTAAAAATATCTCCCCAACTCTCTATGGTACCACCTGTAGGGGGTCATTCTACAGTACAGGTAGATTTAGCTTAGGAAGTGGTCATGGAATGAACAATATGCATTGTCATGTCTTGAATTTGGTGGTACAAGGTATTTCTCAAGACTTCCAAATAGAATAATTATGCTTCAAATTCTAAACACCACTACTAAATCTCTCAGCATAGCATGATGTCATCAATAAAGGTTGCAAATGCATGGTGAACTGTATATGGGCAGTGAGGATGAATTAGTCTAAGTGTTGAGGGAATTTGCCTTCTCAATCAAGTGGGTTATCTTAAATGGTGTTGAAATGAAATATAAAGATGATTAAAACTCAATACAAGCCTCTACACTTCCCTTTCAATGTTGAGAAACCTCCATGAAAGCACTTGAAAGTATACTTTTATGTCACATGACTATGTGGCACTCAAAAATTGCATTTTCATGGAGATTGATTTAGAGAGAGATATTGAGATAACATGAGATCAAAAATCACATTGGAAACATTATATTTTATTTATAACAACCCCTTGGATACATTATCAAAGCATGAAATCCTAAACATGGTGAAAAATGGGCATGTGGTCCCACATAAGATCAGTCTGCAAACCTAAGATGATTTGCCCATAAAATAAACTTGAAACTTGAAACTAAGAATGGAAATAATTATAGGAAATACTCAACATCCTTTGGAACCAATATTAGCAAGATTATTGTGCAGATATTTTGAACCAAGGCAAAACCTATAGGGTACATAGATTAGCAAGCAAATTTAAAAGGTCAACTTCATGAGGATGGTTCATGAAGCATAGGCCACCATTTATCAAACTGCATTATTTAAATTAAGGCATATGAGTTTAGAACAACCTTCCAAAATTATTTATCCTAAAACTTCATGAACTTTTCATAACAAGCAAAAACCTAAAAGTCACTTCTACTTGCCAAGAACGGTGAAAAGAGAGTAGAATGATTTTGAGAAAGAAATGGCACTCATAGATCAACCAAATGTGTAACTAAGATTTAATAATATGAATAGTCATTATGTGATCCTTTTCCATGTGTCACACTTCCCAAGGATCCATACAAGTGCTAAAATCTCCTTTTTTCCCAAGAAAACTACACTTTTAACTGAAGAACCTGCCACTTTTTAGTTATGTCAATTAATTAAGACCTCTGAAGACACATGGGATGTGACATCACATTTTATAACCTTCACACTTCCCATTAAATCCGTATAAATCATTAAATTCACCCTTTTTGACCTCAATCAAAATGACCCAAAAATGATATAAGTACGAAAATAACTAATGACCAAGGCTGGTATAACATTAAGTGAAATTAATTAACCTATAAAACACATTATCAAATCTATATTAGACCCCTAAAATGCTTTAAAATCATTTTTTTACCTAGGGGTGCCCCAATTTGACCTAAAGGTCAAATTTAGTCAACAGTTAGAACACTTCAAGGTTCCACACTATTAAGATCAATCCTTTACACTATGGTCCAAACACCATCCTTCATACAACTTGAGAGAACAGATTTATTTTAGACATACCATAGTAGTCGAATTTGCATCTGGTATTCAATGTCAAAATTTTGAAGCCATATTACCTTCCTTTTCTTAATCCACTAGCAGCATAACATCCTTCAAATTTGGATCCTGAGCATGCCAATCAAGTGCCAAACGATTATATTATTGAAGTGAAAACTATATGCACCTATCAAGACACACATCAATTGTTCCAAATGGTTAAAGCATAGTAATATGCTAATTATAATAAGTGTTTCAACCTATAGAAATTATAGGTTCAATTCTTAAAGTTGAACAAAGGTATAATAGGGACCATTTCTCTTTAAGAAGGGTAAATCATCCATGTGTAGCTTCCCTGTAAGTCAGTGCACTTCTCAATTTGACTTTGGATCTCATGTGTGCACAACACCTAGTAATTTGCATATAAGCTCCCATTGTATGCACACATTGTTTTTTAAATTTATCAATTACCAATGCTTTCTCTCTTAAAGTAACCTATCACGTCTCAATCTCTTTGAGTTCACACCTTAAAGGGTATGCTGGGAAAGGGGTGGGAAGACCATTGGTACTTCTCAATATTGTTTCTACCTATACCACCACCTAAAATCAGCATAAGTCCCTCTTATAATTTTCCCTAAGCTTTGACATATCCCTTACATGTTCGTCCAAGCAAATCACCACCTCAAAAAGCAACTACCTAAGCCAAACATCTTTTCCCATCCTCCAAACATAGTCAAATGATTTGACCCTATTATATTAATTGAGCATGTTACGGGACCAAGTTGACCCAGTTGACTTAGTCTGAGACCTAACTGCTTTATTTCCTAAATAACTAGGTCGATTCGATAACTGTGTCAGTTAAAACTATGGAAGGGTTTAGGGTTAGATTCAGTTATATATATACATATTTTACCCCATTTATAATATAAATAGATATAATCATTCATTTTGTGCATCTTTATCTTCTTATCCACCATTCTACTTGAGGAGTCATTGCTTAGGGTTCATACTTCCTTTAAAGAGAAGAATCTTGTCTTGTGGGAAAAGTCTTTTGGATGCATAGGAGAAGTCTTGTAACGTAGATCTGACCTATATTTTTTATCTTTATGAATGATAACAACCTCTTGCAAAGCACCATGGGCTAAGGGAGAGATTGAGGCTTAGTGGGTTTGTCTTCAAGGTAAGTATTCATAAATATTACTCTTCTTTTATAAGTAGATAGATTTGCATGTTTTGGATTATGAATGTATTTATCTCTCCATGCTTAGGATCATCTATACATTGACTTGAGTAGATTTATTCTTCGCATGTTTACTTTTATGTTTATTATCCCTATTTATGCCATAATCTTTGGTGAGCACTAGATTAGATTTAGTTTAGTTTGTTAGAAACCATATGACCTAGCTAGGGTTATTGTGTGTTATTGCTTGACTAGAGGCTTTAGAACCCTCTCTAGTGATATTATATGGTAAGATACCCCTTAGTTAGGTCTAGTAAATCCATATTGATCATGACCCTAATTGTCTAAATATACCAACAAGTAGAATGAATAGTTTGATTTATCTTCTTCGAGATAGGATTGATTTATATATCAACTTCACTTTCCCTTGTAATATATTCTGGTAAACCCAACGTGAACTAAAACTTGTAGGTTTTCTTTCATGTTTTCATTTATATTTATTTCTTATTTAAATCATTTTATATCACTATTATTTTATATCACTAGATTAAATATATCGACTTGGTCTAACATTTTTTGCATAGGTTTAACATAGTCGATATGATCAACTCTATTTAGCTTTGTGCATGTCATATTAAACTACAGGTATCTTGATCAATCCAATAAACTCAGTTCACTTTTTCACATACAAGTTTTTAGACTCATTCAACTCAGTTGACTCTGTTAGAAGGTTAAAATTATTCATTTCGATGACACAAAAAATAAAAATATCAATTTATCATCATTAAAATTATCAGGTTCATTCTCACCAACTAGGTCATTTATTTTCTTCATTACAATCCTTTTTTCTAACCCTATAGTAAACTAAGTTGACTGGATCAACTTAGTTTTGTAGCTTATTCTTGTCAAAGAGACTCAATTGACACATTCAATTGTGTTTTTTTGGCTTTTCTTCAACAGATAGAATCGATCAAGTTGATTTTATTTTGTAATTTCTGCATACTAGGTTAACCCAATCGACCTAGTACTCTTCAAGCAATGGAATTAACTCATATTTCTAGTGATTAATTCATCTTTCATTTTGCTACTTGCTTGCTTAAAGTAGCACACATAGTCTAATTGGTAAGGTTCAATTTATCAATTTAGTCACATTGCTTTTATTTTATTCACACACTTACAAACCACCAAATATCAAAAAGCATTAAATAAATTCTACCCAAGGTCTACCTACTTGGATTCAATCACCAAGGTGGAAGCTATCTTAGGTTTTTGGTTAAGAATAAATACATGGTTTATGGTATATATTGTCAAATCACCTAACACCCTTATCACTATGGTATTATGAAGTGAGGGGGTAGGCCCCAATACCAAGCCACTACCATCACCAATACAAATCGCTTTCAGTGTTAACAAATTGAAACCATCTTTAGCTTACCTCTTTCTAGTTCCCTTATAAAGCCAAATTCCCTATAACATTTATCTCTAAAGCTGTTTAGGAATGACCACATAGATTCATATTTATATTTTTTATTGTTACTTTCTCTTTTTCAATTGTCTATTGCATTATAGAACTTGTCTTATCCAACGTTGGTACAAGCTATATGTTTTGTGCCACAACTATATCAATTGGGTTGACCTAGTTGCTTATGTGTTTGTTTCCATTTCTCTACTAATTAACACTATATCATCCAGATCCATAACAACTTGTATTTACCCTCAAAACACATTCAACCCACTTGATTGTGTCTCCCACAATTTTTGTTTCCACATAACATAGTCATTTTGTTCAACCTAATATCTCACAAGTTGGTATTTTTACCTTTCTATAGGACAATCATCTTGTTTGACTCAGTCTCTCAGGAGCTAGTGTTTTTACCTTTCCACAAAACATAGTCATTATGTCTAACCCAGTCTCTCACATGCTAGTTTTTTTACCATTCTACAAAACACAGTTGACCTATTTCACTATGTCTCTTGTAGCCTATCTTGCTTATTTTCTTACAGAATAATGTTGACTAGTTTGACCTAGTATCATACTAGTTTATCCTCATTTATAATAAGTGTTTAGCTTCCCTCCCTTATCATGAATTTGTTATTTGATAATAATATAAAATTGAATCAAACAAACATGATGAGTTTCACTAATCCCAGTAGGTTTCCTAAAACACATTTGGTGCTACCTACCACGGATCAAATAAATGTCCATGTTACCAACCGCACTACTAACTATGGTACTCTTCCTTATTCTTCCATGGAACTTAACCACTTGTTTTCACTAGAAGATGAATGTGACCTTGATTACATAGTTGAAATAATATTTTTCATCAACAAAAATACTCAACATAGAGGTGAGGATCCTATAGTCATCTATAACCTCATGATGGGACCTCATATAGGAGAACCCCATTCACCTTCACCTAGGTTTTCCTAAGAATTTAGGGCAAGACATTTATTTTCATCTCCATATTTCCTCTCTATCATGTCTCCTTCTCACACTATGACACCATCCTCCATGTATTCTTCTATCTCCATTCCAAGTATTTCCATAAATATGACAGGTTCAACCTTTAGTGGGGCACTTCAAAATACCCACACACATACCTATGCTACTAGTGCATTTTATGCTACTAATGCTTCTTATGCCACTAGTGCATCCCATGCTACTAGTACATCTCATGGTACTAGTGCTTCCTATGCCACTAGTGTGGTGCATGCCACTACTTCATATCATACTCATAGTGCATCTCAAGATATTAATACCTCACATAACACTAATGCATCAAATGTTAATTCTATTAGCCAAAATAGTGCTCAAACCAATCAAATTTTATTGAAAACTCTTAATCAAATGCATACATTCCAAATCAATAATGCGAATAAAATGATGTGAATGCAAAATCACATATTACATATCCAAAACCAACCCCACCATGCTCAATGGGGAGTGAACAATCATGAATAACAAAACTACAAGCTTACAAATGAATTAATTTTCACCCTATTTATATTTACAATTTAAAATTCTTTAATTATCAATTATTTTCCACCAGATTCTATTTTTCATTCCTAATTTTGTTGCTACTAGCTCTTTTTTTAAATCAAAATGTGTTTTGGAACCATGATGTCGTATAGAATTTATATATATATTACATGTATATATTTCAAAAAAAATTAATTTTCACTTATTTTATAGGTTTGCCTAATGTTCCATACATTGGACAACTCTGCTCTTCTCTCACTTCATCTATATTCTACAAAACTAAGGTAAATAAAGGTATGTATTTTTCAATTATATCCTTTCATTTATATATTTTACTTTGTACCATAATTTACTTATCTCAACATTCTATGTTTTTATGTTCTTTTCTTGAAGCACCACCCCCATGTTACAATTGCATGACATGTGATGAGTTTTGATTGAGGCATATGTATACACATAATTTTTTAAAACTTTATCAATTACTGATGCTTTCTCTCTTATAGGAACCTATCAAACCTTAATATCTTTGATTGCATGTCTTAAAGGGTGCACCAAGAAAGGGGTGAGAAGACCATTGGTACTTCACAAGATTGTCGTTCTCTATACCACCATTTAAAATCAACACAAGGCCATCCTATACATTTCCCTAAGCTTTGACACCTCCCTTACACTCTCCTCCAGGATAATCACTACCTCAAATATCCCCTACCTAGGTCAAACCTCTTTTTTCCATCCTCCAAACATAGTTGAATGGGTCAACCCTATTGTAGGAATTGAGCATGTTACAGGATTAAGTCAGCCCAGTTAACTTAGTTTGGGACCTAACTACACTATTTCCTAAACAACTAGGTTGACTGGGATGACTATGTTAACTAAAACTTAAGGGTTTATGGTTAGATCGTACTATATATATATATATATATATATATATATATATATATATATATATATATATATATATATATATATATATATATATATATATATTACCCCATTTTTAATAGAGATTGATAGAATCATTCATTTTGTCCATCTTTATCTGATTATCCACCATTCTACTTGAGGGTTCATTGCTTAGGGTTCATCTTTCCTTTGGAGAGAAGAATCATATCTTGTGAGAAAAGTATTTTGAATGCATAAGAGAAGTCTTTTAGCCTAGAGATGACATATATTTATTATCCTTATGAACCACAATATCCTCTTTCAAAGCACCATTGGACAAGGGAGAGATTAAGGCTCAGCGGGGTTATCTTCAAGGTAAGTATTCTTAACTCTTATTCCTCTTTTATAAGTAGATAGCTTTGCATGTATTGGCTTATGATTGTACTGATCTCTCCATGCTTAGGATTACCTCTACATTGAATTGAGTAGAGTTATTATTTACATGTTTACTTTTATGTTTGTTATCCCTATTTGTGCCACAAGCTTTGGTGATCACTAGATTAAATTTACTTTACTTTGTTATAAACCCTAGGACCTATATAGGGTTATTGTGTGGTATTTCTCAACTAGAGGCTATGGAACCCTCTCTAATGATATTTTATGGTAATATAACCCTTAGTTAGGTCTATCGGATCCATATTGGTCATGACATCAATTGTTTAAATGTACCAACAAGTAAAATGGCTAGTTTGATTTATCTTCTCTGAGCTAAGATTGATTTATAAATAAGCTTCACTTTCCCTTATATACACCCAGTACCTCTTTGAGTTATCAAAATGTCTTGTCACTTACTGCACATATGTCTTCTTCTCCACCTATGTGTAGTAAATTTGTATGTAACTCTTTCACTAGCAACATGTGCACAACATCGAAGTTGTGTTGTGGTATCTTTTAACACTATTAAAACACTACATAGAGTGCCACACTAGCTTTTCATGCACATACTCAACATCTATGTGTCAGTAATATATTTCTGAGTGGTTCCCACTACAATTCTCCATATATATGCCACATCATGGAATTTATTAGTGGAACCAAATAGTTGGGATCCTATCACACACCTGCAAGAAGTCCAACCATCACTCGACCAGAAGATAAACCACAACCCTTCTATAACTGTAATCAGTTGTAACCACTTATTATTATTATTATTATTATTATTATTATTATTATTATTATTATAATATAGCATTTTCCTATCCCAGAAGGGCAAAGAGATGAGAGAATACACACATATACTAGAAATGAGTTTTGTAGTATAATTATCTTTCATTAGTGAGAGTGTTTATCCTTTAGGTATATGTTATTTCATTTAGTTCACAAAAAATAGTGATAATGTTTATCCTTTATTATCACAAGAACTAATGTTCCTAGTCTTACTGGATTTTTTACACATATGTACTACCTATAATGCACATTGAATAACACTTGCATTCTTACATATCAAACTTTTGCATACGATTGTGTGTTTTGTTTTTTATTTGCTTAGATCATTTTCTATGCACTCTTATAATTTGTAACTTTATGAAAATTGTAACATTATCCACTACATTATATCTTGCACCCCATGGTGCAGATTATGTTGATGAAAACACAAGTAATTTATGTTATTAAACATGCATGATAAATTTGGTGAGGTTTATAAGGATTCTATCTTCCTAATTGATTTTAAAAAATAGTTGAATAAATATTTTTTTTAATCAATAAAATGAGGGTTGTGGGATCCCTCACCCATGTATTAAAATAAAAAAATCTTCTTACAAGAATATCAGCTATGCATGACAGATTTACTCATAAACCAAGATTAGAAAAAAAAACACTAATGGTTTAATTTTGCTTCCAATAATACATATTCCACAGCTCTTCAAATATATATATATATATATATAGACAACTAAGAAAAAGTAAGAATATATAAACAATGCCCAAAGTCCTTGATAAAATAGCGCAACCATATCGATTTGATATCTTAAATGTGAAGTCAAAAATTACATAAAGTAGAGTTTCAAAAATTTCAAGATTGAATTTACACATCCAAATAGTTGGGGGGGCACCCATATAAATCACAAAAGACTTCAACCTGATAGATCATTTTAAAACTTTTGACCATACCTTTGCCATCAGTAAAAAATTATCTCAAGTAACTATCAAAGAAGCCTTTATAGTAATCTTTTGCATCAAATACCCAACATTTATAACATACAATAGAAACTCAAAAACATAGTGTTAGGTAAATACCAATTTATAAAATTACCCCTTATATGCCCCTAAATAGGACTTTATATCCATTGAAACTCCCCTCCTAATCATCTTCTGCAAAAAAAGATGAAAAGCATCCATCCCCCATTACATTTCATGAACATAGATAACTATGAAAACAAAAGGATCATTTGAGGGATCACTAGTAGGGTTTAAATGTCCCTTAAAAAAAATAAAACACTTCCACTTTTTGGATGCCATCTCCCTATAAGATATACCTATTCCCACCTATTCATGGTCATTAAATCAATAGGAGAGAAACATAATGAGAGATGCTCTATTTAACCCCTCTTCCTTACAACATATGCATTTTAAAGAGAGTGAAGTTCCATACTCCTTAATACCTTTGGTATGTCATTACATCATACAAAAAAACATTAATAAAGCTCCCAATATTGATTTTTAAGTAAATATACAAATAGATCAACTTCCTCCATTTGCTAGCTAAAAATAATTCAACAAATTCTTTGTTAATCTCATTCATTCTAATTAAAACATGAACATATTGATGCATTTTAAAAACATGATATAAACCAAAGTAAGGGTACCATCCTTCCAACGTATTTGATGAATCTCACATTCTTTAACATCTTTCTCGCTTATACCCAAAATGGTATTCTCTTAGACCATAATCTATTCCTCAGTCATATGCTTTTCCTTTGCAATTTCCTTATCTCTTTCTTGAGACATCTCACATGATCTTTGAATTCTATTAATAATATACAAACTTGGTTTATAAAGTTTTTGATAACTCTAAAGTATCCAGTCCATGGAGTTATGTCAATTGGAAGATTGACTTCCTAATCCACAACAATTCCAAAGCCTCCTTGAGTTATGCATTCTTTCTTAAAAATTCACAACATACATGATCCATAATTCCCTAGTGTTTTTAAGTAAGCTCTTCCTTCATATGCATTCTTAATGTTATAAATTAATAAATGTAGTGAGACCCTCCCATTCACCTCCATATTGAATAATGAAAAAATTAGATGTGTATATACTCTTGCATTCACCAAAAGACCATCTACTTGATTACATTATTTGAAACAATGTTATCCAATTGAATTAAATAACCCTATTAAATGCCTAGCTTCACTCGGGATGTTATCCAACTTCTAATTCTAGGGGTTTTCTTTGTTCATTACATTAATTATCACTTGAGAATCTCCTTTTTTTTAATACATTCTTGAAACCTTTGTCTAGAGCAAACTTGATTCCTTTTATCATTGTTGTAGTGTTAGTGTATTTAAATAATTATACACATTTATGTTAATAATAAGATGAACTTTATTAAGTGTAATTATCTATTTATTTTCATATCTCTAAATATAAGTTATTGCATGAGATTTTTCTATAATTGGATTTTTTATTTTGTTTACTCTAATTGCTTCTTGCCTTCTCTAAAAAGGCATGTGATTATTTCAATTAGAAAAGAGAAGTCTTGTATTGTATTCAAACTTTGCTAAAATTCAATTCAATATATTCAAAAAATATCAAAAAGTGGTAGCTTTCTTATCTGCTCTGAATATTGCATTTTTCATGTATGTAGGTATATATGTATGAATATGATAATTTTGTCTAGTTCACAACGATCTTGTTGCACCCATTTCAAGATTTTAGCATGGTATCAAAGCTAGAAAGGCACTTCTTCATCTACATGCAATGATTCATATTTCATGGGTTCATAACTAAGGTGATTTTTTTTAGTTTTTTCAAAAAAAACAATATTTTTTACAAATATGCATGTCTGTAAAACCTATTTCATGCTTCAAAAAAATGTGAGATTTTACTTGGTGGAAACCATTTTTGGGGAGACCCTTGTGATTAGTGTTATTTTGGTATGTATGTATGCATGAATATGACAATTTTGTCTAGTTCACAACAATCTTGGTGCACCCATTCCAAGATTTTAGCATGGTACCAAAGCTAGAAAGGCACTTCTTCATCTACATGCAATGATTCATATTTCATGGGTTCATAACTAAGGTGATTTTTTTTAGTTTTTTCAAAAAAATCAATATTTTTTTCAAATATGCATGTCTGTAAAACCTATTTCATGCTTCAAAAAAATGTGAGATTTTACTTGGTGGAATTTTTTTTGGGAGATCCTTGTGATCAATGTTATTTTGGTATCACAAATCAATTTAATGGTTCACATCAAGTGTGGCAGTATCTTGTAAGTTACAGTTTCTTCTACTTTTTTCCTTAAGTCAAGCTCATTATTTTTGGAAATTTTTGTGCCTTTCCAATTGCAAACCTTTGAAAAAAACTATGCAAATTTTGTTTTCCATTTCCCTTGTTAAGTATCAAAAAAAAAAAAAAACACATTTATGAGCTTTGTTTAGCTAGGTCTACCTTCCATAAAAACTTTCTTCTTCAACCTCTAAAAATTTTTCCTATCACCCATGAAAACTAGCTTTTTGGGCCATTAAACCCCTAATCATTAATTATTTCACTATTATTTTTATCCTCTAAAATTTTTAGGATTCATCATTGAAAAATTGAATTCTTTAGTTTTTATAGTTTTTTCATCTGGAAAAATAGGGAAATTCACCTTGTAGCCTCTGTGAAATAGATCACCTAGGCAATACCTCATCAAAATATGTTTGCAACAATTCTAGGTCACCTATCACCTAGGCAAAATCTCTCTTTGTTATGAGCCATGTAGAACCCATCACCCAAGTAATACCTTTTACCTCCACCCTCAAACGCGTAGCAAGATGTTGTGTAGGAGATACCTTATTTTTGAATTTTCAAAACTTGAAACATGCATAACTTCGTCATACAAACTCTGTTTTGAGTGCCATTATTTTTAAATCATATATTTTTTCATGAAGAATCTAAATCTGGCATTATATTTTACATTGGAGTGGGTATCACCCAATTGAATCTATCAATGTGTTATAATGATAATGATAGCTTGCCAAAACCATAGCTTCTTCATACATATTGTCTAATCCTAAAGTCTAGATTGAGGAATATAAGGTTAAAGGGGTTAGAGATAGCCTAGGGCACAAGGATGGTAGAATATCTCTAAAGAAAGCCAAATAATTACAAAACTCTGATAAAACATATACTAAATTTATTATGTTGAGATATGTTAAAGATAGAAAGTACAACTACACTAGATATTATAATGATAATGAAAATAAGATAGTTGGTTATGATGTTAATATGAATCTAGATATGGAATAGGAAGGGAATAGATAATATCTAAAATATAGATCAATCACTTGATTTTAAAAATTGTACCTTTGTATCCACAGACATTTGCATCGATCTGACACAGTTGTGTTGATGCTTTTTTTGACTTGGATGCAGGTGTCCAATATGAAATACCTATTGAAACTAGATACAACCACCTAGATACATTTGAGTTCTATGTCAGTGTATTCAGATCTGAATCATGGATTGTCACTCCTTATTAAATAGCCAAACCCTAGTTCCTCATCTTCATATTGGTTGTGGGAAAAATGGGTTAGTAGACACATAATGTCGAGCTAACCAAAGACCCCTCTATAAATGAGCATTGTCTACATAGCCAATAATTTGAAAAGGGCCTCAGACTTATGTAGTTCTCCCCTTCATTTTAGCTAATGTGCATATCATGTAATGTGTGATAAGCAAGTACATATAGTGACCTAGATTGTAACTTGGCAAAGGTGGCTTATGGAATGTTCATTTAGTACTTTGGACCTATAGATGTGTTATCATTATGATTAATATGAAAATAAGAGAAAATAGGGAAGTTTTACTCACTTGAGTGCTTGATTGAATACCTTTGGTAAGTTTTCTTCTGAGTAGGTAAGAATTTGCGAGGTGAGGAATGAATGAGGATTGATATATATATATATATATATATATATATATATATATATATATATATATATATATATATATAATCACTTAGGCTAACCATAAGAATGTGTTTCATTTTTAAATTTGATGACTTTAGAGCATTGGACACTTGCATCGATGTAGGTGTCTAATTGGGATGTAAGTGTTTGGGTAGCTATAAAATAAGCACAAGTCTAGAACTTGTAGAGATAAATGATAAGCAGGTTTGTAACATTCTAAGCATGATATAAGGTTTGAGTCATCCAAATAACATTGGTCAAACTAATAGATAAGTAATAGGCACAAAGAGATAGTTAATACGAGACTTTTGGTAGAAGAAAGGGTCTAGAATCTAAAGGCACATACATGATATGTATTTTCCAATTGTACAAGACTAAGGTGTTATATAATTCAAAAATAGTGTCTACACATACTTCATTTTGAGTGCAAGATTTTTGAAAGTGTGTATTTTTCGTAAGATTCATTGTGATGGAGTCTATTTTAGCTCTTGACATATCACCTAGGAGGATATTTTCAAAAAGAATGATTTGAACATCTATTCCCTGAGCTACACTATATTCAATCCCCTATTTTTTTTCTTTTTTTTAGTTAATAAAATTGAGTCAGATTTTTAGGCAATTTTTTGGGTACTATTTCACAATTTTTTTTCTGTACCTTCAAAAAACATGCCTAAATCCCTGATTACTCTCCTAACTCCACACAATTTCCATAATGGAAGGATTTCATGATAGACTAACTAAGTAGAAAAGGTGTGTACAAGGTGATTGCAAGCAAAGAAACAAAAACATTTGAAGAGGTTGGAAAATTGAAATTATTCAGTCATTGTGATGGAACTCCTGGATTGATAAGCATTTCACTTTTATCGGATCTTAAGTTTCATATTCCTAAAATATATACTCTTGATAGCACTTTAAATAATCTTATAGAGTTGTTTGAGAAAATATATCCCATCAAAGGACATAATTTAGAGAATGCTCTCATTTTTTATGATGTAATGAGGGAATCAAGAAGGTCCCATAGCTAGACCAATAAAGCTTCCATCAGCTAGTCTAAAATAGCCATGACCATAACTTTATCATCTATCCACTGCATATTTCTATAGCCTCAATTTAAATGTAAAAAAAGTGGACATTTGATAGGCTGAAATTAAGTGATTGTAACCAGTGAGTGCTTATAGAGTTGTGTTGAATACAAACAGACACAATATCTCCTCAAACATCCAATAATCAAGCACTTGTATCACAAAAATGAATTTTGAAACTGACCATGACACCATATAAGGATTCAAAATCATCCAAAGGTGGTCCATTTAAAATCATTCATTCATATCTCTCTTTCTCAAAGCAATTGACGATTAAGGATCACAAGACATGCACATATTGCAATCAACTAGGTCACACATAATATGTATCCTTCAAGAAGGATATGGATTAGAAAAAGTCAAGAATAGAAGTGAAGAAGAAAAACATCAAGTAGGATGAAGAATAAACTCTTTCTTTGTCTTCTTCAGGTGAAAAAATCATGTTACTTATGTTACGACATGTTCCAAATATAACTTTTCCCTCTCTGTTATAACCAAAATTGTTGCATCATAAGAATGGATTATTGACTTGGGGGCCAATTATATGGCCAAGTAAAAATCTTTATTTTCTACTCTTAGTCATTGTAACACTGAAAAAATATATGTTGGTAATAACACTTCTTTAGATGTTTTGGGGATTAGTAATGTTTAAATAAATAAGGGCCAATTTCATAAGGTCTTATGTATTCCTAAACTTTCAAATAACCTTCTTTTCATTTATCATATTACACACTTAGGAAATGGAAAAATTGGAATTTTTTCCACATGGTGTAGTCAATAAATATTTGAAAGACCATTCAATCATAATAACTTGAAATGATTGTTATTCATCTTGATTTTACAAGTTTGACAACTTTAGGCCTTCACCATCTTCTTTGGTAATTAGCCCAATTCTTATACCTTATTCATTAAACTTCATTCGGACACATTAGATGATGATTTTGAGGGGGGTATACGTTAATAATCCTTCACAAGGTAACCAACAAGTTCATTACCTCCCGCTACTCATAATAAATAATTTCATGGAGCCCATGTTGTATTCATTGTTTGATCTACTCAACATCCGCAATCTTAGACAGTTAATGAGCCAAAGCTTATCACAAAAGGGAATTCCCCAATGGTGCATCATTGTAGAGTGATCAATCCACTTATACATAAATTTGATTGACACAAATGGGCTCACACCTCCTAGTTTATTACAACAAAACATTTATGAGACCATTCTTCGCAACATGTTGTAGGGTTTATCTCTTTATGCTTCACTAATGCTAGGTTTTTGCATTTTAGATCTTTATTCAAGGTCAAAGAAGCAAATTTCAAGGGGATGTTCCAGTG
Organism: Torreya grandis; assembly: GCA_037957365.1. NCBI lineage: Eukaryota > Viridiplantae > Streptophyta > Pinopsida > Cupressales > Taxaceae > Torreya > Torreya grandis. The sequence continues at coordinate 1,151,827 of JARHVA010000010.1, read as the reverse complement.
ATTTCTCCTTCCTTCCCCTTCCTTAATTTTATCTTAAGGGGGGATGTTAGTGTACTAAAATAATTATACACCTTTATATTATTATTAAGATGCACTTTGTTTAGTATAACTATATATTTATTTGCATGTATCTAAATATAGGCTCTTGCATGATATTATGTTGAATTTAGAGCCTTTTTCTTCTCAACCATAATTACCTCTTGCCTTATCTATAAAGGTACAATATTTTTTCAATTAGAAGAGAGAATTTTATATTATATTGGCACTATGCAAAACTTCAGTTCAATATATTCAAAAAATGCAAAAAAGAGGTAGATTTACTACCACCCTAAATATTGTGTTTTCCATGTATGCATGAATGATTTTGAGTGTTATGCCTATTTCATAGTGATCTTTGTGCATCCACTCAAAAAAAGTCATATGTAGCCTCTTCATTATTCATTTCCTTTGGAATTTTTAAAAAAAAAACTTCTATAATCACATATCAAACACCATGCTCCAGCTAGCCTAAAATTATTTTTTAAAGTGCCATAAAAATTAATTTTAACCATTCCTTCTTCTAGAGAAATCCATATTGCTTGCAACCTTTTACTAGGCCTTGTCATTCCTCTCAAATCAGCATTCATAATTGTTCTAATCCACTTTCACAAAATAAATATTTCTATAATACTTAAGCTTTCCTTGTTAATTTTTAGTGAAGCAAAAACATTAGTATAGTCATTTTTTGCATGACCAACAACTTTCCAACATTGATTCTTTTTCTTGAAATTTTTTATTTTTCGTTTTTAGCTAAATATTCTATATGACATTAGCTAGGGTTGCCTACCAAAGTGTACCTAGATTCTTAGACCTGAGTGGCCAAGCACAAAAAGCTTCTTTCATTGTCCTTAGGCAAACCCATACCCGATCACAAGCTTAAATAAAAGACAATTCAAAATATTCCTTGCATATATACCATACAAAAGTAAATTATCAACATATTCATCATCTTCTTTACACAATGAACATCTGAAGTGTCTAAGCATTCCCATTCTTCAAGTGAACTTGAGTCAAAATATTCTATAAATAGGCTAGCAATGCAAATGAGTTAGCTTCAAGAGTGCTAATTATGTTCCATATCAATTTATTTGGCCAATCAGTTCCCTTTATACATCCATTTATAACACATCCATAATAAACCCTAACCTTGTACACTCCAATCTTATTCTCTATTTATTTAAGAATGTCCTCAATAACTTTTAACAAAATTTGTGTATACCTCAAGACCTCAGTCAAAGCCTCTTTTTGGTCATCTATAAATTTATAATAAAAAATGATCTCCATTCCCTTTGCATTTCCCCTTGAAAAATATTTTCAATCTAGTAAGTATTTACCTTTGAACCCCATGCTTTCTCTAGAACCAATTTTGCTTTATCAAAATCCCCTTATCTTATAATACCTAAAAACCTTTCCATAAATCTACTAAAAAATATGCTTTATGTCCATTCCCAATCTCCCAAGTCAAGTTGTTACATAACACTTTTATAGATGAAATAATAAGTTTTAAATATAACATCCATTAGGCAATTGAGCAGTTGTAAAAATTTCCATACTTAAATTCAAATATTTACCTCTCAACATTTTACTCCAATTTTGTTCACTCTCTTCATAAATTCTCCAAACCAATTTAGCTCCTAAAGCTTCATTATGCACATGTAAATATTTTATCCTAATGGCTCTCCTTGGCCCCTTCACCCTACCTCTCCCCAATTGCTTTGGCCTACGCACTTTTGGCCATTGAGCAAGGTGAATTTTCCTTACCTCCAATCTTCTTTGTCAAAGGAAAGATGTAATTATCTTATTCATTCTCTCCATCCTGTTAGACCTTTCAACACTAAAAAATATAAATTGGATTACTTGTAAAACCATTTTTATTATAATCAGATTTATTACTAAGCCTAGTTATTTATCTTCAAGACTACAAGACTTGTGTAAATATTATCAACTAAATATTCCCATATTTTAGCTTTTGTTTCACCTATGAAGAGAGGAAACCATCAATATTTACTTGACAAAAAGCCCATTGCTATACTTAGCATAGATAGAATTATTATTTGTCTTCTTTTTGGATCATTAATGAAATATACTTTTGATTTATCCAAACTCACCTTCTGAGTCGAAGCAACTGTTAGCCAATTTTCATACCCAGTTTTGCATCTTTCTTTGGCTAAGTATAGCTTTCACTTGTTTGTTTTAACTCAACTTGTAAGAGACCAATTGCCTTATCTTCTCTTTTCTTCAGAGCCTTTTGTTTGGCCTTTTCAACGTGCTCCTTCGATCTTTTGCCCAAGTCAGAATTCTTTCAACCTTTTTGTCTCAAACTTTTTGTCTCAGACAAAAATTCTGAAATAATTCTTCCTTGGTTTTTTCCTTTCCTCTCTGATGTGCCCTTTAGAATTTTCTGAAGGGACTCCTTTTCTTCGATGTGCCCTTCAGAATTTTTTCAAATGGCCACTTTTTTTAATTCCAAGTACCCTTCAAAAATTTTGAAGGGCCACTTTTCTTCCAAGTGCCCTTCGAAAAAGTTTCGAAAGGCCACTTTGCATTGAAGTGCCCTTCAAAAAATTTCAAAGGGCCACTTTACCTCTGAGTTGCCCTTCAAAAAAGTTTTGAAGGGCCACTTCCCTTTGAAGTGCCTTTCAAAATTTTTCGAAGGGTCACTTTCCCTTGCAAGTGCCCTTCAAAGAAATTCTAAAGGGTCACTTCCTTCCAAAAGTGCCTTTCAAAATAAATTTGAAGGGTCACTTCCTTCCAAAAGTGCCCTTCAAAATAAATTTGAAGGGTCACTTCCTTCCAAAAGTGCCCATTGAAAAAATTATGAAGGGTCACTTCCTTCCAAAAGTGCCCTTCAGAAAAATTTTGAAGGGTCACTTTCCAAGCCAAAGGATCATTCCCTTCGGAGAAAATGTCCGTGGTAAATTTATTTGGGACAAAAGCCCAAAGACTTAAGGCTTGAAAAACTTGAAGTAGAAGAGTTTGGAGAACTCAAAAATGGCTTGCTAGTGCAAATTGAGATTCTCCAAAGACTTTACTTATAAAATTTTTAAGTCAAGTAGCCAAGAAAGCCTAAAAAGGTCTTGATAGTGCAAATCGGGTTTTCAAGACTACTTAACTTATAAAGCTTGATCCAATGGCTGATCTATGATAGGCAGATCGATGATGCAAATCACTGATCTGGGTCATTCTAAATCGCCAATGGAAATATCAATCAATGAGAACACAGATTCTCAGTAATGCCTCTCCAAGTCAAAAAAAAAATGAAAGGGACTCTTTTCCATGCCATTGCATATATCGACAAGCCAACGAGAAGCGGTCGGGTGCCAAAATAGATTTCTAATAGGTGGCTCCTTTGACAACAACCATTTTAATGCCATCTCCAAATATCTTGATTTGGTTGAGAAACTGTTGGAGAAGCATCTTCAAGAGGGAAAGCCATGGGTGTTTAAGAGGTTGACATGGATCAATCAGAGTGCCCTAATGAGGATCATTGGCAAAGTTAATTACAATTGAAGATGGATACTTCTAATAGAATTGATTCTTCTTCTTGGCACTAAAATATTTCCTCTCTCTTCCTTCTTTCTATATATATCCCCTTAGCTAAAGAAAAAGGAGACCACACAGTGTATGGTGAAGCCCTGCTGTAATGATTCAAGTTCTACCTTTGAGCATTTAGCATAAATTTGTTTCCTTCAATCTTTTTTTGGGTTTTTGGTCTGAGTGTGCATGAGATGTATAGTGGCAGCATCTGATGATTTTCCATCCTTCTTCCCACTTTATCCTTCATACCTGAACAAGAGTTCTTAGTCTAACTGGTCACATAGTGTGTATCTAAGTGTATTGAATTTTTGCATATGTATTACTATCTTAAATTTGCAAAGTTTGCCTTTCAACTCATTTACCTTGTGTCATTTTTATGCATCTCACGTCTGTGTTGAAATATTGTTGTTAGAATATTTAAAGCTTGGAAATGGTTTGTGATTTTGTTATATTATGCACTAGAATTTGACATTCATGTGGAAAATAGTTTTGGTGTATCACCACTCTTAGAATATAATTTCTTTTTCTACAAATTTCTAACTCTTTTCCTTTTAAACAAGCTGGTTTAGCAGATATTGTCTTTCAGAGACATATACAAAGAGCTAGCTCTTTCAATCTAGAGGTCCATTTCCTCCATAGGCATACCCATAGGCCTGGAAATGTTACAACATTGCCCAAATCTAGGAGAGAACTAAACACTCTCTTCTAGGGTGCAAGATTTGGAGACAATAGTTATGGCACGCCGAATGGGACCCCAGTTCCTAGTTATTTACATGTCAAGTTGAATGATGGTCTTGATAGACCTCAGTTTGTAGTCTTAATATAGCATTTGGTGACTCCAAAAGGTGAGAATATTTGGTTATAGATAAAATTTCCCTCATTATACTTCATGGTCCTCACTAGGTCATATAGGACTTCTGATCAAGCCCCTCTAGCTGAAGCTCTTCTTGAAGTACAACACCCTAAACCATTCTCAACACTTAGAGATATTTGGCAAAGAGGTTTTGGAGAAGAAGAAGAAGTTGAGAAAATTAGAGAAATAGGAGATCAAGAGGAAAGAAGAGAAATGGAGAGACAACAACCTTTCCCAGCCTTTAACATAGAAAATATGATTGACCTTCTTGCATACGACCCTATTCCTCCCAATGCTACCAAGAGTCTCCCTGGTTTCAATGGAGAGGGTCCTATTACCCCATCTGAGCATATTAGGGACATCTCAAATTTATATAATTTTCACAATGTCCCTCGAGCCAACATAGCCATTAGATTACTTGTTATGTCTCTAAAAGTCAAATCACTTGACTGGTATAGAACTTTTGAAGGTGGTTGCATTACAAGTTGGGATGGCTTTGGGGAATTGTTGGTGACTACATTTGAGAATAAGAGTGACCACACTTCACTGATCCATCAGCTAAGCATGATAAAGAGAGCTCCTAACGAATCTATGGGGCATTTCAATGAAATATTTCAAAGGACATGGCATAGGTTACTACCTATCATGAGACCTCCTCCAAGCTTTGTGTTCCCCACCTATCTCAAAGGTATTGGTACTAATGTAGTAATGATGTTACAATCTATGAGAGGATTTACTCTGCCTGATGCATATGAGATAGCTATTGAAGCTAAGAATAACTTGATATAGGCTGTAAAGCTACCTCCAAGAGTTTTTATACCCTTGTTATCTCATAATTCAGTGGAAACTCCAAGCGTAGCACAACTTCCTAACATCAATTCTAAGCCAAAATCCTTTCCCAAGAAAGTAGATGGTGATGTGGACAAAGATGAAGAAATCCAATCATTACAAGCTCAGCTCAAGCAAGCTCAGTTATAGACAAGTGCTCCACTTAACCATCAATACTATCCTCAATAAGGATAAAGAGCTCCACCAAAATATAACTACCAAGGAAGAGGACAGGGTCAACAAGGTTTCAATAGGTAGCCTAATGCCTATAATCCTAATTTCACTTCTCTCTTGAAGGTTGTTGTTTCATTACATGTTAATCTAGTCTAAGGAGAGAATCATTTGGACCAATAGGGACAACCTCAAGGTCAGTTTATGCATGATAGTGGAGAAAATAGCCAATCTTTGGTGGCACAAGAGGAAACTACTCCTTATGTAACTTCAGAAGAAGTAGACCTTATGCAAATGTATAACCATGGAGAAGGCAACAACCAAAGTGTAGGCATGATGAACTTCCAAGCAAGAGATGATTATGTGTTAAATCAAAGCACATCAATTAAATCCAACATAAGAGCCAAGAAGAGAGTGTTGGGGGAAGGTCAAGAAGCATGAATAACTTCAAGTGATGCCTCTTGAAGGCCATAAGGTGTGACTCCTAATGCAGTTCCTACTACAAGTCATGCCCCTCGACAAAATTAGAATGCTAGTTGGGTCGTCAAGCCTACAACACAATAGGTTCAAACTCCTCTACCTTCAAATGTCCAAGAAAATGTGAATGCTCCCTCTCTAAACATTATTGATTGTTTGAATAATTCCAAGATAATCATATCTATTTGGGAAGTCTTGCATATGCCTGTTCAGAAGGAGCTATTGCAAGAACAGCTTGCAAACATTCATGTAGCCCCTTAAAATTCAAATCACAATGGTGTATCCCTTACCAATAATCCAAGCCATGTCTTAGAGCCCTCCACCAAGTCTAAAAATCCTTCACCCTTCTATCTCACCCTCATTGTGGGAGATAAGTTGGTCCGTAATTGCATTGTGGATAGTGGAGCTAGTACCACTGTTATACCTAAACTGGTGGCTGATAAGCTGGGATTATAATATGAGCCACATAGTAAGGGTCTATTGCATATTGATGGGACTCCAAGTAATATATTGGGACTGGTCAAAGGTCTGAAGGTCTTCCTACATGATTTCCCAAGTTTTTCAATTTTTCAAGACATTGTGGTGGTAGACCTTCCAGCCCATTTTGCTATCTACTTGTCAAGGGACTTCATGGATAATATATGAGGGTACCTTTATATTGATTGGTCTTTTATATATTTTAAAACAATATATGGAACCAATGTAACTATAAGGACTCAGCCCTTAGCAAGGTTTCATATTGAGCCATACATGGAGACAAACTCAAATCGAAATTGTCTAATCAGCAAAGAAGAAATTGTCATAGATGGTGAAACATCCTCCCCCCTTAAAGGTATTTATGATATTTTCCTTGATAAATATAGAATTGAGACTCATGGACTTGATCCATACACCTTCATAGAAGAGGCTGATTTGGGAATTTATTGTATGCATGAAAAGGATACTCTATCCCCTTCACTCATTAATGAAGATAATGAGCTTGAAGGGATGTGGGAAATATTTTTTGATGGTTCAAGGAGAAAAATGGGTATAGGAGCTAGCATCATGATTGTTTTTTCATCAAATAATCAATACTACTCCTATAGATTCCACTTTAGCTTCACCTGTAATGTGGTAGAATATGAAGGCCTAGTTCATGGCCTCCAATGGGTAAAGAGGAGAGGGATCAAGAATTTGAAGGTCTACAGGGATAGTGAGTTGGTCATTCATCAAGTAATAAATTGAGATACAACCAAGAATACTTTATTAAAATCCTACAAACATAGGGTATGGGACCTACATGAAGACTTTCACACCTTCAACATACAGTCCATACCAAGGGATTCAAATAAATAGCTAATAGGTTGGTTGCCATAGGAGCACAGTTTGATGCAGTTGTTGATGTGGGAAAAGAGAAAGATCAATCTCACATCAAAGTCATTATGAGTCCTTCTATCCCAAATAATGAAGTGTCATAGCAGGTGTTTGAAAGTGATGAAAACATTGCACACTTCTTACAAAATGAGGTAGATTTCTCCTCAAAAAATCAAAAGAGATTGCATGATCATTATGAAGAACAAATTATACAGCTGAATACAAACAAGATACCCAAGGGGTTGATTACCTTGGAGAGTGTCTTCAGTAAATATGATCAAAATAAGAAGGAAAGAATGAGCATGTCCACAAAAGAAGAGAATTATGAGAGAGTCATGATTTACAAAGACAAGCTCTTGAAGATTGGTAAGCTTTGTTCTTGGTCTGAAAGGCAAGCCTTTGTTGAACTATGCAAAGAGTTCTACGATATCTTTGTTTGGGAATACACATATTTGAAAGGGTTTGATCCAAGTCTATCTCATCACACCATTGAGTTGGAACTTGGAGCTAAACCGATCAGGGAAAAGTAATGACCTATCAATCCCAAAATTGAAGAATTGATGAAGAAGGAGCTGACCATGTTGATTGAGTCTAGGATTATCTTTCCTATAAAACACTCAACTTGGGTTGTTAATATTGTACCTATTTAAAATAAGAATGGAGAAATCAAGGTGTGTGTGGATATTTGAGACCTTAAGAAAGTGTCTCTCAAGGATCATTATCCACTACCTTTTATGGCACAAATTCTACAAGTTGTTTCAGGTTCCCAATGCTTCTCTCTTCTTGATGATTATTCAGGGTACAATCAGATATTGGTCACTGAAGAAGATCAATTCAAGACAACCTTCACTATGAAATGGGGGGCCTTTGCCTATAACAAGATGCCTTTTGGTTTATCAAATGCTAGAGCCACATTTAAAAGGGTAATGGACATGGATTTTAAAGGTCTGATCAATAAGTTTCTATTAGTATATTTTGATCATATAACCATTTTTTAAAGGATGTTGTCGATCACACAGAACATCTAAGGCAGGTGTTTGAGAAATTTAGGGAGTATGGAATATCTCTTAATCCAAATAATTGCATATTTTCTATCCATGAAGGTAAGCTTTTGGGTCATATTATTTCAAAATAAGGTTTGTCTATTAACCCCGAGAGGATTGAGCTTATTCTAGGCTTGTCCTTACCTCAACACAAGAAAGGGCTGCAAAGCTTCTTAGAAAAAATAAACTTTGTAAGGAGGTTTATTCCAGGCTTTGCAATTGTGATAAATCCTATCACAACCATGCTCAAGAAGAACCAAGATTTTACTTGGACAAAGGAAGATAAGAGTAGTTTTAAGGCAATCAACCAAGCAATTGTAGAATCTCCTACTCTCTTAGACCCAAACTTTGCCAAGGATTTCATACTCTATATCTTTGCTAACCTTGATACAATCTTAGTTATACTTATGCAAAAGAATGATGAAGAGGTTGAGCAACCAATTACGTTCTTCAGCCAAGGATTGGAGGATTATGAGCTCAGGTATTCTTTTGTTGAGAAGCAGGGTTTAGCAGTGATTAGAGGATTGAAGAAATTCAAGCACATGGTTTCTAACAAGATACATTTCATGGTTTCTCATCCTAGAAGGAGTTTCTCCTAAGCAAGGACCTCAATGAAAATAGAGCTGGATGGATTACAAAGGTGATAGAATATGACGTGGATATTAAAGTGATGAGCTTGGTAAGAGAAAGAGGATTGCATGAGCATTTAGCTTTAGATCTTCAAGAGCCAAATGAGGAAGCCTTGGTCAACAAAGTTTAACCCCAACCAGCTGATCAAAATGCAAGCTCAAAGTTGGACACAAGACATCATTGGTTTTATTCAAAATGGTGAGTGTCCCAATAGCTTGAACAAGTCTCAAAGTAGATATTTTAGACTGAAGACCATTCCTCACTATCTTATAGATGGTGTTCTTTTTAGAAAGGATGTGAATAGTGTGTTGTTAAGATGTGTTAACAATGATCGATTTGATATGTTGTTAGAGAAATTCCAAAATAGTGCATATGAAGGTCATTTCTCTCCTAAGATAACAGTTACAAAAATAATGAGCGCTGGTTACTATTGGCCTAGTCCTTTTAAAGACTATTACCAGTGGGTTATAAAGTGTCATAAATGTGCCTTCTGTGTAGGCAAATAGAAACTTGTAGCCCTTCCATTAAAACTTATATAAGTGGACCAGCCTTTCATGCAATGGGGTTTCGATTTCATTGGCATGATCAACCCTCTATCAAGTAATGGACACAAATAGATATTGCTACCACTGACTGCTTTACAAGGTGGGTAAAGGCTATTGCATTGAAAGAAACAAGCGAAAATGCTATCTTAGAGTTCTATGACAACATTGTGACAAGGTTTAAAGTTCCCCATGTCATTATTTATGATAATGCACTTAGTTTAAAAAGTGTTAAAACTTCTAATTGGGCAGCAAAAAATGGAGTTCACTTGATTACCTCATCCAATTATTACCCTCAAGGTAATGGATTAGTTGAGTCTACCAACAAGAACCTCATCAAAATAATTAAGAGGGTGTTGGAGACCAATCAAAGGGCATGGCACAACACGTTGAAGATAGCTTTATGGGTAGATATAATTACTCCTAAGAAATCAATTGGTAACTTTCTCTTTGTACTTGTTTATGGGAGAGAAGCCAGGTTGTCCATATCCCAAGAACTCCCTACCTTAGAACTTGCATAGTAGCTGAAATTACTTGAAAACAATCTAATAGAAGTTAGGTTGACATAACTAATCTAGCTACAAGAGGTAAGGGATGATGCTTACAAGGCCATAGAACTCCATCAAGTGCTCATGAAGAAATCCTTTGACAAAAGGACAAGTGCAAGAGTGTTTAAAGAGGGTGAATTGGTTTTGAAATGGGATGAAGATAGAGCAAAACTAGGTAGGCATACAAAGTTTGACACTTTGTGGAGTGGACCCTACGTCATCAGCAAGTGCAAGCAGAGTAACTCTTTTCAGCTGGCCAAAATGAATGGAGAAGAATTACCTATCCCTATGAATGGGATACATCTGAAACTCTACTATTATCCCTTATTCATCCTTTTATAAATACTAGTTTAGATGTATGTGTTTCCTTTTGTTCGTTGTTGTGTTTCCTAAGTGCTTTGTAGCACAAGTGTGTTTCCTTCCTTTTGTTTGATGTGTGTCTCTACCTTGTGTGTGAGAATCAACCCAGCTAGTGTGTTTTTTAGCCAAAGCTTGTTCAGTTATCTTTGAAGTTCCTATATGCGTGACTCCATGCCTAATGAAAGGATTTAGGTGACTAGCCTTAGACATAGCAAGCATGCCTCCCCTAGGAATCACCAAGAATGTTAGCCAATTTTCATACCTAGTTTTGCATCTTTCTTTGGCTAAGTATAGCTTTCATTTATTTGTTTTAACTCAACTTGTAAGAGACCAATCGCCTTATCTTCTCTTTTCTTTGGAGCATTTTATTTGGCCTTTTAAAGGTGCTCATTCAGTCTTTTGCCCAACTCAGAATTCTTTTGGCCTTTTTATCTCAAAAAAAAATCCAAAATAATTCTTCCTTGGTTTTTTTCCTTTCCTCTCCGATGTGCCCTTCAGAATTTTCTGAAGGGACTCCTTTTCTTCGAAGTGCCCTTCAAATTTTTTTTGAAGGGCCACTTTTTTTATTTCAAGTGCCCTTCAAAAAATTTCAAAGGGCCACTTTTCTTCCAAGTGCCCTTCGAAAAAGTTTCGAAGGGCCACTTTGCCTTGAAGTGCCCTTCAAAAGTTTCTGAAGGACCACTTTGCCTTTGGGTTTTCCTTCGAAATTTTTTTTAAGGGCCACTTCCCTTCGAAGTGCCCTTCATAATTTTATGAAGGGTCACTTTCCCTTGAAAGTTCCCTTCGAAAAAATTTCAAAGGGTCACTTCCAAAAGTTCCCTTCAAAAAACTTTTGAAGGGTTACTTCCTTCTAAAAGTGCCCTTCGGAAAATTTTTGAAGGGTCACTTTCCAAGCCAAAGGATCATTCCCTTTGGAGAAAATGTCCATGGAAAATTTGTCTAGGACAAAAGCTCGAAGACTTAAGGCTTGAAGAACCCAAAGTAGAAGAGCTTGGAGAACCCAAAAAGGTCTTGATAGTGCAAATCAAGATTCTCCAAAGACTTTACTTATAAACTTTATAAGTCAAGTATCCAAGAAACCCTGAAAAGGTCTTAACAGTGCAAATCAGGTTTTCAAGACTACTTAACTTATAAAGTTTGATCCAAAGACTGATTGTGACAAGCAGATCGATGGTGCAAATCAATGATCTCGGTCATTCTAGATGGCCAATGGAAAGATCAATCAATGAGCACACAAATTCCCAGCAATGCCTCTCCAAGGTAAAATAGAATGAAAGTGACACCTTTTTATGCCATTGCACATATCGACAAGCCAAGGAGAAACGCTTGGGTGCCGAAATAGATTTCTAATAGGTGGCTCCTTTGAAAATAACCATTTTAACGCCATCTCCAAATATCTCGATTTGGTTGAGCATCCATTGGAGAAGCATCTTCAAGAGGGCAATCCAAGGGTGTTCAAGAGGTTGATATGGATCAATCAGAGTGCCCTAATAAGCATCATTAGCAAAGTTAGTTGTAGCTAAAGATGGAGACTTACAACAGAACTGATTCCTCTCCTTGGTGCCAAAAGCTTTCCTCTCACTCTTCCTTCTTGTTATATATATAGCCCCTTGGCTAGTGAAAAAGGAGACCACGCAGTGTATAGTGAAGCCCTACTGGAATGATTCAAGTTTTGCCTTTGAAAATTTAGCATAAATTTATTTCCTTCAATATTTTTTTGGGTTTTTGGTTTGAGTGTACATGAGATGTATAGTGGCAACTTGTGATTATTTTCCATCCTTATGCTCACTTTATCCTTCATACTTGAACAAGAGTTCTTAGTCTAACTGGTCACGTAGTGTGTATCTAAGTGTATTGAAATTTTGCATGTGTATTATTGTCTTAAATGTGAAAAGTTTGCCTTTTAGCTCATTTATCTCATGTCATTTTTATGTATCTCACCTCTGTGTTGAAATATTGTTGTTAGAATATTTAGATCTTGGGAATGGTTTGTGCTTTTGTTGTATTGTGCACTAGAATCTGACATTCATGTGGAAAATAGTTTTGGTGTATCACCACTCTTATAATAAGATTTCTTTTTCTGCAAATTTCTAACTCTTTTCCTTTTAAACAAGATGATTTAGCAGAGATTGTCTTGTAGAGACATATACAGGGAACTAGCCCTTTCAATCTAGAGGTCCATTTTCTCCATAGGCATACCCACAAGTCTAGAAATGTTCCAACATTGTCCAAATCTAGGAGAGGATTGAACACTCTCTTCTAGGGTTCAAGATTTGGAGACAACAGTAACCTCATACTTTCTCAATATTCTCTTAAACATCTTTACCTCATTAACCTCCACTAGCCATCTTAAAATTGTATCATCAACAAATTATAAATGAGAATTAGATTGATCGATTGAAAAAGCTCTGTCATTTAATCTTCCCTTTTAATTTTGCCTCCTTTATTGCCCATCTCAATGATTCAACCATGTTAATAAATGAATCAAGAGACAATAGGTCACTTTTCTAATCTTGTGGCTCTTTTGAAAAAACTTACTGGACTTCCATTGACTAAAATCGATAAAAAACCTCATTAACACAATTCATCACCAAAGAAATTCAATCTTAAGCAAAGCCAAATGTCCTCAAAATCTTTCTCAAGAATACCTAATTAACCTTATCATAAACTTTTGCAATATCCAACTTAATTATCATGCTAGATTCTTTATAAGATTTCAGTGAATTCCAAATCTCATGCATCATAATTACCTCATCCAAAATCTGTCGATTACTAACAAAACCACCTTGTGTTAGCAAGTGTTGTCATTGATGTCATGTGTGCATTGATGTTAAAGGTAATGACAAAGTGGTGATGTCGTGATGATGATAAGTTTGACCCTGAAGTTGTGCAAGGAAGGATCTGGATGCATATGAGCTAAGGTAAGTATTGTTTGAGGCTTATCATATTGTATATATTATGTTGATGTGGTTTCAGGTCAAGAAGATAAGACAAGCATGTGAACAGTGTGTTGGCATAGGCTTGGTAGCCTAGTATGTAAGAATGGATCATGGATACTATGTTGATGAATGTTATGGATGATTATATCATGTTTAATAGGTCATATGGGGTGTCAAAAGTGCTTGAATTTTTTATGGGAATGCATGGTGTTCATTAGGTTCTTCCTTGTGGTCATCTAGGCCTAGTTGGTCTTATGGCAAACCAGAGTGAGTGAGTAAATTGATGACATCATATTTCACTTGTGTGAAGGTTTCAAGAGTATATTAATATATGTATGGAATCCTCTATGAAATTATATCATAGGTTTCAAATTTTAGGTCATGAAGTTGAGCGTAGCTAAAGATAAGCAGGTGCAAAGTTGGCCTCTCAGACAGATGTTCACTAAGTTTCTATACTTAGCTAGAATGTCACTACACATAATGCATATATAAATGAATCAAAAAGTTTATGAATTTAATCCAATTAATCAAAAATCCAACGAAGCTCAAAAAATTTCATGGATATTTTTTCTATAGTGACAAGAAGGTATCTTGAAGATTTGGAGTCTTAAAGGGTTTTCTATCTCGAAATATAAATCTTCAAAGTTGCAACTTGCAGACTGTGATGGGCCATAAACCGTCAAATTTAATCACATTGAATTTTGAGGTCATTGGTCTAGAAGATCCAATGGTGAGTGCTTAATCTTACATATTGATATCAATAGTGTGTATGAATTCAACATCTCAAAGGTTGCACGCATTGGTGACAAGTATCATAAGCTCATTAATCTGACAGAAGATCAACAGTGAGGGATGATTCATAATTATGAAGATCAATGGTGTGGGACAAGTCAATGAGTCAAATGTGTGAAAGGCATGTGGAGATTATAAGTAGCACAATCATGGGATATCAAATCTTAGATCAATGGTGAGTGCTACAAGATAATCCATAGAGATCAATGGAGCACATTTGTCCATAGTTGTCAGGAAGCAATGAGATGATGATAAGTGCTCAATGTTTAAAAGTAAATCAAAGGTAAATATCAAGATAATTTCAAGGGAGATAGATGATGTGTATTCATTCAAGCTATGAGATGGCACGAGATGTCGACAAAGTGTTCAAATTTTAACAGTTGCTCAGTGACTGTTGGAATTCAAATATTTGAATTTGTGAGGGAAGACCAGTCTATAGTTTTTGTGCTATAAATTATGATATATGCAGAACTTGACCATGGTGTAAAAATCAAAGTTGTAGAGGACTTTAAGTTGCATCTATAAATGTTTATTTTAAGTTTTGAATGTTTGTACAATCAAATTTATTAAGCTTTAAAGTTGATTGTGTGTTTGACCATGTTCTATAAGTGACCCGAGAAGGATATTTTGATTTATTTTGATGGTTTTTAGATGTTTCAAGGGGAATTAACTATTAAAGAGTGTTTTAACTCCCTAAAGATGATATGTATACATTTTAGAGGTTTGACCAATCCATATTCAGTATGAACAAATGCTTATAAGTTGATTGTGTGGTCATTCATGGTATTTTTGTGTATAAGGTTAAAGATTGATCTATTTGGATTTAGTAGAGGAGTGTTGTGATAACTATGATCATTTAAATATGTTGAAGGGGTCATGTGGAGTGGACCTATACATTTATAAATAGTCCTATTTTTCTAATTTGCTCAATGAAGTGTTAAATAGGTGAATAGATCTTCATGAGACCTATAAGGGCTTCTAAGGCCTGATTGAAAGGCATAGTCACTTAAGTGTGACCCATAGTTGATATGGTTAACTTGTGAGGATAAGTATTGAGCTATGTAATATGTCTTAAGGGTTGAGGCAAGTCTAAATTCTGACCAAGAAGATAATAATCATGAAATCTCTATAAATGGTGAAATCAAAGATGATTTCTAGATGTGAGACCTAAGAGAAGAGGTGCGTGTGAGAGTTGTGAAGAGAAGGAAAGGTTGTGTGCCTAGTGGATGGGTTGTAGAGTAGATTAGGTTGATGACTGTGTGTATGACTTTTAGGTTATATTTTTGATGTCAAATATAGTGCTCTTGCAGGTTTGAAGATTGAGGATGAGCAAAGAGTTCTAAAGTGATACAAAAGAATATTTTGGATGCTTTGAGTGTGAGTGAAGGATAGATGATGTATATGTAAGCTTGTTGGTTGATTTGAGAGGCAGATCAGAGTGTGGACTATATATGACCATTTGGTCATGTTGTTGAGATTGTGATACAGTTGTTGCTCAGAAGTGTAGAGTGATACAAAAAGTGGTTTTGGATGTTTGTGGCTATGTGAAGAAGTGGAGGTTGATATACATTATATCTCCATCAGATTGGTAGGCAATCAGTGATTAGGAGATATTCATTTCATAGGTGGTGGGAGGGTGCTCAACATCTAAGTTAGAAATACTTGACCAACAGGTGATCAAAAAGACTTGATCATCTTAGGGGTAAGTGCTCCTTGTGAAACAAGTGTTTATCTAAAGCTGGTCAAAAGGACATGACCAACAGGGGGTCCAGAAGGACTTGATCATCCTAGGGGCAGGTGCTCCTTATGAAACAAGTGTTTCACTAAATTATGGTTAGAAGGACTTAACCAATCTCATGTTTGTAATATCTTATAGGACAAGTAATCCATATATTTATAGACTTGAGAGTGGGTTTTATTCTCCAATATGGTTTCCCACATAGATCTTGTGTTATGTGTATGATATTGCATTATCTATTGTTCATTTTTATGAATGACTTGTATATTCTATAAATGTTTGTGGTAATTGAATAAGGGTTTGAAAGGATTGGAATTTAAGTTGAAATATTTTACATCACTGATTTACCCCCCTCTCAGTGATTGTACCTCTAATAATTGGTATCAAAACAAGGCCTTTGGAGGAAGTTTAACAGATTGAAAGAGATACTAAGTAGCATAAGATGGCTAAGCAGTTGAAGAAAGAGAATCAATAGTAGAAGGTTGTGATCAAGGCACTTGAAGAGCAGATATGTACTTTGAAGAAATATGACAAAGAGGATGAAAAAGTTATCAATGATCTCAAGGTCCAGCTAAAAGCCAAGGCAAGTTTGAGTTCAAAATAGGAAAGTTGTTCAAAAGAAAAGGACATCATGTATGAAGAAGAAATGTTATATGATAGCGAGGAAGAAGAAGCGGATCTAGGATTTGAGCTCATAAAGAGGAATCACAAGATGAGGTATGTGATCAAAGGTCTTGAAGCACAAGTCAGTGCTCTTGAGGGAAGTTTGTTAGACAAGACCAAGAGAGATGAGAAGAATTATCAAGAGTTGATCAAGTATTTTGAAGAGAAAACATGTAGATTGAAGGATGGAATGGCTAAAAAAGCCAAGGAGGATAAAGAGGTCATCAAAGATCTCATAAATCAATTAGCCATTTCAAATGGTAGCCTAAAATTAAGAGAAGAAAAGCGTAGATATATCAAGACTCGGTTAGAAGAAGCCAATACCAAGGTGAGTTCAAAGCAAGGTAAGCATGATGAGTTGAAGACTAATCTTGATTCCTTGAGAGTAGAGCATATGCAATTCATAGACAAGTTGGACAAGCTAAAAAAATAACTTGTAAATCCTAAGCAAGCCAAAAAGAATGCAAGCTTTGAAAGCAATGCAAGAAGGTTTTTTAGACAACCAAATGCTTCAAGGTATGTTAGTTTATTCCATGGTCATTATTATATATGTAATAAGTATGGTCATAGAGCTAAAGACTGTAGAAGGAAGTCAGTCAAATATGGACATTCATGGAGCTATGATAGGAGTTTTGGGCCAAAGATTGATCATAGTTCAAATTTATCAAAAAGGTATGAATGATGTTATTTGTTTTATTTGTGATAAGAAAGGTCATATTTTTAGACTTTGTCCTAGTAAATTTGATAATCCCTCAAGTCATCTGAAGAAGGGAGAGACTCATAGAAATCATATCGAAATTGAAAACATGATATGGAGACCTAAAGCAATGAAGGCTAGTCATGTTGAGTTCAAGGATCAAACTTATGATAATGTAGAAAATGAATCAATTTTGGAGGTGTCTCATGAGTGCCAAGGAAGCATGATATCAGTCCAAATGGAGAAGGTGGATGATCCAAGAATCAATTCAATTATACCATTCAAGGCCAAGGAGAATCTAAAATAAGGATCTCAATCTGATGGTTTATTTGTTATAGTTAAATAATTTTTAGGTAAGGAGTTTCATGATTCCAAGAGTTCTTGTTGTCTACTTTCAAAGAGGAGAAGGTGTTAGTTGAAGAGATATGCCAAGAACCTATGTTTTCATCATGCATTTTCAAGGAAGAGATGGATGCCAAGCAATTTGTTTAAGTCAAGAAAAGGAAGAAGAAGAAGAAGAAGGTTCTTCGGTCCTGTGATGAGGATCGGTATGCTCCTCTGTTCTAGGTCCTTGTGAAGTAGAGATGTCTTTATTATGCTTCATGAAGACATTTCTCAGTTTGAAGAAGCATGTAGTCTTTCAAAGGTGTTTTTCAATCTGGAGGGTCAAATTGATGGTTGTCTTCAAGTGTGCAATAAGTTTCAAAGGTGGGCATTGACCAGAAGGAGGTTTGTTGACCTTATTTGTTTTGAGATTCTAGAGTTTTGGGCTATGCGATAAAAGTGGTTTACCTTATTAGTTCAGGTTTGAGGCTTCTTAATAGGTTGAATGGGCCAAATGGGTTGTCAAATCAAGCTTCATAGAGATTTGAAGGTTTGTGGTTTTCAAATTATTCAAGTTTTTATCTAAATGAAGGCTTAATTGGCTACAAGATTTGTGAAGGAAGTATGTTACATAGGATTATCTATGTGATGAAAATTGTTCTTAAGGTGGCATATGAGAGTGATCTAGATATGAATTTTTAGGTCTTGAAGTTGTGTCTACTAAAAGTTGTGGGCTCTGTAAGTTCTAGGAAGGGCTACAAGGAGTCTAGACAGGCCTAGTATGAAGATTTGATGTTTCTACTCAGTTTCTCCAAAAGAGCAAGGCATGAGTATTTCAAGGTAAGTTCTTAAGTTGTTTTATATCATATTTCCTATTTTATGAGTGGCATGAAGTTTTGTTTGTGGTCCTTGAGTTGGCTTGAGAGAGAAGGCTAGTAAGCATGTGTGGTGGTTCTTCATGGTGTGTGGAGATCTGAAGATGTTCAAGAGGTGCAATGGCTCAAAGATATTAGGGGGAGTCCCTCTCAGTTTTCTCAAGGTGAGTTCAATATTTTTGTGGTGTTCATATGTGTTTAGTCCTCATTGATAGTAGTGCATGATCAAAGAAGAATATAGCCATGGTGCATGGTTGATAAGTACAAGGTGGTATGCACAGAGTTAGGGGGCGCTGACTCAGATAGCTTGAGTGACTTGAGGAGCTATGCATTATGTGAGGGGAAGCAAGTATGAGATGTTTTAGTCATATTAAAGATGTGGTGATATCTACTACAGATGAGAATTCAAGAAGGTAAACAGGGCTAAGGATCAGAATAGCCCAAGTTCATATTGATGTATGTCAAAAAATAGATGACATGAGATGGAGCATGTTGTTAGGGGGAGATTTCTAAGCTCGATGAGCAGTTTTTAGGGCCAAGGATCAAAGATGTCCAAAATCAATTTGATGCATGTCAAAGGGGGAGCAATTGTTTCATATGAGGTATGTAAGTAACCTGAGCACTTAAAAATATATTTGAATAAATTCATGATGTTAAGAGGAGCTTAGTCGTTGTTTAGTCCACTTCTTCATTAATAAAAAAGAGAGAGAAGGAGAAGAAGAGTTTTCCATCAAAGACAAGGGGGGTTATTGTTGGCAAGTGTTGTCATTGATGTCAAATATCGATGTCATGTGTGCATTGATGTCAAAGGTAATGACAAAGTGGTGATGTCATGATGATGATAAATTTGAGCTTAAACTTGTGCAAGGCATGATTTAGATGCATATAAACTAAGGTAAGTATTTTTTTAGGCTTATCATATTGTATCTAGCATGTTGATGTAGTTTCATGTCAAGAAGAGAAGACAAGCATGTGCACAGTGTGTTGGCATAGGCTTGGTAGCCTAGTATGTAAGCATATATCTTCAGTATATACTTGGATATGATGTTGATGAATGTTATGGATTATGAGATCATGTTGCAGAGGTACTATGTAGTGTCAATATTTCTTGAAGTGCTTATGGGAATGCATGGTGTTCATTAGATTCTTCCTTGTGGTCATCTAGGCCTAGTTGGTTTTGTGGTAAATTAGAGTAAATGAGCAAATTGATGATGTCATATTTCACACGTGTGAAAATTTCAAGAGTAAATTGATATATGGATGGATTCCCCTATGAAATTAGATCATATTGTTCAAATTTGAGGTCATGAGTTTGAGTGTAGCTAAAGATATGTGGGTGCAAAGTTGGCCTCTCAAATAGAAGTTCACTAATTTTTATGCTTAGCCAGACCGTCACTGTATGTCATGCAGATATGAATGACCCAGTAAGTTTGTACATTTAATGCAGGTACTCAAAAATTCAACTGAGGTCAAAAGTTTTCATGGAGATATTTTTTATCGTGCCAATAAAGTACCCTAAAGATTTGGAGTCCTGAAGTGTTTTTTAGCTCAAGATATATATATTCAAAGTTTCATTTGTAGACTTTGATGGGCCTGAAACGATCAAGTTTAATCACGTTGAAGTTTGAGGTCATTGGTCTATAATATCCAAAAATGAGTGATTAATCATACATATTGAGATCAATGGTGCATATGAAGTCAACATGTCAAAGGTTGTATGCATTGGTGACAAGTGTCACAAGCTTGTTAATATGATAGAAAATCAACGATGAACGATGATTCATACTCATGAAGATTAACAGTGTGAGACAAGTCAATGAGTCAAATGTGTATAAGGCAAATGGGAATGCCAAATGGCACAATCACAAGATATCTGAGCTTAGATCAATGGTGAGCGTTGCAAGATAAAGATCGGGTTAATCCGTAGAGATTGACAGAGCACGTTTATCCACAATTGTCAAGAAGCAGTGAGATGATGACAAGTGCTAGATGTTTAACAGTAAATTAAAGGTAAATATTAGGATACTTTAGAAGGAGATAGATGATGCATATTCATTCAATATATGATAGGGCATGAGACGTTGACAAAGTGTTCGAAGTTTAACAGTTGCTCAATGATTGTTGGAATTCAAATATTCGGATTTGCGAGGGAAGACCAATCTGTAGTTTTTGGGCTTTAATTTTTTATATATGTAAAATTTGACCATGGTGTAAAAAGCAAAGTTGTAAAAGACTTCAAGGTGCATCCATAAATATTTATTTGAAAGTTTGAATATTTATAAAATCAAAGTTATTAAGCTCCAAATTTGACTATGTGTTTGACCATGTTCTAGTAAATGACTCGAGAAGGATATTTTGAGTTATTCTGATGGTATTTGGATGTTTCAAAGGGAATTAGCTATTGGAGAGTGTTGTATACTCCCTGAGGATGATCTATATATATTTTTTAGGTTTGACCAATCCATATTCAATATGAAAAAATGCTTAGAATTTGAATGTGTTCATTGATGGTGTTTCTATATATAAGGTCAAAGATTGATCTATTTGGATTTAGTAGAGTGTTGTGTTGACTATGATAATTTAAGGGTGTGAAAGGGGTCATGTGGAGTGTACCTGTGCATTTGAAAATGGTCATATGTTTCTAATTTGCTCATTGAAGTGATAAATGGGTGAATATGTCTTTATGAGACCTGTAAGAGATTTTAAGGCCTAATTGAAAGGCGTAGCTACTTAAGTGTGACCCATAGTTGATATGTCTGACCTGTGAGGATAAATATTGAGCTATGTAAGATGTCTTAAAGGTTAAGGTAAGTCTAAAGGCCGACCAAGAATATAATAATCATGAAGGATCTATAAATGGTGAAATCAAAGATGATTTCTAGAGAAGAGGTGTGTACGACTTATAGGTTATAGATGTCAAAGATAGTGCTCTTGTAGGTTTGAAGATTGAGGATGAGTGAAGAGGTCTAGAGTGATCCAAAAGGATATTTTGGATGTCTTGAGTGTGAGTGAAGGATAGATGATGTATGTGTAATGTTAGTGGTTGATTTGAGAGGTGGATCAGAGTTTGGACTATGTGTATGACCATTAGGTCATGTTGTTGAAGTTGTGACAGAGTTGTTGCTAATAAGTGTAGAGTGATCCAAAAGGTGGTTTTGTATGTTTGTGGCTATGTGAAGAAGTGAAGGGAGATTATATGCATTGTATCTCCATCATATTGACAGGTAATCAGTAATAATGAGATGTTCATTTCATAGGTGTTGGAAAGGTGCTCAACATTTAGGTCAAAAATACTTGGCCAACAAGTAGTCGAAAAGACTTGATCATCTTAGGGGCAAGGGCTCCTTGTGAAATGGGCATTTCACTAAAGCTGGTCAAAAGGACTTGACCAACAAGTAGTCATAAGGACTTGAGGGTAGGTGCTCCTTGTGAAACATGTGTTTCACTAAATTATGGGTACAATGATTGACCAATCTCATGTTTGTAATATCTTACAGGGCAAGTAATCCATATGTTTGTAGGCTTAAAAGTGGGTTTTATTCCTCAAGAGGGTTTTCCACATAGATCTTGTGTTGTATGTATGATCTTGTATTATCTATTGTTCATTGTTATGAATGACTTGTATATTCTATGAATGCTTGTAGTCATTGAATAAATGTTTGAAAAAATTGGAATTGAAGTTCAAATATCTTGTATCATTGATTCACCCCCCGCTGAGTGATTGTACCTCTAACACCTTGTTCTACAAAAATAATAGAAGCTAATACCACCTTCAATTTTTCTTTTATTGTTTTAGAAATAACTTTATAGACAATATTGTATAAAAAATTGGTCTAAAATTAGTGTCGCTAGAAGGATTTACTTTGTTTGGAACAAAGACAATGAAAACACAATTCAAATCTTTCAAAATATTCTTGGTTCTTAACTCATTCACCACACTCGTCAATTTTGATCCCATTAAATCCCGAAAAAAATATAGAATCCCTCACTTCCCCATTAATGAAAGGTTTTATTAGTTTTTCATTTTGTTTTGCTATTATAATTTGGTATTGACTGTTATATCCATCCTTTCTTTATGTTTGTTCATAAGGGTGAAGTTAAAATAAAATACTCTTACGAAGCTTGACATTAATTTAAATGATACATATTGGGTTTTATATATATATTGTTAGTACCTACGTAGCAGGTTCTATTGTAATCAGTTGAATAGATTATTTTTCAATGCAAGTAGCCCTCTTCAAGGTCTCTTACACTAGTTTTCAAGACTATTTAAGGTTCTTCATCTCATAATGCTAATAAGGATACTCAATGGAATAGACCCTTCCAAATAAAACAATGACCTTCATAAGGTTCTCTCTTCTCTCTCCTTTTATGTCACTATACTCCTAATACAACATTACACACTTTCTTTAGTCTTGACACTTCGTCAATATACCCAACAAACTTTTATGCAAGTCTTTTTTATAAGGCTTATGCTCTTTTCAAGAGGAATTTGTATTTGGTTGTGATGATTAAGGCTACACATGGTTTCTTATGACTGATTAGATATATGTCAATTCAACTTAAAGGCTTGGATTGGATTGGAGATCAACTTTGTGAATTAACAAAGCTGAAATGTAAGTAGGATCCGTGTACAAAGAATAAAGCTATTCTTAAACAAACATGAACCACAAAGCTTGCATTCATGCTGTAATAATAGCTTACAGAGACTTGCAGATGCAATCTGGAACGTTAGGTATTAACTAACCTAACAGGGGAGTGCAAAAGCAATATTTGCTTTGTTCAAACTTCACATTAAAATGTCTAGGATAAAGTCCAAGAATCTCACGTCTTATGATATAGAGGTTATAAAACATACAATTTACAAGTAAAATTCCCCAGATCTAAGAAAAGATGCCAAAAGATGAGTAACCAAATAATTTCATGAATTGTAGAGGCTACAAAAATAAAGAAATAGCAAGCACATAAGTTCATGAATCGTAAAGGTTACAAAACAGAATTGTTAACTTCCCTAGAATATGAAGCAAACATCATCACCAACAAGAAAATTAGGTTGACACATGGACAAATGAGGCTGACAGATGGTGCACAACAAACTCGACACTCGTGCACCACATCAAGATTCACAGCTCAAGAACTCTGGTTCAGAAAGTTGACGGCACAAAAATAATCAGACCAATCGACAGCTTAATATGAATATTCATTTGTTTTTATAGATCAACCGTTGAAGGATAAATAAAAAGGAATTCATCAGGCACCTCAAAAATGCTTCCTGGCAAATTCCATGTATCCTGCTGAAGTAATAGTATACAGTTGAATTGTAGTATACATAATAGAGATACAGCTCGGCCTCACAAGGGCTATTGCAAGACATTACTTACTACTGCCATGCTCATCTACTGCATAGTAGCCTGCTTATTATGGCAGGCTCCAGCTTTATCTGGCATTCTCCTGACTGCAATATGTTAAAAGGCATAAATTCTTATTTTCATTGAGTTTTCATGACACTCCAGTGTTAAGAAAGCCACCAAAAAGTAATGCAACGTGTGGCTGCAGAAGAAAAAAAATCAGTTGATTCAAGGTTTCACATGCTTAACAGACGCGAAAGGCTAAACTTGATTACTGCTGTGCATTTTGGAGCTGCACAGATTTACAGCTCCCTTTCCCCACTTTCTTCGAGCAGATAATGTTGGCTTCATACGGATTAGCCACTTTGTTATCAAAATCCTTTAAAGATACCTGTTAGTTATTTTCAACATCTCAAGCAACACAGATTATTGTAGAAAGCATGCCAGGTTATCGATTTTTCACATTCCTGTATCGCATGCCTTCCCTTAGAGATGATGAAGATGACGAAGATGACATACCCGACTTTTCGAAGTCTGCTTTATCCTTGCTGAATGCTTCTGATAGATCACCCTTGAGCTCATCATAACGCTGCCGTTTTACTCTCTGTTCATCTGGAGTGCCTTTCTCCAAGCAAGTGAGCTCTGACAAATCATCGTCCATAAACTTATTTAAGATCTCCGAACACCGAGGGAAGAAACGCTTCCCTAACTCAACTGCATGAATTAGTACAGGTAAATCAGTTAAATTGCCTTCATTTTTTATATTGAAAAAGGGAACTTCAGTTTTAAAAAGTCTCAGTTAAAACAGTTTCCCTTACCAGTTCTTGACAGAGCTGTCATTCTAGAACTTAGTTTCTTCTTCATTGCAGCAGTAGGGGTCTCATTTAGATCCACGGCAGTTCTTATGTGCCCAGGTGCAGCACTGGAAGCTCCGAAGCCTGTGAACTCCGAAGTCATGTCTACATGTGCAATTTCCATGGCTACTTTTGCTTCCGTGGGAAAGAGAAGCTTTGCTAAGGCAACTGTCGAGGGAAACAAAGGCAACATTATTATTTATGACTTGTGTTCTTGATAAATCTATAACGAACCAAATGTTGACCTGGACTGAATATGATTTGCCTCTATAGCATTTACAAAGCACAAACTAATGTGGCTAATAGGAGAATCTGAAACGAATGTTTCCATGATAATTTTACCTTTATAGCATTTACAAGCACAAATTAATAAAGCTGAAAGGAAAAAAATCAAAAGAATGTGTTCGTGTTTATTGGATACTATTTCCTCCAATACTGGTGGAGAGATTTTACTATTTAAAGTAATAAATGATGTATACACTATGATCAAAACCTAATATTTAGAACTATAAAATATACAATTATAAGTAAATTCCAAATACTTTTACAAGATATTAGACATTCTAAACAAATACATGACTTAAAGGAATGCCGTTTTTCTTCATACTGGTACACATCTATTTTTTTATTATTATATAAATAATGAATATATATTAACGTCTCCCCATGCCCCCGCCTCTTATTTTTCAAAAAATGGCGTACGTTACCCATAACCGTTTCCTCGCAACTATGTTTTTTAACGAGTATAATCACATTGAAATAAAGACCATTCCCCATCAGTAATTTAGATAGTGATATCTCGTACTTCTATCAAGATGCAACAATATTTGGATAGAATGTGAACTCTTCATAAATAAATGTTTTAGATCTTAAGTGTAGTTTATGTTCAGGTGGCAAACATGCATCTTCTAAGAAGCTAGAAGTTGCCTATCTTTTTTCTCTTTTCTTCTAAGGCTTGTAAACATATGACAATAAAGAGAAAAATCATGGTGGAACTAAAAAAGGCAAAATGTAATTCCCATCCCATTTTAGGATTTCTCTACTGTGTCAGTTTTAGGATCTCGAGTTTTGGACCATTTACTATTACCTGCTCTCAAAGGCTGTTCAAATGTCAGTTTTAGGGCAAACTCTACATCCCTTTGTCTTCGGGTAGAGTATTAAGAGATCGAAACACTGAAATTTCAAGTTCACGAGGCAGGCAGGTAGACAAGAGGAACGAAGAATGTTCTTCATATAGAATTGTGCTCTGTTTATTTGACAGTCAAGTAAGTGTATGGTTGTTGAATACCGTTTTGACTAACTCTTCAGATGAAACAAATTTAAATCACACTTTCAGTCCCCTTAGCCTTGTGTGCAACCTGCATGATTATGCAATTGGAAAACAAAAGCATTGGAAGGTAGGGTCAAACTACCTTCAATCTCTTTGCAAACTACATTCATTCTCTTTGCAATCCACCTTCATTCTTTTTAAGTTAAACATAATTACATCTTTTTATTTCAATTATTTTTTGAAACAATTTGCATTATGTAACTTCTTACAAGAATTAGTGTACTACAATTGAAGGGCTAGCCGAATGGTGGATAGACCAGAAAACAAAATGTTAACTGGTCTGAAAGGGATTTCTCTAAGAGTTTTTCTGTTACTATGTAAGTCCATTGATTACTGTCTTGTAAGTTTACATTTGGCACTTCTACATGTTAAAACATATTTATCATTTAAGCTAAGTTATAGGAAACACCATAGGGGATTTCTTGATTTATTATTTCTGAAAAGGACTGAAAAGGAAACAAAAATGGAAACACCCTGAGAAACATCAAGGCATATCCAGAAACGCGAATTTCCAGGGTTTTTTTAACCTTTTTATAGACAAATTGTGAAAATCATTTGTATTCTTAATTTTATTGTCTATATATAAATTTATTATTATTTATTTTTTTACCACACATTTATGTGCCATGTTATTTCTGGAATACCTCACAAAACAACATTTCCTGTTTGCATATCTGTTTCTGTTTCCCACTGGCTTTGGACTAAAGCAATACATTCGATGCCTTTGTTACAACTTAGGCAATTTGAAGGATATATTTTTGCAAATAATATTGCACAAATAGGAAAAGATATATTTAACAACCAAAGCAACAACGCTACTTATATAACCAAACCAAAAAAATCGGTACTCCAATAGGGAAATTGATTCTAGACTCTCCAAACTCTATATTATCCCTTCTCTTCCACATTTATTTAGAACCTTGTCCTACCTTTGAGCTTATTTACTGTTTCAAGATTTGTGGCTGTTGTAAAATACTCTACTCCTTGAATCAAAGCTACGAAGTAAAACAATGTTCAAAATCAAATCAGTTTCACCGAGGTTATCTATATAGAAGAATTTGGTGTCATTCAGTCAAGAATCTCCATATTTTATGAGATTCTGCATAAGTTAAATATGTCAGTTGTACAGGATTTTTCTTCATTCTATGGAGCTTGTTTGGATGCAAAAACTTTTTGTATTGTTGCCATGCTGCTACCAATATGAAAGCACTGTGAAAATTTCTGCACTGTTATGAAAGCCAATGATCACAAGCATTGGATATATGTTTCTTTGAATGTGATTTGCAGCTATGTTGCTTAGAAGCACTATTTTGAAGATTTAGTCTTCATCCTGTTGTGAATATAGGCCATCCTACACATGCATGATACTTCAAAATTTATCAGCTGAATATGCTCCAAGTACCACTTTGAAGTCTCTGAGAATACCATATTATATGTTAAGCAGATATAGTTTGTGCATGCACTGGCTTTGAGCAGTATAGTAGAAGGGCGATCCCCATCCAGTGCTAGTCCCCAATCTCAAGAGGTTCCTTGGTAAGTAGCATTTCCAACTAACCGGAAATCCTTCTTTACTTGCAAATTATCGGGGCAAACCAGCTGTTCATACTTTAAGAGATTTATGCCACAAATGTACTTGAATTATTTCGCGGATAATAATTCCACAAATATTATCTGTCCCTTGAATGGAATAAATATTTCATCTTGACATCAGAAGTGCTGTCCAGGTCTTCTTACTCAAAGGTTTGTGTTTGATGGTGTGTTTCGACTCTCTATAGCTTTTTACTTGTGTCTCATACCACAAATAATCATATTTCTAAGCACATAATTTCCACTTTCTGTAAAAAACCATAAATTTGGATATGATATTTCTTAATCAGTTAACTTATTATCAAACATTCACATCCTATAAAATACTTAAATATATAAATGTTTATCCTATGTTATTGCTAGAAAGTGTACATAATTCGTTAAAGAATTTTGGATTAATTTTTTTGCGAGAATCTCGCAAATTACATTATAACCAGAACAAGGTGACTTTTAAACCAGTCACTGAGTACTAACAATATTAAGGCTGATAGTAATCGAAATACTTCTAAAATTCACTGTGTGTGTTACAAAATGTATAAAGACTAGCAAACAGATAATGCTGGAGAAAATAACCAAAAAAGGTTTACAAACACATCATTTGCTTATAAATATCCATATCTACTCCAAGGTTTTCCATACTCTATCCACATCATGCTACCACTTCTATAAAATGATTATGACAGCAAAGGTAATTTCTAATTCAATACACAGCCAAGAAATTACTCCCCGAAGCTGATTAATTTGAGTACAATAGATAGAGAAATATCTCACCTCTGTTTTCAAGGTAGAGCAATCTTATCCGCATGTCCTCGCCTGCAAAAGAAAGAGAAAGAGGCACTGTAGCCACTAATGGATTCTCAATCTCTGCCCGTTCCAGTATCTCAATGCATAGGCGATCTGTAGGGGATTCCTTGCCTTGGACAGTTGGTTGATAATAATCTACAGCCCTGGTTAGCCTTCTCGAGATCTGAAGTGCTGTTCGATCATCCCATGTCAATTCAGAAGGACGAGCTCCTTTTGTCAAGAGTGCCGCAATAGTCCTGGGGTTTCTGCGCATTGCTGCTACATGAAGCACTGTATATCCTCTTCGGTTCATGAGATTAACATCTGCATTTTGAAGTTCCAACAGCTCTGCTGTGACCTTTGCATCACAATAGGCTGCTGCATAGTGCAGGGCATAAGCATCATTCAAAGTTGTTCGGCCCTCTCCCTCTTCCAATAGTAATTTCACCAATTCAATATCATCCGAGTCAAGTGCTCTCTGAATTCTCCGTATATTCTTGTCCACTGGTGCAATCATTGATGTTCCATCTGAATCCATACGCAATTTGAGCACCATATTTACAACTTCCATTGGAAGTTCCTTTTCAAGTGCTACAGTGTCAAGATCAGATCTAGCCATGCGTTGTATGCATCGATTCAACAACTGATCATTTCCAGGCCCACATGCATTTGCTGCCATCACAATAGGTATTACATCCTCTACTAGAGCTTTTTCCACAAAGTTCAGAAGACGTCGCTGCACCCAAAAAGGTTGATTTTAGAACATGCTAGCGAGCGAAATGCATGCCAATCATAATAGATTATACAAAAGAAAAAAGAAAAAGAAATAACAAGATGTGCATGTGTTGAAAAGTAGCCATAGCTATAAACCAAACTTATTGGCAACATAGAGATAGAAACTATATTTTAATGCAACTAATTATCAGCAGGACTACAGTAAACTGTATATCAGTTTGCAGCACACACATTAACGGCACAAAAGATGCAGTGAAAGAAACTGAGATATCAAATGTTTGGAATTATAGGAAATGCATTCTTTACAAAATGACACTAAACAATATTATTGGTTAACTACTTTAAGTAAAGATCAATCATTGGCATACCATAGCTATTTTGCTGCTGATTACAATAGTGCATAAGAACAACAACCAAAAAGGAGCCTCCTTTACATGTGAACAGTCTATTTCATTCCATATCCACTGGAGGAAAAAAGGTGTATCTTTTCTAAAAGCACTATTTCAGGGCTCCCTTTACCCATAATTTTAAAAGAACGTCAACTGCCATTATTAGATGAGAGGCCCAATGCCATCATTTTAAACTTTAAAGCAACAAAGGCAACCTTATGTGTTGGGGGCAGACAGGTGGGGGTGCAGGGGGCAGTGGTCCCTCTAGCCATCATTTTAAATTTAAATCAGCATAGCCATCTTTGAGCGTGATTGAATTGTCCGATATTAATTCTAGTTTATAAAGTAACTTCTATTTATTAATAAGAAAATAAGTATATTAACAAGTATAAACATTTTTTTCTTGTAAATTGAATACAGGACCTAGCAAATATCATCAACTAAGCTTTTACCAATTGATCACTTGATACTTCTAGAGAAGTATTTGTAGTAGTGAAATTAGAGGTTTGAAGTATTAATTGAAGAGCCATTTTTATACGATCATTTTGAAAAGAGATGAATTAAGGGTATTGAAATTGTTAACAAGATTGAAAATTTGCTGTCGGAAAGAGTAAAGGTATTTTCGGTCTTTTAAACTAGAAACAGGAAGAGGACCTTTCACTTCTCTCTCAATATATCAAAATGGCATCAAAGCCAGAACCTTACTGCATCCTCGTTATTGTGAGGAAATATTAGAGCCAAAATATTCAAAAGATTCAAACACACATAGTCCTATCTTAAATAAATTGTGATGAATGATGGATTATATAAAACAAGATCTAGACATAACATTGCAAACGAGATCTCAATGAAAATTATATTGTAATCCAACACATCGCAGCTGTAGCACAGGTTTACCATATGCAAGTTTGCAAACAACCCAATGAGCATTACCACAAAGACTAAAGAAGTAACAACGACAGAAACTAGCATAAAAACTGACGCTCATATTCAGACAAAAAAAAATAGAATTTACTAAAGAAAACTTATGAAAAATGTTCCATTGAGAACTGTCTCACAAAGAAGAATAAAAAGTAGTCAACAAAGGAATCAGCCAACATATTGAAGGTTTTAAAAAGGAAGTTATGCAGTCTGGACTGTCTACAAGATGGAATAGATATTATTCAAATAAATATGTACAAAAAACATGCAATATGACAATTGCCTCTGTCCATCAAATCTTCATTGAAATAAAACAGGCAAAAGATTATATCAATGATCATCTTTTTAAAGCAAGATTTTTGTTTCTGAGATTTTTAACATTACAAAAGGGGTTTTTTAATCTAAGCCATGCAAAACCCTTCACAGCTGAAATAATGGAAGAGTTTGACTAGCAAATAAAAAATTTATCACCAATTTGAGGTCACAGTGTTTCCCGACAAGGCAGTAATGTTACGTACCCCTAATAGTATTTATGGGCTAAATAAATGATATGATTATAGGATTGTGGCTTATTACTATACACTCTTTCTGGTATATTAAACATAGACAGGAAACTTATCCTTCTTTTCATCACCATGATAAATATTTTATAAACATTGCCTTATCAAATGAGAGAGCTGCCAGAATTGTATACGAAAAAATTGTTTTGCATGTAAAAACATTTGCTCTAAAAGCGGAAAAAGAAGGTTTTCAAATAGAAAAACGGGGTTATAGGGACAATTACCAAATAGAAAATTGCAGGTATCTCTTGCAATAATTTCTTTATAGAGTGAATCGTGTCTAAGTATGAAATACATAAAAAATGATAGTATGTACTTATTGCAAAACAAGGCTCAAAGTTTTGTTAGTGATTGCAAATAAAATCATCTTTCCTCAGCGTGCCATCACCTGATTCAGTTACATCTGGGCCAAATTAAACCATTTTCTTGCAGGGATTGGTATGTTCTTTATCATTCTATATGAAATTGCTACATAGTCCGGATATGCATTCAGCACTCTTCAAGGTCTTGGTACATATAATTTGCTAGGCCAACTTGCCATAGACTATTTTTCAATCATATTCAAACCAATATGATTTCCAATTTTCCTTTTGGTTCTGTGCTTAATGCATAGTAAGCATTTTGTAGGTTATATTCAGCCTCCAATACACATTAGAGATGATTTTGAGTTTTTTATAAATTACTTATTTATCAGTACTACAATTCACAGTTTTCGGTCATCTGCCGATATTAATATAATTTATTTTGTTTCTTCTTTCAGTATTTATGCAAATAAAAATTTTGGTTTTCGTCCAGCTGTATTAGGCATTTCTTTAAAGCAGAACATAGAACATTTACGGTCGCATAAGGATAATTGCTTTCTTTAAAGCAGAACATAGAACATTTAGGTCGCATAAGGATAATTGCTTTATTTCTTTCCACACAGTCATTGAAATTTTCATCGACCTCCAAATGCATGCAAGTCATTTCCCGGTGGGAACTCAATTAAGATGAGTTACAAAATCTTGTGAGTCGATGCTTTATCAGCCCCAACTTATTTTTCATTGTTTTCACTCTATTTTTTTCTGCTCTTTCACTCCCTATTTTTTTTTTTGTTAAGATACCTGAAGACTAATGGGCTCCAGATCCATTCTGGTTACTAGGGGCCCCCACCTCCGTTTTGTGTCATGCTCCACATTATCCCAATGGAACACACGATGGTTGCCCCCACTTTAACACAGCGAGCTTGCCCTGCAGGTTTTTAATCCTGGTTTTGACTATAGCAATCGCTCCTGCCTTACCACTCAATCCAGCCCTACCAATCAATCCAGCCCAATGGACTGCTCTTTCAGTCATTTTGAATGCCATTTTCTGCTTCAAGATTATTTTCACATTTCCAGAGACTGAGGTTTGTACAGATGTTTTCATCTGTGATAATGAATTTCACACTCTGATGATTGAAATTTTGATCATTGATGTGGCACATCGTGTGATGGTTAGTTTTATTTGCCTATCTACAACTTTATTGTTTGCATGAGCATAGTCTGTCTGATTCGTTATCTAACTGACGTAATTCTGATGCATGGATTTACCACTAATGTGTTTTCTCTAATTTTTTGAATGCATCTCATATTTTGGGGCTTGATGGCTCTTTAAATTTTCCCAAGTTTTTGCACCACGAATCAATGTTGACTATTGAATCTTTAGCTTGACCAGTTTCTTCCAAGTCTGAACCCTGCCTACGTGATGGAACAAAAAATGTATAAATTTAAGTAAATTCCAGAATAAAAGGGGAAATCTGCATGCTGAGTACAACGTCCCTCTATGCAAATTCCTGCCAAATTCAAGGCAGAGATGGAACACAACAAACAAACCTACAAAATACTCCACAACAAACGACAAGTGCTGGCAAAAACCAGACCCACTACTTCCCAAGTTCCCAGCAAACCACCTGTGAGACATTTAAATTACACATACATCCTACAAGTTCTGACAGATTACTACTCTACAAAAACACCAGAAACATGCTGATCCTCCAAACTGTCCAAAGAATGCCGGAGACATCAAACTTGCTAATGAAGCTTTTAAGTGCTCCTAATCAGCTACTGTAACTTGCTGTACTTTTAAGTCCCGTTAACTTCCTTTATTTTGGTCATTTAAGGACATTACTAAAATTTATTTCCTTCTTTCTCTTAAACAATTGAATCAAATCAGATTAACAGGAAGACACAACAACAATTAGTTTACCTGAGAGAGTGATACGAGCTCCGGTATCATGAAAACATGTGCCCCATACATCAACTGCACGGCAAAATCCACCGCAGGCCGGCACGCATCGTGCACACAGGTTTCATCAATACATGTACAGACTCCCGGTGGAGGTGCCTTCACCTTCCCACTGTACAAATACCCCAGCAATATCACAAAAGCATCATAGCCAACATTTCCCTGAATCACCCAATCCTTCAATTCATACCGTAACTTTGAATTTCCAGCCTGGCTATTACCACAAAAGAACTTTTCTTTGAAAAAGGGGCTCCTCGCTGCCAAAATGCACCTGTGAACAGGCACATCACGCCCCTCCACCACAATATCAGCGTCACTGCAATCTATATCACTGCCAGACAAAAGAGACTCAATGTTTAAGCTTAGCTTTCGCAGTGCGGCAATCTCAGGCCCATTGGAGGCTCCTCCCTGGATTGGGCAAGAATCCACAGAATAAGCCCCTGGTTCCCCCACAGGACTGGACGTAGACCTATAGGAGCTATTGTTGGACAAAATTGAAGAGGAATTAAAGCTAGGAGAAAAGGCATTTAGGCTCACCTGCGCCATTGGTGTGCACAGGTGGTCGGGCATATGAAAACGATGCTTGCGAGGGTTTCAGAGGCTGCTAAACACTATAATCATTGGATTTTTTGAGATTCTTTTCACAGGCTCGCATTTTTTATAAATATATCTGAAAACAACTGTGTTCATATTATGAGGGGTATACGGACCTCATAAATTTTTCTCAAATGCATCTAATAAGGTCACGGCCGAGGGTCAAAAGTTAATCGCACGGGGCTTTACAGAGGAATTTGTTTATCAGGCTTTCAAAACAGAACTTCACAGGGGTGACCTAAATTTACATTCATTCAGAATTTGAAGATTTGACTCGATGGGTATTCATACAGAGCCTCAATTTTGTCTTAACTCAGCATGAATGTCATTTTCTAGGGTTCCAACGCAAAATTTCACAGGGAAAGCAAACCCTTAATTGATACCCAATCCGAATTTGTGGGTTTTGACTCAATGGGTATTCATACAGAGCCTCAAAGACGTCTAACTCACAGCGTTTCTAGGATTTCAAGGCTGAAATTCGGAATTTGAGGGTTTTGTCTAAATGGGTATTCAAATGCATAGAGCCTCAAATTAGACTAATTCAGAACCAGTGACATGAGGGTTTCAAAGCAGAATTTCACAGAGAGGGGTTGCTTAACTTGTCTTCATTCAGAATTCCAGGGTTTTGCCTAAATGGGTATAAATCAAATTGATCTAATTCAGCAGAAACAAACGCTAGGGTTCAAAACAGAATTTGACAAGGGTTACCTTACTTTATATCATTTGGGAATTCGAAGATTTTGCCTAAATGGGTATTCAAATACACACAGCCTCAAAATGGTCTAATTCAGCAGAAACGAACATGAGAGTTTCTAGGGTTTCAAAGCAGAATTATCATAGGTGGTAACCTAACCTTATATCGGAATTTTAAAGTTTTGACTATACGAGTTTCCGTCCACAGGCTGAAATTTCTCTAATTCTCCAAGAATGACAAAATAAAAAACACGCTAAAAGAAAATTAATGATCAGACCGACATGGTCTCAAACAGGGCCCAAATCTCACAAAATTTCGTCCAAAGAGTCGTTAAATTTACGTCTATTGGCAAGTAATTCCACATTCGAGATAAAATGTAGGGAATTATGGGGGCTCCATCAACAGGATTGGACGGAAAGGGTCTTTGATAGGAAATTTCCCGGCAACTGGCGGAGATTTTTTCGGACGTGTTACCCGGATAAGCGTTGAAGGCTTTCTGTGTCCGTTGATGGCGAAGGTTCCGGGAAGGTATTTTAGCTTTTCTGACAGCCGACAGAGGGGGGAATACGTCAAAAGGAGGCGTGGAAATTATTCCGCGGACTGTTTTGTCAAAAAGGCTGTTTTGTACGTCAAATGACGTAGAAGGTTCTGCGTTTTTGCTCAATGACAGTGACTTGCACGTTTTTGTTTTGGAGGTAAAAATGTGGAGAAGGACGATGATGTTACCAATGCCTCTGTGCATTTGATTGTGTTCAGATCGTGGGGTAGCTTTATAGCAAGAGTTGGTTGAAGGGTATAATTAGATGATCAATTCTACGGATACAAATTGTGATTTTAAATGTGTCGATGAAAAAGATGTACAGAGTTTTATTTGAAAATCAAACGATCAATTACATGTACTGTGAAAATATCAAATTTCTTATATTAAGAGTTGGTTTCACGAAAGAATTATTTGAGGAACACAGAGCAAAAGGATTGAGGGAGATGTTAACTTAAATCACTAAAAGAAAGAGTAGTGTTATAAAGGATACAGTTCAGTCCACAAATCTTTACGTAATTACAGCAATATATATAAGCGGTGGTCCCATGGATTGTTTGATCTCATAGACGTAATTAAAATCATTTCATGAACTAAACTTGGGCGTTGGACATTGTAGTTTGTTCGGTAAATGCACGGGCTCTCCCCTCACGATTCCTGATCTTGTTAGTTGGGCTAAATCGGCTTGGAGCTCTATAGAAGTGCCTTCCTTCACTCTCCTCACCCACGACTTCTTCCAAGTGGTGTTCCACTGTGTTGCAGAGCATGATTTTGTTTAGGCTTCAAGGCCTTGGTTCATTGGTAACTTTGGGGTTTTATTCTGCCTTTGGGTTCCTTTCTTCAATCATGTTACGACAGAGATCATGACGGTGCCCAATTGGATCAAATTATACATTATCCCTCTTATCTTAAGGAAAGAAGAACACATTGTTATGTTGATAATTGAGTGGGTTCCTTTGTCATTATGTGAAAATTTGTTATTCCCAAGGTTCGTGGACCCAATACCTCAATTTTGAAGCTCTTACGTTTAGATGTTTCCGCTACAACATGCTTGGGCACAAAGCTACAAGATGTTCATCTACGGGTGTTAAGAGCTCGGGGCCTCGTTCTCATTTGCTCTGGACAAAAAAAGGAGTTGTTAACCAGGGATTCTTATGGCACAATCATGGCGTCTTCTTCTGTCTGTCTGGACCTTCTCCCCTCCTCCCCTCAGTTGGCACTCACATGCCCCCTAGGAGTGAAGTTTCATTACTGGGTGATGTTGCTCCAAGTGGACCGTCGTGTTCCTCGCTTTCATCGGCTACCCTGGACTCCCCTCCTCGCCCTCCTCCAACTAGGTCCAAAGACCCCTTGGTTTCAATGGTTAAGAAGAAAGGGCAAAGAACTGAGGCCGAAATGTTGTGTTTCGATGCGAAAAGTTTGGTGAAGGATGGGAACCAATGGAGGGTCTCCTCTCCTATTGTGGTAAAAGAGCAACCCCATCCATACGCTGAGGTGTTTTCCCTTCAGCTTGGCTACATGAACATTACGTTGATCTTGACTGGTTATCTTTGTGTTGGTTAAGCGCTGTAGCTCTGTTGTTCTTTTGATAATCGTTGACTTTTTACTGAAGTTTGGTGTCTTTTTTGTTGAAGGCTTATTGTTCCTTGTCTTCCTGGATGATTCTCTGTTGTTACTTTGAACTTTGATTTTGATTGCAGCGTTGTAGTTGTGGTAGGTTGGTTATTTATTGTCCTCTGATTTGATTTACTTAATATTTGGTCGATTTTATTGTAAGTTTTGGAATTTCATTTCATTTCATTTTAATATAAATGTATACATTAAATATAAAAGATGATTTGACAAATGAAAGAATATACACCTAAAATCGAACACTGCTTGATCAAGGTTGATCCATGAAACAATATACATTAAGAATTGGAGATGGCTTGAGGGATAAAAGACTCCACATCAAGGATTAGGGCTTTAGGTAGTACTTTATGAAGTCGATAAAAGCTTCATCACTTGAAAAGTTCCTACTTCCCATTAAGAAGGGGAGAGCCAAAACTTGGTAGGTGACCTAACATTGAATACACAAAAAGATGGAAAAATATATCACATGTCAAATGGTTTTGTGGTTGAGAGCTCATCAATAGAAAAGTGTTTATCCCCATGGAGAGCCACTCAAAAAAACACGTGGGAAATAGTATATGGGATGGTGGAGGATAAAAATTGTTAACCTAATATGGTATATATACAAGATGTACTTCCGTACCACATTATCCTTATAAAGATAAGAATACTATTATATAATTTGTATAATAGTAGAAATAAAGTGAAGGACCAAGATGACTAGAACTACTAAATAATAAATAACCTTTGGTCGGGAGTTTTATATATATATATATTAGAATGGAAACCTTTTATGAGGGAGAAATATTGTATGTTAGATTTGGCATTTAAATACTAATGTGTTTGATAAAAGAAAATTTGAAGGGTTTTTTTAGTGTGGAACAAGAATTTTAGAGTAATTTTTTCACAAATGAGTGTTGTATGTAGGGGATTTTTTTAATTAGGGTATTGTCATTCTTTTACATTTGTTCGTTCTCAGAGTAAAATTTAAATTTTCGGTGAAAGATAAAAGAATATATGAAGTTGTCAGGGCATATTGGAGCTAATAAATATTTTTATAGTTGGGTTGCACATCTGATATTAATGATGGCATATTTGGCGTTGGTCGAATCAAGATGTGATCTTTAAGCTTTTCTTTAATAAGGGTATTTATTGGATCAAACCTAATACTTTGTCATTAGCTAAACTCAATCAGTGATGGATAACTAATGATTTAGCAGTGATTTGGGGCAAATGCTTTTGTACACTCTGGAAGCATATCGTTGAGGCAAAAGTTAAATTTTTTGCTTGGTCACTCTTACATAAGGTTCTACCTATTGGCCAAAGATTGCAACATATGGGATTGGAAGATCCTCAATGCCTAGTTTGTGGAGACCCAGATTCCTTTGAGCATGTTTTTATGCAATGTTTCATTGTTACGCTACTTTGGAATTGGGTGGCTTCAATTCCAGGTTTTGAGAGTGCTATTTGTTCTATGCATCAAGTTATGTTTGGAAATTATATTGTCCATACAAGGCTCAATATGCTTTGGCATGCTCTTAGACTTTAGAGCTTATTTGAAATTTGAAAAATCTATTTGGATTTTATTTTTCAATTGTAAGTCATCTGAAACTTTAATTTAGCAATCACTGCATCTGCATATAATTGCCATAATCATTATATAACTACATATTTAAATCGAGAAAAAATATTTAAATTTTGACGACTTCAAAAAAAACCATAAATTTATTTAACATTCGTTTAATTTTATGTCAAAATAATTATTTTATTTTTATTTTAATAAACCTATTCATATATAATTTTGAGATGAAAGCTAAAGAAAACTACCCTTAAAATTTGTCTAGTTGAATAGATTTGTTAATAACATCAATACCAAATTATCCTACAAAAATGAATCAAGGAAACAAAATTAACCACCAAAATGATAGAATGGAATATATCCACTTTACTAGGGAAAATGATATAAAAGGATGCTCTTTGTGTCAAAAGGCCAAATTATTCCATGGCCCATGGAGTATAAAGCAAAAAAACTCATATAAACCTTGATTTATAAAGGAACTCTGATCACCGCCCTTGATTTATAGAGAGACTTTGATCACCACCCTTGTCAGAAAAAACACAAAAACCAACATAAATACATTAATGGTTAATGGATACATAGAAAGAGTCATTGTACAAAGATTCCATATAAGGAAAGTCATTGTAAAAACATTCCATATTGCAAAGATGAGAGAAATAGAATACAAAAAGGATAAGCAGAACGGACACAAAATAACCATTCCATATGTCAAAGGAATCTCAAAAAATCTAACTAGAATTTTAAGAAATATTAGAATTTAAACCCCCTTTAAACTTTATAATACATTTTATACAGCACTAGATTTTATAAAGGATTTATTAAATTTGATTTTATATTGGGATTTATATAATTATTGTTGAAGCATCCAAATTTATTTGTAATCTTATATCAATTACAAATATTTAATCTAATATTTAGTAAAAAATAAATATTCTTTTAAGTTTATATAAGTTTTGAGTTGTGTATAAGTTTTTTTATATTATTTTACATTGTTTTTACTTGTATAAGTTAGTTTTTTGTAATATTTTTTACAATCTTTAATGATGCACATAGTTTGGGTTAGTTTGGATTAGCTTGCAAAGCTTTGTTTGGGTTCATTTTGAAGGTATTTGTTTTGTTTCATGCAGAGAATTGAGATTGAAGTCTTATGAGTTTGTATGCATAAGCATGTAGTGTCTTATGCAAGATATTGGTGCACAATGGTATGAATATAGGGATCATTGTACAAAGAGTATTATGTGCATCCTTTGGTTGTAAAGTGTTACAACTTAGCTTTGCAAGGTTATGACTTTCACATAATTTGTCTTGTATACAACTTGATCTAGGCGTATATATTCTTGTGATGTGTGATGGGTAAAGAATTATTGCAAATCATAACTGTTTACATTTAATTCCTCTAATCATAGAAGTTTTACAGATTTATTAAATATCACTTTGTGATGTGTTTCATCTTGATGCTTTATATTGTGATGTGTTAAGGTACATTAGAAATGTAATGATCATTTAATATTTGTGATGCATAGTGATATGTTACAAATATTTAATCATTATAGTAGGTTACTGAGCATTATTATAAGTAGGTGGGTCTTGTGCCTATATAAACATACCTTTACGCTTGAGCTAGCTAGTCAGTGAGTTTGAGGACATAGATCACATGAATATTCTAAGAGATACATAGATATACTTAGAAAAACCACGAGTTAGCAGGTAGAGATATAAGGATTTAATATGAATGCATCTCATTTAAGATCACATAGTATTGTGTTTTTATCGTATGTGCAAGTTGTATTTCCAACCATTGAAATGTAATAATGAACTAAATTTATTTGATGTTACATTTTCTTGTATTATTTCGATTGTGTAATTCTAAAGGTATTTCTTCATTGAAACCCTTAACTGTGATTACATCAATAATTCTTAAATCATGTGAGAAATATAAGAAGATCCCACCATACTACACTGAAATAACACACCAAAGAGAATAATAGTAGCCATCTTGAAAATTTTGGTTTAGTGGAGTCATACCTTACAAAGCACCATGTTTGTATAGAAAAGGTAAAATTGCTAATTAAATAAGATCATTATTGAAAGGAAATAAAAGAAACCATTGAAATTTGAAGAAGATTAAAAAAAATAATAGAAAACCACCTCAGAAAAGAAAGCTCTTGGAGACCAATTTTTAATCATAGTAAAAAAACTAAAAAATGCTCTAGAAAACACAAGCACTTAGTCCATGTATTAATTAATAAGATAAAAATATTTATATAAAAACTAATTTTGTGGCTAGTTATTTCATTTTACTGTTTATTTGATTAATTAATATAAAGGCCTTCCATATGCATTTTCCAATAGGGTATGACAAAGAATAATTGTAATATTTTATGAGTTAAAAAATAAGAAGCTCCTATCGTTGAAATAAAACTAGCAGTTGCCCTAAAGGTGCAAGTTACATCGGAAGGGATGTAATTTTCTATTTTGGTAAAGGGGGGTTCTGTAAAATGAGTGTGTGTAAATCGGTAATCATACCTCACTTGAAACCTATGGCCATTGACATCATAACACTTTTTATGTACAAAGCACTAAGCAAAAATAAGTTAATATTTTAGGTGGGGTGACTGGTAAATGAGGTTGTGTGATCCTTCAAATAGCATAGCAATGAGTTGTGCAGGGAAGAAATGCTATGTTTTACACTAAAATTGAGCAATGGTGATGTAACAAGGAAGGAAAGGCCATACAAATCATGAAAGTGGGTAAAATTTTCAAGATGAGATGGGTAGTGATGGTGAGTCACAATGACATGGTATTTTAGGTGATAGACTTGAAGAAGCTCAAGTAGATACACATGCAAAGTATAGTGACATATCACATCAATCAATAAAATACATAGCTTCTACCCAACTAGGAAACTATTACTACTCTAGGAATAAATATGAACATCTCAAGTTCATATTAAGATTATTTCAATTACTAATACAAGATTCACATAGGCCTCATCTCAGTAGAAACAAGTGTCATATATCCAACGGCTCCTCTAAAAATGTATAAATTACACTACGTGTCAATTTAGATGAGTCTAAAACTAATTAGATGAAAATTTTGACTACTTTAACTATGAAAAACTAATTCTCCCGCCTCTAAAACTAATTAGATGGAAAATGTAAAACACTTCTTCAATGAAATATGCCCCCTATATAATATAATCAACCTATGTAGAATGCCATATGAAAAAAGATACATATATAAATATTTCCAAGCTTTCCATTCTCATTCTCATTAACACTAATAGAAGCCATTGTATTCATAATAATAGTGCACAATTTTCTTTATTTACCAGTGATTGGAAGAAAGGTAAAATTACCACTAGGACCATAAGCATTCCTAGTTTTGGGTAGTTTTTTGGACTTGGGAACGAATCCCCACCAGTGTTTGCATATTCTATCCAAGTGCTAGCATGATTGATTATATTTCAAATTAGGTACCAACCCAACTATTATAACTTCCTTTGTGGACGTTGCAATTGCCATATTGAAGAGCATAAGCTATGTTGGAAGGGACGTAAATTTTTATTTTGGTAAAATGGGGTTTTTTAATGCGTAAGAATGTAAATTGGTATTTATACCTCACTCAAAACCCATGATCGCTAACCACATCTCACCTTTTGTGCACCAAATTTTAAAAAACAATAATCTGATATTAATTTTTATGATCCTATAATATATTATAACAAAATAATAATAATTTAAAAAATAATATTAGTATAAGATATTATATTATATTATATTGTTTATATATATATATATATATATATATATATATATATATATATATATATATATATATATATATATATATATATATATATATATATATATATATATTGATAGGTGATTTAAGGTTGGCATCCCTCACCTATTTTATTAGAAACAAAAATCCAGGAATACAAAAAGACCATAAAACCCTCCCAAAACCAAAACAAGTCCCGAAGGAGAACCATAACCAAACAAAACACCAAAACTAAGCCAAAACCCTATAACCATGAGGCTCACCCCCATAAACTGATCACCCAAATATGGGCTTCTCATTTCCTACCAAATACCCTCCTTCACCCTTCCTGATACAAGAGCTTAGAGTTCTAGAGGTTGGTTCAAGTGCCGAATGGCCCTTATTAACCACAGTTCATTCCTCATTGTTTTGTAGAAAGTTTGCCTCCTTTCTACCAATCCCACCAGAGGTGAGTTCACTTGAAATTCCTATCACAACCCCTCCCCCCTCTACCAGTTGTTTAGCATGCTTTAAGGGAGCCAAATTATGTGACACTTCCTCAACTTTACTGATTGGAGTGTTAGATGTAAACACTATAAGGTGGGAGGGAAGAGCATTCGTCCACCATGATGTCACTATCGTTTGCTTGTAGCTAGGATAATTAGTGGCTAGGTGCCCAATCTCAAAACACTTCTAACATCTAAAGGGAATTCCCTCATAATGCAGGGATTGAATCCCACAATGATCTTTGATTTTCAATTTAATGGTGGTTGGAAGGTCTTAGGAAATATCCAACACTACTAAGATCCAAGCAAAGGTAGTATGTTGAAAATTAGTGGTGGAGGCATCAACTACTAGCAATTCACCTAACACATTTCCCATGTTCATTAAACAAGATGCAACACAAAACTATAAGGGTGAATACGGTAAATGGACCCACATAAGCTAGGTCGTTGAGTTTCCAAAAGAGGATTGAGGGTCAAGAACCAAAGCTTCATGAAGATAAGATGTTGATCCCAGCTCCATGTCTTATCCTGGAAAACCTTAGTACGATCTTTCAAATAGTCAAAAACCATAATAAATAACCCCCTCGCATATGGATATATCTCCAAGTTATCCTCCATAAGTGGTTTCCATTTATCAGAAACCCATTCATGCAAAGCCAGTAAGTTAGGCCAATAGTAGTCAAATCTATAGATGAGGCCTCTTAAAGCAAATTAGTCTTCATTTTTAAGCACTTCAGTAAGAACCTCATTCCCAAAGGAGATGAATTTATTAGTCTTATTAGCCAATAAAACTAACCTAGATGTAGCTTTCATAAAATATTTCCCCGTGCCCCCACCACCTTATATGAGCCTACAATGCTTATCACGCCTTCTATTATGTCTG
Organism: Torreya grandis; assembly: GCA_037957365.1. Lineage (NCBI taxonomy): Eukaryota > Viridiplantae > Streptophyta > Pinopsida > Cupressales > Taxaceae > Torreya > Torreya grandis. The sequence goes on along the minus strand of JARHVA010000010.1, from coordinate 1,108,479 downwards.
TCTCTTTTCTCACAATATTAGGGTTTTTCACCCACAATCCCTCCACTTCAACCTGCAATGATTCTAAAGACACGCCTCCTCTCTTTGTTGTCGCCTCAACCTTCACAGCCCCTACCTTCACTCCTACACTCAAAACCTCTATCGATCTAAACTGGGCACTATGGCACACTAGGACAACCCTTGCCAACCTTTGGGCCTCCCCATCAAAAATCCCTCACTTGTATGTCCCGATTGTCCTGGCCTGAGACATGCCATCAATGTCCACACCCATACTTATTGGGTTTTGACAATCCACTACTTGCCTTGGAAGAACCATGTCTGTCAAAGGTGACTTTGATGAAACCCCTGATAGTGAACCATCGAAGGCATCCCCATTCACCTTTGAAACTGCCTTCCCACCTGCCTATGCCTATAGACCTGCTGTCGACCAAAAATCAACCCTAGATCTAGATGAATCCAACAACAAGATGAAGCTCCAACCCGATATTTTCTTCCCCCTTATTTGCTACTTTGAATGCAGTTAATCTCATTATTAATATTTATATATTAATATTATTTATATATAGTATTATTTATTATAATAATAATATAATATAGTATTAATAAATATATTAAGGTAATATAAGTTATAATTATATTATATAAATTTTCTTATATAATAATATTAGAGTATATTATAAAAATATTATCATTATATATATGTATGTATGTATATATTATATATTATAATATATAGTTATCATATAATAATATTATATATATATATATATGGTTTGTTCACAGAGTCTTGCAATGGCAGACAAGTCTAGTGGGTCCTTAAACCCTCTGCAATACATGCGTTATGAATTTCAAGTTCACGAGACTTTTACCTAAGTACAAACCAATAAAAAAATAGTTTATTACAAATAAAGTAAGGGTTGTAATTTATGGAATTGATATTATATATATAATTTTATAGTGTATTGATTTATATAGTTCAAAAAATTAGTACAAATTATTGAGGGGATTGAATTGAAAATATTATGTCATAAGATTAAATTTTTGGGATGAATGTGAAGAGGCATTGACTTGCCTAGGAGTTTATAGAAATTTGAGAAACTTGTTCTCGTAGAGTTTGCATGTCAGTCTTGTGTCATTTTATCTTATTTCACCCTGTTGTCATATCATCTTTGTAGGATTTCCAAGACTAAGCTCATATTTATTGTGCTTTATTCTTTACCATTTGGATGGATTGTTTTTATTTAAATGGTCCTCGATTAATCTATCGTAATCATTGTTATCGACATTGAGAAGGATGGGGCCGAAACGAGCTCAACAGTTTACTTTGAGGTTTAGGATAAGGTACATATTCTAATAATCCTCCTTAGCCTAATATTTATTTACAAGTTTTTTTTCAATAATATGTGTAGATGGTATGAAAATAATTGTCTTGTTGCTTACTTTGTTAGTTATATCCTGTCAAAGGACTCCCTTGATGCTTGGATTTGAAACCACTTGAAACCTTTGGGTTTTTAGGTCACTAGAATCCATAACCTCACTAAGGGTTTTTTATGTTCTCCTTTAAGGATCCTTCTCAAGTCCAAGCCCTCGTTTCAAGGTCAAGTTACTAGTTATTAAGGAATACCTTCATAATTGTGTCCCCTTAGACCCCCATTTTCAAAGTGTCTGAACATAGCTTTCTTAATATGCATGTTTGGGTTGAGCTCAAGTCTTCCACTCCCTCTATGGGTGTTCCTTAATGAGTTTGTCAAACCCATAGGGGGGTGCTTTGTCATGAGGTTGATAAACTCTACTTTACACGCCCTAATAAGCATGTTTGTGTTGAGATTGATTTGAAAAAGGAATTGAAATGTTTTATGTAGAAAGTAACCTACTTCAATTTCCTAAACACAGGTTTTAGAGTTAGGCACGTGACATAGGATTTAAGATTGTGACCCCTTTATGGTTCACTCAAAGTCATCCAATAAGAATGCACCACTTGAAAAATAAAAGCTAGTTGTAAATAATGATGGTTGGAATATGATGGCTAATAAAATTAAGATGTCAAATGGAAGAATCCTAAGGTGACTTTTGTCCCCTCCACTATCAAACCACACTAAGAGGAAAATAAGGATAAAGTTACTCCCCCTCTCATTAGTCCTCCCCACTCTTGTAGCGATCTCATGGCCTCTTAGATTCAAGTTTCTCAAGTTAATTATTTACCATTAAGTTTTTCTTATGTTTGGACACCCTCTGTAAGTATTCCCACCTTGTGGTGGTCGCATAATCCACCTTGCAATGTGTGACAACTATTTTTGTGAAGTAAACGGGGCTAAACACCTATCCATTTCACTTGGGGATTCTATTTTTTAAACCAACAAACATTATTGGGAAACCATTTTGTAACACTTGGTTTAGAAGAAGATATTGAGAATGGATAAGGAGAATTATTTAGGGAGAATTTCTCCCAATGAATTTACTCTCCTAAATTGTTTGAGGTCTCATAGAGTCCTCTTACAAATTCTTCATGTGAATCGCTTATCAACGGTTGGGTGTTCTAATTTTAATTGTTTACAAGAAGTCAATATTTTAGGCTTTCTTTTGCAATATTTTTTGAGGTGTATATGGTCTAACACATCTCACTTTTCCACTTTGTATGATGATGAACATGGCGGTGTCAGTATTTTAGTTTCACAAAAAAAGTACTGCCTTAATTTTTTCCTCGATAAAATATCTATCACATCAAGTTCTTTGGGTATTACTTAGCATTGATGGTCATTCCTTAGGGGTTCTTAATATTTATGCCTTGAATTACATGGTCTTAAAAACATGAAATTATGGAGATGACTCATTGACAATATGCCTCTTCCACCCAACTAATTTGTGATGACTTTAGTATGGTTGAGTTTCTCGAGAACAAAGCTAGTACCCTTCTAGTGAGATATTGTGTGGGAGAACATGAAGTGTGGTGTTATTTTAAGCATTGATGGGACTTAACATATCTATTTATCTAATGATGTACATTAAATAATATGACATGGTATACTTGGTCCAATTACCGGTTTGATACTGATAGGGTCCTCAAATGGGTGGACTGTGTCATGCTTTTTGAGCAACACATGTTCTTCTCAGTTTCTGACAAGCAAGTCGTCATAGTCCATTCAAAAATTATCCTTTTTTTATCATAGTCATATCACTTGTAGAGTGGAGTGGTGCAACGACCATATTAAATTCCCACACAATAAATTATTTATGAACACGCCTTTCTCAGCCATAAAGGCACTATCCAATTCATAGCCAAAGTGTGGAATTTGGCTCCACAACTGCCATACACTGCTAGTTAAATTGAGTGGAGGTGATTAACTACATTGCCACTATGGCAAGCATATTTCATGAGTTAGTAAGTGGGTTGGTGACATTGTCACCAAGAAATACTAGAGAATTTCCTCCATCCTTGATCAAAACCCTTTTTACTCTCACCTACAAGCCATGAATACTTCTCTGAAGCACAAGATCAAACTTTTTGATAACCATGTAGCTAAAGGGGCATAAATTAGATCCCATGTGCATTGGCTTGAGATTAGGGACCATGCTTTGGAGGATTTATTCAATTCTATAAGGGCCAAACAAGCCAAGGAGAAAATTAAAGCCATCAAACTTGCACATAAGCACCTCACCAATTTACCAAAAATCCCTCTAGATTTATTGGACCACTACAATTTGGTGTTCCAAGCCCAGGAGGATTCAATGGAAAGAACATGAGATCTACAAGAATGTTTGGATTTGGTACCCCATAAAATAAGCCTTTCGAACCAAAAACACTACAATTATCCTCTTTCTCTTGATGATCTCTTTCACATAGTGTAATGCATGTCCAATGACAAAGTACCATGGATTGATGGATTTATTTGGGAATTCTATAAAGCTACTTGATAATTTGTAGGTCCTAACTTGTTACACGTTTACAAAGAAGCCCTAAAAAATAAATCATTAGGATCTATCATCAACAAAGTTAATATTAAATTCATTCCCAAGTTTGGTGACCCAACATTTATTAATAGTTGACACTCAATCAGTCTTTTGAATGTTTTTTATAAAATTATCACCAAGGCCCTAATGAATCAAATTTTCCACATTCTACCTACAATCATCAAACCCAAGAAAATGAGCTTAACACACACACACACACACACACACACACACACACACACACACACGCACACACGCACGCGCGCACACACACACACACACACACACACATTATAAATTTTAATTATAATTTGGGAAGGAATGGAATGGGATTGGGCCTCTTTCCACATGACCATCTTTCTCAAACTTGATTTTAAAAAATATTAGGATTGGATAGAATAGCCTTTTATTCTCGCTATGTTTAATGCAATAGGTTTTGGCCAATTCTTTCTCTCGTTAATACAAACTTTGTTTTTATGATGCATCAACCTACCTCACCATCAATGGGCATAAATCTAATAGCTTTTAAAATTTTCACTCCATTAGACAAGTTTTCCCTCTAGCTCTTGTTTTATATGTTTTTATTGTTGAGGCATTTGGTCTTCTTACTCATAAAGAAAATTGAGGACTTATCAAGGGTATTGTTCTTCTTGATCAACCCTCTTAGCTCATCAATGGATGTTTGTAGATGATACCTTCCTCATTCTCTTCAATTAAGAATTATCCTTCAAAGAGGCACTTCGATGCCTAGACAATTTGTTCAAAGCCTCAAGGTCTAATTTGCAATGGGCCAAAACCTAGTGTTACAAATAGAGCATGATGAATTTTCTTGAATTGCTCCATCATTATCAAAAAAAGTGGATATAGAAAGGAGAGAGATTTAAATTCATTAGTATTACTTTTGCTTTTGATAGCTCTCCTTCAGATATGTGGCAATATGTTATTGATAGAGTGGTAAAGAAGGTTTCATATTGGATTTATAAACTTCTTTCTTTAGCTAGTAAATTTTAGGCCTATACCAAAATCCTTGCAACCACTAATGTTTACTACTTCTCCTATTGGGGAACCTCCAAAACATCATATGATAAATTAGAAAAAATTCTTAAAAAATTTCTTTGGGCCAATGCTAAGCAAATTAGAGGCTATTACATGGTACCTTAGGACATAGGTTGCCTTCTTCATGACAAACGAGGAATGTGCATCATTGATGTCTATAGACAAAGTATCTCCCTTTATGTTAAGTGGGTGGTTAGAACAAATGAAGGTAATGAGACTTGGAAAATCCTTCTAAGGGACTGGATTTATATAATTACCCTGTATGGTAAAAATAATTGGAAAAATATTGATTTGCACACTCTATTGATTACCACTACCCCTGTCAAGATAGAAGATTCTTTTGTAGCCAAGAGCATATAGAAAGCTTTTAAAGTTGTCAAGCCTTTCTAAAATGGGTTGGAGTAGATATCGTAGTGGTTTTTCCTTTAATGATCATAATATATGGTGGTCTTCTCTAATGACCAATACTAGTCTTCCTTTAGTAGAAATGCTAAGTGAAAAATACATGTGTCTATTTAAAAAAGGAATTTACACTATTAAGGATCTAATTTCTTCTCAGGATTGGATCCCATGGAATATGATGAAAGACAAATATAAGTTGATTAATATAGACTTACCTTCAATTTTATGTATCCAAGAGTTTATGTCTGATGTCATGTTACATAAGATGGGCTTACAACCTCTACGTGTATGGTGGAAGGACTAGAGGTGGAACTATGATACTTAATTCAGAAGTTATTCTCCTGGTCTCATTTATCAAATTATGAGTTCTCTCTCTTATATTCTATAAAAGTTAAGTACGTGTTAGAATTTAAATTCTTTGGCCAAGACTTGGCTCACCAGACTTAATAAAATATGGAATGCCAAGCTTAAGCCAAAGCTCACACATTTTCTTTAGTGCTTGGTTTATTAAGGTATTCCTCATGGGGAGTGCCTCTTACACATCGGAATTGCTCAACCCATATGTCAGACCTACTCTAGATCCAAGTCCTTCAAACATCTATATTTGGATGATTCAAAGATCTCAATATGTTTGGCAATGGATTCTCAACCTTTTCCAACCATTCCACCCAGAGCCCTTCTCTTGGCTCGTGGTTTTTTTGGGGGATACAACTTAGTGGTTATCTTATATTGCTTTTATATGACACTTCTTAAGAGCTCTAATTTTATTTCAAATATGAAAATCTAAGAATTTAGCTATTTTCAACAATGAAGAACCATCTTCACATTTTTTTAATGACATGTGATTGTTATCTCTTTAGCTCTTATGTAGATCCAAGCTCAAGTTGAGAAGGTGACACTCAATTTTAAACACTTGCATGAGTTGATCAACCATGGTGGAATGTTCCTTAAGCTATGAGTTATGTCTCCCCGACCAACCACGTCATGACTACCCTCCTCCAATGCCTAGGCACTCATGAAGCCACTCTCATACATGTAACCATTTATCCACTCTTCTTCCTTAGTCGGGGGAGGGAGGGGTGTCGAAGTCTATTGTGTGGGAAGTCCACCATTGGCCCATCATGATGGAGATCATGAAGATACATGCTTTTTATTTTTTGATGTAATCTTGTGAACTTTGGATTATTGTAGTTAATCAGGGGTTTTATTTTGAGTTATGCCCTCCCACCAGCATGGAGTTTGTAGTGTGCATACCAATTAGTTATTTTATTGTTGTAACCATCATCATTATTATTTAATTAATAATAGATATAGTGATGTGTTCCAATAAGAATAAATATGTGGGACTCCTTACTCATGATTTTTTGGGAAAATAATTTATGATTTTGTAGTATAAATAAAAAGATCTAAAGTAAACAGGATTACATTTTTTCATAAATATTTTAAATAAATTTATAAGAATAAAATTAGATATAATTATACAAATAATTAATCTTGATACAATTAATGACAAGAGAGGGCTCAAGAAGAATATTTTATTTCAAGTGAAATTGAAGAGAGTCATCATAATCTATAATATAAGGTAGATTTAGATAGTGAGGTGAAGTAAACCCAACAAAATTATGACGAACAAATATTGTGTCCAAGTTTATTTGAGCATTCTCAAAAAAGTAGGATCATTTATAGAAATATAAGGTCATGACATGACAATATAAAACTTTGATTGTTTTATTTAAATTCTAAGTGAATCTCTGGTAAACTAATCTCCTTCTTCAAAACCTTAATAGGGAAGCCACATCTAGAAATCCTAAACAAAAATAGAGTATGCATTTTAGGAGTTGTGTTTTCTTTTGCTTGATTTTTATGAGGTCCTTGAAATGCTTGTATAATTTGAAAACAACACACCAAATATAATGTATGTTTCGCGAGGTAATCTATTGATACAATGTCTATTCTATATGAATTTTTGTATTATAACAAATGCTTCCTATCTACTTGAATTTTAGAATCTATGTTTGAATTCATTGTTTTAACACATTCATAATAGATTTTTTTGCCTGTGTGGCATTGATTGTTTAGATTAATCGATATCCTAAATGCACTAATGCACTTGTATATTTATATATTCTTCGAATTCAAATTAAGAACACGTGACACGACAGACCCAAAATAAAGGTCAAAAGGTCCCAGTGCTAAAATTATACAATGTATATTTTTGGGCCTCCATAATCATGCATTGTATATTTATGAGACCCTAAAATTACATAGTGTACATTTCTAGGACCCCATAACTATACAATGTATGTTTATTCGGGATCTGTAACCGTAGGGAATGTACATTTTTTGGCCCTCATAACTATACATCATATAGTCACATAACATACAATATATGTTATGGAAGAAAAATGTTTAGGGAAACGAATGAGGATGAGAGAGAAATAAAAGATAAGGAGAAAATGAAGGAAAAATGTAAGAGAATTTTAAAGATATAGAGAAAACATATCAATATAAATTTAATTTGAGTTGATGATCGACAAACATACAAATATCCTAAAATCATATAATTTTACAAATAATATTTATTTCATACTAAAATTATGTATTTTCATTTTTAAAAAACATTAAATAGAAAAGAATTAAAATTAAAATTTTACCAATAAATTTAGCCAATATAATGCACTTTGTGAGACTTAATTATCTTTGGAACATGTTCCATGTAGATTAAATTTTTGACATTTAAAACATTAAGCTTTCAACTATAATGTCACATTTAATGACAATAAATGGATAAAGTCGTGGTGGAGTGTGGACTTTTGTGGCAATGAACAATGATCTCCATCTATCCTTAGATGGCCTTTTTAAAAATAAACACCAACTAGAATGGATAAAATCATGGTGGAGTGTGGACTTTTGTGGCAATGAACAATGATCTCCATCTATCCTTAGATGGCCTTTTTAAAAATATACACCAACTAGAATTGACCCTTCAACTAACAATAAAAAGCTAAGCTAGTGAGATGATAAACATTTTTTTAATAAGTTAGTGCTTTTTTTTTGGGGTGGGGGGCCTCTTATAGGCGAAAATAAATTATCGATGTGTTTGTATATTAGGTGGTATGAGTGTAATTAAATATAATTATTGTAATGATTATTTGTGAGGTTTTATAATTGTAATTTTTTTTATAATAAAAATTTAAATTTATGATTAAAAGTTTAAATTATTTTTATTAAATTTTTAAAATAATTATTTTTAAAAGTTAGTTGAGATGAATTAAATACATAACAAATTTTATGATTATTTTAAAAGTTTACGGAATTTTTTAATTATTAAATTTTTTATTAAAGAAAAAATAAATTTCATATAATTGTTATTCGTTGAACTAATTTAAATATTTGTCATTGAAATGACGTTGTAATTTAAAATATATTTTATAGCCAATGTGCATTCCAACTTACTCAACTTAATGTAAGTGATGATTGATCGCATGAAAAAACAAAATTAATTGCTTAACATCAAAATATTAAAAGATCAAAGAATCAAAAAAAGAAGAGCTAATGATAATGAATGGACATCTTTGATATGAAGTAAATTTTTTTTGAATTATATGATGTGGGTTGTTAAAAGATGTGCGCATAACAACAATAATAATAATGTTCACTAAACAATGAAGGATGTCACCAATATAAAATGGTAGAACATTATATGGTCAAATAAAAACAAGTAACATAAAAAGGATACTTAACAAGGAGATAAAAAGTGTCAAAACAATGTCATTGCTCATCAGTCAAAAGAACAATAAAAAGTAGTAAAATTAAGAGAAAGGATAAAAGGGATCGATATCCTGCCAAAGATCAAAGTGTCCAAAGTAAAAGGACAAAAAGGTTAATTGTGCACGTAGAAGCCAATCTTCTCCCTCATCTAGAAAGTAGGTCCTCCATTGTCTATTGAAAGGCATCTTTAACCATTTCTTCTGCTTTTGATCTCAATCTTTCTAACTCTGATCTTTGCCCTTTCCTTCTAGCTATTGAACCCACATTAGCTTTTGGTCTTACAACTTAGGTCATGAAGGGAAGGAGGTAATATCTACATGTTGGAGAGAAGTCAAAGCCATAACATGAGCATACACCTCCTTCAAGGGAAACCCCTGACGATTGGAGTTTGAAATATCCCATGTGAGGAAAGAAGAGGGGAGGAAACCATGGGTTGGAAGAACTTTCGATGATTATGTCAAAAGAACACCTGATTTGGGGTTCCATCCTTCTTCCTCCAAACTAACTAAGAAAGAGATGAACGACCAAACAAACCTCAAATGAACACCCATTGCATGATGCCCAAGGAGATTACGATGAAAGCAACTAAAATGAAGACTTTCATAGTTGAAAATTAAGTCTAGTTGCCTCGGGAAGAGATTGTGTTAACTTAATGAAAGATATGTTTGGATAGATCAAGATTTATTGTCATTTGTGCATACTCTCACAAATTTGCTCTGTATAGAATTATCATATTTTTTTACAAAAGAACGCACTATATTAATCAACATTTTGATATGCTCCTCTTTTCTCATGATAGATAGAAGATTGTACAATATGATCGAAAGAGGGACAACTAAGATTTGCATCTTTGCTAGGTCAAAAAGGGCAATCGGGGGCAAAAAATGAAACCAAAGTTATTAAAAAAACCATGATCCTGATGACCAAACGTAGTCCCCATCTAAAAATCATTGAAGATCACTTGGAAGACACTGGAACTGAGCATAGAAAAGGAAGGAGTAGCGATGGATCTCCAAGTAGTTGAGGCCCAATTTATAAGATCAGCTAATGAGAGATGAGTGCCCACACATTTTCCAAACAAGGATTTGATGCCAAAATCAAGCTCCATTTATTGAATAGAAGGGTCAGACATTTCCAACTCTAGAGTCTCCTTCAAGAAAATTACACAAACATCCCCAAGCATGAAAAGAGGGGGAGAGATCGGAGCAAGGGAGGCCAACATAAGACACCATCTCCCATAGGAATGTGTGGGAAATCCTCAAAAAATATAGACGTACAGACCAAGGGGAACAGCATAAAAAGGAACAAAAGAGATTAAGGACTTAAAAAAATCCCTGCAAACATGGTAAGGGTTCTAAGTGTTCTTGCAATCAGTGAAAATCCATCTCTTATCAGAGGACTTTGCCTTTGAGCCATCGAGATGGGTATCAATGACTAATAGTAAACTAGACTATGGTTAAGATAGAGTAATGCATAAGATCTACTACAAGAAATGGTAACATGTTCTTCTCTTGTAACAAAAGCCAAGGAGCCCCTTTTATTCCTTTTAGGATCTTCCCCAAAGACACCAACACTGCATGAACTATGTTGATTGTTACAAGACACTAAACCACCAAGTGGCTCAGGGGAGAAAATATAATAGTTTCACTGAGGGGGATTTATTGTCACGATGATATCTTTAGAAGTTGCAGATAGGCCCCCCACTTTCTAGAGGCTTGACTCTTGACAAGAATAAAAAAACCCTTTGCAACCCTAACTCACTCCCTGCATAAGTCTTATAGGTTGTCACCACTCTGTTGCATTCAAATAAGGGAATTGTCTCTAGTATAGAAGCTTATTCCTCTTGCTCAGACTCAACACCCAAATCATCAATCTCCTCTAACTTGTCTTATTTTGAATCGAGCATAGAAATCAGAGATACTGTGTATGCAATCGTTGGGATTTAACCTAACCTTACTTTTGATTTTTTAAATTTTGTTTTCCTTTTCGATCTTTTATTCCATAAAAATAATAAAATCATCGTACAAACTAAAAGAATTAAAATATTTTAAATTTTCTTATCATCTTAATTAAGAATAACGTTTTTACTATTTATTGTATAATTAATAGATTTGACATTAACTATAATATAATTTATTATTATTAAATATTTTAATGTAATAAATCTTTAAACTTGTAATTTATAAATATTATATATATAGGCAAGATTTACATGTACCATCAAAAGCCACTATTAATATGGTGACAACATTTCTCAAGGAGAGACCCACATAAATCCCACCCAAAAAAATCATTATCCTTATAGTTACAAATTATATTTTTTAAATACTGAAAGGTCCACATAAATTCCTCAATCAATTTGATAGTGTCTTTTCTTAATGATAAACAACTCTTTAAAGTATCCAGGGAAGGAAGCATTATACCATGTCATTTTGGGTGTGTTTGGAATCCAAAGTTTTTTTCAGTTAAGATTTCTTTTTAAATTATTATTAGACTTAGCTAGCAGGGAAAGGCCAATGCATACATTAACTTTGGATTCTTCTCAACACATAAGTAAACAGTGTAAAAATGTTTCTTCTACATATATTAAATGATTATAAAGGAGAACATGTTTCTCTTTGTTTTAATTAATGGATTATAAAAGGTGTTTTTTTAATTGTGGAAGAAGACTGATCTTAATTATTGATTGATTTGTTGTTGTTTATTTTTTAGTATCTTATTAGATAGTTTTAAGTATTTTTAGTTGGTTTTGTTGATGACAAATTGTGTTGTTTTTGGCTTCCTTTTAGTAAATTGTTGGCGTTTATGTTTGCTTAAAGTTTATGGGTTGTGTTTTTTTTAGATAATTTTTCACAATTGTTTTGATTGTTATCTTTCTTGATTGTTGTGTACATATTGTTTAGAGTATTAAACTCTGTTGCTTTTTAAGTTTCCTCGATTAATATTGATTAACTTTGTAACGGGTTAAGTGGTCATGTCAAAACCCTCTCTTTTACCTTAATAATAATAATAATAATAATAATAATATCTATTCTATAGTTCTTTGGGTGATGAACATTAAATGTGATAGAAAATTCACCTTCCTTTTAGTTGTGGGGTCATTTTCCATAATAAAAACAAGGTAGAGTTGGCGAGAAATGGTATGTCCAAAGTTCTTCTATCATAATGACCACTAAAAAATGTTGATGGAATTGTTCTATTTTTTTAAAGTAATTTTTTGTTAAATTATTCTACTTTTATTTCTACATATAAATTTTGGAAGTAAATCTCACATATTTTAAATATGAAAATGTAAACACATTTCATAATAAAATTTTTAACTCTATAAATAATTTATATTAAATCATCTTTAATTATTTATAGAATAATTTCAATTTCATAAATAATCTATATTAAATCATCCTTAACTACTTATAAAATAATCTGATAAATTTTATAATTATAATTGTATATAAATATATCATTCTTTTTTATTGAAAAATATAAATATCTAAATATTTTTAATGAGATTTAAATATACAAACAATTAACCTCCTTCAATTTAATACCAAACAACTTAAAACATCTCACACCTTTCTCTCTAAATCTTTAAAAAACCATATTTATCTAAATAAACATAGATTACACTACTTTTCAAATCTAAAAAAGCCATGATTATATACGTGAAAAGTCTACGAACATAAATAATGATTTGTTTTATGAGGTATTCCTCATGTTGTAATAGATTTCGTCTTGATAAACTTGGTATTTTATATAATAATTTTGTATCATATGGAACTTTTGTAAAATTAGTTATTTATAATTATTTTAAAGAGAGATATTATGGACGTGACACATGTTGGATGACATTAGGGCAATATATATTCATATTGTATCTACCATATAAATATTATTATTTCGATTTAAAAAGTATGATAGTAAAGATTGATTAATAACAAGGGTGTCATGCCTGAAGTCTTTGTGATAATTGTAAAAAAATATAATTGATATGTGGTAGTGTAAATTTATATTTTACAATTAAAATGCTTTAAATTCCCTGCATAATCTTAAAATAAATCTCATTTTATCTTATATTAGTTTAAATTTAATATATCCATGAATAGGATAATGAAAGTTCAAATGATTTATTTGTGGCACTAGAGGTTTATTTTTAAATATTTTATTTATTAAAAAAAATGTAACGAAGTATTAAAAGAATGACAACTGTAAAAATTGGTAATTATGAAAATAATTTAAATACATACAAATTAAAATTCTAAAAAAAATGAATCTAAATAAAAAATTATTTTACGAGTTGACCAATTGAAAAATTATAAACTTGTACAAGTATAAAATAAGAATGAAAAAAGTACTCAGTGCAATATACCTATTTATATATACTAGGATAATTAAAAAATAACAAAATCCAATGAGTCATTTGAACTTTAAATTTAAGTTTATAGTTGCTATAAAACTAGTACAAATATCTTAAAAGTATACCATATTGGATAATGGTTCCATTATTTTTTTGCAAATTTTATGTTGATTGGTGATGAATAGTATCAATTTAGCAACATTGATGTGTCTCACTCTGAGAAATCTTTCTAATAAAAAAAATGGGCTCAAAATTCTACCATATGCAAAAGATATTATGATTTTTCAGTTGACTTCTCAGAGCGATAAAAAAAGTTTTCTTATGATGGTCAAATGGACATCAAATTTAAAGTTAAAACTACCTTACGATAATCAAATAAACGTCAAATATAAGGTCAAATATTAATTATCATCAACATCTTCCAAACATTAAAATTAATGACATCCCAATTTGCATTCTAAATTAAGCCTACCAACATAATAAAGGATATACAATATAAGGATTCTATTTAAATAGAATAAAATAACAATTGATTTTATGACTTATTTTTTTAAGAAGCCGATAGAGACTATACCATTTCTAAGACATTCCTCACCTTCCTTTGTATTGTACTGAATAAGTTTTTTTAATAGTTAAAAATTGTATTAAAATTTATTAAATTATCTTCCAACCGGCCATCCTCCCAACGATTGCATCCCAATAACAAATAACTAACAATTGCTTAGAAGGTGCAAAGAAAGCTGGATGAATTGTATATGTTTGTTTTATAATTATATTTAGTATGTATTACTATATAATATATTAAATATATAAATATTATCTTATATAATATATAAATTGTATGATGGTAGTGATCCCATAACTATTGAATTGTTCACACAATATTTGTTGATTTTTTTTGCCTGACCCAGCACCAACTTTGTCATTGCCAATTGGTTAATCAAAAATACTACAAAAAGAAATTTATTAAGTATTGACATTCTAGAAGAAATAAACATTCAAATTATGCAAATCTATGTAACAAGAATTAACAATCATAACAATTAAAAAAAAATCCAAAAAAAGAAAATTTAAATAAGAAAAAATATTTTCAGCCAAAACAAAATCCACTTGAAATTCCAATATATCCTAACTAAAGGCTAATGGGAGATTGATTATATCAATAAATAAAGATTAAACGTGGTTGTGCAGATCCCAGTAAAACAATCCACAACAATCAATTAGAAGGATAAAAGAGACCGTCCATAACTTGTCAAAGTAACAATAAATATTGTTATATGTCACCCTTTTTAAAGATTTTAACCCTGCAATTTAATTCTTGAATAGGGCCCCCAAAACCAATCATAAATTATACTAACCAACTAAATGTGGGTCTCCTCTCTACCCTTCCCGTCAATTCACAATAACGTAAAATCCATTATACACTGGCCAATGTATAATGAAACTCGTGATGAAATCGAAGAAAGTTGCTTTCATGATATAATTGTTAAATGCAGGAAACAGACATGAAGTGGCTTGCATTCCCAAAAAAAAACATGACCACAATATATATACATTATATATGTCATGTCTAGATATGAAGATAAATGCATATTTGTAGTCTGTTGAAAGTGCAGAGGGGCTTTTTGAGTTCGTTGAAATCCCTGAATGAAATGGAATGTGGTTCCGCTTGAGTGAAACAACTGAGATAAAAAGAATGGTGGTGGTGTTGCTCTTGGGTTGAGTTAAAGAAAAAAAAGGAATAGAACTTGATATGGCAATAACGTTAATGTTGTTGGATGAAAAAGCTACTTCGAGAGGTTCGAACCCTAGACATGACGATAACAAGGATTGCGTGAAGGCAATGAAGAAGGTGAAGAACTGATCTGCACCACCATTTCCCCCAAACCACCACTATTCAAAACCAAGTTGTTTATAATGGAATATGTCATTTTGTCTCTTTGTGAGATGAATATACAGGGCCTTGTCTATTATATAAGCCTCTAACTTAATTACAGAGCCTTCCTAACCAAAAGTATAATATACACTTGGCTTGGTTAAAGTCCCAAGAACACCAACAACAAAAAGTAGAAATCAGAGAGCAGAGAGCCACCTATGCATAATGGTGATAGTTTTAACTTTTGTGCATCCAACATAAACTCACCGAATACAGATAATCCTGATTAAATTAGGGCACCAAGCAAAAACAATATCATAAAATAAAGCAAAATAAAAAAATGCAAACTCAAAAATTCTAAGCTATGTTTTCTCATCGTTGATCAATTGAATCAAATTCTGATCTCAATCTTCTATATTGCCTACAATGAATGACAAAGCCAACAAATAATAGACAATAAGTGTGTTAATTTTGATAGTTGTCGTAAAGGATTGGTCCACGACCTCCATTTCCTCTGCCATGACCCACAAATCGTCCTTAGAAATTCTAATTACTGCAAAATTGCCATTACTTGAATAAATCACCTCTGCAATATCTCGTGCAATAGTGTTATCCGAAAAGGGTAAACCAAGTGCAACCAGGTTGTCACTATTGTCTTTATTAATAGCACAACTATAACTTTATGCCACACTTGTAGGTGGTTGCCATTTTTTAAGATCTCTCTTTATGACATTTATTATAGTTTGATGCATGATGTCAGCAAAATTACAGGTTTGCCTTGATTGATGTGAAGGGACCAATAACATATAAATTTTTGGACCAATGAGAGCTCCCAAAATAATGTTTTTTATTTGTTGCATTAAAGAATTTGCTATTTCCCTTTGCAGAAGTTTAATACATTTTTTGACATGCAAATCAACAACATTGGATTGACCAGATAAGCAAAGATTAATTCCAAGTTAAAGTAAAATGATACCTATAATCTCCCTTCGGGACTAATAAGGTGGAAAGGGATTTAAAAGCGATCAAATTGGCATGGTTGCATTTTAGGGCAATGCCATTTTGTTAGGGCATAACATATTTTTAATATCACATGGAAGAAATAATAAGGTATTTGGAGGTCTCAAATTAGTTGTTAGGTCAGGATTTTTAAGTAAAGAAAAAAAAAAATTATTTATTAAAAAGTTAAGTTGTGTTTAATTTTATTTAAGATTAATTAATAAAAAGTATATTAGATTGGTTGTGGTTGTTAGACATAATTTAGATGGTTAAAATGGTTAGTGATGTTCGTTTTGGTTATAACATTTTATTGATGATGGTTGACAATTTATAAGAAGGATATGAACCTCTTATTTGTATCCATATTGGTTCGTAACTCCAATCAATACTACCTCCTCTAATTTATACTTTTAAACTATGAAAAAATATTTACTTATAATATAAAATTTGAACATTATTAATTAATATAGAGATTGATCAAACTCGTAAATTTGGACCCTTCAAAATGGATTGGACTTCTAGTTTTATGAATTTATGAACCAAAGATGTAATTGGAATAATTCTATACCTAATTTTTAAGCTAGAGCCTTCATTCAATTAAAGTGGTGATCTTAAGTTAAGAGTTAAGGATTGAGGGGTATCCATTTTGTTAAAACCATCTAGAGTATGATCTCAGCTTTGTCCCTTTTATTGTGTCAACTTTTGATAGCAATAAGAATTGATCCATGGTAAGTTCTTTGTGAACCAAACAACTTCAGTTAAACTAACAACCGTTCATCATAAGAAAGAAAGTTTGGCCCTGATGAACATATTTATATAGATTACAACTTATAAATATTGATGCATGTGGACTTAGAGATTTCCTATATCAAATAGAAGACTAGTGTAAATTTTCACATCTAGTGGACATATTTATGTAGATTACAACTTACAAACATGGATGCATGTGGAATTAGAGATTTTGTATCAAATAGAAGACTCGTGTAGACTTTCAAAATTGTAGATATAAGTACCATGACAATGGTGAAGAATGTCCTTGGTGAAGATGGTTTGCGAGACATAGGGGAATAAAAGGAGATGGATGTCTATTGGAGTGAATTTTAACAACAAGCTAGGAAAATATTTTTTTGTTAGATTTTGAATCGAGTGGGAAACAAAGTATCCCTCACTGTAGGGTTTTTAAGTCAACTTGGATAATAACCCAAGAATATAAGATGAAGTCTTAGCCTTGAGATGTGATATTCAAGACGTTCAGGACCATTTCAAAACATTAAAATTGCATTATCTATATTTTACATAATAGAATAAAAATTCGACATAGAAATCATTGGAGACACGTAAATGTAAAACTAAATAAGACGCCTCAGATTTCTAACTTTATATTAATATGATGAATCTTCAATTTTATATAAATTATGACTTATTATGTACAAAATAATAATGATATTGATAAAATATCACACCTTTTTTACATATAAGAATTAAATATGAAAGTTAACACTGTAAATTATTATTTAAATATAATATCACTTAACATATCTTAATATCTCATAATTAATTATAACTAAACACACTCCTAATAATCAACATTATAACATATAAATTTTTAAATACATTAAACTAAAACCTTAATGCACTAAAAAAAATCAACACTGATGAACATATATATATATAGATTACTAACCATTAAAAGTTCTAGATATACATATCCCATCAAACATGTAACTACATTAGATTTCACTGTCACCTTTTTAATATCAACATTTATGAAGGGAAGGGGCCACATAAATTCCCCAATAAATCAATATGTTTACACCTACCCATAAATATGGATTCCCACATAAAGATGTTTACCGAGCCAACAAGTCACTTACAAAGGTAGCAAGAATTATACCATGGCATTTTGGGTATGTTTGGAATTAGATGATTTTGTATCCCGTGAAGGTAGATTACTATGGCTTTTGGTTTTGGCCGTGGTCAAAAGGACACTAGACAAGTTAACTTTGGACCCTTGGCAACACACAAGAAGTAATAAAAATGCTTCCTTTTGTATATAAAGGAGAATATGTTTGTCTTCACTTTCATATCTAACTTGTTCCTTAAGTTCATAGAAATGAGCATCAGAGATCATGTGGAGGGGATCCTCCTAGACCAACATCCTTCAAAGAGAGGGAGAGTTGGATGGTTGTATGATCATGTTAATATTTGTTTAAATATAATTAATATATTTTTAGATTGTATTAAATTTTTTGTTGAAATTTTAAATGGAGAAAAAAATTGTAAAAGATTATATATATATATATTTTTTGTTATATTAACATTTAAAAAATACGTTGAGCAAATAATTGTAATTAAAAAAATATATGATAAATACGATTGATTATCACAATTAATCTTTTGTAGACATACTCAAAACCTCCTACTATTAAATAAATATTTATCACTAAATGAATATTTATTATTAAATGTTTTCATAATAAATAAAGTTGACCCAAGAATTTAGTCCTTCGTAAGATGTCCAAAGTCTCCTTATTATAATGACCATTAGAGAATGCTTGATGGAATTACTCTTTGTTAAACAATTTATTGTTGTATTAATTTACGTTCACTCTCGCATAAATTCAGAAATGAATTTCATGAATTTTAGAAAGTGTTTGATGGGTTACTCTTTATTAAATAATTTATTGTTAGATTATTTTACTTTCACTCTCATAAATAAATTATATTTATCTTTTCAAGACACTTTCTTTTTCGGTCAAGTTTCTCTTTTCACGTAGATTGTGGTCTCAACCTCTCATTGGAGACACGTAAGTGTAAAACTAAATAAGACGCCTCAGATTTCTAACTTTATATTAATATGATGAATCTTCAATGGATCACCTAAACTATGCTGATAAAACTTCATAAAAGGGTTAGAAGGGGGAAAAGGGCTTTTAAGAAGGCTACATATAAGAATTAAATATGAAAGTTAACACTCTAAATTATTATTTAAATATAATATCACTTAACATATCTTAATATCTCATAATTAATTATAACTAAACACACTCGTGATAATCAACATTATAACATATAAATTTTTAAATAAATTAAACTAAAACCTTAATGCACTATACAGAAAAGAATACAATAGAGAATATCCCACATCTTCTCCACCACCTTACAGAGGTTTCCCACACCTCAAGTGAACAATAATTCTTCTCCCCAAAGCTCTCCCTCTCAGGTCCCAACACCAACTAAATACAGAGTTGGTGTTCACTTCCCGTGCTCCAGATATACATATCCCATCAAACATTAACTACATTAAATTTCACTGTCACCTTTTTAATAAGGTGTGACAACATTTATGAAGGGAAGGGGCCACATAAATTCCCCAATAAATCAATATGTTTACACCTACCCATAAATATGGATTCCCACATAAAGATGTTTACCGAGCCAACAAGTCACTGACTCTCCAAAACCAGCACCTACACCTGGTACTGTGGAACTAGGAGGAACACCCTTGCTCACCTCACACATAGAAGGAACAAACTTTGCTCAACTCAAACTAGAACACTTTTCCAATACAACCATGAGTCATTTTGGGTATGTTTGGAATCAATGATTTTTATCCCTTGAAGGTAGATTACTATGGCTTTTGGTTTTGGCCGGTGGTCAAAAGGACACTAGACAAGTTAACTTTGGACCCTTGGCAACACACAAGAAGTAAGTGGTGTAAAAATGCTTCCTTTTGTATATAAAGGAGAATATGTTTGTCTTTTTCATCCCTCTTCAAGCTCCCACTTGAAGACAACCCACCACACATGTGGTGTACCACCTGTCATCCGAGACCCTGCCACATTCATACAAACACATGTGGAGGGGATCCTCCTAGACCAACATCCATAATATAATTGTTTTATACCAGGTGATGAAAATCAAATGTGATGGTGTGTCATCCTTCACAGTAGAGAGGGAGAGTTGGATGATGGTTGTATGATCATGTTAATACTTGTTTAAATATAATTAATATATTTTTAGATTGTATTAAATATTTGGTAAGACAAACCAATTTTAAATGGACTATGGAAAAAATTGTAAAAGATTATTATATATAATTTTTTTAAATAAGTTATATTAATATTGTGCTTTCTTCCTGCTGGCAAAAAGACAATGTTGAGCAAATAATTGTAATTAAAAAAATATATGATAAATACGATTGATTATCACAATTAATTTTTTGTAGACATACTCAAAACCTCCTACTATTAAATAAATATTTATCACTAAATGAGCGCTATTTATCGGTATTAAATGTTTTCATAATAAATAAAGTTGACTGCCAAATTTCTGCAGTCCTTCGTAAAATGTCCAAAGTCTCCTTATTATAATGACCATTAGAAAATGCTTGATGGAATTACTCTTTCTGTTAAACAATTTATTGTTGTGTCATTAATTTACCTTCACTCTCCTTCCTGCATAAATTTTAGAAATGAATTTCATGAATTTTAGAAAGTGTTTGATGGGTTCTCATCACCCAATCTCTTTATTAAATAATTTATTGTTAGATTATTTTACTTTCACTCTCATAAATAAATTTTATTTATCTTTTCAAGACACTTTCTTTTTCGGTCAAGTTTCTCTTTTCACGTAGATTGTGGTCTCAACCTCTCAACTATGAAGGCTTCCCTTTTAGATGCTTTCACTGCCATCAACCTGGACATCATTTGATTACCAAACCAAGCAACTTAATATGCAGAAATGATTCCCAAGTCAAAGTCTTGTAAATGCACTATTATAGCTTGGAATTGCACCCCTGTGGGAGACTTTTGCAGGCTCTCCCACTTCCGACCATAAGCATGGGAACAACCTCAGGATGTGGGTGTCCTATGGTGAGGTTGAGCCTCTAGGATTTTTAAAGAGGCTAGTTCCTCTCAGTGGATCACCTAAACTACTGTTGAAATAAAACTTTCACGGGGAAAAGGGTTAGAAGGGGGAAAAGGGCTCTTAAGAAGGCTAACCAGGCGATGCACCAATTTAAAATGGGAAACTCCCATAAGCTTGAACCCACACTAATTCTACAGAGGATAATATTGTATTACACAACCTCAAAATCAAGTTGGTTGCATAAATATTTCATGGAGGAGGTTCAGGGAAGCGATGAATGCAAACAGAGAGAAGTTCTAAGACTCACTGGAAGTTCACGTTAATGGCAAAAAGAACACTCAACCAGACTTGCAAACAACATCAAAAATATTTAAACAAGGTCAGAAAGGATGACCATGGATGAGGAAGACTCTCCTTCACATGATGCCATAGTACGCAGCTCAACAGACACAAGTCCAAGGCAAGAGATAGGGAAAAAAAATCCTTTATTGCATAAGAGGTGGTTCTGACAAATGCTTGGCAGGGTCGAGCCTAACCAATTGAGCATATCTTGCGATATCTCTAAGAGCATCCCGTCTCCCAAGAAGATAAAAAAATGTCTAAAAATTGGGAACCATTACAATGGCAAGTCATGCGATATTTATAAAGAACAGAGAGAGAGAGAGAACTGCATGCAAAAAGGAGAGAGGGGAAATTGAATTGGGACTGCTATTGTCACCACTGCCTTGACCATAAAACACGCCACCCAAGATCGTTCCAATCTCCTCGAGCCATTACTGCATTCAAGTCTCCCTTTGGTGTATTTGAGAAGCCATGTCGCAAGTAGCTGGATATCACTGCCAAGTCTAAGTGTTTTGATCTTTGCATTAAGTTTAACGATTTCTTTATTGCAACTTGGACTATCTCAATCAGTCCTTGCATGTTCGTTGCTCCACCTGGACGCGTCTAATCCTTGTTTGACCACTTTGCATGTTCTAAAAGTAAGTTGTATGTACTTGTGCCACTTGTCCTTGATTAATTGGCCCTTCGAATTTACACTTAGAGAGGACTTGTCTTTTTAAGAACCTGAGAGGCACTTCTAAGACCAAATCAGGGTTTTGATGTCTCATTACTTATTTCAGGTTTTTGACTGCTCACAACTTATGAAGTAATTAAGTAGTGCTCCTTGAAGAACTTGAAATACACTACCCAGACCAAATCGGGCTTTCCAAGCCTTCTTACTTGCTTTGGGGTTTTAACCGTTGATTACTTATAAGGTTTTTTTTAAAGTAGTGCTCCTCTGGAAACCCAAAGTTGTCTTTGTCAGAGAACTCAAAGCCTTCTTTAAGAGAAATCTTGAAGTAGTTTACCTTGGAGAATCCGATCTGCAATGTCCATGAGTAATTCAGGTTCGTAAACCAGAATTAATTCTACTTATAAAACATTTAGAAGTCAAGCACCGCTGGAAACCCGATTTACACTGTGCCCTCAGAAACCCGAAGTCTGAATACTTTGCCATTTTCTTCCTGAGTTATGTCCATTTTCTTCAAACTAGCAAAATTTTGGTATGTGGGCCAAAAATGGCCAACATGTCCTCAACAAGTGTGGAAGAAGAAAGAAGGGACACCTGACCATGACTTAATGTGGCATAATCATGGCAAATTCTTTCATCTCCCTTACTCCTTCCTTGGTTCTCTAGCAAGGATGGATGCTGTTGAGGTATGTCTGAGGGAAAAGCTGGCCCCTGCTTCCCATCCGTCTCTTTCTTAGATTGTTGAGCTTCCCTCTTCCCTGCCTAGGCCTCCCTCTATCTTTGCAGAGGCTTCCTCGAAGGTTGATTCGGTCTTTTCTTTATCGGTTCCTCCTCAAATGGTTGATTCTTTGTTTTCCCCTCCCAGGGCTTCTAAAATTTTGCTAATGTGGGAGTCTCTTCAAAGAAGAAAGGGTGCAAATCAGAGGTAGAGTTGCTGAGGGTGGAAGAAAAAACTTTTATCAACGATGACTCTCAATAGACGTTGGAGGATCTCCTTTCTAGGTGAGGGAGACGATTGGTTTCAACATGTGGATAATTCCTCAACGCTGAGTAGATAACAAGCCTTGGGCAACGGGTGATGGTTGCAGCGCCCTCGTTTGGGCTTTTTTTGGTTGGCTTCTATTCCTAGTTTTTTTAGTCTAAGTTGTTCATGTTGTAGTCTAGCAGAATCAACTTGTTGTTTGTCTTTGTTCCCTTCGCTGCTTTTTAGTTGAAGTTTGGCATCTTGCTTTTATCTCTTACCTTTCTTCCCTGAAGTGGGCTCCACTAGTGAGAGGTGTTTTGTCGGCTTTGGTATTCATTGATTTGTCTCGTAGCTTTTACATTTTTTACTTTTGCAGGGACTGGACCCCCGATTATGCCCTTGAGCTGGTTCATAGCTCCGATCAAAAGCATTTACGTGATCAAATAAAAATAAAATTAAAAATGAATCTCATGTATTTTAGATATTAGAGAAATTTAAACACAAATCACAATAGAAATCTAAACTTTATAAGTGATATACGCTGTCATTCTTAACCACCTACAAGAACTTCTAGAATCCATAATCATATTTGTATACGACAATAGATAAATTGTCTTAATATGTTCATTCTTCTCATATGAATTTTATAATTAAAATTATATATAAATGTACTTTTCTTTTTTTTTAATTTAAAAAATAACTATTTCAATATTTTTAATAATCGACTTTCTTCAACTTAATACCAAAACACTAAAAATGTCGGACACACTTCACTTTTTCAAATCTAAAAAAGCCATATTTATCTTATCTCCATAAATGAACATAAATTATGATTTGTGGATGTTGTATTATATTATATAATACTTTTGCACTATATTGACCCTTTCAAAATTTGATAATGATTATTTTTAATGATAAATGGGCATTATGGAGATGACCCATTTTGTATGACATCATTACAAAATGCGCCCACGTTGCATCAGCCTCCATAAATAAAATATTATATTATATATATTATATTATAAATAAAATATTATATTAAATCCGTTTAAAATATTATATTAATAATGTCACTACACACGCGTCCATTTTAAGGTACAAGAGATAAGGTGTCAAAAGTGTCAAATGGGAATCTTTGAAAGTGGCCATTTTCTTAGTTAAAATATTTCTTTAACTAATAACGAGATATTCCAATGGTCTTTTGGTGGGTTTTCTTCTTGGTTTCAATTTAATATATTTATTTTATTTTATTTTTATTTATTATTATTATTTTCTTTTCGATGGTTCTTAAAAATTTATTAGAAGAGCGAAGTCTTTTTTTTTTTTTTTTTTGGTAGAACTTTGATATTTCATAGTTATTTTTAGAATTTTTAAATTGAGTCGTATTTTTTGTGTGAGGGTTCTTAGTAATTTTAATAGTTATTGTTTAATTTTTATCATTTTTGTGTTTTCGTTTGTTTTAGGGATTAGGCTTTGATTATGTTCCAGAGTTAGTTTATAGCTCTAATGAAAAGCATTTACTTTATCCAATAAAAATAATAATGAGACATTTCAAGGTCTCAAATTAATAGTTAGAATAAATTTCTCTTATCTAAAATGAAACTTAAGATCATCATAAATATAACTAAGAAATGGGGTCGAGTGGTGGTTAAGGGAATATTTTAATTTTTTAAGACAAGAAGGTTTTTGTTTTCTAAAATGGGACTTAATGATCATCATAAATATATAATAAAAAATTAGGAATTCTTAGTTAGAATAATGGGGAACTTTTAGGATTTTCAAGAAAAAAAAGAACTAACTATTGCATTTGGAAGAATTTTGACACTAATATTAGTATATAGAGAGAGATCAATCAATATATCCACTGGTTAATGTTGGGTTTACTTAATTGTAGTAGTTAAATTTATAAACTCAATTTATCTATCATGATAAAGTGTATTTATCATATTATCTTCAAATCTCACAAATTATTAAAAAATGAGATTAAATTCGAGTCCCAAATAACTTTTTAAAAATGAATATCTCTAATTCTCAACACTAAACTGAAAGATGATCTATTATTCGTACATATAATACGTAAGATGATGTTTATCATTGACTCAAATAAATCTCTATTTAACTGAAATTCTCATCACCCACTTTTAACATTGCACCACATCCCCTTCCCCAATTATAAAAGAACATTCACCATCTAAAAATCTAAGTTAAAATCATAATTGTCAAACTATGAGTCCCATCAATATTCACCCTCTGCTCATGGTTCAAATCATATGAAAGTTGCTCATGATTCGAATCATATGGCAGTTGAGATTGAGCCTTATTGCTTGACCAGGGCAAAGTCCTAATGGCACCATGGTGTGAAAGAGGACAATTATCAGTGGATTGCATCATTAAAAACAACCTTCACAAGAGACAATTGTGCTCACTCTTTTTTGGCATTGTATGATGAGATCCATCTCCTCATCCCTCCTCCAGTGACTAAATTCTATTCATTGTGGACATTTAGCTCCAAAATTCTGACTTTATTTAGTGTTGTTATCCTAATCCAAATTTCATTGACTTTAGGGCAAATAGTTTTTTTGCTTTTCACAGTTTCCTCATGGATATAGCCCATCATGCAAGATCAAGTTCCTTATAGTGGTAAAGGAAGGGCACTCAAAACACCTTTGAAAATGACATTAAACCCTAAAATTACGTATGTTACATCATGTCACTAGAAACCCCGAGGAAATTGTAGAACATGGGTAATCATGTACGTCATTCTTGCATACGAGCTTTGATTTACTTGAGCCAAAAAGAAAAAGAAGACATCATGACATTATTATTATTTAAATTGAAAAAACATCATATTATTATTAAATTTCTGTGGGGTTGGAATTCGGGTTCAAGGGATTTTATTAGAATAAATATTTTTTAGTGTTTGATATTAAATTAAAGATGATCAATTATTTATACATCTGATATTGATAAATTGTAAAATTGGAATGTTTATTTTTCAATAAAAAAATATGATTAAAAATAACGGGGCCTTTTTATCAGTGCGTTAATAACATGGCAATATTAAATAATAATTAAAGTTAAAGCAATATCATACACTCGAAGACAACAATTTTTTTTATAGATTTGATAAGTTGGTGGAAATTTACTCATGGAAAAAATAAAGTATGGTAATAATTGATAGATTACAGAGTACAATATGAAGAGTCAATTCAAAATTTTGTACATAAAGGAGAGGACCCAGGAGGACCCATTACTTGTAAATCTAATTTGGCATTCACGTGGCACTTAAATGGCGTCACATGAGTACTTGAAATTTATTTTGTAGTGGATTTAATGTGGATTTAATTTATATATTCCATATTATGTATTTAAGTGGAGGGAATGTTGTATTTTGAATTAATTTAAAATAGATAATTCGAAATACAATACCATATAGGTTCTTCTTATACATATATATTGGGTATGTACTTGTAAATCTGATGTATAGGACAAACCTAGCTTGTATTATATTTTGACTTATCTATTTTAAATTAATTCAAAATACAACATTCCTTCCACTTAAACACATAAAATGAAATATATAAATTAAATATTTAAAGAATTCTCTGGACAGGGTCAACAATGTAGCAGATTCAGGATTGCACTAATTTGGGTTTACCCAGGGTGGATGGATAGATGTTTATCTCTTCTATGTGGTTGTTGGATAGCCTCCTTTTTGCTGGACTATGTTCTGTTGTGTTGGTGCTTCATCTTTAGACAATATGTTGAACATTGAGCTAACTGTTCTTCTTGACCTATTGTTAAAGGATATGTTGATGTGTTATTGCTGTTTTGCTTTGTTTCTGTTGTAGTTGTGCTTACAGTTGTGCACTGTATATGTATTTTTTTGATTTTCTTCTTCCAATATAAAAAATATATAAATTAAATACATTCTAAAACAATTATAAAGTAAATTTCAAGTATTGATGTGGTGTCATTTAGGTGCCACGCGAATGCCCAATTAGATTTACAAGTAATGGGTCCTCTTCCTTATATACAAAATTTTGAATTGACTTTTCATATTGTATTATGTGAATGGCTACTTTACACCCTTACTAAGTACAAATTTTACACTAATAAGTAAATTGTATAACTACTTTTCATTTAAATTTGTTTAAATATCAGATATTTTTTTCTAAGTTCCCTCTGTATTGGTCCATATGACTCCTTTTCTCTACTTGTTTCCAATTTTTTTGGGTCAATTGTTATAGATGATCAAATTTTATATCTTTAATGGTTCTCATCTTTCTTTAAATTAGATCATGATATTCTACCATAAATATGTTTGGTAGTTAATATCAATTAAATTGGATCATAAATTGTTATAAAATTTTATTCGCATGTTTAAGTTATTTCAAGATGACTTCCATGGATATTTATTATCCTAATGATATTTTTCCTAATATATTTTTTATAATAATCACGAGATAAGAATATTCACTTCACATATAAATGATATAAGTATTTATCATCGGGAAGATAAGCAATGAATGTAATACATTGCTTTGGACTTCTCACTTTATAACCTCTTTCCCTACTTCAATCACCCTCTTTTTTTCTGGTAATAATCACTCGACAAATATACTTACTTAACATACAAACAATATAAACATTTGTTAATAGGAGAAAGAATAATAAATATAATATATTACTTTAAGTTTCTAACCTTCAAATCTCTTTCTTATACGACAATTATCCTTACTCTCTTTCCCTAAATAAAACTTATAACATCATAATAAAAATTCAACACAAAAATATTATATCCAAAAACTACTTTTTAGTGATGATACATAAAATATGTCAATATTTTGGAAATGTTTTTTTAACTATATAATAAACCTAGAAGATATGAATGAATGAACTTGATATTGATATTCCACAACTTAAAAGCAATCGAATAACCTTATCCTTACTCCCATCAAGTAAATTGACACATGTTTAAATAATTTTTTTATAAAATTGAGTTTTAATAAATAAATATTTTTAAAAGTATAATTTATTATTATTTTCATTTATATAGGTTGTAATATATTTAAATTGTTGTATTATTTAACAATTCTTAATTTAAAAGTGTGCAATTAAAAAAATCATTTATTCATGGTTTTATAAATTTTATTTTTATTTATATAATGGTTATATAATTTTAATAATTTTTTCCACACCAAATTATTTATAAATGATTTTATGTTGTAAATAATATTTTTATAAAATTAAATTTTAGATTTATAAAAATAACTTAAACTTTTTTATTTAGTAAAAATTATTTGATATTTAATAAATAAATTTTAATTTATAAAATTATAATTAATAGTTATATATATGAATTGTTTATTTGAAAAAGTAATTATTTTAGATTATATATATTATTATTATTAATTTTAAAATAAAAAATGTGTATTTTATATTAAATTAAAAAATCTATTTAATATATTATATCAAATTTTTATTAATTATTATTTTTATTTCAATTATTTTATACCATGTTACTCTATTAATAATTTATAATGGTTTTAAATTTACAAAGACTTTTTTGTATGCCAGTTATTGAAAAATAAATAAAAAAATGAATATGATTTGTTGTATTTATTGTTTGTATGTGGCTAATGTAAACTAACCATTCTTATAATAGTTAAAACTTTTAGATTATAATAAAAATGTTGGTAAACATAAACTATATGACAAAAAGAACTTTTATATGTGTGCTAAAAGTGCTCTATAGTAGAATGCTAGCTAGAAAATGAGAAGTGTTTTAGTGTGCTTGCTTATTGATTAACCTAAAAATGAACCTAATCACTTGTCTTTTTATAAATGACTTGAATTTAAACTTTGGTAATATTTGTATACATGTCGATTTTTAATGGTTAGAAATGTGACAGACTGAAAGAGGTAGATACGTCCATCCAATTAAAATAAAGGTAAGAGAAAATAAAACTACAAGAACTGTACAAATGCTCTTAGTAGGTGCCATGACTGTATGGATTGTCTCGATACAAGATGAGAAAACTCAAAAATATTTCAAAGAGAATAACCCAAAGATCATAAAAGAGGATTTCAACCTACAAAAATCGATAAAATGATTAAATAACTCCTAACTTTAAACCAAATTGATCATACACAAACAAATACGCCAACACTTACAAATAATATCCAAATAAAAATAAAAAAATCCATTTTAAAGTTACCCCACCACCACTACAACCCATGAGTCAAAGTATGTAAGTCCAAGGGAGGATATATATACAAAATAATACGAGTATTTTTGCTAATTATTATTATTTTCGCTAATATGCATGTCATTTTGGGTATGTTTGGAATCAATGATTTTATCCATGTGAAGATAGATTATTATTTTTTAATTAATCTTTTGGTCCAAATTAACTTTGGACTCTTGGCAACACCTAATAAGTAAATGGTGTAAAAATGCTTCCTTTTGTATATAAAGGAGAAAATATTGGTTTTCACTTTCATATAACTTGTTCCATAAGTTTATAGGAATGAGCATCAAGAGCATCAAGAAGAAAGGGCACAAATCAGAGGTAGAGTTATTAAGGGTAGAAGCATAAACTTTGATTAGCAATGGCTCTCAATAGACGTTGAAGGATCTCTTTTCTAGGTGAGGGAGACGAATGGCTTCGACCTGTGTATAATTCCTCGAGGTTAAATAGATAACAGGGCCTGGGCAATGATTGAGGGTTGCATTGCCTTCGTTTGGGCTTCTTTTGGTTAGCTTCCGCTCTTAGTTTGTTTAGTCTAAGTTGTTCTTATTGCAGTTTGATAGAAGTTTTACAAAATCATTGTGTTGTATGTCTTTGTTCCCTTCACTACTTTTTAGTTGAATTTTGGCATCTCTCTTTTATCTCTTACCTTTCTTACTTGAAATGGGCTCCACTAATAAAAGATGTTTTGTTAGCTTCGATATCCGCTGATTTATCTCGTAGCTTTTATATTTTAAATGGGCATTATGGAGATGACCCATTTTGCATGACATCACTGTGAAATGTGCCCACATTGCATCGGATTCCATAAATATTATATTATATTACATTGGTTTAAAAAAATATGATAACAAAGATTGATTATTTGTCCCGGAGGGTATACTATAAATAAAATATTATATTATATTATATTATATTATATTATATCATATTATATTATATTACCTCCGTTTAAAAAATTATGATAATTAATAATGTCACTCCACGTGCTTCCATTTTAAGGGACAAGAGATAAGGTGTCAAAAGGGTAAAAATGTCAAATGGGAATCTTTGAAAGTGGTCATAGCGGCATTAGTTGCATTTTAATCATCATAAATATAATTAAGAATGGGGAATTCTTGGTTAAAATAACGGGAGGATTTTTTAGGTTTTCAAGAAAGTAAGGAATAAATTATTTGTTCAGTAGAATTTTGAATTTAATATTGGTATATAAAGAGATCGATTAATATATTTATTAGTTAATATGAGATTTAATTAATTATAATAATTAAATCTATAAATTTAATTTATTAAATTAAGATTTACATATAAGCTTTGATTTTTTATAATTATGGATTCAAATTTTATTTTTAACAAATATTCAATTTTGATTTTAATGGAGTTGTAATAATTCGTAAAACTCACTAACTCTTAATAATTTGACTTAGTTAATAACATCATCTTACTTGTGATGTATTAACATAGGATTATTTTTAACAATCTCTCTCTTAATACGAATATAAGGAAAGCAAACATTATATATGAACTAGAATAACATGTAGTTCGAAACACACATTGATGGATGAGAGCACATAATCAATCCAAAAATGAACTTTGACACACCCTGAATTCATACTTTACATCCATGTAAACATACATATATGTTTATATTATACACATCATATATGCATGAATAAAGACACACTCATTTATTCATGATGACTTAATTACATATATGTTAGTGAACCAACAAGGACACACTTAGCTATTTATCATGGCTTGATTACAAACATGTTAATTATGTACGAATAAAGACACAATCAATGATTCGTTATGGCCCAATTACACATACATAAACAAGGACACACTCCATTATTTCCAAATTTTATTTTTCAACGAAAACACATCATCACTGACACAGCACACATGTGAACATGGACATACTTTGCTATTTACAAATTAATTTTTAGTGAGAACACATCATCATTGAAAAATCACTAACACATCAAAAATATATAAAGATAATGGGATTGGGTCCTCAATATGTCTTTAGTAGGTGTTTTCCACTTCACTAAATCTCACATTTGTAGCTATTTTACTTGATCATTGCCACTTGATCACGAACAACAAAACCGTTCACCATTATTACTAGACAATATTCTTGACCTTAGTTGGTTTGTCACATATTTCACAATCTTCTGCAGTCAAAATGCATCATCATTGATAATGATGACTAACAACCCTTTAGTTATATTGTTTTTTGCGTACTAAATGTTTTGCCACCAAAACGGATTGCAACTTATGAATTAGCGATGAACTCGATATTGGATTGGGCCTCCTTCCCATGTTTCTTCTAACCTCTAATGAGCTCAAGTGAATAGGTTGATACCATTGCATGTCATATTTTAATAGTTTCAAAAATAAAAATCACTCTTACAAAACTAACAAATACATTCTCGAAGATATCAAATTCACTTAATAATATATCCTTTATAAAATATAAATTTTATGTTATTTGATAATACAACTAATTTATTTAAACTAACAAAATAATTGATTACTATAAAACACAACTAATTTTAATAACTTCTTAAAAAAAATATTAACTATAATTTTTAACCTTTAACAAATATTAACAAATAACTTATAATTAAAAAAAAAAATTAACAAAATTCAAACAACATAATTACCCATAAATATTGACCATAACTTTTGACCTTTTACAAACATTGACAAACAATTATAATTAAAAAATTAATTAACAAAATTCAAACAACATAACTACCAATAAATATTATAGACTATTAAAAGACTAATAACAAAAATAACAAATCTAACATCCCCAACAACAACGACGATGATGATGATGATGATGATGGCTATTCACTGAACATAAAGCTTTTAATTATTAAACTAATAAATGATAGTGATGAGGTTTGATGACATGATACGGAAAAGAGGTGCATGGGTTTCAAAAGTAATTAATAGAATCTGATTATGACATTGCATGGTTGATGGTGATGTAGGGAGTAAGTATGTATGGATTTAAAGTCACATATGATATAGCCATAGTTTTAGGTTTTAATTTAGAATTGAATGTCCTTTCAAAAAAGAGAATGTGTTTATTTAGATACATAATTCATTCGAATTGTATTAATGATCAATAATTAAATGAACATAAGTTTTGTTGGTTACATGGTCACTGATATATCATATATGAGCTTCCAACTCTGTCATGCGTCACTAGAAATGTGTGTGCCATCTATTGGAGATGGATTGATGAACTTAGAGATACCAAATACTATTGGAGGCGGCTTAGAAGTACCGTAAACCATAAAGTATAAGTTGTCATTATTACATGCCATAATAATAAGCTTTAGTGGTATCACTGGTATTGTATTTGGAGAATCTACTTCAAAGGTTAACTCTCTTGTCATGAAATCAAATATTTCGCTGTCAAATAAAATTTTCTTTAACATTTATCGTTTAGGAAAGTCTTTGGATTCTCGAGAAACATTAAGAGGGGTTACTTATAAAGAGTCATTATAGGTTTGATTTTGTGTACTTAATCTCAATTTCATGATTGACAAGTCTAATTTACTAATAAAACTTAAATTTTCATCTTTGAATTAATAAGTTAAATATCGTACTTAAAAAATTGTGGTTTAATTGGTACAAATGATGATAAAGTGTATTTATCATATTATCTTCAAATCTTATAAATTATTTAAAATGGATGAGATTAGATTCGAGTCCCAAATAACTTCTTAAAAATGATTATTTCTAATTTTCAACATTAAACTAAAAGATGATCTCTTTTTTTTTAAAAAAACCCTGGTAAACTTTTTAACGTGACCGGCGCCGCTGGCTAGACACGACTAATACCGGTACCACGGGGCCAGGGGGGACTCGAACACTAGTAGGCAGAGCCGCAACGGAAATACCCGTCCAACCGACTACACTCCCCGACCCACTAAAAAATGATCTATTATTCATACATACAATACGAAAATGATATTTATCCTTCACTCAAAAAAATCTGTGCATAACTCAAATTTTCATCATCCGCTTTTAACACTGCACCCCCTCCCCACTTACTTAAAAAAAGCATTCACCATCTAAAAATCCAACTTAAAACCATAATTGTCAAACTATGAGTCCCATCAATATTCACCCTCTGTTCATGGTTCAAATCATATGAAAGTTGCTCATGATTCGAATCATATGGCAGTTGAGATTGAGCCTTATTGCTTGACCAAGACAAAGTCCTAATGGCACCATGGTGTGAAAGAGGACAGTTATCAGTGGATTGCATCATTAAAAACAACCTTCACAAGAGACAATTGTGCTCACTCTTTTTTGGCCTTGTCTGATGAGATACATCTCCTCATCCCTCCTCCAGTGATTTTATTCTGTTCATTGTGGACATTTAGCTCCAAAATTCTGACTTTACTCAGTGTTGACATCTTGTTCCAAATTTCATTGACTTTAGGGCAAATTGTCTTTTGCTTTTCACATTTTCCTCATGGAGACAGCCCATCATTCAACATCAAATTCTTTATAGTGGTAAAGGAAGGGCACAAAACCACCTTTTAAAATGATATTAAACCCTAAAATTACGGATGTTACATCACGTCTCTAGAAACCCCGGGAAAATCGTGGAATACAGGTAATCATGTACGTCATTCTTGCATACTAGCTTTGATTTACGTGAGCCAAAAAAAAAAAAAAGAATTATTATTATTATTATTATTATTATTATAATAAATTTAAAAAAAATTTATATTATTATTAAATTTCTTTGTGGTCGGAATCAAAGTTCAAAAGATTTTGTTAGAATAAATATTCTTTAATTTTTAATATGAAGTTTTTTTTGATATAGGTAATCGTTTTTGGATTGGAATTTTGAATCAGTTTGGGACATAAGGAGGTCCAGATCTTTCTTACAATTATTATCAACGGTTACTATCGACTTCACTAACATTTTCAGACATGATACTATCACTAACATCATCAAATTTTCGATACTAAGTTAAAGTTGATTGATTATTCATATCTTTGATACACGCTGGAAGATTCCAAAATCAAAATATTTATCCTTCAATCAAAAAAATCTTATTAGAAATAATGAGACCCTTTTACTAGTACGTTAATAACTTGGCAATATTAAATAATAATTAAAGTTAAAGCAATATCATATGCCCAAAGATAACAAATCTTTTTATACATTTGATAAGTTAGTGGAAACTTACTCGTGGAAAAAATAAAGTATGCTAATAATTGATGGATTACGGAGTACAATATGAAGAGTCAATTCAAAATTTTGTATATAAGGGAGAGAACCCATTACTTGTAAATCTAATTTGGCATTCACGTGGCACTTAAACGGTGCCACATTAGCATTTGAAATTTACTTTATAGTTGATTTAGTGTGTATCTAATTTATATATTTTATATTATATATTTTTTTATTAAGGATAAAGGGCGGGGTTTGTTTATTAGGCTCTGACCTCCCATGTTTCCCATTCCCTGTTATCCTAAGCACACGTTGAACCAGATGTGTCTACTTCTGACTAGCACAAGTAGGGGTTTGACCTCCATCGAGCATCAAGCTCTACCCATTCACTTTTTTCCCCTCCAGGCAGAATGTCTCACCCCCACCATTCGATGCATCTTGCAAAACAATCCTTGACGATTCTCGATCTGTACTTCCCAGGCTCAAAGCCGCTCCTACCGCCGTCGCAAGGTTGATGTTGTTGGTCATAGTGATAGCGATTAAGTTTCACTGTGAATAGTTTTCCAAGTTGTTTATTACTTTTTTAATTTTATATTATATGTTTAAGTGAAGGGAATGTCATATTTTGAATTAATCTAAAGATACAAGATAAGTTCGCCTTACACATATATATTGGGTATGTAGTAGTTGTAAATCTAATGTATAAGATGAACCTATTTTGTATTGTATTTCGACTTACCTATTTTAAATTAATTCAAAATACGACATTCCCTCCACTTAAATACACAAAATGGAATATATACATTAAATACATACTAAATCAACCATAAAGTAAATTTCAAGTACTCATGTGATGCCATTTAGGTGCCACGCAAATGTCAAATTAGATTTACAAGTAATGGGTGCTCTTATGTACAGAGTTTTGAATTGACTTTTCATATTGTATGATGTGAATGGCTACTTTACACCTTTACTAAGTACAAATTGTACAATAATAAGTAAATTGTATAACAACTTTTCATTTAAATTTGTTTAAATATTGGATAGTATTTTATAAGTTCCATTGGTATTGGTCCATGCTCAAATAATAGCTCTTCTACTCTAATTGTTTTTATTTTTTTGGTCAACTATTATAGATGATCAAATTTTACATCTTTAATGTTTCTCATCTTTCTTTAAACTAGAGTGTGATATTATATCGTAAGTATGTTTGGTAGTTAATATCAATTAAATTAGATTAGTAATTGTTACCAAATTTTATTTGTGTGTGTTTTAAGTTATTTGAAGATGACTTCCATGAATAGTTATCATCTTGATGATATTTTTTCTAATATATTTTATATAATTATTATGAGACGAGTATTCACTTAACACACAAACAATATAAACATCTTTTATCGAGAAGATGAACAATAAATATAATACATTACTTCGAACTTCTCACTTTATAACCTCTTTCCCTACTTATAATCACCCTTTTTTTTTTAATGATAATCACTTAACAAATATAACCACTTAATACACAAACAATACAAATGCTTAATAATAAAAATAATATATCACTTTGAATTTCTCACCTTACAATCTCTTTCTCTTATAATAATTATCCTTACCCTTTTTTCCTAAAACAAAACTTATAAAATCGTAATAAATTTTCTATCACAAAACATATTATATCCCACACTACTTTTTACCAATGATACACAAAATATGTCATGTTTTGGAAATAACTCCTCTCATTGCTGGTAATGTCAAGTCCAAAAGATATGAATGAACTTGATATTGATATTCCACAACTTAAAAGCACTCAAACTTCCTCCTATCCTTATCCTTACTCCCATCAAGTAAGGATAATCTTATGATATAATAATAAGATTTAATTTTATAAGTGAAGATAATTTTTGAATATTTAATTGTTAAATTTATATCACATTTACTATTTTCATCTTTATCATCGTCATCGTTATCACCATCATCATTATCATTATCAAATAATTATTTAACAAAAAAAAAAATAATAATAAAATATTTGTATGAAGAATAAAATATATTTTTATTTAATTATAAAATCTATATTTATATTAATTTATCATTATTATTAAAAACTTAAAAATAAGTAGTTCTATTAACAATTTTGTTATTATAAATAAATTTTAAGATAAATCTTTTTAAAAATATAATTTTTCAAATTGTACATAGATAGTAGAATATATTTTTATTTGATTGTGAAATCTATACTTACATTAATTTATAATTATTATTAGGGATTTAAAAGTGAGTAGTTTGATTATCATTATTGATTTAATTTATTATTAGTTTTTTTTTCAAGCGAGGTAGGACATTGTCATCAATCATTGGTTAATTTTCATTGCTTTTCATAGAAGGTAAGTTATTGTCTTTGGTTTTCTTTCGGATTTTTTTTTGGGTTTAACATTGGATACTTTATAGTTGAAGCTTGGTTGAATTTTGATGGATAGCTTGTGTTTACTTGTCAGAGGGTTGTTTTTAGGATAATGGTTCTAATGTTGTTCCTTATTGTTAACCATGTCTTGATTATCTCTTCCATACTATTAATTAATTCTTATCTCTATTATTTTTTTTGATCGTTTTTTTTCTTGTTATGAATTGTGGGGTCCCATCAAAACTCTCAATTTCCAATTTTTTCTTAATCAATTAACAATTTTATGAAAACTAAAGAATTTGGTTTGCATGGGACAACGATGAGATACATAAGTTTGATAATGACAACCATCTCTACATTTTAAAACTAAAAAAAAAAACTAAGTTCACTTGATATTGTGGGTAAGATGGATATAAAACATATAGTTTTTGGTATTATATTTGAAACGGTATCCATGATGATAGAGTTATGATCTTATAAAAGTATGTTTTGGATGATTTTTTTTAATGTGAATGTTTTAGTATTTATGTAAAAAATGAAATGATAAAAATTGAGGAAGGAAAATTGGGTTGATGTTGTATATTTGATTGTTTTTGCACAATTTTATTTAAGATTAAAGTTCATTGAAGATGAATTAAGATATATTAGAAAATTATACATTTTATAACTATGTAAAAAATGAAGAATGTAATTATAGAGATAATTAAATAAATAAATCTTTAATATGCATGAGATAAAATACAAGATTTAGGTGGTAAAATTTCAGTAAGTTAAGGAAACATTTACCGTAGAAGATATCAAGTTTTATTAATTTCAAGATGAATAGATTACATGTAAACTTACTATGTAGATTATATATGGACTCCACAAAGATAAATACGTTTAATTGGCAAAGCATCATTAAGATTCCTCCTCTTAAAATAGAGTGGAAAAATGCCATTATGACTTTTCTTATAAAAATGAAATTTGACGGCATTCGTCTTTCTAGAAATAGAAGTTTGACTACTTGGTTTTTTGGTTTTGGGTGGTAATCGAGGCGATGACAATAGTGAGATGCGTTGCCTCCCCACACCCCCTATTAGGAGTGGGCTATAAACAGCGCCTCAAAGGGATCCAAAATTTAACTGTGTTGTCACATATCTAACAAGATAAAGGCATAAGGACATGGGGATTAACAAGGGAAAAGTCATACTCTCATTATCTATATTTTTTTCTTCTAGATTAATTATCTTAAGATTCAAAATCAAAATATAGAGATCAATTGAAAGAGTTGTAGACTAATTGGTGAGGATGATGATTGTTTACATCCATCCACCAAAGTACAAGTCTTTTTAAATATTCTATACATAAAATTAAGCGATTAAAACGAAAATCATATCCTGGATGATTTAGACAATGTGAATATCCACTATTCATAATTACTTAACCAAAAAAACTCACTAATTTAAATGTATACTTACTCAATATTTTAAATTTATTATATATTTATTTTTGAAATATAAACAAATATACTAATATTTTATGTAATTCAATAATTTTATATAATATCTTCAAACATATACTTTAAAAAAATAAAAATAAAAACCAATTAAACATAATGTACAAGAAACAACAAATATATGAATAGTAATAAAATCTACAACACATAAAAATTGTATAATGAAAATCATTGGAATCGAATTTAACACTAACTTATATTAAAAGGGGCAATGCATGTTTAAACTATTGTAGATCATCAAAAGTGGATTGTTTAAAATAGTATTTGATTTATTGCATGGAAATAATAATAAAACATTTTGATTTTTAGTAAGTGAATATATATTTTTTAAAAAACAATTCGTTATTATTTTTATCTATATAAAAGTTGAATACATTTAAATTATTGTATTATTTAACAAATTTGAATTTAAAGTTGTGCAATTATAAAAATTCATTTAACCATTCTAAAGTTACCATTCTAAAGTTTTGTAATATCCAAATAAAAATTAAAAAACCATTGTAAAGTTACTCAACCACCATTACAACCCAACTAATTCAATCTGGGGAATTTAATCATCCAATCATTACTTTTAAGCTTTATTGTTTTTTTCTATATTTTATGTGATGGTATAAAATAATTGTATAAGCTAAAGTAGGTTATTAGTAGTACCTAATATTTCGTCACCCAATTTAGAGTCTATTTAAAAAATAAAAATAATAAAATGATTTTTTTCTTTCCAAATAAATAAAATAAAATAATAACTTAGAGTAAAAAGTAAGTTAAAGGATGCAATTACAAGGGAGGATATATATGAGATAATATTATTAGTCGTATCATTACATGTGGTATTTTCACTAATTATTATAATTGGTATAATGTAAGGTCAATTATGTAAACTTTTTCCCACAATTTCATCAAATCAACGTCATTTCTTTAACATCATGTATTAACAATACATATATAATGTAAGGTCAATTATGTAAATTTTTTCTCCAACTTTGTCAAACTAACATCATTTGTTTAACATCATGCATTAACGATACGTGTCAATTATATGTCGTGATTTTCTACTCAATTTTGTGTAGTCTACATTATATATTAAAAAATGAAATTGAAGTGATATAATGTATTAACAATATTCGAAAATAAAAGTCAATATCGAAAGGATTGTAGTCCAACTGATGATGATGATGATTGTTTATATCCATCTACTAAAGTATAAATCTCTCTAGATACCTAATATAGAGAGTAAAGTGATTAAGCTTAGGATTGTCTTCTCGATGATTTTGATGATGTGGATGCCCTTTACTCATCGCTACTTAGCGAAAGGAGCTCAACAATTTAGATATATGCTAACTCAACATTATAAATCTACTATATGTTTATTTATGCTGACATTCTATGTAATTCAATGAACATAAAAAAAAGAAAAAAAAAAGGCCAATTTATAATTGTAAATTTAATGTTATATTTTAAAATTAAAAATTATGAAATTGATTTACCTTATTTTCATTGAAGCTTATTGATATATCTATTATCTGTAACAAAATAATATTACTAATATAGTTACAACAAAATAATATTATAAAAATAGTTATAATAAAAAAGTTTTTGATTGGTATTCACGACATATTTTGTATGTTGGGAAAAAATATGGCTCTACTTGGTAGAAATGTTGGATAAATGTAATTATACAAATAAAATAATAAAATAGAAAAGCAAAACACCAAGGTAAATGTGAACTTAATGCACAAGGAACAACATAACATCAGAAAGTAATGGTAGTGGATCATACTTGAGAGGTTAAATAATCAAGAAGAAGGTTCTCTTGAAGGCGAATTTGACACAACCCACTCATCCTATGTATTCTCTATAGGAGCCTTGTAGGTGTTGTAGAGATTATTTAGGAGTAAGTATGGAGTGAAACAATTCCATGAATTTCAAAAACTACAAAATTTATCCTTGCAGAGGAAATCTAGGAGGTTTGAATGTAAAACAAAATTAAAAAATATCTTTATAGAACATTTTTTATTGGTTGTAAAGTGCCTAAAAATTCTTTGTAGGTGCTACAACTTCTTGCCCCCATCTGCTACTCATCTCTAAAAATCTTTCTCCTATGCAACCACTGCTCATATTTTTTAGGAAAAGATTCTATTTTTTGTAGTTCAATGGTTCACACTTGCATGGGATCATCTAAGATTGTAAAATACTTGTAGTTTCCCCCTCCATAAAACCACCCTCTTGGAAACAATAGACAAAATCATGATTAATGACAAATCTACATAAAAGCTAGCGGTTACAATGAGGAACTTTTTGTGTACATTAAAGTTTAATTGAGCCGTTTGGATCATATATGTCATAACAAATTACACTCAATGTACACTATGTAAATATTCATGCAGGGAATGACACTCTCGGTCATGTCCATCCCCTTCTATGTTTGCCCCAATGAACAAGTCTTTGTGTTCAGCAATGACAACATCACAAGGAATATCTACAAAATATTTAGAGATGAATCTAATGTAGATATTCCTATGTGCTCTATAGCATAATGTCTTTGATGTAAAGATAGTGATTAATACATTCAAACATAAAATAGTATAATGGTATACATTTCAAAGTAAATGATAGTGATTAAAATTTATAATTAATGTGTAGGCAAAAATAGTTTATTACAAATAAAATAAGGGTTGTAATTTATGAAATTTTATAGTTCAAAAAATTAGTACAAATTATTGAGGGGATTGAATTGAAAAGAGTATGTCATAACATTAATTTTTTGGGATGAATGTGAAGAGGCCTTGACTTGCCTCGGAGTTCAAATAAAATTGAGAAACTTGCTTTGCTAGGGTTTACATGTCGAGCTTGTGTTGTGTTATCTCGTTTCACCCTATTATCATATCATCTTTGTAAGACTTCCAAGACTAAGCTCATGTTTATTTCACATTAATATATGCCCTTTGCATGGATTATTTTTCTTTAAATGGTTCTCTATTAATCTGTCGCAACCATTTTACCGACATTGGGAAGGATGACACCAAAACGAGCTCGAAAGTTTGTTCTGAAGGTTTAGGATGAGTTACATATTTTGATGATCCTCCTTAGCCTAATATTTATTTATAAGTCTTTGTTGTTGATAATGTGTGTAGATGGTATGAAAATAATTGTCTTATTGCTTACTCTATTGGTTATATCCCCTAAAAGGACTCCTTTGATGCCTGAATTTGCAATCACTTGAAACCTTTGGGTTTTCAGGTCACTAGTATCCATAACCTCACTAAGGTTTTTTTATGTTCTCCCTTAAAGAGCCTTATCAAGTTCAAGCCTTCTTTTCAAGGTCGAGCTACAGGGTCTTAAGGAATACCCTCATGATCATGTCCCCTTGGACCCACAATTTCAATGTGTCTAAACATAGCTCCCTTAATATGCCTATCTGGGTTGGGATCAAGTCTTCCACTCCCTCTATGGGTGTTCATTGACAATTTTTTCAAACCCATAGGGGGATGCTTTGTCACGAGGTTGATAAAATTTATTTTACATGCCCTTATAAGGGTGTTTGTGTCAAGGTTGATTTGAAAAAAAGAATTGAAAGAGACCATTTATATTCAAGTAGGGACGAAACGCTTCTTTCAAAAAGTAACCTACTTCAATCTCATGAACAAATGTTTTAGATGTCAGGCACCTAACCATAAGATTCAGGGTTGTGACCCCATTATGGTTCACTTAAAGTCATCCACCGAGTAGGCAATACTTGAAAAGTAAAAGGTGGTCATAAATAATGGTGGTTAGAATATAGTGGCTAATAAAATTAAGATGTGAGATAGAGAATCCTAAGGTGACTTTCATTTCCCCCGTTATCAAACCCCGCCAAGAGGAAAATAAGGATAAAGTTACTCCCCTTCTCATTAGTCCTCCCCATTCTCATAGTGATCTCATGGCCTCTTAGAGATAGGTTTCTCAAGTTGATTATTTACCATTAAGTTCTTGTGTTGGGACACCCTCTGCAAGTAGTCCCACCCTATGGTGGTCACGTAATCCACCTTGCAATGTGTGATAACTCTTTTTGTGAAGTAACCGGGGATAAATGCCACTCCATTTCACTTGGGGATTCTATTTTTCCAAACCAATAATCATTATTTGGAAACCATTTTGCAGCACTTGGTTTAGAACAATTCATTGAGGATGGAAAGGGAAAATTATTCATGGAGAACTCCTCCCAATAAAATTACTCTCCTAAATTACGTGAGGTCTCCAATAGTTTTCCTATACATTCTTTGTGTGCACCTCTTGTTAACGATTGGGTATTCTAGTTTTTATTGGTTAAAAAGAAGTTAAGATTTTAGGTTTTCTTCTGCAATATTATCTAAGGATTATATGGTCTAATGCATCTCACTTTTCCACTTTGCATGATGATGAACATGGTGGAACCAATATTTTCGTTTAAAAGAAAATTACCTCTGTAATTTTTTTTAAATAGAAGATCCATTAAATCGAGCTCTTTGGGTATTACTTAATAATGATGGTCATTCTTTAGGGGTTCTCAATATTTATGCCCTGAATTATGGTCCTAATAAAATGACATTATGGAGATGACTCGTTGAAAATATGCCCCTTTTCACCGAATTGATTTGTGGTGACTTTCATATGATTGAGAGTCCTCAGGGCAAAGCGAGTACCCTTTTGATGAGATGTTATGTGGGAGAACATGAAGTTGGTGTTATTTTAAACATCTATGGGGCTTAATGGACCCACTCATCTGATGACATACATTAAATAATATGATATGGTATATTTGGTCCAATTACCAAGCCAATATTGATAGGGTCCTCAAATGGTTGCACTGTGTCATGTTTTTTGAGCAACACATGTTCTCCTTCTCAGTTTTCGACGAGTAAGTTATCATAGTCCATTTGGAAATTATTATTTTTATCATTGTCCTATCACTTACAAAGTGGAGTGGGGTGTCCATCTTAAAGTCCCGCACAATAAATTATTTATGAACACAAAGGCACTATCCAATTCATAGTTAGAGTGTGGAATTGGGCTTCATATCTT
Organism: Torreya grandis; assembly: GCA_037957365.1. Lineage (NCBI taxonomy): Eukaryota > Viridiplantae > Streptophyta > Pinopsida > Cupressales > Taxaceae > Torreya > Torreya grandis. The sequence goes on along the minus strand of JARHVA010000010.1, from coordinate 1,064,823 downwards.
CCATACGTTGCTATCTAGATTAAGTGGTGGAATGAGGTGATCAACCATATTGCCACTATGGCAAGCATATTACAAAGTTAGGAAGTGGGTCGATGTCATTTTTACCAAGAAATACCAAAGGATTTCCTCTATCCTTGAGCAAAAACCCTTTTAACTCTCACCTTCAAGCAATGAATACTTTTCTCAAGCATAAGATCAACAAATTTGATAGATATACAGCTAGAAATGTATAAATTAGAGCTTATTCGCATTAGCTTAAGATTAGGGATCATGCTTCAAAGGATTTATTTAACTCCCTAAGGGCCAAACAAGCCAAGGAGCAAGTCAAAGCTATCAAACTTTCACACAAGCACCCCACCCATTTATCAAAAATCCCTTCAACTTTCCTAGACCACTACAAATTGGTGTTCCAAGTCCAAGACGTTTCAATGGAAAGAGCACAAGCTTTACAAGAATGTTTGGATGTGATACCCCACAAAATAAGCCTTTCAAACCAAAAACACTGCAATGTTCATATTTCTCTTGATGAGCTCTTTCATATAGTGTAATGCATGGCCAATGACAAAACACCATAGATTTATGGCTTTCTTTGTAAATTCTATAAATATACTTGGTAATTTGTAGGTCCCGACTTGTTACATGTTTACAAAGAAGCCCTACAAAATAAATCATTAAGAGTTATCATCAACAAAGTTAATATTAAATCCATTCCCAATTCTAGTGACACAATGCTTATTACTAGTTGGCACTCAATCACCCTTTTAAATGTTTATTACAAAGTCATCACCAAGGCCCTCGTGAATTACCTTCACCATATTCTACCCACAATCATCAAACCTGAGCAAACAAGCTTCATTAAAATAGATAAATATTGGAAAAATTAATTGCAATTTGGAAAGGAATGAAATGGGATCAATCCTCTTGCCAGAGGACCATCTTTATCAGACCTGATTTTCAAAAATATTATGACTAGATAGAATGGCCCTTTATCCTCGCTATGCTTAAGGCTATGGGTTTTGGCCAATTCGTTCTCTTGGTAGTGAAAACTTTGTTTTTATGATGTACCAGCCTACCTCATCATCAATGAGCATAAGTATGATAGCTTTAAAAAATTTCACCCCATTAGATTTGGTTTCCATCTAGCTCTTTCTTTATATGTTTTTATTGTTGAGGCATTTGGTCTTCTTGCTCGCATAGAAAATTAAAGACTTATCAGGGGTTTGTTCTTCTTGATTAGTCCTCTTAGATCATCAATGGGCATTTTTCAGATAATAACTTCCTCACTCTCTCTAATTTAGAATCATCCTTCAAAGAGGCATTTTGATTCCTTGACATTTTTTGCAAAGCCTCAAGGTTTGATTTACAATGGGCCGAAACCTAGTTTTACAGATACAGCATGATGGATTTTCTTGAATGGTTCCATCATTATCACATGGAGTGGATACAAAAAGAAGAGAGATTTAATTTTTTTGGAATTCCTTTTGCTTTTGATATCTCTAATTCATATATGTGGCAATATGTTATTGATAGAGTGGAAAAGAAGGTTTCATATTGGATTTCTAAACCTCTTTCTTTAACTGATAAATTTTAGATTTATACCAATATCCTTGCAACCACTAATGTTTAATACATCTCATGTTGGCCCCCCTCCAAAGCATCATTTGATAAATTAACAAAGGTTCTTAAGGACTTTTTTTGGGCCATGCTAAGCAAACTAGAGGCTATCACAAGGTAGCTTAGGACATTTGTTGCCTTCTTCATGACAAATGTGGAATATGCAGCATTGATGTCTACAGAAAAAGTATCTCCCTTTATGTTAAGTGGGTGGTTAGATTAATTAAAGGTAAAAAAGGCTTGGAAAATCCTTCTAAGGCATTGGATTTATATAGGTACCCCCTATGGTAAAAACAATTGGAAAAACATTGATTTACACACTTTATTGATTACCACTACCTATGTCAAGATATAGGGTTCTTTTGTAGCCAAGAGTATATGGAAAGCTTTTAAAGTTGTCGAGACTTTCTAAAATGGGTTGGAGTGGATATTGTAGTGTTTTTTCCTTTAATGACCATATATCTAGTGGTTTTCTATAATGACCAATACTAGTCATACTTTATTAGAAATGACAAGTATAAAATCTCTATGTCTATTTGAAAAAGCAATTCACACTATCAAGGATCTGATTTATTCTTGAGATTGGATCCCATGTAATGTACTGAAAGACAAATATAAGTTACCTAATAGAGACTTCCATTCCATTTTGTGTATCCAAGAGTTGATGTTTGATGTCATGTTACATAATATGGGCTTACAACTTCCACATGCATGGTAGAAGGACTAAATATGGAACTATGATACTCAATTCAAATGTTGTTCTTCTAGTCTCATTTATCAAATTATGAGCCTGTTCTCTTCTACTCTAGATAAGTTAAATAGGCATTGGAATTTAAATTCTTTACCCAAGACTTGGCTCACCAAACTTAATAGAATATGGAATGCCAAGTTTGATCCTAAACTCACACATTTTCTTTGATGCCTAGTTTATTAAGCCATTCCTTATGGGGAGTGCCTCTTACACATTAGAATTGCTCAACCCATATGTCTGGCTTGCTCTAGACCTTATTCCTTCAAACATATATTTTGGATGAGTCAAAGATCTCAATATGCATGCCAATAGATTATTAATCTTTTCTAACCATTCCATCCATAGCCCTTCTCTTGGCTCATGGTTTTTTGGGGGATAAATCTTAGTGGCCAACTTATATTGCTTTTATAAAGAACCATTGAACCACTTTGGTTCAAAGGTTCAACGGGTTAAGAGCTATAATTTTATTTCAGATATGAAAATCTATAAATTTATCTGTTTTTAACAATGAAAAAGCATCTTCATAGTTTTTATTAATGACATGTGATTGTTATCTCTTCGGCTCTTATGTAGATCCATGCTCAAGTGAGAAGGTGGCACTTAATTTTCAACACTTGCAAGAGTTCCTTAACCACAATGGAGTGTTTCTTGTAACATGAGTTATGTCTTCTTGACCAACCACCTCATGACTATCCTCCTTTAGTGCTTAGGCACTCACAGAGCCACTCTCACAAACGTAGCCATATCTCCACTCCTCCTCAAACTTGGGGGGTCGAAATCTACCATTGCTCTGTGGGAAGTCCACCACTAGCCCATCATGATGGAACTCATGAAGATATTGCTTTCTGTTTTTGATGTAATCTTTAGAACTTTTGATTGTTGTGCTTAACTGGGGGTTTTGTTTTGAGCTATGTCCTCCCACAAGTGTGGAGTTTATGTTGTGCATACCAATTAACCATTTTGTTGTTGTAACCATCATTATATTATTATTATGATTTGATTAATAATAGATATAGTGATGTGTTCCAATAAGAATAAATATTTGGGACTCATTACTCATGATTGTTGGGGAAAATAATTTATGATTTTGTAGTATAAATAAATAAATCTAAAGTAAATAGGATTACATTTTTTCATAACTATTTTAAATAAATTTGTAAGAATAAAATTATATATAATTATACAAACAGTTAATCTTGTTACATTTAATGATAAGAGAGGGATCAAGAAAAATATTTTATTTTACGTGAAATTGAAGAGAGTCGTCATAATCTATAATACAAGGTAGATCCAGATAGTGAGGTGACGTAAACAATTTTTTTTTATGGTGAATAAATATTGTGCCCAAGTCTATTTGAGGATCATTCTTAGAAATATAAGGTCGTGACATGACAAAAGAAAACCTTGATTGCTTTATTGAAATTCTATGTGAATCTCTGGAAAACTGATCTCCTTCTTCAAAACCTTAATAGGGAAGCCACATCTAAAAATCCTAAAAGAAAATGGAGTATGTATTCCAAGCGTTGTGTTTTCCTTTGCTTCATTCTTATGAGGTCCTTGAAATGCTTGTATAATTTTAAAAACAACACACCAAATATAATGCATGTTTCGTAAGGTAATCTATTGATACAATGTCTATTCTATTTGAATTTTTGTGTTATAATAAATGTATCCTATCTATTTGAATTTTAGAATCTATGTTTGAAATGTTTGAATTCATTGCTTTGACACATTTTTAATATGTTGTTTTGCATGTGTGTTATTGATTGTCTAGATTAATCGATATCTTAAATGCACTGATGTACTTATGTATTTATAAACTCCTCGAATTCAAATTGGGAACACGTGATACAGGAGACCCAAAACAAGGGTTAAAAGATCCCAACACACAAATTGTACAATGTATATTTTTGGGCCTTCATAATCATGCATTGTATATATACAAGACCTTAAAATCATATAGTGTATGTTTTTGAGACCCCATAACCATACAATGTATGTTTGTTGAAGCTCTGTAACCAACATAATATACAATATATGTTATTGAGGAATTTTTTCGGAATTTAAGGAAACAAATAGGGATGAGAGAGAAAGAGAAAAGAAAGAGGAAATAAGAAGAAAAAATGCAAGAGAATCTTAAAAATACACAAATACAAATTTATTTTGAACTGATGATCGAGAAATATATAAGTACCTTAAAATCATGTAATTTTACGAGTAATACCTATTTTATACCAAAATTAAATATCTACATATTTAAAAAACATCAAAACAAAAACAATTAAAATTAAGAGTTTATAAATAAATATTCCATGTAGATTAAATTTATGACATATAAAACTTTAAGCTTTCACCATCGAAGTGTAGTGGTTTGGCGTGTGGACTTTTGTGGCAATGAACAATGATCTCCACCTATCCTTAAGATTGCATTTTTTTAAACATACACAAAGTAGAATTGACCCTTCAACTAACAATAAACAGGTAATGAGATGATGACCATTTTTTGCAATAACAACAAGAAAGGCTCCTTATAGGGTAAAAATAAATTATTGATGTGTTTGTATATTAGGTGGTATCAGTCTTTGAAATTAAATACAATTATTGTAATGATTATTTGTGAGGTTTTATAATTGTAATTTTTTTCACAATAAAAATTTAAATTAAATTATTTAATTATTTTTTTAAATTAATTGTTTGTGAAGGTTATTTGAGATGAATTAAATATATAATAAATTTTATAATTTTTTTAAAAGGTTATGAAAATCTTTAATTATTAATAAGGATGCAGAGTGCCTAGTCCCTATGCAGAAAGGGGAGACTAGTTTTGAGGATGTTATTGATTCATGAAACTTAGGTTTTGCAAGGTCAAAATACTAAAATCAATGTATGCACATGCAAAGTTATCATTTTGGTAAACCGAAAAAATCTTTAGTTTTGCAAGCTGAAAATTAGATCGAAAAAAAACCCGTCTTACTAATTAACAAATAAATCCATTCTTGAGATTGCACTAACCCAACCATCGCCTAATCTAACCTGTCTAAGACTGTAGGTTAAGCCAGTTGCTGCACAACAAAATAATCATACCGTTCAAATATATTAAAATATTATCAAATCTGCAAACTTAGTTACAGAGTGTATTATGATTTACTATCTTAAAAGTATATATTGTTGTTCTATTTTTATTGTAAAATTGTGACCACAGTCATAGCCTAGCTTAAATAAAAAGGAATAAATTTACAAATGAACCGTTAATAGCAAAGCATAGATGCAAACCATAGTAAATCCCAAAACACAAACTGCAGAATCGAAACATCAAGATCAAAGATCAGGTTGAGGAATGAACCCGATGGAACCCTTGTCATACGGACAACCATGGTCTCAAAACCTTTGGGAAACTTCTTCATGGCTTCTTCATTAGACAATAATTCCCACACTGAACCTCTACATGGCCTCTCTTGTTCTCTTGTTCTTGCACAGAAAATACATTGTCTTTCCCCTAAATATAGATACGTTTTTAATGGCTTCAATCCTGACCCAATCACTAACAAATAGCACTGAAATGCATCAAAAAATTGTTGGCTCGCAATCCTTCTTGCCCAACACACTACCATGACAATTACTTTGTTTTTTTTTTAAGTTTTACATTAAAAAATTAAAAAATCGTTTGAATGCAGGTTCGGTTTGGGATCTGCCAAGGATGAACAAATTTACAAAAATAAACAATGACAACCTATTTTACCAGAGAAAAACCAATTTGCTAGATTGTTGGGCTAAATTCTGCCCACTCCTCTGCTTTCAACGCTACTGCTAATAGCTCTTGTTTCTCACCCAGGAAGCCCAGAGAGAATCCTCTGCATGCAAATTTGGTTAGCTGCACAGCCAAAAGAAAAAAAAACCAAAACCCAAGCTTCATTAGATCAGAAATTGATCACAATCTAAGTACACAGTGATATTGCCTAGGTGAATAGTTTGACAGGTGGTGTGCTTTGCAGACTCAGGCACTTCGATGGATATGATGCTATTCGTAGTTTTGCCTCATTCCTAGATTTAAAAATATGTTTCAGGAACTGAAACAAATTTTGATCCGATCATAAGAGCCAACGCTATAATAAGTACAATGGTAAAAGACATTAAAATGATTTTTATACTATTGTACTTGCAGGCCTTCTTTCCGACTAGATCTCTAAAGCCACTAACCTATGTGGGCATGCCTAGTAAAAAAAAATCATCTTCTAAAATAGAGTATGTTAAACTAAGCTTTTTTGGCTTGCACAAGCTATGAGTGGCAGCTAGTGTATGCAAACAATGCTTTTGATTTCAATTTTATTTTGCAAAAATGTCTTTTGCTCTGAACTGTGGCCAGCTATTGTTAATCCTGCTTGATTGACTATTTGTGTCTAGACCTTGTTAATAATTGCACTAATTTTGCCTTTCACGGTGTTGGGATTTGCTATTACATGGATCCTTGATATCCCTAGCCAAAAGTGCTTTACTAAATTTGTGGATCATAGATGGTGAATGAGGTTGCAAACTAAAAACTTCTTGTGTTTGTATGGGTGAAAAATGAGGCACACTATTTTGAGATAGACCAAACTAGAGATCATTATCCAACAAAATAATTATGAAAATAAAAAACATGCTAAAGGGTAAAAGTCTGTAAAGAACAGGGAGTTTGCATCAGAAAGGAATCTATCCACAAGAGAAATGCAGGACCCATAGAGCTAGTGAGCATAAAGCCCTGTAAAATTTTGCACTGAGAACATGGCATTTTGGGTTTGAAGAAGAATTTAGAAGCAAGCAACAATTCATGGAGAACTAAAATAGATTGGATGAAAAACTTTGATGTCCTACAACCATGTAAAAGGCAAAAAACTACCATAAAATGGTGACCATGATCAGAAAATGCACATGCTAAAAAATAGCAAGGAAAAATGAATGATAAGCCAGTTAGCAAGCAAAGGAGCCTAAAAGGAATATTTTTCTTAGCAGGGGAAGTCCACTGAGCTTTCCAAATGTTTCATCATCAAACCCTGACTACGAAGTGTTAAATTTAAGTTTATAATTATTATTCTTACCATCATGCTTTTATAGAGAAACAACCTCCTCCTCTCTAGTTTGTTGCCCACAGTGGTCAGTACAAAGCAGCTCGCACTCCCAGAAAGAAAACCGCCCATAGTACATATACAATATATATATATGCCATGTTTAGACATGGAGATAGATGCATATTTTTAGTCTGTTGAAAGCGTAGAAGGGCTTTTTGAGTCTGTTGAAATCCTTGATTGAAATGGAATGTTGTTTCACTTGAGTTGAAATCGCTGAGAAAAAAAGAATGGTGGCGGTGTTGTTCTTGGGCTAAGTTAATGAAAATAACATAACAAAACTTGATATGGCAATCACGTTAATGCTGTTGTAAAAATAGGCTACTTTAAGAGGTTTGAACCCTAGACATGGTGAATACAGGTGGAGGTAAAAATTCATTTGTGGCATGTTGAATGACTGCCAATAGATGCACCGCTAGCTTGCTCTCTGTCTATTAAATTTTCCCTCACTGCTAAGGTATGGATATTGGCCTGTCATACCGTGTTCAACCTCCCTATGCACACTGTTCTACAGAAACTGAAACCATTATGCCTTGATTAATGTGAAGACTGTAATGACATTCACATGCTTCCTTGATCTACCAGAAGTTGAAAATAACATAAAATTTGTTGAGCCAATTAGTGTCTCATAAAATATTATAATAAATTGAGTGTGTTAAAAGACATGCACTTCTTTTTTTCTAAACCTTCATACATTTTTCAGTGGAAAAAATGATGCATTGAGATTGGCCAACACAGTGGGAAATAATAACAGGTTAAGATGAAATGAAGACAATAGTCCCCCTTCGGGACTAATAATAAAGATATACATATTTAAATATTAATGACTAAAGAAACAATAAATTTCATGAAAGTTGTTCGTTGAACTAAATTAAATATTTGTCATTCGAGATGATGTTCTAATTTAAGAGGAGGGGAGGAAATCAAGTGTTGGAAAAACTTTCCATGATTATGCTAAAATAAACTCTTATTAGGGGTCCCATCCTTCTTCCTCCAAACTAATTGGGAAAGATACGGGGTGGCCAAATAAGCCTCAGACAAACACTAGTTGCAAAATGTCCAAGGAGATTATAATGAAAGCATCTAAAAGGAAGACCTTTGTAGTTGGAAAACTGAGTCCACTTGCGTCAAGAAGAGATCAGATTAACTGAATGAGACAAAGGTTTGGATATATCAATAATTGTGCATATTCTCAAAAATTTGCTCCTCGTAGAATTATCATCAATTTTTACAAAAGAACCCATAATATTAACCAACATTTTGATATGCTCCACTTTTCTCATGATAGGTGAAAGATTGTACAATATGATCCAAAGAGGGACAACTGAGATTTTGTATCTTTGATGCGTCAAATAATGGCGACCTGGGGAAGAGAAAGAAAACAAAGTTACTAAAAAACCATGGTCCTGATGACCAAATGTTGTCCTTGTCTAAAGAGCATTGGAAAACCACTTAGAAGAAACTAGAACTGAGTATATAAAAGGAAGGAGTGGAGATGGATATCCAAGCAATCAAGGCTCAATTTGAAAGATCAGCTGACGAGAGATGAGTGCCCACACATTTTCCAAACAAGGATTTGATGCTAAAATCAAGCTCCATTTTCTAAATAGAAGGGCCAGGCATTTCCAACTTTGGAGTCTCCTTCGAGAAAAGCACATGAACATCCTTGAGCATGAAAGGAGGGGGAGAGATCAAAGTAGGGGAGACGAGAATAGGGCCAACATATCCCATGGGAACGTGTGAGAAATCCTCAAAAAATCTAGATGGACAAACCAAGGGAGCAACATAAAAAGGAACAAAAGAGATCAAGGACTTACAAAAATACCGACAATCATGGTAAGGGTTCCCGACATTCTTGCAATTAGTGAAAATTCATCGTTTCTTAGAGGACTTCGCCTCTGAGCCATCAGGATGGGTATTGACTAATGGTCCACTAGATTGTGGTTAGGATAGAGTAGCACATAAGATCTGCTATAGGAAGTTACAACATGTTTTTCTCCTGCAACAAAAGCCAAAGAACCTCTTTTATTCCTTTTAGGATCTTCCCCAAAGACACCAACATTCCATGAACTTTGTTGACTGTCACAAGATGACAAATCACCAAGTGGTTGAGGTAGGAAAACATAATAGTTCAATTGAGGGGGATTTCCTACGACGGTGATATCCTCAAAAGTTGCAACTAAGTCCACCCTACTAGAGGCTTAACACTTGACAAGAATAAAAAGCCCCTTTGGAATCGGAACTCACTACATGCATAAGTCTTATAGGTCACCGCCACACCGTTGCAGTTAGTTAAGGGAATTGTCTCTAGTATAGAAGCTTCCTCCTCCTGCCCAAAGACTTAAACAACCAAATTATCGGTCTCCTCAGCTTGTCTTGCTTTGAATCGAGTGTAAAAGTTTTAGATATTGTGTAAGCGATCGTTAGGATTTGACTGAGCCATGCTTTTGATTTTGAATTTTGTTTTCTTTTTCAATCTTCTATTCAATGGGGGTAACATGTTCATCATGCAAACTAAAAAAATAAGAACATTTTAAATTTTCTTATAATTTTAATTAAGATTGATATTTTTATTATTTATGTGATAATTGATAAGTTTAATATTAGCTATAATATAATTTATTATTATTAAATATTTTAATGTGATGAATCTTCAAAATTGTATGAATTAAACTTATAAATATAAAAATGATAAAAAGTATTGATAAAATGTTAAATTTGATTATTGATTATATAAATTACCATTGAAATATGATACAATATCACATCTTAACATTTAAAAGTTAATTATTAAAACATCACTAATAAACATTATTATAACATATAATTTTTTTAATAAACCAAACTAAAAACTCTACACAATTTTAAACAATATGAAACTTAAAACCAAGTAGTCAAATTTATCTTCCCTTTCACCGACTTAATATGGTGACAACATCTCTCAAGAAGAGATCCACATAAATCCAACCAAAAAAAATCATTATCCTTATAGTTACAAATTATATTTTTTAAATACTGAAAGGCCTACATAAATTCCCCAATCAATTTATAAGAGTCTTTTCTAAGTGAAAACAACTCTTTAAAGTAACAAAACTAGGAAGCATTACACCATGTCATTTTGGGTGTGTTTGGAATTCAACGTTTTTTTTTAATCAATATTATTTTTATTTTTATTTTTTTATTTAATTATTATTAAACTTAGCTAGTAGTCAAAGGCCAATGCACACATTAACTTTGGATTCTTCTCAACACATAAAGAAGTAAATAGTGTAAAAATGTTTCCTGTTGCATATATTAAATGATTATAAAGGAGAACATGTTTCTCTTTATTTTATATAACTTGTTGTATAAGTTGAGCATCAAAATTGAATGAGAAGGTAACCAATAGTTTATGGAAGGTATTTTTTTTGTCCGTAGAATAACATTGAGTTTAATTATTGGTTGATTTGTTGTTGTTTATTTTTGAGTATTTTATTGGATAGTTTTCGACACTTTTGATTGGTTTTGCTAATGATATTTTATCCCATTTCTAGCTCCCCTTTAACGAATTTTCAACAGATATTTAGCTGAGGTTTGTAGCGTTGCATTTCTATTAGTTGATTTCTCATGGTTATTTTGATTGTTGTCTTTCTTGATGGTTGTGTACCTGTTATTTTAAGTGTTAAAGTCTGATGCTTCTTTGATTTTCTTGATTAATGTTGATTGACTTTATAACGGATTGAGTAGTCCTGTCAAAACCCTCTCTTTTACCCTAATCAAATAATAATAATAAAAAACATCTATTCTATAATTCTTCTGGTGGTGAACATTAAATGTGATAGAAGATTCACCTCCCTTTTAGTTGTGGTTCATTTATCACAGTAGAAACAAGGTAGAGTTAGCGGGAAATGGCATGCCCAAAGTTCTCTAGCATAATGGTTGCTATTTTTTACTGTGATGGAATTGTTCTTTCTTTTTAAACAATTTCTTGTTAGATTGTTTTATATTCATTTCTACATATAAGTTTTGGAAGTGAATCTCACATGTCTTAGATATCGAAGAAGTGTAAACACAATTCATAATAGAAATTTTAACTCTATAAACAGTTTATATTAAATCATCCTTAACTACTTATAAGATAATCTCAATTCCATAAATAGTTCGTATTAAGTCATTCTTAACCACCCATAAGATAACATGATGAATTTTGTAATCACAATTATATATAAACATGTCATTCTTTTTTACTGAAAGAAATAAACATCTCGATATTTTTAATATCTCATTAGACCCAAGTATGCAAAATTTATTACCAAGAGACTCAAAATATCTCACACCACATCATTCAAGGTAGGATGGAGAGCGCAGAGGAGACGCTCTCCCTCCCTTTGTTCCTTGAAACCCTAGAGTTAGGGTTTACTCCGTGCAGGTGTGACTATGAGGAATGCAGCTTCGGGTGTGCTGCGTGTTGGAAATGAAGGGCTTTAGGGCAATGACTACTTTGGAAGATAGCCTGGTTTGCTCCTGGGCTAGGTTGTGGTGTTTGTTGGCTCTGTGTTTGATGTTTTTGGTAGCTCTAGATTTTGGTGATGGTGGCTTTGTTGGTCGCTCCTTATTCGTCTATCTGGTCGACTACTTAGTCAGTTGTGGAAGGCAGTGGTTTTTCTACACTTTGTTTGTGGCGGCCATTCTACTCAGCGTCTCAGATCGGCATTTGCTCCCCTGCTTGTTGCGTCATTGATTTAAGTGGTGTTAGGTGATTAGGGTTTGTTTTATTTTTACCTGATGGGTCTTGCCCAACCAACAAAATGTTTTGTGGGAACCTAATTTACTTTATCCTTTCTTAACTTTACCCGATCAATAAAAAAAATTGTAAAAGTTAAATCGTACATTTCAACTCACCACTTTACTGTATAACCTTATGATATATTATTTTTAAATAATAAAATTAACATGAAACATTCTAATAATAAAAATATCTCACACTTTTCTCTCCAAATGTAAAAAAGCCATATTTATCTAAATAAATAATCTACCAGCATAAATTACAAATTACTTTTCAAATCTTTAAAAACCCCATATTTATCTAGATGAAAAATTGACAAACATAAATTATAATTTATTTTATGAAATATTTATTATGTTGTAATAGATTTTGTCTAGATAAACTTGGTATTTTATATAATACTTTTGCATCATATGAAACTTTTGTAAAATTAATTATTTATACTTATTTTAAAGAGAGTGATATTATGGACGTGACCCATGTTCTCTGACATTAGGGCAATATATACCCCTATTGCATCAAGCATATAACTATTGAATATTATCATCTCGGCTTAAAAAATACAATAGCAAAGATTGATTAATAATGTTTAGAGATCAGGTGGAAAATTGTCAAAATGTCAAATGGAATTTAAAAATGGTTAAATTGGCATGGTTGCATTTTATGTCATTTTTTCGAGGTATAATATTTTTTTAATATCATAAGGTATTTGGAGGTCTCAAATTAGTTATTAGAATAAAGTTTTAAATAGGAATGGTATTTTTTTTAAAAAAAATTTAAAGTTATGAATTGGAATGTTTTTTATTAAAATTATAATTCAGTTTGGAATATAAATAAGAGGTTTAGATCTTCCTTACAATTATTATTATGATTATAAATTTTTTTACAAATATTATTATGATCATCATGGGTTTTATATACATCATCATTGTTACTATAGATCTTGCAGATATCATCACGACTACTACAAATCCTACAAACATCTCTATCGACCACAACCAACCAAATATACTACTGAAATTTAAACTTAATTAAAATTAAACATAACCAAACTACTTTAACCAATTCATCTACATCTCATTAATAAATTGCCAAAACATATTAATATATATATATATATATATATATATATATATATATATATATAAACATTATTAATTAATATATAAATTCATCAAACTCCTATCTTCTCTTCACCTCTTCAATAATTTTGGACCCTTCTAATTTTTTAAATTTATGAACAGGGGATGTACTTAAGAATAATTCTATAGCTAATTTTAAGCTAAAGCCTTCATTCAATTAAAGTTTTGAAATATTTTGAATTAATTAAAATAAGTTTATACATATTATCATAGATTACTATTTCTTTATATGTAGAAAAGAATTATTACTAAACGTCAGCATTAAATTGGTGAGGTAAGCCATTCATCATAGTATGACAAAGTCTTGAGGAGGATTATAACTATTGTTTAGTAATCTCTACATATTTAAATATATGTTTGGTTTTTAATGTACAAGTTGAGGTTGGATCGTTATGATGTATTATAAGTGTAGATGTAAGAAAGAAAGTTTTTTTTTTTTTTGAGTTGATTATATTTTGCAAAGCCTCAAGGTTTGATTTGCAATGGGCCATTTTACGTAGTGATTTTAAGTTAAGCGTTAAGAATTGAGGAGTATTTATTTTGTTAAAGTTATTTGTAGTATGATTCTAACTTTGTCCTTTTTATTGTATCAAGTTTTGCTCACGGTAAAAACTAATCCGTGGTGAGCTCTGTGAACCAAACAACTTCCCCATTGAACCAACAACTATTTTCTATAAGAAAAAAAGTTTAGCCCTAATAAACATATTTATATAAATTATAACTTACAAATATTATTGCATGTGGAATTAGAGATTTTATATCAAATAGAAGACTCGTGTAGACTTTCAGATTTGAGGATATATTTATGTAGATTACAACCTACAAATATGGATGCAAGTGGAATTAGAGATTTTGCATCTAATAAAAGACTCTTGTAGACTTTCAAAAAATTGAAGATATAAGTACCATGGTAATGATGAAGAGCGTCCTTGGTGAAGATGGTTTGGTAGACATGGGGGAGTAAAAGGACATTGTTGTTCATTGGAGTCTTACACATTAGAATTTCAACAACAAGCTTGCAGTTTAGATGAAGAACAAAATATTTTTCTGGTTGGATTTTGAATTGAGTGGGAAACAAAGTATCCTTCATTGGAGGGTTTTCAAGTCGACTTAAGTAATGACCCAAGAAAGATAAAGTCTTAGTCTTTAGATGTGATATTCAAGATGTCTCAAACCGTTTCAAAGTAGTAAGATTGCATTGTCTATATTTTGTATAATAAAAGAAAGATTCGACATAGAGATGATCAGAATGATGCGTGTGTATAAACTAAATAAGGGGCCTCAGGGTTTTCGACTTTATTTTAATGTGATGGATCTTCAAAATTGTATAGATTATAACTTATTATTTATGAGTGTAAAAATGATAATAATATTGATAAAATGTCATCACCTTCTTTACATATAAGAATTAAATTTGAAAGTCGAATAATTCCTCTAAATTACTATTTAAATTTAATATTACTTAACATATCTTAACATTTCATGATTAATTGTAACTAATCACACTCCTAAAAATTAATATTATAACATGTTAGTTTTTAAATACATCAATGAGATGTGGGTGAATTATTAAAGTGGTTTCGTTGAGACCAATATTATCTAGGTTCAAATCTTGATAGCGGCATGTTAGGTTGGTTATGACTGATGGTGATATTTGTGGGACCTTTGCCATCCACTTTAGTAATATTTGTGGAATCCGTGGTGACTATGGTAATATTATTAGGGTTGTTTGTAATCATTATGATATTTGTAATAGTTATCAAGAAGGACTTGAGCCAACCCGTTTGTATCCTAGACTAATTCATAACTCCAATCTAAAAACATTCCAATTCATAATTCCAAATTTAAATAAAAACATTTACCAATAATAATAAAACATATAAATTTTTAAATACACTAAACAAAAACTCCAATGCATTGAAAAATCCACACAATCTCTCTTTATATATAAAAAACAAACCATTAAATATTCTAAATATACATATCCCATCAAAAATTAACTATAAAAGGAACAAAACATTGAATTTCACTTTCACCCTTTTAATAGGGTGTGACAACAATTATGAAGGGAAGGGGCCAATAAATTCCCCAACAAATCCTCATAAATATGAATTCCCACATAAAGATTTTCCCGAGTCAACAAATTAACTTTGGACCCTTCACAACACAAAGAAGTAAATGGTGGGAAAATGCTTTGTTAAACATTTTATTGTAATATCATTTTACCTTCATTCTCACATAAATTTTAAAAATGAATCTCATGAATTTTAGAAAATGTTTGATGGGGTTACTTTTTATTAAAAAATTTATTGTTAGATTATTTTACTTTCATTCTCATAAATAAATTTTATTGATTTTTTAAAAAATGCTTTTCTTTGGGTTAAGTAGCTCTCCTCACATAGATCATAGTCTTAGCTTCTCAATTATGAAGGTTTTTATTTGAGATATTTTCAATGCCATCAACTTGAACATCATATTGCTAAGTGTCTTTGAAAGTTTTGTAAGTGTCCTCAACAAGTGTGGAAGAAAAAATGACCACTGACCATGACTTCATATGGCATAATCATGGAAAATTATTTCATCCCTCTTACTCCTTCCTTAGTTCTCTTGCAAGGATGGATGTTGTTGAGGTCTGCCTCTTACTCTTTCCTTGGTTCTCTTGTAAGGATGGATGTTGTGGAGGTTTGTCTAAGGGAAGCGCTAGCTCCTACTTCGCCTCTGTCTCTTCCTCATATTGTTGAGCTTCCCTCTTCCCCACCTAGGCCTCCCTCTATCTTTGCAGAGGCTTCCTCGAAAGATGATTCAATCTCTTCTTTATCAGTTCCTCCTCAAGTGGTTGATTCTTTGTTTTCCCCTCCCAGGCCTTCTAATTTTTTTGCTAATGTGGGAGTCTCTTCAAAGAAGAAAGGGCACAAATTGGAGGTAGAGCTATTGAGGGTGGAAGCATAAACTTTGATCAGTGATGGCTCTCAATAGACGTTTGAAGATCTCCTTTCTAAGTAAGGGAGATGAATGGCTTCGCCCTATGGATAATCCTCAGAGCTGAGTAGATAACAGGCCTTGGGTAGCGAGTGAGGGTTGTAGTGCCCTTGTTTGGGCTTCTTTTGAGTTTTCCTACTGCAGTTTGGTAGAAGTTTCGTAGAATCTGCTTGTCTATTTTTGTTCCCTTCGTTGTTTTTTAGTTAAACTTTGGCATCTTGCTTTTATTTCTTACCTTTCTCCCTAAAGTGGGCTCCACTAGTAAGAAGTGTTTTGTCGGCTTTGGTACTTGTTGATTTATCTCGTAGATTTTGCTTTTTATGCTTGTTGCAGAGACTAGGCCCCTGATTGTGCCCCTGAACCGGTCCACAACTCCGATCAAAAGTGTTTACCCTATCAAATAAAATTTAGAAATAAATATCATGTATTTTAGATATAAGAGAAATTTAAACACAAATCATAATAAAAATCTAATCTCCATAAATGATATGGGCTAAGTCATTCTTAACCACCTATAAGAACTTCTAAAACCGATAATCAATGTTTTTAAACGACAATAAATAAATTGTTTTAATATGTTCACTCCTTCTCATATAAATTTCGTAATTATGATTATATATAAATGTTTTTTTTTTTAAAGAAGAATAATCATTTCAATATTTTTAATAATCAACTTTTTTCAATTTAATACGAAAATAATAAAAATATAGGACGCACTTCACTTTTCAAATTTTAAAAAAGCCATGTTTATCTCCATAAATAATTAATGAACATAAATTATGATCTTTGGCTATTGTACTATAATATATTATATTTTTGCACTATATTGACCCTTTGTAAATTTGGTTATGATTATTAATAATGCGCCCACGTTGCATCAGCCTCCATAAATAAAATATTATATTATATTACCTCGGTTTAAAAAATTATGATAATGCGGATTGATTATTAATAATGGGAATGCCATTTTCTTTATCACTCTAAGGTTTTATGGTGGGTTTTCTCTCTTGTTTCTTTCTTTCTTTTTCTTTTTTTTTTTTCTTCGATGGTTTGGTTGAAGATTTATTAGAAGAGCGAGGTCATTTTTAAGTTTTTTTTTTTAATATTTAAAAGTAGATGTTTGATATTTCATAGTTATATCTGGTATTTTTTAATTGAGTCATGTTTTTTATGAGAAGGTTTTTAGTAGTCGTCGTTTTGTTTACTTTCTGTCGTTTTTGTGTTTTTGTTTGTTTCGGGGATTAGGTCCTTGATTATATTCTAGAGCTGGTTCATAACTTCAGTCAAAAGAGTTTACTTTATCTAATAAAAAAAATAATGAGATATTTGAAGGTCTCAAACTAATAATTAAAATAAATTTATCCTTTCTAAAATGAAACTTAAGATCATCATAAATATAACTATGAATGGGGATTTCTTAGTTAGAATTGGGGGTGTGGGTCGGGTGGTGGTTAGGTGATTTTTTTAATTTTTTAAAGAAAAAAAGGTTTATGTTTTGTAAAATGAGATTTAATGATCATCATAAATATATAATGAAGAATGGAGAATTCTTAGTTAGAATAATGAGGAACTATTAAGGTTTTCAAGAAAAAAGGAACAAATTATTGCATTTGGAAGAATTTTGAATGTAATATTAGTATATAGAGAGATATTGATCAATATATCTATTAGTTAATCTGGGGTTTGATTAATTATAGTAGTTAAATCTATAAATTCAATTTATCAAACAATGATTTATATATAAGGTTTGATCTCCTACAATTGTGGAATCAAAACTTATCTCCAACAAGCACTCAATTTTGATTTTAGTGGAGTTGTAATAACTCGTAAAACTTACCAAAATAATTTGACTTAGATAATAACATCACCCCACATGTGATGTACTAACATAGGATTATTTTTAACATTATCTCTCTTAATACAAACATAGAAAAAATGAACACACTACATGAACTGGAGCAAACATGTAGTTCGACACACGCATTGATGGATGAGAACACATCATCAGTCCAAATATGAACTATGACACAACCTGAGTTCATACTTTACATCTATGTAAACATACATATATACTTAAATTATACACATCATATATGCATGAATAAAGACACACTCAACTATTTATGATGACTTGATTACATATATGTTAATGAAGCAATAGGGATACACTCAACTATTTGTCATTATTTGATTATAAATATGTCAGTTTTGTACGAATAAGGACACAATCATTGATTCGTTATGGCCTAGTTACACATACATAAACATGATGATGTTGTGGAGTAGATATGTATGGACTTAAATTTATATAGGATGTAGCCATGGTTTTGGATTTTAATTAAGAGATTCTTTTTATCATGCAATTTATATTGATTTAAATAAAATTCAAACAACGAGAATATAAAATATTAGATAGTTTGTTAATGATATAATCTTAATTTTTTTAAATATAACATTATGAACATAATATATATGATTATAAGCATCAATCTAATATCATAGAGTGGTTTTAAATGATAATTCTAATAGTCCTTTTCAAATTGCATTATTTTTTGTAATCATATTTTAGATTTGTTCTCTAATTTAAAATTGAATTATTTTTCTTAAATAAAAAGGATGTGTTTATATAGATACATAATCCATTTGAATTGTATTAATAATTAACAACCCACTAACAATAATTAAATGAACACAAGTTTCGATGGTAATACATAACAAGATAACACGTTGCATTACAATATTACTTGATGCATCATAACACATCACGAGCCCCTTCATCAATCTTCAAGATAATCACAATCCATATCCAAACAAACAACTTACCACTTATCATCTCAAGTGTCCAAATGACCAACGTTAAATTCTATGACGTGCAAAAGAAGAATCTCAAGAACCAAGGTCCAAAAATAAGTTTATTGATGTTGTGGAATTGACTAAAGCTAACACCAAAGAAAAGCTTACCATATATTATCATAGAGAATTTTCGGTAAAAAAATAATAATGCAAAGAAACCTTGAAGCACATTTACCGCTAAAACAATGCAAAAAGAAATATAACATGCAATAACTCAAATAAGAAATCTAATACTTGAAACATGTTATAGACCATCAAAACAATAAAATACTTCATCATAATTTATTATTAACTAACTATTCATGTTTTTGTTTGATGCAAGATTACACATAACCCTGAATGCTCTTGCATCAAAATATATATATATCATATATATAAACTCATGAGACAAAATGTATGGCATGATAGACAGATTCATTTAAGATATAGAGAAGGTGCATACTTTTGTATAGTACTTTTGCATCATATGGAGCTTTTGTAAAATTAATTATTTATAATTATTTTTAAAGAGAGCTATTATGGACGTGACCCATGTTGTATGACATTTGGGCAATATATACCCACCATATGCATCAACCATATAAATATTAAATATTATCATCTCGGCTTAAAAAATATGATAGCAAAGATTTATTAATAATGTTTAGAGATAAGGTGGAAAATTATCAAATGGTAATCTGAAAGTGGTCATACTGTCATGGTTGCATTTTAGGGCACTGTCATTTTTTTAGGGTGTAACATCTTTTCAATACCACATGAAATAAATAATGAGGTATTTGGAGGTCTCAAATTAGTTGTTAGGACAGGGTTTTCAAGTAAGGAAAGAATATATTATTTATTAAAAAGTTTGGGTGTGTTTAGTTTTATTTAGATTTAGATTTATTTATTAAAGGATATATTAGAATGGGTGTAGCTGTTGGCGATAGTTCAAATGGTTGAAGTGGTTAATAATGTTGGTGTTGATAGTTGTAATATCTTAATAGTGATAGTTGGCGATTTATAAGGGAGATCTGGACCTTCTGTTGTGTCTAGATTGATTTGTAGTTCTAGTTAATGCTACCTCCCTTCCATTCATAACTCCAGATTCTGAAAAAAAGTTTATTCATATATATATATATATATATATATATATATATATATATATATATATATATATATATATATATATATAACATTTAGAAGAAGTTCAATTTTAACATTGTTAGTTAATATAAGGATTGATCACATGACACAAACGTTTATTGGAGTGAATTTCAACAAGCAACTTGTAGTTTAAGTGAAATATAATATATTTTTTTGTTGGATTTTGAATCGAGTGGGAAACAAAGTATCCTTCACTGGAGGGTTTTCAAGTCGACTTAGGTAATGACCCAAGAACATAATATGAAGTCTAAGCCCTTAGATACATGATATTCAAGACATTTGCAACCATTTCAAAACATTATCTATATTTTGCATAATTAAAGAAAGATGCGACATAGAGATGGGAAGAGATACATGTGTGTAAAACTAAATAAGGGGCCTCAGAGTTTTTGACTTTATTTTAATGTGATGGATCTTCAAAATTGTATAGATTATGACTTATTATTTATGAGTGTAAACATGATAATAATATTAGTACAAATTGCACCTTTGTTACATATACAGATAAAATTTAAAAATCAACCTTCTAAATTATTATTTAAATATAATATTACTTGACATATCTTAATATGATTAATTGTAACTAAGCACACTCTTGATAATCAATATTATAACCCTCTTACTATGTCTGGTTAAGATTGTGGGACCCTTCAAACCCTCTAGTTTTTTGTTGAAAGTCTAGTAATCAAAATCTTCACTTTTTTGTAAGTTTTTAATAATTTGTGGTATTATTTAAATAGTTTGAAAGGCTAACATTATTATTAGTTATTACATTTCTTCGATATTGTATGTATAATTAATTGATATTATAATTTTTAATGTTTTTTGATATTTTTATTTAAAAGATATGAACCTCCTGTTTATACCTAAATTGATTCTCATTTCAATCAACAATATTATTTACTCTATTAAATAAAAAATAATTAATATTATAACATATAATTTTTTAAATAAACTAACCTAAAACCCTAACACACTTTAAAAAAACCCACACTAACTTTTTATATATATATATATATATATATATATATAAAAATAATTTTTTTAGCTATAAAGTAACAAAACATTGAATTTCACTTTCACCCTTTCAATAAGGTGTGACAACATTTATGAAAGGAAGGGCCACATAAATTCCCCAATAAATCAATCTCTTTACACACAAGAAGAAATATGGCTTCTTACATAAAGATGTTTACCGAGCAAACAAAGGTATGTCACTTACAAAGGTAGCAAGGATTATGCCATGGCAATTTGGGTATGTTTGGAATCAATGACAGTAAATGGTGTAAAAATGCTTCCTTTTGTACACAAAGGAGAATATGTTTGTCTTCATTTCCATATAACTTGCTCCTTAAGTTCATCATGTGCAGGGGATCCCCTAAACCAACATCCATAATATAATTGTTGTGGTGATGAACATTAGTTGTGATGGTGTGTCATTCTTCATAGTAGAGGTAGAGTTGGATGATGGTTGTATGATCATGTATATATTGGTTGAAATATAAATATATATTTTAGATTGTATTAGATATTTGGTAAAATTTTAAATGAATTGTAAAAAATTGTAAAATATTATTTTATATATATGTATTTTCTTTTTTAAAATAAATTATATTAACATTTAAAGAATAAAGTTGAATAAATAATCATAATTAAATTTTTTTATGATAAATATGATTGATTATCAAATTTAATTTTTTATAGACATATCCAAAACCCCTTACTATAAACAAGTATCTGTCATTAAATTTTTTCATACTAAATGAAGTTGATTATCAAATTTAGTCCCCCATAAAAATGCCCAAAGTCCCCTTATTGTAATGACCATTAGAAAAAGCTTGATGGAGTTACTCTTTGTTAAACAATTTATTGTTATATTAATTTACCTTCACTTTCACACAAATTTAAGAAATGAATCTCATGAATTTTAGAAATGTTTGATGGGGTTACTCTTTATTAAATATTTTATTGTTAGATTATTTTACTTTCACTCTCATAAATACATTTGATTGATCTTTCCAAGACGCTCTCTTTTTCGGTCTAGTTTCTCTCTTCGTGTGGATCGTGGTCTCAACTTCTCAATTATGAAGGCTTCTCTTTTGGATGCTTTCATTGCATCAACCTGGACATCGTATTGATAGTTGTCCCTGAAAGTCTTGTAAGCGTTCTCAACAAGTGTGGAAGAAAAAATGACCACTGAGCATGACTTCATGTGGCATAATCATGGAAAATTCTTTCATCCCCCTTACTCCTTCCTTGGTTCTCTAGCAAGGATGGATGTCGTTGAGGTCTATCCAAGGGAAGCGCTAGTTCCTACTTTCCCTCTGTCTCTTCCTCAGATTGTTGAGCTTCCCTCTTCCCCACGTAGGCCTCCCTCTATCTTTACAGAGGCTTCTTCAAAGGATTATTCGGTCTCTTCTTTATCAATTCCTCCTCAAGCGGTTGATTCTTTGTTTTCCCTCCCAGACCTTCTAAATTTTTTGCTAAGAAGAAAGGGCATAGATTGGAGGTAGAGCTATTGAGGGTGGAAGCAAAAACTTTGATCAGCGATGGCTCTCAATAGATGTTAGAGGATCTCATTTCTAGGCAAGGGAGATGAATGGCTTCACCTTGTGAATAATTCCTCGGGGCTAAGCATATAACATGCCCTAGGCAACGGGTGAGGGTTGTAGCACCCTCGTTTGGGCTTCTTTTGGTTGGCTTCCACTCTTAGTTTATTTAGTTTGAGTTGTTCCTACTACAGTTTGGTAGAAGTTTCGCAAAATCAACACGTTGTCTATCTTTGTTCCCTTCGTTGCTTTTTCGCTGAAGTTTAGTGTCTCATTTTTATCTCTTACCTTTCTTACCTGAATTGAGCTCCACTAGTAAGAGGTGTTTTGTCAGCTTCGATACTCGCTGATTTGTCTCGTGGCTTTTGCATTATCTGCTTGTGACAAGGATTGGGCTCCCTATTGTGCCCTTGAACCGATTCATAAGTCCATAAAAAACATTTACCCTATGAAATAAAAAAATAAATTTGATATTAAAGAAAATTAAACACAAATCAAAATAAAAATCTAAACTCCATAAATGATATTATAGAAATTTAGTTATAAATTTTAAATTATGACTATATATAAAATATAAATTTTTTTGGAAGAATAATTATTTCAATATTTTTAATAATCGACCTTCTTCAACTTAATACCAAAACGCTATAATGAGATATTTGAATGGTCTTTTGGTTGGTTTTCTTCCTTGTTTCAATTAATAATTTATTTATTTATTTTTTTGGATGGTTTTTGAAGATTCATTAAAAGAGTGAGGTTTTTAGTTTTTTTTTTTTTTTTTTTTGATTTTTGGTATAAGTTTGATATTTCATAGTTATTTCCGGTATTTTTTAATCGAGTCGTATTTTTTGTGTGAGGGTTTTTAGTAATTTTAATAGTTATTATTTATTTTTCGTCATTTTTGTGTTTTCGCTTGTTTCAGGGACTAGGGTCTTGATTATGTCTCACAGTTAGTTTATAGCTCCAGTCAAAAGCGTCTATCTTATTCAATAAAAATAATAATGATATGTTTAAAGGTCTCAAACTAATAATTAGAATAAATTTCTCCTCTCTAAAATAAAATTTAAGATCATCATAAATACAATTAAAAAATGGAGTCGGGTGGTGGTTAGGGGAATTTTTAAATTTTTTAAGAAAAACAGGTTTGTGTTTTCTAAAATGGGACTTAATGATCATCATAAATATATAATAAAGAATATGGAATTATTAGTTAGAATAATGGGGAACTTTTAGGGTTTTCAAGAAAAAAGAAGAACAAACTATTATATTTGGAAGAATTTTTAATCTAATATTAGTATATAGAGAGATCAATCAATATAGCTATTGGTTAATGCGGGGTTTGCTTAATTGTAGTAGTTAAATCTATAAACTCAATTTATCTAACTCTGATTTACATATAGGGTTTGATCTCCTACAATTGTGGAATCAAACCTTATCTCCAACAAGCGCTCAATTTTGATTTTAGTGAAAATGTGTGTGTCACCATCTCTGATCTTCCAAGTTTGTTATGTGCCACTAGAAATGTGTGTGTTTCATCGTTAGAGATGGATTGACGACCTTAGAGATACTAAAAACCATTGGAGATGGCTTGAAAATATTGTAAACCATAAATATAAGTTACCAGTATTGCATGCCATGATAATACGTTTTGGTGGTATCATTGGAATTATATTTAGAGAATCTATTTGGGTTAACTTTTTAATCATGAACTCAAATATTTCGCTATCAAATAAATTATTCTTTAACATTTATCGTTTAGGAAAGTTTTTAGATTCTCAGGGACTATTAGGAGGGGTTACTTATAAAAAGTCATCATAGGTTTAATTTTGTTTACTTAATCTGAATTTCATGATTGATAAGCTTACCTTACCAATAAAACTTAATTTCTCATCTTTGAGTTAGCAAGTTAAATATCTTATTTAAAGAGTTGTGGTTTAATTGGTACGAATGATGATAAAGTGTATTTATCAAATTATCTTCAAATCTCACAAATTTTTTTAAAAAAATAAGATTAAATTCGAGTCCCAAATAACTTTTTAAGAATGAATATCTCTAATCCTCAACACTAAACTGAAAGATGATCTATTATTCAAACATACAATACATAAGATGATGTTTATCATTCACTCAAATAAATCTCTATTTAACTCAAATTCTCATCACCCACTTTTACCATTGCACCACATCCCCTCCCCAATTATAAAAGAACATTCACCATCTAAAAATCCAACTTAAAATCATAATTGTCAAACTATGAGTCCCATCAATATTCACCCTCTGCTCATGGTTCAAATCATATAAAAGTTGCTCATGAATCGAATCATATGGCAGTTGTGATTGAGCCTTATTGCTTGACCAAGACAAAGTCCTAATGGTGTGAAAGAGGACAATTATCAGTGGATTGCATCATTAAAAACAACCTTCACAAGCGACAATTGTGCTCACTCTTTTTTGGCCTTCTCTGATGAGATCCATCTCCTCATCCCTCCCCCAGTGACTTTATTCTATTCATTGTGGACATTTAGCTCCAAAATTCTGACTTTATTTAGTGTTGTTATCCTAATCCAAATTTCATTGACTTTAGGGCAAATTGTTTTTTTGTTTTTCACAGTTTCCTCATGGATATAGCCCATCATTCAACATAAAATTCCTTATAGTGGTAAAGGAAGGGCACTCAAACACCTTTGAAAATGACATTAAACCCTAAAATTACGTATGTTACATCATATCTCTAGAAACCCCTAGGAAATTGTAGAACATGGGTAATCATGTACGTCATTCTTGCATACGAGCTTTTATTTACTAGAGCCAAAAAGAAAAAGAAGACATCATGACATTATTATTATTTAAATTGAAAAAACATCATATTATTACTAAATTTATGTGGGGTTGGAATTTGGGTCAAGGGATTTTATTAGAATAAATATTTTTCAGTGTTTGATATTAAATTAAAGATGATCGATTATTTATACATCTGATATTGATAAATTGTAAAATTTTAAAATTGGAATGTTTATCTTTCAATAAAAAAACATGATTAGAAATAACGAGGCCTTCTTATCAATTCGTTAATAGCATGATAATATTAAATAATAATTAAAGTTAAAGTAATATCATGCACTCGAAGACAACAAATCTTTTTATAGATTTGATAAGTCGATGGAAATTTACTCATGGAAAAAATAAAGTATGGTAATAATTGATAGATTACAGAGTACAATATGAAGAGTCAATTAAAATTTTGTACATAAGGAGAGGACCCAGGGGAGGACCCATTACTTGTAAATCTAATTTGGCATTCACGTGGTACCTAAATAGCGTCACATGAGTACTTGAAATTTATTCTGTAGTTGATTTAATGTAGATTTAATTTATATATTCCATATTATGTGTTTAAGTGGAGGTAATGTTGTATTTTGAATTAATTTAAAATAGATAATTCGAAATACAATACAAGATAGGTTCTTCTTATACATATATATTGGGTATGTAGTTGTAAATATGATGTATATGACGAACCTAGCTTGTATTATATTTCGACTTATCTATTTTAAATTAATTCAATATACAACATTCCCTCCACTTAAACACATAATATGGAATATATAAATTTAAATAATTGAAGAATTCTCTGGACATGTTCAACAATGTGGCAGATTCGGGATTGCACTAATTTGGGTTTATCCAGGGTGGATGGGTAGATGTTTGTCTCTTCTATGTGGTTGTTGGATAGCCTCCTTTTTGCTACGTTGTGCTCTGTTGTATTGGTGTTTCATCTTTAGACAATTTGTTGAACATTGAGCTAACTGTTCTTCTAGCCCTGTTGTTGAAGGATATGTTGATGTGTTATCGTTGTTTTGCTTTGTTTCTGTTGTAACTAATCTTACAGCGGTGCATTGTATATATATATTTTTGATTTGCTTCTTCCAATATAAAGAATACATAAATTAAATACATTCTAAATCAACTATAAAGTAAATTTCAAGTACTAATGTGATGCCATTTAAGTGTCACACAAATGCCCAGTGAGATTTACAAGTAATGGGTCCTCTTCCTTATGTACAAAATTTTGAATTGACTTTTCATATTGTACAACGTGAATGGCCACTTTACACCTTTACTAAGTACAAATTGTACACTAATAAGTAAATTGTATAACTACTTTTCATTTAAGTTTGTTTAAATATTGGATATTCTTTTCTAAGTTCCCTTTGTATTGGTCCATTCAGCTCCTTTTCTTTAGTTGTTTCCAATTTTTTTGGGTCAACTATTATAGATGATCAAATTTTATATTTTTAATGGTTCTCATCTTTCTTTAAATTAGATCATGATATTATACCGTAAATATGTTTGGTAGTTAATATCAATTAAATTGGATCATAAATTGTTATAAAATTTTATTCGTGTGTTTAAGTTATTTCAAGATGATTTCCATGAATAATTATTATCCTAATGATATTTTTTCTAATATATTTTTTATAATAATCACGAGATAAGAATATTCACTTCACACATAAATGATATAAGTATTTATCATCGGGAAGATGAACAATGAATGTAATACATTACTTTAAACTTCTCACTTTATAACCTCTTTTCCTACTTCGATCACCCTCTTTTTTTTTTTAAGGTACTAATCACTCGATAAATATACTTACTTAACATACAAACAATATAAACATTTATTAATAGGAGAAAGAATAATAAATAGAATATATTATTTTGAATTTCTCACCTTCCAATCTCTTTCTATAAAGATGTTGATAAACATAAATTAGATGACAAAAATAATTTTTATATGTGTGCTAAACATACTCTGCAATAGAATTCTAGCTAGAAAATGAGAAGTGCTTTAATGTACTTGCTTATTGATTGATCTAAAAATGAATCTAATCACCCAATTCTGTGCACAAATCTTCGTTACCCAATTTAGAGTTTATTGATTGATCTTAAAATAATAATAATAATAATAACCAAATGATTTTTTTTTTCTTTTCAAATAAATAAAATAATAATTTAGAGTAAAAAACATGTCAAAATATGTAAATACAAGGAAGGATATATATACAAAATAATACGAGTATTTTCGTTAATTACGATTATTTTCACTAATATGTTAAGAAAAGTATACCATATCATTTTGTGAAGATAGATTATTATTATTTCATTATTCTTTTGGTCTTGACCGGTGATCAAAAGGCCACTGGACAAATTAACTTTGGACTTGACAACAACTAAAAATTAAATGGTGTAAAAATGCTTCCTTCTTCATATAAAGGAGAATATGTTGGTATTCACTTTCATAGGAATGAGCATCAAGACCATCATAAGAAAATGCTTCTTAAGTTCATAGGAATGAGCATCAAGACCATCATAAGAAAATGCTCCTTAAGTTCATAGGAATGAGCATCAAGACCATCATGTGCAAGGGATCCCCCTAGACCAACATCCATAATATAATTGTTATGATGATGAACATCAAATGTGATGGTGTGCCATCCTTTCCGGTAGAGAGGTAGAATTGGATGATGGTTTTATGATCATATATGTATTTTGGTTTAAATATAATTAATCTTTTTCATAGATTGTATTAAATATTTGGTAAAATTTCAAGTGAATTGTAAAAAATTATTTTATATATATGTATTTTCTCTTTTAAAATATATTATACTAATATTTAAAAGATAATGTTGAATAAATAATTGTCATTAAATAATTACATGACATGTATAGTTGACCATCAAATTTAATCTTTTACAGACATGTCCAAAGCCTCTTATTATTGAATATGTGATTGTTATTCAAAAATTTCAAGATAAATAAAGTTGATCGTCAATTTAATCCCTCAACAAGTGTGGAAGAAGAAAGAAGGGACACCTGACCATGACTTCATGTGGCATAATCATCGAAAATTATTTCATCCCCCTTACTCCTTCCTTGTTTCTCTAGCAAGGATGGATGCTATTGAGGTATGTCCAAGGGAAGAGCTAGCTCATGTTTCCCATCCGTCTCTTCCTCAGATTGTTGAGCTTCCTTCTTCCCCACCTAGGCCTCCCTCTATCTTTACAGAGGCTTCCTCAAAGGATGATTCAATCTCTTCTTTATCAATTCCTCCTCAAGTGCTTGATTCTTTATTTTCTCCTCCCAAGCCTTCTAATTTTTTTGCTAATGTGGGAGTCTCTTCAAAGAAGAAAAGGCACAAATCGAAGGTAGAGCTGCTAGGGGCAGAAGCAAAAACTTTGATCAACAATGGCTCTCAATAGATGTTGGAGGATATCCTTTCTAGGCAAAGGAGATGAATGGCTTTGCCTTGTGCGTAATTCCTCAGCGTTGAGTAGATAATAGGCCCTGGGCAATGGTGGAGGGTTGCATCGCCCTCAGTTGGGCTTCTTTAGGTTGGCTTCCGCTCTTAGTTTGTTTAGTCTAGGTTGTTCTTACTATAGTTTGGTAGAAGTTTCATAGAATTATTGTGTTGTTTGTCTTTGTTTCCTTCGTTACTTTTTAGTTGAAGTTTGACGTCTCACTTTTATCTCTTACCTTTCTTCCCTGAAGTGGGCTCCACTAATAAGAAGTGTTCTGTCAACTTCGGTACTCGTTGATTTGTCTCGTAGCTTTCACATTTTTTGCTTGTTACGAGGTTGGGCTCCCGATTATATCCCTGAACCGATTCATAGCTCCAGTCAAAAACCTTTACCCTATCAAATAAAAAATTAAATTTTAGAAATAAATCTCATATATTTTAAATATTAGAGAAATCTAAACACAAATCATAATAGAAATCTAAACTTCATAAATGATATAGGCTGTCATTCTTAATTACTTATAAGAACTTTTAAAATTGATAATCATATTTGTAAATAACAATAAATAAATTGTCTTAATATATTTATATTTTTCATATAAATTTTATAATTATAATTATATATAAATGTAATTTTTTTATTATTGAAAAAATATTCATTTTAATATTTTTAATAATTAACCTTCTTCGATTTAATACCGAAACACTAAAAATAATTCACAAACTTTTCTTCCCAAATCCTAAAAAATCATGTTTATCTCCATGAATAGTTAATAAATATAAATTATGATTTTTAGAAGTTGTACTATATTATATAATATTTTTGCACTATATTGACCCTTTGTAAATTTGGTTGTGATTATTTTTGGGATAAATGGGCATTATGGAGATGACCCATTTTGTATGACATCACTGGAAAATGCTCCCACGTTGCATCAGCCTCCATAAATAAAATAAAATATTATATTATATTATCTCGGTTTAAAAAGTTATGATAACGAATATTGATTATTAATAATGTCACTACACGTGCGTCCATTTTAAGTTGTGAAAAGGGTAAAAATGTCAAATGCGAATCTTTGAAAGTGGTCATAGTGGCACTACTTGCATTTTAGGGGAATGTTATTTCCTTAGGGTACAATGTATGGAAGTAATGATAGAGATATTTGAAGGTCTCAAATTAGGAGTTAGGATAGATTTCTCCTCTTTAAAATGGAACTTAGGATCATTAGAAATATAATTAAGAATGGGGAATTTTTACTCAGAGTAATAGGGAATTTTTAGGATTTTGAGAAAAGCAGGGATAAATTTTTATATTTAGTAGAATTATATCGATTAATATATTTATTAGTTAATACGAGATTTGACTAATTCTACTAATTAAATTTATAAATTTAATTTACCAAATTAAGATTTATACAAAAAGTTTGATCTCAGGTTAATTATGAAATCAAATTTTATTTTCAACAAGCACTCAATTTTAATTCTAGTGAAGTTCTAGTAACTTATATAAAAATCGCTGACTTTTAATAATTTGACTTAGTTAATAACATCACCCACATTTGATGTACTAACATATGATTATTTTTAACATTCTCTATCTTAATACGAACATAGAGAAAGAGAATACTATACATGAATTAGAACAAACTTGTAATTCAACATATACATTGATGGATGGGAACACCTCACGAATCCAAGTATGAACTAGGACACACTCCGAGTTCATACTCACATCTAAGTAAACATACATATCTGTTTACACTATTTACATCATATATGTATGAATAGGGACACACTAAGTGATTCATGATGACTAGAATACACATACATTAGTGAACCAATAGGGACACACTCAACTATTTGTCATGCCCTGATTATAAATATATGGACACAATCAATGATTTGTTGTTTTTAAATGATAGTTATGCATGCATACAGACACAATCAATGATTTGTTGTTTTTATTTTTTATTTTTCAATGAAAACATATCATCATTGAAACACCACACACGCGAACATGGACATACTTTGCTATTTACAATTTTATTTTCAGTGAGAACACATCATTAATGAAAAATCACTAACATATCAAAAAAAACATAAAGATAGTGGGATTGGGTTGTCATTATGTGTTTAATGGGTATTTTACACCTCACTAAACTTCACATTTATAAATATTGTACTTGATCATGAACAATAAAATCAATTACCATTGTCACTAGATAATATTATTGACTTTAGTCACTTTGTCACATGTTTCAAAAAATTTTGTACCCAGAGTACACCATCATTGATAGTGGTGACTAACAAATCTTTAGTTGTGTTGTTTTTTAGGCACTAAAAGTTTTGCTACCGAAACGAACTACAACCTCTGAATTAAAGGCGAACTCAAGATTAGATTGGGCCCCCTTCCTATGTTTCCTCTAACCT
This sequence comes from Torreya grandis, assembly GCA_037957365.1. NCBI lineage: Eukaryota > Viridiplantae > Streptophyta > Pinopsida > Cupressales > Taxaceae > Torreya > Torreya grandis. The sequence goes on along the minus strand of JARHVA010000010.1, from coordinate 1,033,191 downwards.
CTAGTGAGTTCAACCAAATAAGTTGATAACATTGCATGCCATATTTTGATAGTTCCAAAAATAAAAATTATTCTCACAAAACAAATAAATATATTTTCGAAAATATCAAATTCATTTGATAATATATCCTTTACAAAAAATATAAATTTAATTTTATTTGATAATACAATTAATTTATTTAGACTAATAAAATAATTAATAACTATAACACACAATTAATTTAATGACCTCTTAAAAACTATTAACCATAATTTTTGACCTTTTACAAATATTATCAAACAACTTATAATTTAAAAAATAAATTAACAAAGCTCAAACAACATAACTGCCAATAAATACTATGGACTATTAAAAGACTAATAACAAAAGCAATACGCCCCCACCAAAAGAAAAAAAAAAAAAAAAAAAAAAATAATTAATAAAGAAAAACACCACTAATGTCTATAATGATGGTTATTCACCAAACAAATAACTTTTAATTATTAAACTAATAAATGATGGCTATTCACTGAACAAATAAGTTTTAATTATTAAACTAATAAATGATAATGATGGGAATTGATGACATAATATAAAGAAAAGGTGCATGGGTTGGTAATTAATAAAATCTGATTATGATAGTGCATAGTTGATGGTGATGTTTTTTTTTATATTATAAATAAACAGTTTACATAGAGAAAAATGCTAAAGGAAGCATCTAGAAAGCAAAATTAATAGCAATAGTAAGGAGCTAACAACAAATCATAGTATGCAGAAGTAGAATTACAAATCAATTATTATATAAGCATTAAAAAACCATCAATCATTATATAATATAGTTTTCAATCTTTGCCCAACATGTATTTTCTTATTACCTAACAATTGCAGGGTGATGGTGATGTTGTGAAGTAGATATGTATGGATTTAAAATTACATATGATGTAGTTACGGTTTTGAGTTTTAATTAAGAGATACTTTATATCATATAATTTATATTGATATAAATTAAATTTAAACAACAATAATATAATTTTATTGTTTTCAACATAAAATACAAAACATTAAATAGATCAATAGTGATACAGTTAATAAAAATTTCAAATAAAAAAATATGAACATAATATGTAGGAGTACAAGCATTGATCCAACATTGTAGAGTAGTTCTAAATGACAACTCTAGTAGTCCTCTTTAGATTGTATTACTCCTTGCAACCACACTTTAGATTATTTCTCCAGTTTAGAATTGAATGTCTTTTCAAATAAGGAAGATATGTTTATATAGATACATAATCTACCTGAATTGCATTAACGATCGACAACCCACTAACAATAATTAAATGAACACAAGTTTTGATGGCAATACATAACAAGATAACACGTTGCATTACAACATTACTTGATACATCATAACACATCATGAGCCCCTTCACCAATCCTCAAGATAATCATAATCCATATCCAATAAACAACTTACCACTTATCATCCCAAGCGTCCAAATGACCAACATTAATTTCTATGAGGTGAAAAAGAAGAATCTCAAGAACCAAGGTCTAGAAATAAGTTTGTTGATGTCGTGTAATTGAATAAAGCTAACAGTAGAGAAAGACTTACCATAGATTATCATAGAGCATTTGTGGTAAGAAAGCAAATAATGCAAAGAAACCCCGAAGCACATTTACCCCTAAAATAATACAAAATGAAACATAACATGCAATGACTCAAATAAGAAGTCTAATGCTTGAAAACATATTGTAGACCATCAGAATAACAAAATACTTCATCGTAATTTGTTCTTAGCTAACTACTCATGTTTTTGGTTGATGCAAGATTGCACGTGAATTTGGATGCTCTTGCATCAACATGTATACATGGAGAAAACATAACTCATGAGAATAATGCATGGCATGATGGATGGATTTGTTTGAGATATAGAGTTTAGGTGCATGTGAGTAGAAGGATCTATGCTTAGATGGTGTGGCCGACACAAATATTATAATAGATGATGTAGGGGCAATGAGAATGTATAGGAAGACTTGCACATATGTGTATTTGGTAGAGTTATCACATATAGCAGATCCATGTTGAATTCACACAAATGGATATGACAAGACATGTTGTCATGCTGAGATGTGAAAGAGACGTGAAAAAAATGATTTTCATAAAAAATTGCATAAAGAGTAACACATGGTGATGTCACATGATCAGAGTTTCAAGATGATGCAATGATGTTGTGAATAGATCTATACATGTTGTAATGCAGATGAGTCAGATAGAAGATGCGGAGTAGTGAATTTCCAAAAGTATTAAGATGCAACAGTCTTGTATGAGTGTCAAAGAGAAGACACAAAATTGAAGGCTAAAATTGAATGTTTTACATAAGCGTTTAAAAACCACATAAACTAAATGCAATGATTAGGATGTCAGGGCTTTACACAATTATGTTATATTGAATAACTAGTTCAAAAAATATTAATGTCTCATCAAATTGTTATATCCTGATTCCTCGCTAAGCAAACTTATTTAATTATCTTTGAATTTTCTATAGTTGATAATTTGATTCGATTATTACTAGCTAAGCTGTAAGTCATATGTTGTAATGGGGTAGTTGTATGTTGTTTAAATGTCATGATTTCATTATTATGAGTTAGCTGTCATGTATATTCTTTACATTATGATCATGTTAATGTGTTATTTTTAGCATTATTTTATGATATACATATCGTGATTTTATGGACTAATTACTTGCTTGTCGTGAGTTGGATGCAAGAGAGATTCATCCCTCAGAGCATGATTGAAGGATAACATCATCGAAAAGGGTGACATAGATGGAGATGTTGGAGGACGATAGAGGAATGGCTAGAACTCTGCACACATCACGTTAGAAAGTACATGTTAAATGCATAGTCTGAATGATTAACGTTAGAACATTATTTATGTTATATGCATTCAAGTAATTTTATGTGTGTGTGTGTTAGTCCATATTTATGCTTGGGTGATGTAATCTTGTGTGATTGTGTGTTATTGTGCATTTATGACAAGTCATTATATTCTTGATTATTAATATTTTGCGAGAATAAAATTTGCGTGAATAAGTAGCTGAAACTACCGTATGTAGACTAACCTATGAATTAAACCAAGATGTTTGGAATGTCTAATCAATTTCTTAATAAAAGACCAAATGCATTGACTAAAATAACGGGCTAATTATTGTTAAATCACTATAAAAATAGCTATACTTTAAAAAGCTTTTAGAAGATAAATTAACTGATTTAAAAAATGTCACATTGGAATTAAAAATAAATAAAAATAAGAAATAAGATAAATAAAAACAAATAAAACGAATAAAGTAATGTGTATGGAAACTTTGAGAGAATAATAAAGAATATATCAATAAAAAAAGAAAAACATCACCACATTCTGGGAAAGGAAGAAAAGTTAAAAGGAGGGCACACATGGAAGAGGGAGGAGAACAGAAAAAAAAGAGGAGAATGGAGAAGGAGGAGCTATGAATTAATATATTTAAATGTGGTGAATTTATCAGCTATGCGTTAATATGCAGTGATTTCAACTGCATAAATTTGTATTAAATATAAATGCCATGCAACGAACTTTTAAAACTCATAATCACAACAAACTTGTATAAGCATAGGGCGATCTGTATACTATAAGTTTTACAAATTAATAAATACGATGAACAATTTAATATAAAAACTGTATTTATATTATGGGTGGAACAACGAGAGATGAAAAAATATGTAAAACTGTATATATTTGGCAACTAACTAGTTATTATGTTTGGGCGATGGTATATATGTAAAACTGTATATGATTGCTCTTAACTATGGGGATGTTACCAGACATTCTTAACCATCATTGGGATTATATAATGCTTATTAAACAATTAGTTATATCTGGTTATAATAATACATTATGTATTCAAAGCTTGGAGATATATAGCCGTAGATCTTGATGATACGCATATTTTTATTTGAATATGTCCATATTAGCAAATTGATGAGTAAAAGATATATATTCTAATATGTGTTAGATAAACTGATGAGTTATGAATATCAACCAATAGTAGATTGAGATGTGATTATATATCTGTTATATATCTTGTTAACCATAGTCACATGATGACCATGCTTGAAGATGGATGTGCATAGACATGGATGTACATGGATATGGATGTGCATAGATGTATATGGTTATAGAGAGATGAATAGTATTATATAGTTTATTAATAGGGATATCACTATAATTTGTGTAAGTAATAACAAAGATAGACATTTATGTGGTAATGTTCCTATACTTTTGAATGACTAATGTTATATCTATGATTGACATAATTATATGATCTAAATATGATGCAGGAGCATCAAAAAAATTCCAATGTAATCATATTAAGTAGGTCCAGAATCAAGATGTATTATGAAGGGTGTCCAAGTTATCATGTGTTAAAATCCTTTTACTCGTGTAAGGTGAAAACACCTCAACCTCATCAAAAGAAGACAAATCCTATGTTGGAGTTGACAAAGATAGAAAATACCATGTTAAGAAGGAAGTTGAGAGGAATACGATATTATTACATATCAATACCTATATCTATACATCAAATAAAGGAGAAGTTTCAAGCTTAAAATATATAAATTTGCCTAGGTGTACGAGGAAGTAATATGTGAGAGCGAGTTGCGGATGAGTGAAATAAAAAAGGCATAATATCAATCAAGGAACTATAGACAAAATACAACTTGGTCAGTAGAGCATCAATCAGCTTTAACATGGTTGGGAGCACCTTGGACACATGCAATATATGTCTAGTGGTGCATAACTTTGAATAGTTACATTTTGGAATACGTCATATGAACATATTCCTATCTAGAGGAGGCTCAATTTCACTTCTTCTGAGAACCACATGGTAGATATCTCATACATTTTTCACTAGAGATAAGAAGTTCTTAGTAGATTCTAGGCTTAAAATCTTCTCCATGGATAATTAAAACATTTTTCACATGAGTAACATAGTTGGTGGGGAAATGGAGGGGTACCTTTTGATGTAAAATTATTAGTTCAACATGGTATCCAGTTAGCAAGAGTTGTAGAAGCACAAATATGATGAATCTTGGCATAGGGATATACATGGAATTGATCTAAAGAGTGGATAAGAGGTCTCAATAAGTTTTGTAAGGGTACGTAGGGAAGTAAAATGACATAGTGAGGACTCCCCAACCATAGGACCATCCTTGACACTAGCATAGATATGTGTAGGAGAAACAAGTCAGGCAGTGGTGACTGAAGAACACAATTTGGATAAGCCCAATTCCCAACCCACAATGTGTGCTCATGCTCTTAAGTTAGATGACATATTTTTATACAATTACGATATAGATAGTGTAGAATTAGAAATTGAACCTGTTATAGATACTTTTGCAGACCAAGACCAAGATAGTAGTTTATTGTTGATTTATTTTCTGTTATATGATAATTCCATGGCCCAATTCAGAATGCCTAGTGGACCAAGCATAGCTAGTGGGCATAGTACTAGAGCATATATAGTTAATCAACCTACCTTAGTGGCCAACATATCATGCGATTTTATTTTTTTTGGAGGCATGAAAGGTGGTACCAATGGTAGTTTGGCTAGAGGAACCAGAGGAGGTGTAGGAGACATTAGTGGACCTCTCCCACAGGGTATAGAAGGGACAAGAAGTGCATCATAACAAGATCCATTACCAATACCTCATTCACCCACTATGTAGTACAAGTTGACACTCTATTTGCTTGAGTATCTTGGTATGGAGAATGCCATAGAACATGTTCACAAGTGTGAACTTATTTGGTGATCACATGGCATTACATCTTTTGAATGAATGGTAACATAGTTTGATACCATTCACTTGGAGACAACACTTAAGATTGCCATAGATACTGGAGGTCAGGAACTCATGCTCTATGGAGCTTTGTATCTTGTATCTTGTACATTATATTGTATTTATTATTATTGAGACATTAATCTGATGAGATGTAATTATTTACTTATTTGTACTTTGGTAGTAGTGGCTGTAACATTGTACCAGCCATGGTTGGCATTTGTAATTAGTTTCCATATTGGTTATGATGTGTTTCATATATTGATAGTGATCAAAGACTGTTAGATGTCATGTACTTATTTATAAATAACTTACTAATTGGATTCTCATGGTGAAGTATAATAAAAGATCATATTGATTTAAAAAAAATCACGTTTATCTATGTCAAACCCAGTGGGGTTATTACACAAATACCTTAAAAACTCTTAAACTACCTTAATATACACAAATTAGCCTTAACAACTGTAAAAAAAGCTCACAAACATAATTTGGGGTAATGAAAACAATATGGCTATCCTTAAAAAATGTTAGCCTTCTATGATATGTACGACTAAATTGATTTGATACCAATGAAGTAGTTGACTCTATTAATTCAATTTATCAAACTAATAATTACATATAGGATTTGATCTCCTACAATTCTAGAGTCAAGCCTCATCTCCAGCAAACACTCAATCCATATTTTAGTAGAGTTGTTGTAACAACTTGTACAATTCACTTGCTCCTAATAATTTGACGTAGTTAATAACATCACCTATTACATGATGTATTAATATATGATTATTTACAACATTAAGCAATAAAACTTATAAATCTGGTATGTTCATTATTGATTACGAGAATGTGTCGATTAATTCATATTTGTGTGCATTAAAAAGTAAATAGAATTGACACATTAAACCAAATACATTGGTTGTTTAATTTCAATGGATTAAACTCCTATATTCTCTTCGATAAGTTTAAACCCTTAGGAATGGATTGAGATTTTAGGTTTACTAATTAAAAATTTGATTGGCCTAAACCTCTAATTTTAAGATAGAATTAAACATTCCCTCACCCAATTAAAGTTTTGAAACCATTTGAATTAATTAACATAGACTTAAATAGATACTAGTATAGAAAACAATTGATTTATTTGTATAAAATTAAATCATTACTAAACATGATCAAAAAATTGGTGAGGTAAGCTAGTCATTGCAATATGATGAAGCCTTCCCACACAAAATAGATTATTACTTTATGTGTTTGTTAATCTCTACATGTCTAGTTATATGTTTTTTTCAATTAGAAGTTGGAGAGGTTGTTTCACCATGATGTGCTAATTGTAAGTGCAAGGAATAAAACTTAGAATTGATGGTCCTTTTAAAGGGTAGATTATAACCTACAAACATGGATGCATATGGAATTAGAACTTTTCCATATACAAATGTTGTATTAGATAGAGTACTCAAGTAGATTTTAAAATTGAAGATATAGGGACCATGGCAATGGTGAAGATGGCTTGAGAATCATATAGTAATAAAAGGATTGGGATGTCAATTGGAGTGGATTTCAACAAGAAGTTTATAATTTAAGTAAAGAATAAAATAATTTATTGAAAGTAATATATTTAGATTTTACAAATTTATGTATGTATTTTTTAAAATTTTGAATCAAGTTTTTTTAAGAAAATGAAGTATCTTTCATGGGATGGTCTTTAAATAAGTAATGATCCAAGAACATAATATGAAATCTTAACCCTTAGATAAGTTATTCAAGAGATTTCTAACTATTTGAAATCAATAAAATACCTTTATTTAGATTTCACAAAATAATTGGAAGATTTATCATAAAGATGGCTAGATATACATGTCTAAACTTTAAATAAGAATCCTTTAGATATTTATTTAGGATTGATATAATAAATAATTAAGTTTATGTGTTGTTTCAATAAAATATAGATTCTAAATTTATTATGTTATAATTATTTAGGAACTTATTGTAATTTTTCTATAAATAGATTCCATCCTAAGATAATATATAAAAAATAATTACTTACAATTAATTTTTTCTTTAATTAATTGCTACAATAATTGAATGGTATTTTTTATTTTTTATAATGATATATCAATATGTTTAAATGACAAATAACAATAATCTTTCACTTGAAAGTAAATTATGTTAATTACATGATAATCATCTGTTCCATTTAACGCAAGAGGAACGTTATGCTAGATCTCTTCAAATATTTATAACTCATAATACAAATCTTTTTAAAAATCTAATGTGTTATTTATTTTTTGTGGATATTATTTTCTCCAAGTTTTTGCAATCCCTTTCTCTCTTATATGTCTTTTAGTTTTCTTTCTTTATTTTTCTTCCTTCAAAAGTCTTTTTAATAAAACTTAGTCAAATCAATACTAATTGAAATCAAATTAATTATTTTATAGCTATATTTATTAAATTTTAATAATATATCATCTAATCATTTTTCATTCAAATTTTAAGAGATATTTGGGAACAACACTCTAAATTGTTAAATTTGATGTATTATATAAAGAAGCTATAGAGAATTATGATTTTGAAATAATAATTAACATTGAAAGAGTATTACTTAAAAAAAAGATAATAAAATTGAAAGACAAAAAAATGTTAATATGTGTGTGTTTTGTACATGGCATAATCTCAAAAGATGTGTATAGTTCTTTATCTTCTACTAGCTACTTCTTTGTTATGTTATCTAATTAAATACATACATGTATACAAGATGTTACAAAATTGCCAAGGGTAAAAAAACTAGTCAAACTATTGAAATTATTGCTCTTCCACATGTGACTTTATACCTTTTAATGGTTATGATGAATGACATCAAAATATAATGATCAAACTTGGGTAACAGGTTATTGCTCCATATGACATGGGAATGTTTCACCTTGACTCTGCAAGAGGAACTTCTCAAGACATGTAGTTTTCAACCCTTTAAGGATGAAGAAATCAACATTGTCAACAATAGCCACTCACTATGAGTGGACCTTTGAGGTTTGGTTTGTAGGTGTTTAGGAATATGACAAAGTTAATGATAAAATACCACATAAGGTTTGACACACGCTTCGATGTCACCATGTTTGATCTTCCAAGTTTGTCATTCATCACTACTTAAATGTGTGTGCATCATTTGTTGGAGATGGATTGATGACTTTAGAAATACCAAAAACTATTGGAGATAGCTTGAAAGTATTGTAAATCATAAAATCTAAGTTGCCATTAATGTATGCCATGATAATAGGCTTTGGTGGTATCACAAGAATTGTATTTGGAGAATCTACTTAGGTTAATTCTCTTGTCATGAACTCAAATATTTTACCATCAAATAATTTATTTTTTAACATTTATTATTTAGGGAAGTCTTTGGGTTCTCGGGGAATATTAGGAGGGGTTGTTTATAAAGAGCCATCATAAGTTTGATTTTGCATACTTAATCTTAATTTCATGATTGACAAGCCTATGGAAGTTAGTGTTTTGTGACTACCAATATATTTTAAAGTGTTGGATTACATGAATATCGTTGATGGTTTTATACATTAATTTGTGGTTTAATTGGTGTGAATGATGATAAAATGTATTTATGATGTTATCTATTATTCATACATATGATACGAAAGATGATGTTTAAAATAAATTCCTTCCTAACTCAAATTCTCATCACTCACTTTTAACATTGGAACATCTTTAAGTTAGCAAGTTAAATATCCTTCTTAAAAAGTTGTGGTTTAATTAGTGTGAATGATGCTAAAATGTATTTATGATGTTATCTTCAAATTCTATAAATAAAATATTATATTATATTATATAATATTTTTGCACTATATTGACCCTTTGTAAATTTGGTTATGATTATTAAATGGGCATTATGGAGATGACCCATTTTGTATGACATCACTGGAAAATGCTCCCACGTTGCATCAACTTCCATAAATAAAATATTATATTATATATATTACCTCCTTTTAAAATATTATGATTCGAATATTGATTATTAAGAATGCCACTACATGCGCCTCCATTTAAGGGACAAGAGATAAAGTGTCAAAAGGGCATCTTTAAAAGTGGTCATAGTGGCACTACCATGGTTTTAGGGGAATGCCATTTTCTTAGGGGGTAAAATATTTCTTTATACAATGTATGGAAGTAATGATAGAGATATCTAAAGGTCTCAAATTAGCTACTAACAATCTTTTATATATATATATATATATATATATATATATATATATATATATATATATACCAAAAAAATATATTCCACACACTATTCCACACACTTTTTTTCCAAATCTAAAAAGAGTTAGGATAGATTTGTCCTCATTAAAATGGGATTTAAGATCATCATAAATATAATTCAGAATGGAGAATCTTAGGAGAATTTTTATTTAGAATAATGGCGAATTTTTAGGGTTTTAAAAAAAAAGCATGAACGGCTTATTATATTTAGAAGAATTTTAAATCTAATATTGATATATAAAAAGATATCAATTTATTAGTTAATGTGGGGTTTGATTAATTTTAATAGTTAAATTTATAAATTCAATTTATCAAACTAAAATTTATATAGAGGGTTTGATCTTAAGGTAATTGTGAAATCAAACCTTATTTTCAACAAGCACTCAATTTTAATTCTAGTGGAGTTGTAATAAGTTGTAAAACTCGTTAACTTTTAATAATTTGACTTAGTTAATAACATCACCCCACATGTGATGTTTTAACATAGGATTATTTTTGACATTCTCTTTCTTAATACAAATATAGAAAAAGCAAACACTACAAATGAATTAGAATAAACATGTAATTCAACACACACATTAATAGATGAGAACACATCATTAAACCAAGCATGAATTATGACACACCCCGAGTTCATACTTTATATCTTTATAAATATACATATATATGTTTACATTATACATATTATATATGCATGAATATAGACACACTCAGTTGTTCACGATGACTTGATTACATATACGTTAGTGAAGCAATAGAGACACACTCAGCTATTTGTCATGGCTAAATTACAAACATGTCAGCGATGCATGAATAAAGACATGGTCAGTGATTCATTATGGCCTAGTTACACATACATAAACAAAGACACACTTCATTGTTTTCAATTTTTATTTTTCAACGAAAACACATCATCACTGATACACCACACATGTGAACATGGACATACTTTGCTATTTACAATTTATTTTTCAATTAGAACACATCATCACTCAAAAATCATTAACACATTAAAAAAATATAAAAAATAGGATTAGGTCCTCAATATGTCTTTAGTAGGTGTTTTCTACCTCATTAAATCTCACATTTGTAACTATTATACTTGATCATTAGCACCTTATCACAAACAACAAAATTGTTCACCCTTATTAAGTTAGACAATATTCTTGACTTTAGTTGGTTTGTCACATATTTCAGAATCTTTCGTAGTCAGAATACATCATCATTGATAGTGATTAACAACTCTTTAGTTATGTTTTTTTTTAGGTACTAAATGTTTAGCCACCAAAATGGATTGCAACCTCTGAATTAGTGGTGAACTCAAGATTGAATTGGGCCTCTTTCCTATGTCTCTTCTAAACTCTAGTGAGCTCAACTGAATGGGTTGATATCATTGTATGTCGTATTTTGATAGTTCCACAAATAAAAATTACTCTTACAAAACAAACATATACATTTTCGAGGACATCAAATTTACTTGATAATACATCCTGTACATAAAGTATAAATTTGGTTTTGTTTCACCGAAGAGATGGGGGTGTATTGGTAAAGCAACTTTGTTGTTATATGCACCACCCAGGTTTAAATCTTGGAGGTATGGAAAAGGCCAGTTGTGACCGTATTGGTATTAACGTCGGTTGTGACGGGATCGTAAATATTGGTTATGACAGAAATAGTGTGGTAAATGGAATGTAAAACACCGATTGTGATAGGAATATTGATATTCTGGTATTGACTGATTGTAACCGTTAATATAACCAATTCAATTGCTCCAATCAAAAGTTACAAATATATCTATAAAAAAAATTAATTTTGTTTGATAATACAATTAATTTATTTAAACTAACAATATAATTAATGACTATAACACAATTAATATTAATAATTTCATTAAAAAAAACTATTGACTATAATTTTTAACCTTCTACAAACATTAACAAACAAATTATAATAAAAAAATTAATTTACAAAATTCAAACAACATAACTCTCAATAAATATTATAGATTATTAAAAGACCACTAACAAAAATAACAAATCTAACCCAACATAAAAATAAAAAAATTAACAAAAACACCACTAATGTCTATAATAATGGTTATTCAGAGAACTTATAGTTTTTAATTATTAAACTAAAAAATGACAATGATGAGGATTGATGACACGATATGGAGAAAAGGTGCATGGGTTTCAGAAGTAATGAATGAAATTCAACAATGACAATGCATGGCTGATGGTGATGTTGTAGAGTAGATATGTATGGATTTAAAGTCATATGTGATGGAGTTATGGGTTTGGGTTTTAATTAAGAGATTTTTTTTACATGCAACGAAATTTTAGATAATAATATAGTTTTATTGTTTTGATGAAAAATTATATAATATCACATAAATCACTAATGATATAATTTTAAAAAATTTTAAACACAAAAATATGAACATAGCATACATGTTAATAAGTATTAAGTCAATATAATTTATTAGTTTTAAGTGACTCAATTTCAATAGTCTTCTTTAGATCTGTGTATAAATTCACTTATACTAGATTTTTTGTAACCGTATTTTAGCTTATCTGTTCAATTCGGAATTGAATGCTTTGTCAAATAAAGAAGATGTGTTTATTTAAATAAATGATCCAACTGAATTACATTAACAATCAACAACCCACTAATAATAATTAAATGAAAACAAGTCTCAATGGTAATATATCGCAAGATAACACATTGCATTATAACATTACTTGAGGCAATCACGAGCCCCTTCACCAATCTTCAAGATAATTGCAAGCCATATCCAAACAAACAACTTACCACTTATCATCCCAAGTGTCCAAATGATCAACATTAAGTTCTATGAGGTGTGAAAGAAGAATCTTAAGAACCAAGGTCCAAAACTAAGTTTGTTGATGTTACACAATTGATGAAAGCTAACACTAGAGAAAGATAGTTTATTATAGATTATCACAAAGCATTTGCAATAAAAAAAAAAAAGATAAGTCAAAGAAACCTCGAAACACATTTACCCCTAAAACAATGTAGAAAGAAACATAACATGCAGTGACTCAAATAAAAAAATTAATGCTTGAAAACGTGTTACAGATCATCAAAATAACAAAATACTTCACCGTACTTTTTTTTAAAAAAAAACTAAAAGGGTAAAAATTTATTGAAAGCAGAAAAAACAAGAGAATTACAAATCCTTATCCTGGCTCACAAGTTGAGCCAGTTTTTGAGAATGATTCAAGGGAAGCATCATATGGTCAGAAATATTCCAAGACGGTCCGTATTCAGAGGCCCATTTGGCCAGACAGTTGGCAACTCCATTCCACTCACGGGGAATGTACTGGAAAACCATCGAATCCAAGGAAGTGCAAAGTTGAAGGATTTGTTTAACCACAAAGCCAAATGCCAGTCCACATTTACAAAATTCCATCCATTGAGTAAATTGATAATTACTTGTGAGTCTGCCTCACATATTATCCTGTGCCAACCCAGTTGGCAGCATTTTTCCACAGCTGTAAGAATGGCCTGGGCTTCCATAAGATTGTTAGTATGGAAGCCAATGTAATTAGAGAAAACAAACCTGATCTCTCCTGAGCAATCGCGACCCACTCCTCCTATGCCAGCTGCTATACTTCACCGTACTTTATTACTAGCTAACTATTCATATTTTTGGTTGATGCAAGATTACATGTGAATCTGAATACTCCTGCATCATATATACATTAAAACAACATAACTCACAAATGGAAGGGATGGCATGATTGAAAGATTCATTTGAGATATCGTAAACCATAAAATATAAATCGCTATTATTGCATGTCATGATAATAGGCTTTGGTGGTATCAATGGAATTATATTTGGAGATTTTATTTGGGTTAACTCTCTTGTCATGAGTTCAAATATTTCGCCATCAAATAAAATTTTCTTTAACATTTATCGTTTAGGAAAGTCTTTAGATTCTCGAGGAACATTAAGAGGGGTTATTTATAAGGAGTCATCATAAGTTTGATTTTGTGTACTTAATCTCAATTTTATGATTGACAAGCCTACCTTACCAATGAAACTTAAATTTTCATCTTTGAATTAGTAAATTAAATATCCTATTTAAAGAATTGTGGTTGAATTCGTACAAATAATGATAAAGTGTATTTATCATATTATCTCTAAATCTCATAAATTATTAAAAAGGATGAAATTAAATTCAAGTTGCAAATAACTTTTTAAAAATGAGTATCTCCAATCCTCAACATTAAACTAAAAGATAGATTATTATTCATACATCTAATATGAAAAATGATGTTAATCTTTTACTCAAAAAAATCCTTGATTAATTAAATTCTCATCACTCACTTTTTTTTTTGTATTGAATAATGTAAATATACAATAATAATCAATGCTCAGAAGAATAGCAAAAGAAAAAGAAATACAAGAAAATAAATAACTTGGAAATATGAAATGACTCTGCTCCAAATCTCAAAATAAATATGTATTAATCACACAACTATAATTAAATATACAACAAATAAATAAATTAACTTCTATTCCAAATTAATATCTGAGTTAAAATAGTCCAATACAACCCAAAAAAAAATGACAATCAAATTGTAAGTCCCATCAATATTCACACTTCGCTCATGGTTCAAATCATAAGAAAGTTGCTCATGATTCGAATCATATGGCAGTTGTGATTGAGCCTTATTGCTTGACCAAAAACAAATCCCTATAATGGCACCATGGTGTGAAAGAGGACAATTAAGAGTGGATTGTATCATTAAAAACAACCTTCCCAAGCGACATTTGTGCTCACTATTTTTTGGCCTTGTCAGATTAGATCCATCTCCTCATCCCCCCTCCTTTATTCTACTCATTGTGGACATTTTGTTCCAAAATTCTGACTTTATTAAGTGTTGGCATCTTGTTCCAAATTTCATTGACTTTAGTGCAAATTGTTTTTAGCTTTTTAGAGTTTCCTCATGGATATAGCCCATCATTCAACATCAAATTCCTTATAGTGTTAAAGGAAGGGCACTCAACAACCTTTGAAAATGATATTAGACCCTAAAATTACGTATGTTACATCACGTCTCTTAGAAACCATCGTGGAACATGGGTAATCATGTACGTCATTCTTGCCTACTAGCCTTGATTTGCTTGAGCAAAAAAGAAATATAAGACATCAAGATATTATTATTATTTAAATTGAAAAAATATGATATTATTATTAAATTTTTTTGGCAGTCGGAATTACGGTTCAAGGGTTTTTATTAAAATAAATATTCTTCAGTTCTCGATATTAAGTTAAAGTTGGTCGATTATTTATACATTTGATATTTATAAGTATCAAAATTTTAATTTATATATTTCGTATTGTGTGTTTAAGTGGAAGGTATGTCATATTTTGAATTAATTTAAAATAGATAATTCGAAATACATTACAAAATAGGTTTGTCTTATACATCAGATTTATAACTACTTCATGCCCAATATACCCAATATATATGTATAGGACGAATTTATCTTGTATCATATTTCAACTTATCTATTTGACATTCCTTCCACTTAAACCTACAAAATGAAATATATAAATTTAATACACACTAAATCAACTATAAACTAAATTTCAAGTACTAATGTGATGCCATTTAGGTGCCACGTGAATGCCCAGTTAAATTTACAAGTAATGGGTCCTCTCCTTTATGTACAAAATTTTGAATTGACTTATCATATTGTACGATATGAATGGCTACATTACACCTTTACCAAGTACAAACTTTACAATAGTAAGTAAATTGTATAACTACTTTTCATTTAAGTTTGTTTAAATATTGAATATTATTTTATAAGTTCTCTCAGTATCGGTCCATGCCCAAATAATGGCTTCTCTTCTCTTATTGTTTCCAATTTTTTTGATCAAATGTTATAGATAATTAAATTTAATATCTTTAATGTTTCTCATCTTTCTTTAAATTAGATCGTGATATTATACCTTAAATATGTTTGATAATTAATATCAATTAAATTAAATTATTAATTATTACAAAATTTTATTCGTATATTTAAATTATTTCAAAATGATTTTCATGAATAGTTATTATCTTAATGATATTTTTTCTAATATATTTTATATAATTAATATAAAATAAATATTTACTTAACACATAAAATATGTCAATATTTTGAAAATATTATTTTAACTATATAATAAATCGAAAAGATATGGATAAATGAACTTGATATTGATATTTTACAACTTAAAAGCACTCGAACTTCCTCCTATCCTTATCCTTAATCCCATCAAGTAAATTGCCACATGTTTAAATAACCTTTTTCTAAAATTGAGTTTTCATAAATGAATATTTTTTCTTAAAGAACAATTTATTATTATTTTCATATATATAAGTTGTAATATATTTAAATTATTGTATTATTTAAAAAATTTGAATTTAAAGGTGTGCAATTACCATTTTTCTAGAATTAAATTTTAGAATAAGAAAAATAACATTTAAACTATTTTATTTAGTTAAAATTATTTAAAATTTAATAAAAAGAATTTAAATTTTTTATTTTAATTTATATAATTATAATTAATAATTATATATTTTTTATTAGATATGTTCGAATTTTGTTTTGATATTGGGAGCAATGCCACTTGAAGAGTCAACTACCAATAGCATATGTTTGAATTTTGTCACCTTTTTACCTCTCACCTTAATTTAATGTGTTATATTTATTTTCTTTATATAACAAATTAAATCTATCTAATTTTATGTATTAAAAAAAATTTAAGGACTTACATTAAAGTTTAGGTGGCTAGTGTAAATTAACTATCCCTCTAATAGTTAGAATTTTAGATTAGAATAAAAATGTTGATAAACATAAATTGTATAACAATTTTTTTTTTAGTATTTGTATCAAAAGTGTTCCACAATAGAATGTTAGTTAGAAAATGAAAAAAGATTTAGTGTACTTGTTTATTGATTGATCAAAAAATGAATCTAATCACTTGTTTATTTATAGATGATTTGAATTTAATTTTGTTAATATTTACATAAATGCCGATTTTCAATGATTAGAAATATGAAAGGCAGAAAAAGGTAGATACACCCTCGAGCAAAAAAGAGGGTAAGATGGAATCAAATTGTAAGAACTATATAAATACTCTTAACAGGTGCCATAATTGTATAGATTATCTTGATACAAAACAAAAAAACTCAAAAATATTTTAAAAAAGATAATACAAAAATTAAAAAAGAAGATTTCAATCTACAAAAATTGACAAAACAATTAAATAATACTTTACTTTAAATCAAATCACCTATATATAAACAAATACACCAACACTCACAAATAACATCCAAATAAAAATTAAAAAACCATTTTAAAATTACCCAACCACCACTATAACCCAAATTAGAAGAATCTAATCATCCAATCATAAATATACAATGCAAACTTTGAGATCTCAATTATTTTAAGGCTTTAATATTTTTCTATATCTTATGTGATGGCATAAAATAATTAGATAAGATAACTTAGGTCATTAGGAGTACCTAATATTTCGTCACCCAATTTAGAGTTTATTTATAAACAATAATAAAATTATTTATTTAATTAAAATAATAAAATAATTTAGAGTAAAAAGTAAGTCAAAGTATGCAAGTACAAGGTAGGATATAATGTAAGGTCAATTATGTAAACTTTTCCCCACAACTTTGTCAAACCAACATCATTTCTTTAACATCATGCATTAACAATACGTATCAATTATATGTCATTTATATGACATGATTTTCTACACAATTTTGTGTCGTCTATATCAAATATTATAAAATGACACTGAAGTGAGAGTGACATAATGCATTAATAATATTTGAAAATAAAAGTCAAAAATTTTAGATAGGTATTTTGGTTTTTTATTAGGGTGCTAATTGGTTTAAGATATATCTATTATAAGTATTAGATTTATCAATAATGATCATAATCGGTTTGAAAATATCAACAATAATAATAATAATTGATTTAAGAATACCAACAATTGATTACAATCAACTTAAAAATACAAATGATCGGTTATAACCTGCACAAGAATACTAATGATTGATCACAATCGACTTTTGGTATCTCTGATACCAAACTGAGATTTAAACCTGGATGATACTGGAAGCAACCAAATCATTTTACCAACTCACCCACATCTCATCGGTAAAATAGAAACCAATTTATAATTGTAACTTTAGTGCTATATTTTAAAATTAAAAGTTATGAAATTGATTTACCTTATTTTTATTGGAACTTATTTATATATCTATTATCCACAACAAAATAATTGTTGACACAGGAAAGTGCACCCGGGGCAAGGAGGCCTAGCTCTTGCCTTCTCCTCGCAACATGGAAACTCCCCTCTCGCCTGTGGGACCAGCGAAGCTGGAGGGGAGAGTCTCTAGATAAGGGCTAGCTCCCTTTGATGCATCGTGTTATTCCAGCTAGTACAAAAACAAACACACACACACACACACACACACACACACACATACACACACACACACATAAAAGGGGGGGTGAAAAGGGAGAAAGAGAATGCAGGAAAAACAAGCCTACTCTAAAGAGGTGATGCACCAAAATAAGGTGACCTTCACACACTCACACTGAAACCAGACAAACACATACATACACTACACATTTGGCAAAAGGACCAGGCTGCTGGAAACTGGCAGGGAGGCCTTAATGGAAGATACAAAAAAAGAAAGAGATCACCAAAGGTGCTGTGAGACGCACACTTATGTAGCAACTTCCTCTGTTTCACACTTCTCAAATAATGCTCTTCTCCTTTCAGCTACAGAGATGGCACCTTGTAGATAATAGGTCTGCTGGTGTTGAACCTATGAGAGCATCAAGAAACAATGACTGAACACAGACAAACACTCAAGGCATACTCTGAACATATATCCAAATGGAGGTAAAAAACTGCATTTTATTTGATTCAGGTGAAATTTTAGCAGGGCTGCGCCTAGCTAAAACTGTGAAAAGATGATTACAAAAAATGACAAGTATCGAATATATATGAGAAGCAAAGAGGCCCATTTGGCGCTCCCTCTTTTACAAGTGGCATACGTGTCCCTTCATGAAAAGAACAAGTCACTCAAAATATTAATGAGCTGTTCATTTTGTCTGCTCAAAATTTGCATTTCTCTTTTAGGTGACTTACACGGTTTGCTTTCTCATTTAATGCAAATGGAGAAACTGGTTGCATTACTTAGCTGTTGCGTCTTCTCATGATCAATTCGAAGGAACTATTTCACATGCTAGAGTCACTTCTCAAATTGGCACCACTTGGACTTAACTGCTTACTCATTCCGTGTGTCTTCTTGTCTTTTATCAATTTTGTCTTATCTGGCTCATTTGGCCCTTAGGGCAGAAATCTTGGTGCGTTGCTGCAATTCGGGATCCTTCTAGTTAGCATTTTCCATTTTTTGCTTTGAAGACAAACGGCCATTTCCCTTTGCAAAAGTTGACGTTCGTATGGCCGTCATTGGTTTGAAAACCAACAGCTATACCGTTCTGCTAATATTGACAGCCTCTGGGACGTCATCGGGTCCATCGCTAACTCAGCCAGGTTCAATGTGGCATCCTTTTAGGCACTTCTCTGTCTTAAAAATTTCTTGACACCTATCCCTTTGAAAAGTCCTTGGACTCGGCCGAAAGTCCCTTTATTACTTTGAACTGCCCTCCCGGGCTCCCGTGGGCAAATTGTCCGTGAAAATTATGTCCGATGATTTTGTTGACTGTTTGACTGCACCCAAGACCTTTGAAAAGTCTTTAGTGTCTGCCCACCCTCCAAAAGGGTACTTTAACTGTTTGAACTGCCCTTCGGCCAAGGGCAGACCCTTGAACCGAACCCGTTGAACCAAAATTTGGTTCAACAGTTCGAGGTTCAACCATCTAGCTGACGAACTCTTGAACCAAATTTAAACAAGCCACTTTGAACCAAGAGACTGAACCATCCACTGAACTTCCTCTTTTTAACCAAGCCCCCTTTGAACCAAACCCGTTGAACCAAAATTTGGTTCAATGGTTCAATGGTACGATGATTCAATGCCACTAAACCAAGATGCTTGAACTGAGCGATGGATGAACCAAGTGCCGATTGACCCCAAGGGCTGAACCAAAGAGCGATGGTCTTGAAGATTGAACTGAGACTTGAACCATGGCCGAATGAAAACTGTGTTGAACTCGTGCAATTTGAAGATGACTGGCATTAAAACAACAGGGGAGAAGTTGACCAAAATTTTGCCTGTGGGCAAAATTGGTCAACAACAATATTGTAAAAATAGTTACAACAAAATAATACTATAAAAAAGTTACAACAAAATAGTATTATAAAGATGGTTACAATAAAAAAAGTCATTACTTGGTATTCACAGCCTGTTTTCTATGTCAGGAAAAAATACGACTGTACTTAGTAGAAATGTTGGCTAAATGTGGTTATACAAATGCAATAACAAAATAGAAAATCAAAACACCAAGGTAAGTGTGAACTTCATGTGCAAGGAAGAACATTGAAAGGCAATGATAGTGGATCATCCTTGAGGGGCTAAATAGCCAAGAAGATGGTTCCCCTGAAGGTAGATCTGATGCATCCCACCCACCCTATGTGCTCTCTAGTGTGATTCCCCAACTAACAGGCGAAGGCATATATTTATCTTATTTTTTGAAATGATGTATTACCATAAACAAATTAAGTGAAGCTAGTGCACCGGGGAGATATACCATTTAACAATGTAAAATAATATTTTTAGATTTTCTCTAATGGCTATAAAATAGTAAATATGCCAATTTGAAAAATTCAAATAAACAATGGAAAATATGGATATAAAATGATTGGACCAAACACACCTTACCATTTTTTGGATTTTTAGGTGGGGATTTGGACTATGCAGGCTAGTGTCAACCCCAATGTCAAATTTGGGTCTTTAAGTGAACAAGGATGGGAGCGCCACCTACATTGACTATGCCCTGGGTGGGATCCTTAGTGGGATCATCAGTTAACCGATTTGATCATTGTACTTTTCCTTCTACAATGATCATGTCATGCATTGCTTTTTGAAGTTTAAATTATTTTGTACGCATGTGCCATTGGATGTTGTGCCTTCCTATGTACCTATGTTTTACCAAATTAGTGGAAAAAACTACCCAATTTTATCTTTTAATGTCTTTGACCTAGCTTGCCACAAGATGTTAGAGAAACATAGAAGTGAGGAAGTAGTTAGGTCAGGCAACCATCAAGGTGGGGTTACAACTACATATCTTGCATGCCAGAATCAGACCCCTTGTAGTTCATGTGCAATGTGAACAAAAAATTTGAGAGAAGAAACTCTGCCTTCTCTCCTTAAAGTGTGAGATGCAATTACATGAACATTCACCTAGGTTAATTTTCGTACAAGATGCAAGTCCCTGAATAGGGATAAATCAATATAAAGTGTGCGTAGACTTGAATAATGAATGACTAGCAATAAAATGGAAACTTGTATGGATTTTGGATCCTCTTAGATATTTTCTATTAGATTAAGATGTCTCACAATGTTCATAGACGATTTTTATAAATAGGCTCCTCATAGTTTGAATTAAAGAGATATTGACATGCAAAAGCTTAAAAAAAAAGGGGCAACAATTGACAAATAGATTCGATCCAAACACCGCTAAAATGTTTAGCATAGGTAGAAGGGCCCATAAGAATACAGAGGATAATATCGATGGGTTCGTCAATAATGCCTAGGGTAGGATTGGTGGACTATCGTTCTTGTCTTAGAGGAAGAAATAAACAAACAAAAAGTGGAGAGAGAAAAAAAGCTCATGAGCACAACAAAAACATGATAGAATGACAAATAAAAGAAAACAAGATGATGGGATTAGAAAAAGAATAAAAATACAGACAAACAAGCACCAATAAGTCCCTAAGTCAAAGGGATAATACATATGCACAAAATAAAACCATAAACATTGTAATAAGAAGGCTTGTAACAAAATTGAGTGTCTACATAATGCCCCTACTTTGATATGCATATGTGAGTGTTGCACACATACGTTAAAATAAAATTATACATAATTGATGTGCGTACCTTGACTTACATGGGAGAGGATGAGGAAGATTTTATGTCATGCATCCATCCACACCTTTTGCCAATTTTTAAACATTAGGATACCTATCAATAATAACCAATTTATAACAAGTAATTGATGCCATATATGCTCCTTACACCAAATTGAAAATTTGAAAATGAACTTGAAACTAGAAATTAAAATTTGAAAATTGAAAGATCATATGAATGAATACACCT
This sequence comes from Torreya grandis, assembly GCA_037957365.1. Classification (NCBI taxonomy): domain Eukaryota; kingdom Viridiplantae; phylum Streptophyta; class Pinopsida; order Cupressales; family Taxaceae; genus Torreya; species Torreya grandis. Next base: position 1,010,745 of record JARHVA010000010.1, on the reverse strand, counting down.
GCTCTATCAAACTAAGTTCCACTATAATATGAAAAAAATGCTTCTATTCGTATTATTCCAATTTTTTTTTTTTTTTTGAAAAGCACTAAATCATACTCAACACTTCTCTATGAGTTTTGTGAAACATCCTCCCACTTCTTGATCAAGGAAGTGCATAATATTTTTCTCCAAGGGCTATTGTCTAATTTTCATTATGAAATTACTTTGAAAACCTATTCATGCCAACTTTATCTTAGGAGGAAAGTAATCTAAAAAAATGCTCATAAACATTTGCTCCATATTTTTGAGAACAACGTGATATATGCACCCCTTTTGAGGTGAAAGATTGAATTTTTTTTGCCTACAATCACTCATCTCAAAGGAAATAGAGTTACAAGCACTGTGTGTAATAAGATTTTATATAATCGACACCATTTTGAAATTTATATAAAACATGTGTGATTATCTTAAAATATTACATACAAATGCTAATAGTAGGTTAGATGTAGGAAATTAGTCATGCCCCAAGTGTCATGTCACATAAAGGTAGATAATGTCATATAATGCTCAATGCCCAATGTGTAACTCTAAAGATTATAAGTGTCATATGGCATAGGAAATATAACATCATGCAAACCTCAATGCAAGGGTGCCATGTTCCATATGGAAAAGTAATGTAGGAACAACCAACATGCACCATAGTAGATATGGTAGGAGAGATGGACTGAGGTCCATGTGAGAATCATATAATATAGATAACAATGTGGTAAAGTACAAAGGTAGATGCATCCTCCAATTAGGATGATAAATGAGGCATCAAAATGTTTCGATTAGATAGATTCCCAAGATGATAAGATATAGTCGTATATGTATCATGTGTTAATGTTGATCATGTGTATGTGTATATGCAAGATAATACCAAATATGTATGAAGAAGTGATGTAAGCATGCTATACACAAGGGTGCAATGGGAAAATATATGTGAATATAAGTCTCATGGAGAAATATATGTGGGTATCATTCCCCCATTGGAAAATATGAGTATAGATGTGATCAACGAAGCTCAAAATTGAAGTGAATATACTAATAGAGAGGATGTCCTTGCCTACATATGATATGTCAAATGGATAACTCATAAGGACCATGTACATATAATGCCCATGTTGGCAAGCTATATGTTATATACATTTATGTGTAAGATATAATCATATATATAGTAAGTAAGAGAAGTCATGATGTGTAAAGATGAGAATGGTGCATAGGACTTAGGTGACCACTAGTGTAGCAATAAAAATCACATGTGTAATATGGATCTAAAAAATTGATATAGGATCGACAATGCTCAGGTATAGATAATGTGATGCATGCCCCATATGGCATGAAAACATGTGTATATATGTATGCTCAATGTAGTACCATGTGAAAAAATTCCATGTTGCCACATGGTAGAGGGACATAAAACATTAAGAAAGCTAGGCATAGAGATGAATCATAGCCAAAACCATAGTATTAATTATGTTTTACCTATAAGCACCCAAATTTTGCATGGCGCAACATTTCATGATAAATATAATGATGATGCAATGATCTCTGCCAAAAATATGCTTAAACCTGGTCTCTTCCCTTTTGTTAGCTTTTCATTCCTTTTCTAGCATTTTCAAACTTTAATTTTCATTTTGGGCCATTTTTATTTAAGTTTTAAAGCATTTCCTTTTGTGGAAAAATCGCCATGGTGAAAATATAATAACCATGATAGTTTCATAAACCACCACAACAGTTTGTAAAGCCATAGAGGTGGTTTTGAAAATTGCCATTGCAATTACGTTTTTACCACCTACATAAGGCAATGGTTTCCCACCTTATGAACATTTATAAATTTTATTTTCGAGACTTGAGTTCTCATGTAATTTTAAGTTTTTGATTGTTTCTTCTTGAGTTTGCATCCTGGACTGCCTAGTTCACTCTTAGTCTTGTTTTTGTCAATCTCCTTGACCTACAAGTTAACTTGACCAGACTCCCAGTTAATCTTCCGTTAACTCCATGTTACAACTTTTCTTCCTCAGTACAAGTATTTCACTTTTATGACAAATTGAGATCCTAATTTTGGATCTGAGATTGATGCTTGGGAGTTTTCAAAGCCCTAGCCCACCTGCTTATGATTTTAAAGAAGTTTTTCCTTAGTCTACAATCATATTTTGGTCATTTTTACATGAGTTTTGGAGAAGGGAATTCATTGATCTTGAAAACTATTCTTTGTTGTTCATGAATCAATCCAACCACAATTAACTATTTCTTCTTCACATTAATGTTGATTTTGTCATCGTCCTTGTCAAAGAGTTCCAAAGGTCATGATTGAGAAAAGGAGCTAGCTAATTAAGGATTAGAGACTCATAAACAACTACTTCTTCACCTTCAATGGATTTCAACCTTGATTAGCTTGGAGGATTTGATTTGATTTATATGTTTATTAGATAAGTTTTCTTAGTCCTAGAATATATTAGTATTTTAAAATATTTATAAAAAAAGAGGAAGAAACAAACCATATTCTCTTTCATTCTCTTGCATTTGGAAAGAATAATTCATTTTTCTTAGTTGTATTTGCATATCAAAATCTCAAAGAATGATAATATATTGAACTAGATATAAGATAGGTTAGTTGGATCAAATCATTAGTCACAACCAGTAAATATCATTTAATTTTTAATTTTTTCTCATAACATACACCCACACCCACACACCCATCCATCCACCCACACACACACACCCCAAAACCTAGAAAATCAGAAAATAGAAGCTTACATCTTAGACCTAGTTTATCCATTTGCATGATAAAAGACTTATTATCACTCTAAATTACACCCTTGAGGATCTTGTTCAAGTCTTCCTCATTTAAATGACACATGGAGACACCTCTAGGCTGTGGTTGGCCTAATAGTTGAGGTGAATTTCTAGATTAGGGCTAGCTCCTTTGTTGTATCTCTTGAAACTAATACTAAACCTATTGCTTACAAAGAAAAAGGAAAAATATAATTGAAAACAAGTAAATGGGTAGTGATAAACCAAATTTCATGACCACTACCATTCATTTTCAGGTGAAAAATGAACTATAATACTGACCTTAAATCACACTACTTCTAAATTTGATCTTCTTGCATCAATATTTCAATATAGAGGTTGTAAAAGATGCTTAGGTTGAGAGGGATTATCAAGAGATCTAGAATAAGACACTAATGAATGTATTCCAGTCCTTACTTCTGTATAAAACTACTGAAAACACAACATATGATCTACAAGAGAGACTTCAAACTACATGAAGGTGAGAAGATAGGATAACATATCAAGGAGAATTGAATCAACACTTGATAAGATAAATTACTATTGGACACACATTAAAATACAAGTCATACGAGAAGGTGAAAATCATTTATCTACTAATCATATTCATACAAAAGGAGTAGGGATTCATAATACTTAGGTGGAAGGATCCATACAATGCCATACAAGGCATTACATATAGGAGAAATGAGAGAAGAGAGAGAGAAGGGACATTGAAAGAACTTCTATGACAAGTGCCATTCATCACCAATTAGTTACAATCCAATAAAGGAGTCCAAAGAACAATTATACCATCCTATTAAACATGTGTTTCTTGATGAGATGATGATCTTCAAGGTGGCTTAGGATTTCTTTGGTTGAGGAGTTATAATTCATCCCTTCAAGGGATAGTTACAACTTGGAGTCTTAGCACACAACATCTTGGTCTCCATAGTAACTTCCACATCATTCTTATCCCTTAAATGCTTCCTATCTTGTGAGAGTGTAACTCAAGTTTAGGCACCTTCTCATACTAGTCTTCATCATTATAACTTGTAAGTTTATGCCAAAGTTGGTTTGGACTAAAAGAAAGCAAAGAGAACAAGTATATTTCACATGTTAGGTATAATATGTTTTTGAAGACTACCTCTTTGGCTTGTTTAATGCATGTAGGTCTCCTATAATTTCATAGGGTTCTTTTTCAAGCTCATGAACCACTTCCAATGAGCTATTCTACATAGCCTATTAGTAGGGATCTTGAAGAAAGCTGCAACACCTTATGTAAAAGAGATCTAAACAGGATTGAGGGTTATTTTTTAGCCTTGTTCATGCTCTATGAATCCAAAATTTAAGTTTAAAGTGACTTGGAGGGTCATTAAATAATGTTGTAGGTTTTCATAGGGTGCTTGGTGGTTTTCATACAATTATATGACCTTAAAAGGTTTGCAACCTGCCTTCTCTTATGCAAACAAGAGAGCATTCTTGATTTAGGAATGGTTCTTTTGCTTGAAAATTTTAATATCATCACAAATACCCATGAAATTGCTTGCATAGGACCCTTAGACCTCTACTCAGTCTCAAACAAATCTTATCAACTGGTTTGGAAACTTAGACCCACTCAACCCTTTACAAATAGGCTTGAAAAATAGTTTCTTAGGCCATTTTTTGAACCTTTTCTACCCACACATTACAACTAATGGCTGAAGTAGGTGCCTATGACATCCTCATATGACATCAAGATTATTTTAAGACCATTCCTATGTATTATATCCACTCAAACCATCTTTATCCTCCATCAAGCTCTTTGAAGGGTAAAACTGGCAGTTTTAGATGCTTACCTTGTTAATGATTGTTCATAAAGTTGTCGACCTCAGCTTATGAACCAATGCCACAAATTTAGAGTAGGGGAACCTTTTCAACATATCCAAGAGAAATTTGGACCCATTAACTTGGTGGATAGACTTAAAACATGAAGAATATGCTTTCTTGATCTTAGAAAGAATGTGTGTGTAAGTCAAGATACTTTTGAGCTAAAAAGGTCCTTCAATGGTTAGTTTTTTTTAAAAAATGATTGCATGATATTTAAAACACATCCATACAGGTCTCCCAACACTTACCCAATAAATTTTACTTCTCAAAAGATCTAAAACTTGATCTAATCTACACTAAGGGTTTGTAAGCAGTCTTAGCATTTTGACCCTAAGTGCTTGTTGTCATCAAATTGTGCACCCTAGGATACTCTATGAAGCTCCTAAAATTTTATGCAATATGGAATCATCTCTCAAGTTTGTGGGAACTTGTAAGAGAGATGAATATCTAGATTATGAGGGCTAGCTCCCTAGATTCATCGTTAAGTGCTTATCACCTAATCTAATGCTTGCTTATGGGAAAAGGGTTAGGAGTTTGCATGAAAATGAAACTACAGTAAAAAGGTGATGCACAAAGATATATCCCACAAAATATCACACTCCTAATAAACAATAAGGCTTTCCAAGACCAATTATAAGCATTGAAAGATCTTAATATAGTGTTTCAATGTGAAGGTAGGAATACATGGATAATCAACAAAATAACTAATCTAGGGGTAGATTGCACACCATAGAGACCATTTCATACTTGAAGAGAAGACTAGTACATTCATACACTTCACATGACGTGTTAAAATCAGAACTCTTACTTAAACATGAAGGATAAAGAGGAGTAAGGATGATACCATCACTTCGCTCCACTATACATCACTCACACACTTAGACAAAATGTTCTTAACTCAGAATTAGACTTGTATTCAATGTTGAAAGACAAAATGCAATGTCATACCAACAGGGTCTCACCATACTAGCTATGGTCTCCTTTACAATAGCCAAGATGGCTCATACTTATAGAATTTGGAAGAAGAGAGAGAGAAAAATAAGTTGAAGAGGCACAAGAACAAGTGTCCAAATGTGGAAATAAGTTACAATGCACGTGAAGGAGGTTTAGGAAGAGTCATGAAACTAATTTTCTCATCATTCTATCCTAAATTAGCCTCTTCTCCAAGTGTGGTGTAGTAATCTCCTTAATCATTCTCTCTTGTGAAACTGCCTTCATGATGGCCTTTCAAGAACACTTCAAATAATATTAGGGAAAAATGTTGCATGGAAATGAGGTGGAGGGGAGATCAGCTAACTGATGTGGACATGTGTCCATCCCAAACTGAGCACCTTCTTTGATGTCGAGTTGAAACTCTTCCACAAACATCTTTGAGTGTTGAAATTCCTTCTTGAAAAATGAAAAAAGGAAAGAGTTTGGTCATAAGATATCTTGGATAGTTACATTTTCATCCCAAGGACACTTGGAAACCATCTTGAAGCATCTTCAATAGTTACAATTCCTCTCTTAGGTGTCACAAGGCTTCTTTGTCTCACTAGGCCCAATTTGGCCAAATAGATTAAATTTGGATTTATCTCAAGTTATTAAATATTTATTTATGGAAGGCATATTTTCATCATATTGGACTGAAAAAAATCCATCTAGAACCATCAAACTCTCTTCAAGTCCCCATTTTGCTCATAAAGCCTTCACTATGTCTATTCCTCTTGTAGCCCTATTTTTGCACAAATCCACTTGTGCAGGGTAATGTACGGACTTACAAGACTGATTGAGAACATTTTTTAGTACCATTTTCTCTCATTTTTCTTTGTGCCAATTTTCATGTTGCTACACTCAAGGCAACTGTGTTTTTTTAGATCAATTAGTCCTCCCAATTAGGCCTCTTTAGCCTAGAAAACCAAAAATGCTCTAAAATGGATCCCGCACATGTGAAAGCTCCTAGAAATGTTTTATTAAATTTCACATGACCCACATAATACTCCATATCAAATTTTATCCTCTAGTTCATTGTGTAAGTATGAAAACTCCAAAATGGCCAAAAGACTAGTCTAGGTCTTTTTGCATGCTAGATAAGGAAAATGGATGTTGGGTGAGTACTGAGCTTCAAGTTTATTTTCAAATGATATATGAAGGTCTGGAACATATTATAAAAGAATAATACACCTCATTATGACCTCCAAAAAAACCTATTTAACTTGCAAGCAACTTCCAATTCACCTTTTCTACATTTCTCCACTAGCAACAAACTTCATGGTGACTGCAACCTTTGTGATATGGGGTACCCTGTTTCCCCTAAGATATTATATAAAGGTTTATTAGTTTTTTTTAATCCCCATATATATTATCTAACCTTCACTTGATCTTTCTTTCCTTCTGGTCACCAATTTCATCATTTTCCCCAAAATTGTCACCTTCATGCATGCTAAAACAACCCCTACTTTGAAACAAAACAGAGAAGGTTTTCCATGTTATATGATAAAATATTATTATTTAAGAGTGTAATATGGGTTATAAGGGTACATTTTACCAATTTTTATCTCTTTAATCTTTCATTTGACCCTCCAACTCACACCATTTCCAAGGCAGAATTATGAACCAAGTAAGGTGTGAGGTGGGTAGGATGACTGTGTTTATAGGTTATAGGGATGACATTACACTTTATTAAAGAATGTGTGGGGTCATTAATAACTTTAATGGTGTATTGAAACCATTTTTTACTCTAATTTCCCTTTAACCACCTTCCATGCCTTTGAAACCTAGAACTAGGCCTATGACTGCAAAGGAGAGGAATCACTATTTAACATGCTGGTTGTAGGTTGTTTGGAGCTTGGGTCATGATTTTTAGACACAATACAACCTAATATGGTGTTAAAAATCTTAATTTAATGATAATATATAATCTTACCAAGTTCAAGCTTCACTCCTTTGCACCAAGTTCTCTCACTCCCAAAAATAGGCTCATTGTTTTATGAGGACTGGGACACTCTTAGGCTCCTGCCCGTGGATATTATGAATTATATTAGTAATAAAATAAATGATTGAACAAATATTTACTATATAGGATTTTTCACCCAAAAATTTTCCTTGGGTGACATTAACATCAGTGGAGACACTCTCCAACACATTGCCTGCTTGGACTGAGACAATCCTGTAGGTGTTTATTTAGAGTTTCTAACATTTGGTTTTGATGTTTGTAGACCTTTTTTTAATGCATCCTAGGTCATAGACCATATTCATTATTTATATTCTCTTAAAACTCCTTAAACCATATCAACTCCATTTTTAGATCCTCAAGGGGAACATGCCTGCCTTGACTAGACTGGGACCATTTGTCATGCCTATAGGTGCATTCTTATGATCTTAGCATTAGGGTGGATGTTTTACAAGTATCATCCAATAATTTTTAATCACTTTGAATTTTTTTGATATTCATTTTTCACCTTACCAAGCTTCATCTATCCTTTTGGACCTAAAACTGCCCATTGTTTTATCAGTACTGCTGTAGGTAACAATTCATAGGCCTGTAGGTTAATATATGGAGTGTCTCCCCTTGATTTTGATGTGATCAAACTTATTGGATTCCCTTTAGGGATACAACTTGATTTAAACCCACCTTCTCACTTTGGAGCCTTCAAAACACCATGTAGAAGTCAGATTAGGCCACTATCTAAGGTGTTGGCTATAGATGCTTGTCTTTAAGGCCTGTTGTATGGATAAGGGAGGGTTCATTAATGATCAAATCATCAAACTTCATATCTTCCTTGAGATCTTGGCTCAGGAATGATATTTGGATAGTTTATGATCCTTTGAATTTGATGTCATAGTCAAGGATCATAAAAATGGAGTACAAGTCACTTTTTCATTACCTTCCTGTAGATATCATTGTTCAAATGTAATGATTTTGTTGGCATTTTAGTGACCTTAGATGATCCCTTTCCACTCATAAAATTCTTCTCAAACTTAGCACAATTGTTGTCCGTACTAGGGGCTATAAATTTGGTGTAGAAGAAGTCACCAAGAGTCAATACACCATGGCTATAAAATTTAACCAAAAGAACTAGGAACTCTATTTGGTCCTTTTGGGATAGGGATCCTGAACATACAGTCTTTATTTTCTTGAAACTTTCATAACCCTTTTTGACTCTTCTCTATCTGTTGCAAACTCAACATGACTCTCAACATGTAAATACTCTAGATAGGGTCTCATTTTATGTTTTTAAATTTTTTTGATCTTCTTATCACCTTGTTTAAGCCAACTGTAGATGCACCCTTGACTATATATAAGGCAAAGAAGGAACAATGGGCAATGATATGCATGTTAGAGGCTTCTTATCACTTCAAATACAATAGTATCACTCAAAAGGGGTGACCTATATAGAGAACACTTTGAGAAAAAACTCCAAAACACCCTCCATTATATTGCAAACACCTGTCAAGCACATGTAGGTGTAGAGAGAAGACAATGACAAACACAAACAAGCCTAGAAGGAAATTGTGAATCTATGAGACCTATACAACTAGGAGAACTATGGGAAACCCATTGAGAGGCTCTGAGAAACACATAAAACCACTTTCCTTATTATATCAAATCAAAATCTTCTAAAATAATTGTAAACAATGACCCCTTCTTAGATGCACAAGCATAAAAGACTGCTTGAAGTCAAACTAATTGTTCATAAAGGAAGAGGCACCAAATTACAACTTCTTGCTATGAAAGTGAAGTGCACTTAGAGTACTATCCACCCCTAAATCACTCTTTCCAATTCCACCTATATGGCCCATGCCAAGTGATTGAATCTACCCTTCCTTGGCTTGCCAATGGAAAACGAAGGAAAAAAAGTTATAAATGGATATTCTATGAAATTTTATGCAAACCAAATGTGAATATGACCTATGGGGAAGTGAAGAGACACTCCACCACGTTTTCAACTGATGGTGAACTTGAGAATTCCGTACAAGTGCTCAAAAACTCCTATTTTTGAGGAAAAAATGCCATTTTATGATCATAGAGACTTCTAACTATCCCCTAAATGATTATGACATGATTTGACCTTATCCACATTGATATTATCCTTGATGATATATTTTTAAATTCCCACCATATGTACAAGTCAATTAATTACTAGAAAAGTGGCCAAATGACCCTTTTACCACATGAAACCTAGAAAATGGCCAATTTTCTACTTGAAGACACCTTGAAACCATTCAAAGATCATTTTAGGACATTTTCAATACAAGTTGACACTTTGACTAAGTTTGACTAGGTTTGACCAATGTTGAATTTGGTTGATTGAGCCAGTACAAGGAGGATGGATTTCAACAAGGACTAGGGAAAAGGTAAGTGAGACATATAGGATAACAGATGAACCCATAGGACATATGAAACTTTCTCTAAAAGTTCAAAATAGTAAGGGTTGACCCAAATTTGACTTGGGGTTAAATTTGGTTAACAGTGTTATCTTTAGAGGTTTTCTTCTCACTTAAAACATTATAATCAATATGAAAACCTCTATTATAACCCCTCACACAAATCATATCCATCTAAACCCCAATCTAAATATAGACATTACATACTCTCTTTGTATTATTGAAGGCAAACCTGTAGCTCTCGTTTAGGCATGCAGGTGTATAACTAGGTTTGAGCTCCTTTCCAAGCTTGTCATATAATTTATACCCTATATTCCATGTTTTTTAATGATCTTAGGAAATAACCATTGGTCCCATCATGCAATTTCATCACCTAATGAGATAGGAGAGCTTTTTCATATCCATGACTTGAAGGGCTTAGGGAGGGTTTTAGGCTCTTTAAACCTTTTAAGCTCTTTTCACTATATGTAACCCTTGCTAAGATCATTTATCACTCTATGTTCCTGTAGATGAATGCAATCAAGTGGTTTATTACCCACCTCACACCTAAATGAGACCTAAACATTTCATTAAGAAGCTCATAACACTCCCTTCTTTGCACGATTCTGATCTTTTTGATCAAGAATGTGGACTTATAGGTCTACAAACATGTAAGTTTACATTTAACCTCATTTAGATCATTTATGTCATGCTTATTATTTATCTAAGCCTTGTAGTCATCTCATAAACACTCTATACCTATTAACAAGGTCAAGGCCCTCTTCAAAACATCCAAAATGTCCTTAAACGCTTGGCTTTACCTATATAGCCTTGTTTGGTATTCTTGAATGTACTTTGGCTCATTGAGACCCAAATAGCCTTATTGACAATTGGATATGGGAATATTCACATTTTAATGATCTCTTTCATGCTCTGTATAATTTAAAAAGACTTTATCTAACTCAAAGATCTTCATCTTCAAGCTTGCATAGTTCATTAGCCAAATTAGCAAGAAAGTTGCAGGTGTTAAGTTGAGTTTTAGATCTTCAAATAGGTTTAAAGATCATATAGGATGTTTTTACATTTGATTTCACATATAAAAAAATACTCCATTCAGTTTAAAACATCTCTCACAACTTGAAATAATTGAAGATGATGTGAAACCACCATTTCAAGTCTGCAACTAGAGGAATCAACTCCACTAAAGCATGCATGTTTTAATGTTGGAAGTTTTAATTCCTTAGACAACCTATGAGAGGTATTGAGATGTGATTGGGATGTTTTAGGGAAATTTTAAGCTTCATAAATATCTCCACATGTACTTATCTTCTCAGGGAAAACTCTACTCATTACACCAAACCTATAACCTTCATAGATATGAAGGTTTATTGATTTTTGAATGCTCACACATGACAAATGATGGTAGAGGGTGATGTGGGAGGACCGCGAATACCATTAAAGAGATAAAACAACTTTTTATGTTCATCCATGACCTTCAAACACACTCAAAAAATGGAAAACCATGCCCATAAGGTTTTAGGAGGGTTTAAAGAGCTACAAACACTCTTAATGATTGTTCATAAAGGAGAGGCATTCGATCTCTAAACCAATGCCATAAGTTGGAAGGCCATTATGTTCCCTTCCTTACCATAAGATCTCTGGTCCCATATTTCTCTCTCTGCCATGATCTAATGTAAAAATAATTGGCCTTCTTGATCTTGCGAATGAACCAATGGAGGATTTGATTTGGCTTTCTGCTTATTTGGACCTGTAACACATTATTGAGAATGGATTTGATCTTTGTGAGGTTAGAAGATGACCTAGATAAAATTAACCACCTATTTACATTATTCCCTTAGTTGGATATGTTTTGACCATGCATAGAAACATAGTCCCATTTTTGTTTCTCCAAAAACTTGGTTATGGATCAATTAATTGCTCCACCACTAGAAAAACCTTATGGGGCTATGATAACCTCAAGTCCACATCGACTGGGACCATCGTACTTATAGCAACCTTGGGTCTCAATACTATGTTAATGGAATTTTATGTGATTGATAGGAATGTAAACTATAATATGATCCTAGGAAGGCCTTGGATCCATAGGATGAAGGTGATCCCTTCTACCATGTTCTAAGAGATCATATTCCTTCATCTAGGGAAGGTTTTTATTGCTCAAAAGGATGCTAAACCCTTTAACACCCTCCAAGCCAACCTCAATGAGATATTAGGGATTCATATCAAATATCACTTACCTAACAATGGTGTGGTAAATCCCCCACATTTAGTTAAATATAAGGAACCCATAACAACCAAAACAATAGTGAAGTTAAGTTTTGAAAGCCCCAAAACCTCACCAAATTTGAAGCTAGAGGAAATGGGAGTCAAGACACTGGAAAATATGAGTGGGGAAGATTATATGATGATACCAACTATGTATAATAAGTATATGGCCTAAATTATTACCATCTTGGTGAAAGATAAGCAAATCATGCTCCCTTTTGATCCATGAGGGGTTGGTAATTATAACCTCTCTAAATATCGAGAACCAAAAACCCAAGGAGAGTTAGCTAACATACTTAATATGTGCATGGGTAAGATTTTAGAGAGCAAAGATGTGCTCCTTTAAAAAAATGATTACTCTTCTTCTATGATTTATAAATGGATGTTCCACTATGATGGAGAATAATGCTACTTTGACAAAGGGGGTACTAGTAATCTTAATTTCCCCTCGAGGGAGAATCATGCCCTTTGGTTTCAAACTTGATTTAAAGTGTACAAACAATTGGGAAAAATATGAATCCCTATTATTAGGGGTGCTCAACACAAAGAGGTTGGATTTTTAAATCCTATAAAATTTAAAGAAACTCATAATTGGTGACTAACCAAGTTTCGGAAGTCTACCAAACCAAAGCTGAACATATTTAGCTTTATAAAAACACTGTATGTGAAATCAGAAAGGATTTCAATTTCATTTCTATTAAGGTTATTCCTAGAGAAATAAACCTGATTGATGAATCCATGGGTGCTTCTTCCTCTTGATTTGATCCTCATCAAATAATATTAGAGCTTGATTTCATAGTATATGTTAGGTTTGACCCCTTATCCAAAAAGCATCTAATGATCAAATTCTTACATATATTAAAAATGACATAGGTCATCTTGTCATTGAATTTTCCAAAAATAACTAGGAAATCTTAGATTTATTATGGGCCTAGGATCATCTCCCCTTGTCACATCACAAATGATGATTCACCCTCACTTATTACCCTACATCTTCCTCTAGATTAGAATATTGTGATTCATACTGTAAGATCAAAGACTTTCATTCTTCTTATGGGGAGCATGGAAATTTTAATAAGGATGATGGAGATCCTAATCTTCCTCCTACCCTATAAAAATTGAATAAGAGAATGCTTCCCTAATTGAGGACACCATATATATTAATATAGGACCAAAGAAGATCCTAGTATCCTCAAGCTTGGGTCTTCACCCCTCAGGAGGTGGAAGACCATAAGAAGTTGATCACCAATATTTTCAAAGCCTTTACCTTTTCTTATGTGGATATGACAAGTATCCATCCTAAAGTAGTTATACACAATTTGGTCACCATGCCTAACATGAAACTAATCAAACAAAACCCAAGCCAATAAAACCTAAGGTTGCATTGATGGTTAAATAGGAGGTTATCAAGTTGTTAAAGGTAGGGTTCATAAAATATGTCAACTATTACAAGTGTATGTATAATATCATCCTTGTTCTTAATAAGAATGGTAAAATTAGGATATGCAAAGATTTATATGATATCAACAAGGCATGCTTGACATATAATTTCCTACTACCTTCCATCGATGTAATTATAGATCCTACAATATGCTACAATTTTTTGGTCCTCATGGATGACTTATTTGGATACAATCAAATTTTGATTCTGATGAAGATGAAAGAAATACCTATTTCACTACACCATGGGGAACCTTCTGTTATGTAGTCATGCCCTCTGGGCTCAAAAATGTTGGGATAACATATTAGAGGGATATGACCCATATCTTTAATGACATCATTCACAAGATTGTAGAGGTTTATGTTGATGATCTTCTTAGAAAGGAAAGAAGAAGAGCTCACCACCTATAAGTCTTACCACCATCCTCATGCACATAATTGATTGTTGTGTTACACTCAATCTTGAAAAGTGTGTGTTTAGAGTTACATGTGGAAAAATCCTAGGTTACATCATCTTTGAGTAGGGAATTGACATCTACCCTGCTAATATTCATGTGATCTTATACATGACCCCCTATTGACGAGTCAAGAATCATGCCATTCTTAGGGAAGTTGGGAAAAAATCAAATATTTGTACCTGATATCACTTACATAGTCCATCTTATTAAAAATTTACACAAAAAATAGAGTGGCTTGGCTTGGACAATGGATTGCCAAGATGTGTTTGAGGTGGTAAAATACTTCCTCATTTCCCTACCAACACTTATGTCACCCAAATTTGACAATCCCCTCATAATTTATAAGGACTATTGAGGTATTTATTCCTGTATGTTGGTGGATGACTATTGTAGGGAATGGTCCATCTACTTTATTAGCCAAACTGTCATTGATTATGAAACTTTTTATATATAGAATGAAAATGAGTACTTGGCCATTGTATTTACAAATAAGTAGTTGAGACTAAAAAGGTGTACTTGGACATTATCTTTGCAACTAAGTGGTTGAGACATTATATGCTGAACCAAGAAATAAGGGTCATAGTAAGGTTTTAGGCTTTATAGACATTTTTGATCCAACCAACCCTCTAATGAAAGGCTAGTTATTTTATCACTCTCTTGAGTGAATTTGAGCTTACTTATATTAGCTCGGATTCCATCAAAGGATGCATCATTATTGATTGGTTGTATAATCCACTTTAGAAGTTGGTGATCATATTGACATTAACTTCCATGATGAGGTAATATGTTACATAGAGAAGCTTACGACCATCTCTTCTCATTTGGTACATTAACATTATAAATTACTTAGTCAACTGTAGCTACCCTCAAGGTGCCAACTCACAACAAAGGTGACACCTTTGTATCATTTCAACTAAGTATGTCACCTTTGATGAGGTTCTCTATCAAAAAGGTTTGTATGGCATGTTCCTCAAGTGTGTTGATTAAGAAGAGTTATAAAAAGGTTATTTTAAATTGTCATAACAAAGTTTATGGTGGACACGTTAGTGGCCACATAATTTCCCAAAAGATTCAATAGGATAGGATATTTCTAGCCCACTCTTGAACATGATGCCATTGATTATGTGATAAAATGTGATAAGTGTTAGCATTTATCTCACAAGATCCATATTCCTACTAGGACACTTTAACCCATTGCCACCCCATGGACCTTCACTACTTGGGGGATCAATTTAGTTGGAAAACTATCCCCTGCTTCCTCCAATGGCCATCACTTCATTATTACAACCACTAAATACTTTACTAAGTGGTAGAAGTGATGCCTTTGATGATAATTATTGGATATGTAATCATTAAGTTCATTTTAAACCAAATATTTTATAGGTTTGGGATTCCCCAAGTCATTATCACAAATAATGGGTCTTCTTTAAAAAACCCCAAGGTGCATGAGTTATGTAATAAATTTTCTATATCCCATCACATGGCCTTTTTCACTACCTATAGGCCAATGATCAAGTTGAGTCCACCAATAAAACACTAAAGTCAATCTTGGTAAAAAATGTCAAAGATAACAAATTATATTAGCACCTTCAGCTTTATCCCATGTGATGGGCTTATAGGACTAACGTATGTACACCCATGGGGGCAACCCCATATTCTATTCTCTTTCAAAATAGAGCAATCCTACCTTTCCATTTAGGGTCTCCTCGATCATGAAGATTATAGAAATAAATGACTAGTTGAGGTAAAAACCCTAGATGAGCTTTGACTTGTGAAAACATAAAATCACATTGTATATGCAAAAAACATATTGTGGAAATTCAATAAAAATGTTCAAGAATGTCCTGTATGAGTAGGAGACCTTTTTTTGAGACTTGATAGTAAAATAGATAAGAAAAAGGGAGAAGGTTAGAAGTTTAGGCCCAATTAGTTGGGTCCATATTTGGTGACCAGATATTTTAATAATGGAGCCTTTTGGTTATGCACCTTAGAGGGTAAAGAATTCGATGAGTCTATGAAATCTTTGCATCTCAAACATTTTTTACGAATATAAATTGCATTTCACATTTCCCTATTTGCATAAATAAATAAAAATTCCATTGTTCATGTGTTATCCTACATTTTTGTTATTTTTTTAGTGATTTTTTAGTTATGAGATTCACATAAAAAGGACTTTAAAATGTAAAATATCATCCTACCTCATTTTTCATGATACCTTACTCCCCTTTGAAAAAAATCTTGAAATCAACATGATATAGAGTCTTGTTTTAGTTCTTATGATTATTAGGCATATCGTTCCTCTATACTTTATTGCAAAATTAGGAACTCTAACCTACAACCTATTCTAGAAGATTATCCATGACAAAATCCCCTTTTCATGGTTATATCAAAGAAAAAAAACTAGCATGATAAAATCAAGTAATCGTATTCACCTATCTTGGTCCTCATTAATGAGGCCTTGCATATTAATGTTTGCATTGGACCAAGATTTGGGGGTAAGAGCTTTATTAATATAAAAAAATGAATCAGAAGAGAAAGAAAGACACTAATAGAAACCGAAGCTTATGAAAATCAAATCAATCTCACATCTCTCACCCTTTGTTAATATTTGGCGTTGAGACCTCACATCTTATTGGCTATGTGGGGTTAACATTGGGGGGGGGGATGCCCTTAATCACTTACATCTATCCTTTGGTGATGAGTCCATGCATCTTCCTAGTTGCATGAGACTGAGTGTAGGGGATCAAAAAAGAAAAAATCAAGAGGTAAAACAATGCAAAAAATGTCTAAAAAATAATAAAATCTCCAAAAATCTTGCCTAGATGTCTATGCCAAGAGGATAATTTAATCACTCTTAGAAAATTTTTTATTGGCTGGACATCTATTGAGGCTAAGAAGACTAGTGTTCTACAAGCTTAGTAAAAAGTAAAATCTCCCCCTTTGCTTGTAAGGATTATGTTAACCTATTATTCCTTGTGAACTTTTGATGTATAATTTTCTGCTCTCATTATCTCCTATTAACCTATCCCCCTTTCATTACCTTCTCTATAACTTTAAAGTCATTTGTTGTGTAAATGAAATAACTTGATCATCACTTGAAAGATAGTCATTTACATATTTGTAGTCTTGTAAACATCCATCACATTACATTTGCATACATTTTGTTATCACTTTTTAAAATTATAAGCATATCCATAAAATTATCAAAATAAGAGATACATAGCATTTAATTCATTTCTAATCATCAAAGTTGCAAAAACTAAAAATCAAACATAACATTAAAAAAACATTACAAAATGTTAGATCACCAAAATAAGCCAAAATTTCTCTCTCTATATATATCTGTCAAGTTTATATACATCAAGTGTCTTTGTACAATATCCTTTATAGAGGGAAAATGTGTCATATATCCTAAAATACCAATAAAATATCTATAATAACATAGTCCTAAGGTCCTCCTAGATGTGAGCCCCTTTGGAATCTAAGTGCCTAGGGCTCCTGCTCCTATGAGAGGGACTTGATGTAAAAAAATGACATGGGCTATGGCTCCTGCTTGATCTAGGAGGATCAAAGACACTAGATCTTATCAAAGTTATTGGGTATTTCTCATATATCCTTGTGCTAATATCAATAGCTTCTACATCAATTTTAACACTCATGTACAAAAGGGAAAGATCTAATTCATCCTCTATGTTACTATGTAGCTTTCATAGTTCAACACTACAAACCTTTTAGGTCAATTTCAAATGACTTCAGAGTGGGTTTTTAGGCTCGATGCCCATCGTCATACAAATTTATATTTGTGAACCTCTAAATTATGAGATGAGCTTTTTGAACATATATTATAGTATACAATCAAAATATACCCAAAATGTTGGTTCATGCTAAGCAAATTGGCTTACTCTAAAATCTATGGGATTTTCTTTGCATCATTCAAATTGTTTGGCTCATCCTAAGTTAATGTAAGGCAATAGAAAAATATTGTGTGGATCAAATCATTTCACACAAGAGTATACGATGAGCACAACTTATTTACTATGTGACACTCATAACGACTCTTTTTACTATTGTGTGCTTAAGCAATACCAAGATGAATCACTATAGAATTTTGTAACACTCATATAGGCCTTACAATATCCTTTTATGCTTTTACAGTGTCAAGATGAACACCATGTAACACTCCATCTCTGTGCATGACTAAGCACCTTTGAATCATCTCATGCCAAAGAATATAAACATGCGACATCCTTGCGTGCTTCCATAACACCTTGAAATATACCATACATCAGTCTAACTTAGCACATGATTCAACATCCATGTACCAAAAATCTTATCAAACACAAAATTTAGGTTAAGTATGGATACATGTGGGAATAATAAAGAGATGAAATGCATAGGAGGTGAATTACGTAAATTTATCTAGAGTTAGGATAGATGCGCATATAATAAAGGGTACCCCAAGTTTTGACTAATTATGGGATCAAATATGCACATGAAAATGGGAAGGCACGCATGGGCCAAAGTCTCTGGCAGCCAAACTATGAAGACTAAGTCATGAAGCAAAACAAAATGCATAGCAAAAGAATTAGGAAGACAATTACATAAATTACAAGGCATGAAAGATAGAGATCATGGGAAACACAGTAAGGGCAAGTTAGCTATAAATGTAATGACCAAACCAACTATAAGAATATAACATGTCAAGGGGAATATCTATAATTGTCTATAGGTCAGTGCTAACTATTTTGTAATAGTGGATTATAATTATAGTCAATAGTTAAACCATGCATGAGCACTCATTCATTATTTGTAATTGTAAAGGGGTGGTATGAGCATCTATAAATAACCCCCTCATTAGACATAAAAGGTTGTTGATGTTGTCATGCTTATCACTATTGTTGAAGTCGGCATGCTTATCGCTATTATCAATGTTGTTGAAGTAGTTATTATTACCATTTTATGGTTGCTCGATGTTATTGTTGTGTTGTTAGTATTATTAAACGTATTGCTATGAAAATAATGTCATGCTACCAGAGTGATTTAGAATATTACTTGTGATTTTGTCTTACATGATTATATTAATGAGGATGTTTAAATTTGTGTTGTACTATGTATTTTTATTACACCAATTTTTAAATCTTATTACATTAAAGTAATTGTGTGTTTAATAAATTATTTCATAGTAAAATAAAACTATCCATTAGTTTTTAGCTTCAGTAACATGGAAGACTAGATTTTACCCCATTGCCAACTAACCCAAAAGAGACCTAGTAATCTCTCTTTGCACCTTGGGTGAGAACTTGAGGCTTGCCTTGCATGATATGCTTGTTAAATTGAGCTTAGTATTTGAGGTTTGTGTGCATGAGGTGCATAACTAAGGCATGTGAGTATATTAGGTTCAAATGGAAAAAAGGAAAACTTACTTTTTTTTGCAACATTATGGTCCTATTACCAGGACTATGTAAAATTCTATTATTCCAATGGTGAGAGAACATGTTATATAGAATTTCCTTAGATAATATTGAATGGTGGTTTGAGAAGATAAAAAATAACTTTGTGATGAGTCATCCAAGCCATGGAAATCAAAATCTAAGGAAATGGGTGGAAGACAATTTACATGATCCAATTTATGAAGTGTTTTTTTGCAAACTACCCACACATTTTCATGCATGGTTGGCTACGTATTTTAAAAACTAATGCAATGAATTTGGATGTCAATATCTATGGAATGAGAATCACCTAAACAATTTAGATTGATTAGTTATGGTTTGGATGAGGGTTGTGAATGTCTAGTGGAATGACATGTTAAATAGATACAAGTTAGAATTTTTTATGTCTACCTACTCATGTTCTTATGAGGTTGAGTACTAATTATTACATGAACCTAGGGGCACATTTTGAAAGTTGATACTAATGGAAATAAATAAGATATTGGTATATTTTATAATTGGTAGCCTACCTATAAAGGGATAAATCCTCACACATATGATCTATGCAGATGGTAGGAGGTGTAGAGGAGCATTATTGAATGATAAATCTAAAAGAAGATTCAAACATGGATGTATTAGATGCATGTGAGATCAGAAGGTGCAAAAAAAATGAGGTTTAACATAAGGTTATCACTAAGAAGGACCCTAGATAAAGGGGAGATTTTAAATTGGAAGATGATATGAGGACCCATATATAACAAGGATGGCACGTGGATGACTCTCGTGTAGACGAGGTGCACTCCTTCGAAGAAGAAGCAGTAAACATTGATGAGCAAGAGCAAGTGTCATTGGAACTTGTTGAAGACTATTTCAGCCCAAAAGGTATTCAAGACCATACCATTAAGGAAATGCTCAATTCAATTCCATCCAAAGTGCATGTTCATGCATTCCATTCACAAGTGGAGAAAGGTAGTGAAGATACAATTACCAGAGTAAAGAAATAGAGAATAGTGTTTAGTGAAAGTTAATCCCTACAAGCCATTGAGGATAGAGAAACCACAAATAGCATTAATTAAAACATGTCCTAGAATGTATGAGATTACAATGATGGGGGTGACCCATCACCTCAAACCAATAATAATGCACAAGGTGGGATAGTAGGATCCAACATAGCTACAAAAATGCAACAAAATCCATATCCATAGACACGTGGAGTGACCAATATGCAAACCAAAGTAACCGTGCCCATAATAGGAAATGTGGTGGCATAAGAGGTTACCCTGGAGGAAGTTAAGTCTCAAGCACACAACCTTATAGTGATGTGAAAGTTATATAAGTGATTGCTCCTATATCAATACTAAAAACATTCTATGATATGCCTTTATATCTATGGGAGTACCATGGTGTGGAAAGCACAATTGATCATGTGCATAAGTTAAAATTGATATGACATGTTAAAGGCATAACCAATTTAGAGCATAAGGTGAGTTAGTTTAAAAAAACATTATTGGATCATACATACACATGGCACCATAAATTTAACCCAAATCAAGATATTTTCAACTATGACATTCTAAAAACACATTTTCTATGGGAGTTTGATATCCATAGTTTGAGCAATAGAGTATTATTGCACTGAATGAAATTGAATAAGAACTAACTGATAATGTGCACACTTATGATGTGAGGTTTAAAACCCTTATTTATCATCTCTTATTTGAAATCCATCATGAAAAACACACCTAGTGGTTTGTTGGGGTACTATTAGTTCCTCTTCAAGGTGCCCTATCAATGAAGACATTTAATGAACCTAAAGAAGCCCTCCAAGAAACATTGTACACACAAGTTGTTGGAAGCATAGATATAAAGGTTGGTCCTTTTTTTGAAGCACAAATCACCTCAATGGCTTCCCAAATTTAGAATTTGATAGCTAATAGTGCCCACAACACTGAGAGATGGTTATGGTTTATAAATTATGAGGTCGAAGGGCACAATAAGAATAACTTCCCTAGATGGAATGTGAGGCCGATGTTAATCTCCTACAAAATATATTATGAGGGTCAGGATGTGTGAAAGTATTCACTAATTCAACAAGTAACACAAAATTAAGTATCACTATATTATAAAATCTATGATGCTGCAACAAATAATACCATATTGTTGAGTGATCGATGAAATTCATGAGGCACAAGAGTGGGGCACATGCCAAACTATTGTGAGATAGTCAAATCAAGGACATGGGGGTTATAGGAAACACTGTGTCTATTGATGTTATGGAGGACAAGGTGAGGGAGATTCCCTCAAAGTACATGCTAAAAAGTGGATCTCCAAACCATTATCAGAGAGATTATCTTGTTTATCTTAATTGTGGATTATTCAAGGTGAATATGTAGTGGATGAATGCCTAGTTTCATATTCCAAGATAAAACATAAGGAAAAGGATTAAAAAGGAATTGGTATGAATAAGATATCAGAAAATATTGAGTTATGATATCCTAAAGTTAGTCAAAAAATTGAAGGGCCCAAAATGTATATAACAACATGTAGTGGTACCACTACATAACCACCTGTAGTCCCAAGGGAAAGAATTCAAATTAGTTATATGGCATTGAGACCAAAATAAATGGTTTCATATGTTGAACCACCTATGGATCGGTACCCTGAAGGATCACAATAGAAGGAGATACTAAAATAGGATGTGGAAGTAATCCAACACTTACATGATAACTTCAACTCACGTGACACTTGGAAACCAAATCCAAAGTAGGCATTCAACGGAAGGTTCAAGTTGACAAGGAGAAGAATGATCATGCTGATATTTTGGCTCTTTTGTGTTCTTATGGAATGATCCCTTTATTAGTATTTTTTAATACAATATGTAGATAAAGTACTAGTTACAATACCCACACCCCATCTAGCTCAGGGTTAAGAAATCATAATCTCCCAAAACATAGGGTATAATCAAGAACTATTGATCGATGTAACTATTGATGGATGGTCAGTGTTAAAAATTTTATTTGATACTAACATGGAGGTAAACATTCTCACCCAAGATGCATGGTGAAATATGGGAATTTTGGCTCTTCACCCTTCCCCACATGTCTTGTTCATGGTAAAGAAGTCTCGCATGTAACCTCTAGGTAAACTGAAGAAAGTTACTATAGATATTATGGGTGTAAAGTTTCATGCATATTTTGAGGTTCTAGAGTTTGCATAATTTGATAACTACCCTAATATCTTAGCTTATCCATGGTGTTACTTGAATAATGTAGATATGTGCTTCAAAAAACACTACATGAGTTTTAAAAATGGGAAGAAGCACATTGTCATTCTTTTAGATGGTGTCAAAGGGCCTCTTTGTGTTTAGAGTGTGAATTTGGATGAAGAAGATAACTAAATCTATAATATCACTGCACAAGGCATGGAAACATTTGGAGACCAGTCAAGAAGGTTTCATTTATTGGGAAAATGTGTACTCAATGTCTAACACTACAAGTGTTTCCTATGACTGATGGGTGCATGAATCATACATGGTAATTGATCAATAATGTAGAGTGGTGGGATCATATCCCAAAAATTGGATTATGCTAGATTATAAATATTATAACCATATGTAACTAACTAAACAAAACAACAAGGTTGGGTTGTGTGCACTTGTTCAAAAGTAGATAATTTTTTTTGTTTAATTCAAGGAACGCTGGAAAATTTACCTAGGTATGAAGGTTACAAAGAGGTAAATGTGTTTGTGATTACTTTAGAGGCTTTTGTTCAAAAGGAAGTTGAGTATATTAATGCATTAGTCTATCTATTTAAAAGTAATGATGTGCCCTAGTGGGCCACTCACTAGAGAAACATATACAACTGGATAAAAATCAAAGAGGTAATGTGTACTAAGTTTCAATGCAAAAATGGTAATTATGGTATACTTACATATAGTGGTGACTCAGACCCATGAACACATGTACACAAGTGTGAGGAAGTATGTATGGAAATTATAAATCTTGTAAAGAGGCTTTGGGTTAATGCCTTTCATAGGAATTTGAAGACTTGGGCCTGCATGTGGTATATTTTAAATGAGATGTGTCGAGATACCAGTGATTGGAGAAACCTAAAAGATAGTTTCACACATAGATTTTATTTTACCTCATCTACTTTGGGTCTCTCGAGCCTTTACAATACATCAGTTTCACCATCATAGAAGATGATGCTATCATGGAAGAAAAGGTGCATAAGTTATATATATTAAAGGGGATAACCTTGACCATTTTTTTTGAAGAGTGCATTATTAATAGTGATTCAAGAGAATATGATGATGTAGTATGGATGAAGTGAAATTGGTAGTAAAAAATTAGGAAACAAAATGTTGTGTACCAAGTAGATAAATTGTATAATGAGGATGGTTTGAGCCATTTGAGAGTTTAAACATCATATGGTTAATGTGATTTGGCTAACGTATTGGAAAAAAATATAAAAAGTAATGAGAATCCTTGAAGATTATTATAACCAATTTTTTTACCCTTAGAGAAGGTTGTTTAGACTGCTCCAAATTTGGTTAAACATGGGATTACCCCTAGACCCATGGGTTGTCTATAACAAGGTTAAAACTCTAGATTGAAGGGATATCTTCCTTTGATGAATCACTTAGGTTCACACACTACTTGATTGATTGGAAAATAGAACAAAGAACTAAAATAAACCTAAATATAGTGGTGATGCACCGAACTTTATTGACCACTACCACACATTGCATAATACACTAAGACCTACAAGATAACATGAACATACACACATTTCAGAATGAACCTATTGCATCAATGATTTATATAAGGGTAAGACATTGTAAGGATAGGAGGGAAGAATAATTACACTTCATAACCCATATGAGGCCCTTGATGACACCAAATACAACCTGCAATACATAAACAACCACATGAGGTAAGATAACTAGGACACAAACAAGGTGATATACATTGACACTTGATAAGAACCATTTAGATATTTATCACTACATATATTCATAGAATGAGGTAATTTTTTTTTTAATTAATTAGAGGTAGAAAAAATGAGCATGGATTCACCTTACCCAGGTGGAGGGTACATTTCAAAGCCAAAGTGGTTCAATATATAACAAAAGTGTGAAAGAGAGAGAAGTGATGCAGGGGCATCCCTTAAGGATCATAAAAAGGTTGAATTTTTGTCTTATTTTGGTCTATTATGTGTTTTTATAGGTGTTATAGGTCAATATTAGTCTATTTGTGGAGTCTAAAGTGTCTAATAGTGCATAGAATTTGAATTGTTCCTTTAACCACAAAAACCACTATTTGAAAATTCAAATGTTGTTGAGACTTTTATAAAGATTTATAATAAAATTAATGAAGGTGATAGGTGTGCAAAATGTGTTAAATGGTTTATACATTATATGAGGTATCTTTAACCTATGGTTATGATCCTACATGTTATATGTATAAAATAAGGAAATTGCTTTGTAATCCACAAGACTCTACGTGGGAAAGGTGGCAAGATTAAGTTATGAGTCATCTTTTAGAATTATGACATAAGTGTTGCAAGGTATTCTTGTTATTACATTTTAATAAAAAATAACAAGGATGTATTGTCAAGTTTTGGACAAGAAGGGGAAATATTAATATGGTAACCCCTATTATTTGAACAAATGAAAAATACAACCCCTTCTAGAGGTCAATGGTCACTGTTATTATCTGTAAGAGATATAATTGAATGAATGAATGATATTAAATTTTTTTTATAGTTGTGATTGAAGTTTTTTTACCTGTTATTTGGAATTAAGACTCAAAAGAAATGGTGAAGAGTAGTTAGACCCCTATTTGAGTTGACAAATATTATGATTATAGATTGGGATAATGTGTTGAACTTTATTGATTGAATTATGTTTCTAAAGAATTATAAGAAGTAGTTTGGGATCAATTGTTACAAGGAAAGTGATATAAACTTTGTTGAAACCAAGAAAGGAACCCTATGTTAAGTTTACTGCTCAGACCCTGTTTGTGTGATTTATTGTTTTGCAAATTTTGTGTGTTTGTTTTCATTAAGTAGTGGTTATTGAATCCATTGGTGAGACATTATATATGTATTTATAGGTTCTTGAGATTTTTCAAAGAATGTGTAGAGGAGAAAAGGTCTAAAAAACTATTGAGTTTGGAAATTAGGAAATAATCCCTATTTTTTGTAATGCACTTTGGCAAAATGGACTAAGTACTGGGCTTCTTGTGAAGATTCAAAAAAGAATTGAAATGCAAGGATATAAAATGATTTGGTAAGATATTTTATTAATTTAAATTCATTATAATGTCTTGTTTAATTCCAAGAACTTGGTAGAAGGTTTAAAAAATTAACACAGGCCTATAAGGTTTCTGTACAGTCAATCATTTTATGTTGTAAGAGTTTGTCAGTGGATAGATAAGTTACTTCTAGTCATTGGATAATGGATAAAAGGATTAGATAAGTTTCATGGGTTAAATATAGACCTAAATAACCTATTTTTTAGTCTTTAAACTTAGTACAACATAGGTAATAGAGTTTTGTTTGCCCTCAACTGTAGTAGGACACTAGGAAACCCTAAACTAGGGTTTTCACCATATCTTTACTTATAATTATCAAAAAGTGGCCAAATTTTGTGTAAAGATGCGTCCTAGTGTGAGTAAGTGTATTTTAATTTTTTTAGGATTTTTTTTACATTTTATTACATTTATAGAGCTCTAAGTATTAATAGGGTGGTGAAAGGGCTAATATGCCTAATCAGAGAATAATTTAGGTCAAACAAAGTGACTTGTGAATAGAGTTAGGGTTGAAAACTTTGGGGATAACAAGTTGATGGAAAAGGGTATCTAGTATAGTTAATAATTTCTCAAAGTACACTTGTACCTTTCTATATAAAAGAGATTTGGAGTAAAATAGGGTTACAAGAAATGCTAACATAATAGGCAGAGTTGTATGGGAAGCAAGATATGTTATGAATGGTCTTGTTGAGGGTGTGAGAAGGTAAAGGAACCTATATTAGAACTTTATAAACATATTATAAACCATATAATAGTAAATAAATTTTATTCCTTGCATAAGGATTAATAAAGAGAACCTTGATATGAAGTGATAGTCATAGTCATTGAAAGTTGAATTAAGAAATAAGGTTGTGTGTGCTGACTTGGTAATTTTATATACATCATTTTGGTATCAGAGTAAGGGAAAGACTCTTTTTGATTATTGAAAAGATTGACAACATGTGTTTTGAAGTGAAGTGCAGGATAGGTAACCAGGCACAGTGCTCCATGGGGAGAGCCAATAGAGAAGATGATTTGGTCAGAATGATGACCCAACTGACTACTCCATTAGTGATGAGGATGGAGGCTATTGAGGATAATCTCAGAAGGAGAGAACAAAGAGAAGAAAGAGAAGGAAATAATAGGCATCAAGGTTAAGAAACACCTTTGCAAGTAAGGATGGATGAGAGAGAGAATAGAGAGGTGGCTTAAGGGAGACCACAAGTGTATGCAATAAATCAAGAGGGCATGGGGTAACACCATGCAAGATAGATTAAACCATTTTTAGGTCATAGATTGAGAAGGAATGAGGGTCTAATGAGGCAAGGATCAAGATAGAGTTTTTAGGGGCAATGTTGAATTACCATAGAGATGGATATAGGGCAGCAGAGTGTCCAAAGAATATAAAAATAATAATGCAGTAGCAGAGAGAGGAGAATGAGGATAGAAGACAAGAGAGGAATGAATCATTGTTCATGAACATAGTCATATTGCAATAAAATCAAGGCAAGGAATCATTTCAAAGGAGAAGACTATTCAAGAGTAGATGCAAGGCCCATAGTAAGGTGTGCAATCTAGTTATTGATGGTGGAAACACTAATAACATTGTTTCATTGGAGATGGTATAGAAGTTGAGATTAAAGAGAATGACACATCTAGAGCCATATAGAGTTGCATAGGTTTAGAAAGGTCATCAGATATTGATAAGTGAGCAAAGTTGGGTTGATTTTTAGATAGGAAGATATCAAGATCAAGTTTTGTATGATATTTTTCCTATAGATGTGTGTCATTTATTTCTATGTAGACCATGATAGTTTGATAAGCATGCCATACATGATGGGACAACAAAAACCTATACTATTAAGTAGGATGGATAGTCATATACACTTATCCCATTGAAGGGTGAAGAAGATAGGAGAGATGAGAGACTAATGTTGATGTTGACAAGACAATACTGGAGTCAAGCAATGGAGAGTTTGGGTTTGTTCAAAGCACCCAAGGAAGAAAGGAAGATGAATTGTGTTGAATTAGTTGATGTGAGAATTAAATAATGTATGTTGGTAGAAAATAGTTTTCCAAGAGAAGAGGATAGATCACCAATGTGAGTGATTAAGAGAGAAGAAAGACAAGGCACACATGACAACCAAGTGTGTGAGAGAGATGACAACATAATAGAATTTGATATTGTAGCTGAATGGGAAAGCAAGTGGCTTGGAATTAGCACAAGAAAGTAAAGAGGAAACTAGAGGTTGAAATTTGTAAGGAGGAAACACATGAGAAAGCCATGAAAGCTTCAAATATTTTTTCTAACATGATGTTTTATGATGAAAGTGTAGGTAAAGAACAAGCAGCCCAAGAAGTGGTGGTGGATGAACACAAATGTTTATAAAAGAATATATAACAATAAGAGAATGTTAAAGAGTTGAAATATGTATATCAAGCTCATGAAATCAATCAAGAAGATGAGGTATTGAGATAAATTATGCAGCCCTTGAATATGTAGGTGAAATAGGGCAGTAAATATGTTGATATACAACAACAAGCTAAGAATGTACATAAAAATGAAGTAAGCAAAGAACAAGTAAAAGTTGTGCATGAAGTGGAATAGATAGTACAAGAAGTATGGGTGAATGAGGAAGATAAAATAATTGTAGTAATGTTTGAAGATAGAATTAAGGAGATGGTGAATCAGTTTGAAGAGCAAGAGTGGCATGCATATGCAAAGCAAGAAGAAGATGATAACAATTATGATTTGTTTAACATTGTTACTTTGTGTGCAGATATGTTGATTGAGAAGGTGAAGTAGAAAAGGCCTAGATGTGGGGTCCAAGAAGATGCTCATATTTATGAGAAGAAATTGGAGGCTAATAACTTATATGAGGAGGTCCATTGCATTCCATCAACAACATATGCCAAGTGAAATAATCAACACCTGTGGCAAAGATTCCTCAACTTGGTAGTATGATGCAGGGGCATCCCTTGAGGATCCAAAAAGGTTTCAATTTTGTCATATTTTGGTCTATTAGGATTTTTCATAGTTGATATAGGTCAATATTAGTCTATTTGTGGAGTCTAGAGTTTCTAATAGTGCATAGAATTTGAATTGTTCCTTTTCTTCCCAAAACCACTATTTGAAAATTCAAACGTTGTTGAGACTTTTATAAGGACTTCTTAGAAAATTAATTAAGGTGACATGTGTACACATTGTGTCAAAGGTTTTATACATTGTATGAGGTATATTTAACCTATGGTTATGATCCTACATGTTATATTGTATAAAACAAGGAAATTGCTTTATAACCCACAAGACTTTACATGGGAAAGGTGTCAAGATTCAATTATGAGTCATCTTATAGAAGTTTGAAGTCAGTGTTGCAAGGCATTATTTTTATTGTATTCAAATAAAAAATAAAAAGGAGGTATTGTCAAGTTTTGGACAAGAAGGGGAAGGATTAATATGGTAACCCTCGTTATTTGAGCAAATGAAGAATACAAACCCTTCTAGAGGTCAATGGTTACTATTGTTATTTGTAAGAAATTTGATTGAATGAATGAATGATATTAACATTATTTTCTAGTTGTGATTTAATTTTTTTACTTGTTAGTTGGAATTAAGAATCGAAAGAAATGGTGAAGAGTAATTAGACCCCTACTTGGGTTGACAAATATTGTGATTATAGATTGGGACAATATGTGGAACTGTGTTGATTGAATTAATGTTTTTGAAGAATTATAAGGAGTATTTTGGGATAAATTGTTACAAGGAAAGTTATCTAAACTTTGTTAAAACCAAGAAAGGAACCCTCTGTTAAGTTTAATGCTCAGACCTTGTTTGTGTGATTTATTATTTTGCAAACTGTGTTTGTTTTCATTAAGAATTAGTTATTAAATCTATTGACAAGACATTATATACATATCTACAGGTCCTTGAGTTTGTTTAAAGAATGTGTAGAGGAGAAAAGGTGTGAAAAAATATCGAGTTTGGAAATTATGAAATAATCCCTATTTTTTGTGATGCACTTTTGCAAAGTGGATTAAGTACTGGGCTTCCTTTGAAGATTCAAAAAAATAATTGAAATGAAAGGATATAAAATGATTTGGTAAGTATAGTGTATTAATTGAAAGTCATTAGAATGTCTTGTTTAAGTCCAAGAACATGGTAGAAGTTTCAAACAATTAACATAGGCCTATAAAGTCTCTGCACAGTCAATCATTTTGTGTTGTAGGAGTTTGTTAATGGATAGATAAGTTACTTCTAGTCATTGGATAATAGAGAAAAGGATTAGATAAGTTGCATGGGTTGAATACAAACCTAAATAACCTAGTTGGGAGTCTTGAAACTTAGTACAACATAGGTAATAGAGTTTTGTTTTCCCTCAGTTGTAACAGGACGCTAGGAAACCCTAAAGTAGGGTTTTCACCATATCTTTACTTCTAACAATCAAAAAGTGACCAAAATCTATGGAAACTAGGTTCTAGTGTGAGTAAATAAATTTTAAAGGTTTCAATATTTGGTTGTACATTTTTGTACATTTATAGAGCTTTGAGTATTAATAGGGTGGTGAAAGGGCTAATAGGCCTAATCAGAGAATAATTCATGTCAAACAAAGTGACTTGTGAATATAGTTAGGGTTGGAAACTTTGGGGATAATAAGTTAATAGAAAAGGGTATCTAGAATAGTCAATAATTTATCAAATCAAACTTGTACATTTCCATATAAAATATATTTGGAGAAAAATAGGGCTACAAGAAATGCTGACATAATAGGCAAAGTTGTATGGGAAGCAAGATATGTTATGAATGGTGTTGTTGAGGATTTGAGAAGGTAAGGGAACCTATGTTATAACTTGATAAACATATTAGAAACCATATAAAATTTGATTCCTTGTATAAGGATTAACAAATATAACCTTGATATGAAGTGATAGTTAGAGTCATTGAAAGTTGAATTAAGAAATAAGGTTGTGTGCCGACTTGGTAATTTTCTCTGCATCAAGAAGATAGATAAGTGTCAAGTAAGATTAAATAAGAAGAAGAGTTGGGGAATAGATTCAAAAAGTTCAATATTCCATGTGTTTTTCCTCTTCAAATATTCTAACTCTCAAAGTGGCATGAGAGTTTGAAATGCATGCTTGACACCTTGACTAGCTTCTTGAAACACTCTTTCTTCTTAACATGCTGAAGGACAAGTGAAATTATTCATGATTAGATCAGTTTATACTGCATTTTTATCTAATATTGATTCCTATAAGTTGACTCCAATAGGTTCTCTTTGTCACATCACCTCTTTCTCTTGCAAGGTGTCGAGAAAGCTCTTCATTTCCTTAGGCCTATTTTGCACACAAGTGTCAAAACTTGGTTTTATTTACTTTAGCTCATATAAATTTCATGGATGGACTATTAAAATCATATTAGACCTGAAATAATCCATTTTGAGGCTTCAAACTATCCCCATAATTCACTCTTTAAAAAAAGCCTTAATTAGGCCTCATTTCTTGTAACATTTTTTAATGCAAACCTCCTTGTGTAGAGAAACCTATAAAATATCCTAAGAATATAAGGGCATATTATATTACCCTATATCCTCTTACATGTCTAGGTTCAATTTCATGAGATAAAATGAGGTGAAAGTTTACTTTTTTTTGCCTATCTATTCTACCAATTAGGCCTAATTAGGCCTCCCTGCCAAGAGAATTAAAAATGCATCTATAGTCTCCCCACATGTTCCAAACCCAAAAAAAGTGTGTGATTAAATTATATAACATCCTCCTTGATCTCCATGTCAAATTTGAAGTTCTAATTCACTGTATGGACTTGAAAAATAGCAAAAATTATCTTTTTAGCCCTATTCCGTATAGTTCCGTACAATTTTGTACAAACCAATGGCATGGGACGATAATCATGGGAGTATTGAAGATGTTATACATGGTTTGGAAGTCAATATTATCTATATAGATGAAAGTTGATTTCTCTCTCACCTAGTTTTATAGCCTTCCTAGGTGTTGAGTGTGGAGCATTTTGGGGCTATCACATGACCATGGTGGTATTTTTTGGGGGCTTAGAGATCTCCAAAAATGTGGGGAGCACATTTTACCCCAATCAACATTTTATGGAACCTTTCTTCCATGTGAGTGGAATATTCTTAGATATTTTTTGAATTTCTATGTCTTTCATGTTTTGTGGAGTTAGTTGTTAGATATCTATTTTCCATGTTGACTTCCATGTTTTGTGGAAGTGGGATTGAATTTCATGTTTTGTGGAGTTAGTTGTTATCTCCTTGATATTTGTGAGAGCCTTTTGTGGAGGAGCTATGAGGATGGCATGTTCCTCCTTAGGTGGGCTTTTGGATAAGCATGACTAGGTGGAGGATGGGTGTTTCCTTGTGGATAATGCTTATCTTGGATAAACATGGCATATTTCTCCTTGTTTGGTGAATTTATCCTAATATTGTATATATACAGGTATGGTGTGACTTTGCAGGGTGATGTGTTTATTTATAGGGTGTGATATAACAACTTGTGGTATGTTATTATACATGTATAGGTATGGCAGAGCATGTGTGGAGAATTGTTGACATATTTCATATTTAGAAAAACAATTCAAATAATTCTTGTGTGAATTCTAGAAGAGATTTTAAATCTCTATAAGAAGTTCTTTGTCATTAATTTTATTAAGGAATTTATTGGTGTATGTAGCCAGCATTGGGTGAACTATGGTATATCTATGTTATGGTCTTTGTTGTTGTTTTTATTTTCTCCATTAATACCTCTATTTACTGTGATTTGAGGAATTGATTCTATGATGCAAGTAGGGCATAGTGAAATCTGATTTTACACATTTAAAATATGGTTTATGTGTTTTAAATTGAGATTTTATGGTAGATTAAATCTGGTTTGAATTCATTTAATTCCTAACAATTGGTATTAGAGATTTGGTAGTGTTTTTTTGCTGAAGTGGTAAATCACAGGAAGGGTTATTAGCTTGAGTGGGAGCTATGGGAGAAGAGATCAGATTCAGAGTTCAAAAATTTGATGGCAAAAATTTTGGTTTCTGGAAAATTAAAATGGAAGATTAATTGTATCAGAAGGAACTTCAACTCCACTTGGAGAGGAAAGGAGGACAACCTATAGCCATGAGCGATGCATATTAGACATTGCTTGACAGGTAAGCATTGGGAGCCATACGGTTATACCTTGCATCTTCTGTTGCATTTAACATTTTAGATGAGAAATCTACAAAGGATCTCATGGATAAACTTGGAAAGTTGTATGGGAAACCCTCTACCTCAAATAAAATTTTTCTTATGAAAAGATTGTTTAATATAAAATTGTTTGAGAATGGTTATATTGCTAATCATTTAAATAGTTTTAATTTGGTTGTAAGTATGCTCACTTCTGTTGGAATTAATTTTGATGATGAAGTTAGAACTCTGCTGATTTTATGTTCTTTACCTGATAATTGGGATAGCTTGGTTATGGCTATGAGTAATGCAGTCCATGCTAAGGGAAGCTTAAATTTTGAGGATGTTTCAGGTGTGATTCTTAGTGAAGAAATGCGAAAGAAGAGCATTGGTGAATCATCTTCAGGTAAAGATTTATCAATTGAAACTAGAGGGAGGTAAAAAGACAAGAGTAAAGGAAACTATGGAAAGTCAAATTGTAGATCTAAATCTAGATCTAGAGCCAAGATGTGATATGCTAGTATTGTGGGAAGAGTGGAAACTCAAAGAAGGATTGTTGGTCACTTTAGGATAAGTATGCCAACAAGGAGGAAATGAATGATGTAAATGTGACATCAGGTAAATCTTGTCAAGATGCCTTAATTATTTCTTTGGATCATTTTTTTAAGTCTTGGGTATTATATTCAAGTGCTTCTTTTCATGCCACCCCACATAGGCATTATTTTATTGATTATGTTCAAGAAAATTTAGGACATGTTTATCTTGGTGATGATGAACCATGTGAGGCAACAGGGAAAGGTTGTGTTCAAGTGAAAATGTAGAATGGGAACACATGGCTACTTAAGGATGTCAAACATTTGCCTATATTGATATTAAATTTGGTTTTTGATCTAGGAAATAATTCAAGTGACAATTCAGGTGACGGGTCCATCCCAATTGATGACAAAACTTTCGGGAGCCATAACTTTTGCACCGTAGCTCCAATTGACTCACCGTTTGAACCATTGGAAAGATAAGAATAAGGAGAATGTGGTGATATGGCATGGATATTTTCTCAATAGATTTTGAACCATAAAAATACAATGGAAGTTCCCTAAATTTCAATTTTAGTAGTGCAGTCTAAAAATAGTAAGTTTCTAAAAATAGTAATTCCTCAAATTTTGTATTGTTGTAAATCGTGGAAGTCAAACCACTTAATCTCCCTCTATGTTGGTGACATTACACATCCTCATCACACCTTCAAAACATGTATAAATGAATATGTAACTTGAAATGGAAATCAAACATCTCTTCTTAGAGATAGGCATATGTTTGGGTCTTCAAATTTGATCAATAAAACATCTCTTCACAGAGATAACATTATTTAAATTGTGTTGTTCTTGTTTCTTGAATTATATTTCAACCAAATATTTTGAGTTTTGGATCAATGGTATCAGAGTGGTTTGTATTTAGAGTGTATGATCCAAAGGATGAGGTCAAATTATAGAAAGATTGGGTGGAAATAGAACCAACAGACAATCCACCTATTCACTCTAATTGACTTCAAATGGCAGAGAAAACCGAGACATATGATACTTTAAAAGAAATAGTGAATGAAGCCCTCTAACAATAACAAGCGTAGATGCTACAAAAATTCACTCAAATTCTTTAACAAATCTTGATGAGAAATTTTGGTTCCTCATCTACACCCCCACATCCTTTCAGTGCCCCAACACCCTTCAAGGTTCAGGTAAATTTTGATATCCCTACATTTGAAGTCAAAATCAATACTGATGCAATAGAAAATTGGTTGGATCAATTTTCATCTTATTTTTATATAAATAAATTCACTGATAAAGAGAAGATCACCTTTGCTCATTTGAAAGCATCATTGCCTGTCAAAAATTGGTGGGAAGTGCATAAAATGAGATTCAGTGCATATGATATTGGCCTTGAGGTGGAACCTACCTGGGATGATTTCATAGAAGTTACAAAGGAAGAATACTACCCCATTGGAGCATATGATGATCTATATATAGAGTGGCAACAACTTCACCAATGTAAGGAATTGTCTATTTAATATTACACTAACATTTTTCATTCTCTATCTATCATCCAAAAAAGTGATAAACACAAGGTTATCAAATATTGTGGTGGAATACAATGGTACATATGGGGAGAAATATAAATCTTCAATTTGGAAACTATCGGTGAGGCGTACAAGTTCATAGTGAAGATTGAGCAATAGCATGAAAGAATGAATACAAAGAGTCAACCTTCAAAATGAAAAAGTGACAAAGAAGGTCAAACATGCAGCTAAAATTGGAAGGAAAAGGAATGAAAGACTGAGAAGTGGTGTGATTATCACAAATCTAGAACTCACTCCAAAGAAGAATGTTGAGCCATCAAGTCCCTAATTTCTGAGTCATAATCCTCAACATCTACTGCTTTGCCTCATACAAACCCTGTAGTTGAAGAGGTTGAAGAAGAAATTGTAGATGCTAATCCTAAAGCCATTTTTGTTTCATCATAGACCCATGAGGAGGGCTAGACAACAAGGAAAGGTTGTTTCACTCTAAGTTATGGGTGAAAGGTAAGCCTCTGCATTTAATTCTTGATAGTGGAAGTAAAAAGAATTTAATCTTTGCTAATATTGTGAAAATATTAAATCTATCCATGAAGCCTCACCAAAAGCCATATAGTATGAATGGTTGAGTCTAGGGAGAAACCTCTGGGTCACCCACCAATGTCTTCTCTCATATACAATAAAACCTTTCCATGACGAGGTCTTATATGATGTGGTTAATCTAGATGTTTGTGATGTACTCTTTGGTCAGCCATTCATGTATGATCGACATGGCATCTATGAATCAAGAATTTGAAGGATCACTCTCACTCTTGGAACATGATGCTACAAGGTATTAGAGTTACCACCTTCTACATCTGTCTCTCTGATTAGTGCCTAGAAATTTGTTCTCATGGTGGTCAAGCCACAAGAATCCAAAAGGGCTGATGTTGTAGCCTTGACTACATAAAAAACAAAAAACTAGAAGAAAATAGATACCAAGATGAAGAATTTCATGGCCTTCTATCCACAGACTGATGGTTAGATATAAATGGTGAATAATCAAGCCTTGCACAATTCCATAAATCACAGTTCATTCCAAGTATGCATTAGGAATCAAATCCAAGTACAACTGCCACACTTGATGAAAAATATTGATGCAATGGGGACCATTGCTTCTCAAGGAGGAAGGAATGATCTCGGCAATAATTTAGGTGACAATTCAGGTGATAGGTCGACCTTAATTGATGATGGAACTTCTGTGAGCCATAACTTTTGCATCATAGCTCCAATTGACTCACTGTTTGAACCGTTGGAAAGCTAATAATGAGGAGAATGTAGTGAGATATAATTGAGATTTTCTTGATGGATTTTAACCCTTAAAAACCCAATGAAGTTTCCTAAATTTCAATTTTAGTAGTGCAATTTAAAAATAATAAGAAATCATGAAAGTTGAACCACTTAATCTCCCTCAAGATTTGTGACCTTCCACATCCTACTCACACCTTAAAAACATGTATAAATGAAGATGTAACCCAAAATGGAAATCAGACATCTCTTCTCAGAGATAGCATTATTTGAATTGTGTTATTCTTGTTTCTTGAATTATCTTTAAACCAAAGACTTTGAGTTTTGGATCAGTTTTAGTGGGGCAATTGGGTAGTGAGGGCTATTTGGTAATGTTTACTACAAATTCTTAGAAAGTTACCAAAGGTGCACTTATGGTTTTAAGAGGTAATAAAGTTAGTACTTTATATTTGATTAGTAGTGTTAATTCTTGTGATTTATTTATTGTGGATGGAAATGAAACTATGTGGCACTAAAGGCTCGGTCATATGATCCATAAGGGCATAGATATCTTAAAAGATAATTTGGCTAGATTAAAATAAATTGATTTAGACTTCTATGAGGATTGTGTGTATGGGAATTAGAAGCGAGTTAAGTTTCTAAAATTTAGACCTACAAAGAAAGAACATAAGTTAGAGTTGGTACATTCAGTTGTATGGGGATCAACTCAGGTATCTTCTATTGGTGGTTCCAATTATTATGTCATTTTTATTGATGATGTAACTAGGAAAGTTTAGGTTTATTGCATTAAAATAAAATATGATGTATTTGAAACTTTTAAGAAGTGGAAAGCCTTGGTTGAGAATGAAACAGGTCTCAAGTTATAATATCTTAGATCAGATAATGGAGGTGAGTATTGTATTAATGCTTTCTTTGATTATTATTCTAACAATGGAATTCATAGGCAAAATATGATTCCAAGAAATCTGAAACAAAATAGGGTATTTGAAAGCATGAATATAATAATAATGAAATATGCTAGGAGCATGAGGTTACATGCATATTTGCCTTTACAAATTTAGGCATAAGCAATTAGCATGACAATTTATTTGATTAATATAGGACCTTCTATGCCTTTGGATAGAGGCATTCCTGAACAAGCTTGGTCTGGTAAGAATGTTGATTATTCTTTTCTTAGAGTCTTTGGATGTGAGGATTTTTCTCTTATTAAGAAAGAGGATAGGAGCAAGTTAGGGGCAAAATTATTA
Organism: Torreya grandis; assembly: GCA_037957365.1. Classification (NCBI taxonomy): domain Eukaryota; kingdom Viridiplantae; phylum Streptophyta; class Pinopsida; order Cupressales; family Taxaceae; genus Torreya; species Torreya grandis. Next base: position 973,054 of record JARHVA010000010.1, on the reverse strand, counting down.
AAATGCACATTTGTTGGTTATGGTAAGGATGACTTTGGTTTCCATTTATGGAGCATTAGAAATAAGAAAATATTTTGGTTTAGAGATGTAATCTGTAATAAAAAATTCATGTATAAGAATCATTTTCAAGAATAGGAATAGGGACAGAAAGAGTACACAGTATTGGATGACATTGTGGATGGTAAAGTATCCAATGAATTAGTTCAGGAACCTTTTATAGAAGGACCGCAAACTCCTATGGTAAGAAGGTCTTCTAGGGTAAGAAGAACACCTAAACATTTTTCTCCTTCTCTAAATTATTTATTACTAATTGATAATGGAGAACCAAAGTGTTATGAGGAAGCAATGCAGGTGGATGCTAGGAAGAAGTGGGAGAAAGCCATGGATGAGGAGCATAGATCTCTCATAGAGAACCAAATGTGGGATTTCATAAGGCTACCCAAGGGAAAGAGTGCATTTCCAAACAAGTGGATTTATATAATAAATGAAGAAAATGAAGGGATAAAAAGGTATAAAGCTAGAATGGTGGTCAAGGGATTTGAAAAAAAATAAGGTATTGATTTTGATGAGATTTTTCTCATGTTGTAAAAATGACTTCTATTAGGACTATTCTTGGTTTAATTATAGTTGAGGATTTACACTTAGAATAGTTAGATGTGAAAACTAATTTTCTTTATGGTGATTGAGATGAAGAGTTGTATATGAAGCAGCCACATGGATATGAGGTCAAAGGGAAGGAGAACTATGTGTGTTAACTAAAGAAGAGCTTGTATGGCTTGAAACAAGCTCCATGGTAATGCTATAAGAAATTTGATTATTTTATGTTAGAACAAGGATATCAAAGGTGTAATTTTGACCATTTCATGTACATCAAACATTTTAATGATGGTTATTTTATTTTATGCTTGTATGTGGATGACATGTTAATTGTAGGAAAGAATATATAACATATTTGTATACTCAAGAAACAACTTAGTGATTCCTTTTCTATGAAGGATTTGGGTGCAGTGAAGGAAATCCTTGGTATGAGGATGAATTGTTTTTATCCAAAACAAAGTATGTGAAGAAAGTATTGGAAAGGTTTAGCATGTTGGATGCTAAATTTGTTGGTACTCCTTTAGTAGGTCACTTTAGATTATCAAAGGAGCAGTGTTCCAAGACTGAGGTTGAAAAGATTAAGATGTCCAAGGTAGCTTACTCATCAGTAGTTAGCTTCTTGATGTATGCCATGGTTTGTACTAAGCCAGATATTGCCCAAGTAGTGGGATTTGTGAGCAGGTATATGAGTGATCCTGGTTATAAGCATTGGTAAGCAGTGAAATGGATTCTTTGATACTTGAGAGAAACCATGGATGTTTCATTATGTTATGGCAGATCATATACCACTTTTTTTTTGGTTATGTGGACTTGAATATGGTAGGGGATATTGATAGTAGGAGTACGATAGGTTATATATTTACTATTAGAGATAAAATGGTTAGTTGGATTTTTAGGATACAAAAGGTTGTGGCTTTGTCAACCATAGAGGAAAAGTATGTTGCTACCACAGAGGCTAGCAAGGAGATGATTTGGTTACAATAGTTATTTTGAGATTTGGGATATGAGTAGGAAGTAGGGAGACTACACAATGTTATATAGAGTATTATTCATTTAGCAAAGAACTCTGCTTTCCACTCAAAGACAAAACACATTTAGTTACGTTATCACTTCATTAGGATAACTTTGGAGGAGAACTTGGTGAAGCTGGAGAAGATTCATACTAGCTATAATCCTATGGATATGATGACCAAGGTTGTCACATTGGACAAGTTGAGGCTATGTTCAAATTTGGTTTGTCTTAGTGGTCATGGAGCAGTGATAGATTCTGTTCAGGAGAAATGGTCTCCAAGTGGGAGATTGTTGAGTGTGGAGCCCTTTGGGGCTATCACATGACCATGGTGGTATTTTTTGGGGGCTTAGAGAGCTCCAAAATGTTGGAAGCACATTTTTCCCCACTCCAATATGTTTGGAACCTTGCTTCCATGTGAGTGGAATATTCTTAGATATTTTTTCTAATTTTTATGTATTCCATGTTTTGTCGAGTTAGTTGTTAGATATCTATTTTCCATGTTGACTTCCATGTTTTATGGAAGTGGGATTGACTTCAATGTTTTGTGGAGTTAGTTTTTATCTCTTTGAAAGTTGTGAGAGCCTTTTGTGGAGGAGAGATGAAGATGGCGTGTTCCTTCATAGATGGGATTTTGGATAAGCATGACTAGGTGGAGGATGGGTGTTTCCTTGTGGATAATGCTTATCTTGGATAAGCATGGCGTATTTATCCTTGTTTGGTGGATTTATCCTCATTTTGTATATATATAGGTGTGGTGTGACTTTGCAGGGTGATGTATTTATTTACAAGGTGCGGTATATCAATTTGTTGTATGTTATTATACAGATATAGGTGTGGTAGACCATGTGTGGAGAATTGTTGACAAATTTTAGATTTGGATCAATAATTCAGAAAATTATTATGTGAAATTTGGAGGAAATTTCTAATCTCTATAAGAGTTCTTTGTCATTAATTTTATTGAGAAATTTATTTGTGGATGTAGCTCACATTGCGTGAACCCTAGTATATATGTGTTATAGTATTTATTATTATTTTTATTTTCTCCATTAATGCTTTCATTTACTATGATTTGAGGAATTGATTCTATGATGCAAGTAGTGTATAGTGAAATCTAAGTTTACATATTTAAAATCTAGTTTATGTGTTTTAAATTTCGATTTTATTGTGGATTAAATTTGGTTTGAATTCATTTAATTTCTAACACTAGGTAGCCTGAAAGTGACTTGGGTTCTTAAGGATGATTCATAAAATTAGATGTATGAATATTCTAAATTTTTTTAAAAAATAGAAGTAAATTAGGATGGCTAACTTCCCTTAGGATCTAAATGTCCCATGCATCATGTGTGATCCATACCACTTAAAGCAAATTGACCTCTTGGTTGGAAATAAGCATTTTGTGAGGTCTGAGAGAGAATTATAGTCTATAGGTGGTTGTCTAATTTTGGTTTTAGTCTCAAATGAATGTAGTGAGGTATTTTAAATTCATATTGACCTATTTAAATAGTTATATGACCCTTATATCTCCATTAGATCCCCTGCATCCTCATTTAACTAAGCCTAGGGTTTGTAGACCGAGCTACCTAACTTACCCTATCTCATTATTTTCTCCCATCTTCACTATTTGTGAGGAATCTAACACCTTATGAAATGTTTTTGAAGGTTTTTCAACATCTTGTAAGGTTTCCAAGTCTTGTTTTCATTTCATCTCATCACCTCTCAAGACTGATTGCCCTCTGTAGCCTGAATGTGTAGTTAGGACTGTGTAAGACTAACTAGGGTCTACCACTTTGTTTGGAGCCCTGTTTAAACTTGAAGCCTTATTTAAACTATTGAATGGATATTGATAAGTTGAGACCTCTATCAAAACTTAAAACACTATGTTTCTATTTCCACCAACCTTGCTACTATTTCAAGACAAACCTCTTAATAACTAATTATACGTGGACATTGAAGTTGACTATGTTTACTGTTCATAACCTCTCTCAACATCCTCTGAGTATCCTATTGAACCAATCCCATTGTTTTAAACTTAGGGTCCTTGAGTTTTCATTCTAAGATCACCATATTATAGTCCATAACTCTTTTCCCCAATCTTTTATAACCTCTAATTGTAGGTGTTGATTTAAAGGTCTTTCATTGGGATCATTACTTCTTAGGTACAAAACCAATATACACTCCTCTTCAATATAACACATACATTATCAAGGGTTATGTATCATATGATTTATGTCTTAATACCTTCTCCCTACCATGAAATCTAACCTCCATCAATGTCCTCAATGTTCAAGACCATTTCCTTAATTGACTATGTGCATGTGACTGTGTGTAGGTGTATGACCCTTGTTTTAGTCTTTTAATCTATTATTTGATTAGGTATCCTATGATATAATTTTTTTTGAGAATATTCAAGCTCCTTTATACTTCAAAACACCACACAAAGACCTCTCTTCAATTAAACAACCTTATTAGTCTAGGCGGGCTTGTGTGTGTTGTTTAAGAGGTCTTAACTATGACTTAGATATTCTAGACCAACTTCCAAACTTCAAACCAGTTTCAAACCTTTTCAAAGACTCTATTTAGTTTTTATTGACATCTAGAGACCTTATCAATGTCTTGGAGTTTCCAATTCTTATCCACATTCATTGTCTTGGGTAAAACTCTTAATAGGTTGTAGGTGGTGTTCATGAAACATTGACTATGTTATCATTTTATTCTAGATTTTCCATGCCAACCTAGTAACTATATCGATGGATCTATCCTTATCTTGATGATATGAGATATTTTTAGTGTTTGAAACTCTATTATCATCTTTAAGGTATCTCAAACACCTTAAAGCTTTTCACTTCACTTGTGCACATAGTCATATCCTATAGGTCTTTCTAAGGACATTCAACTTGGTCTTCAACTTATTAATTGTATGTGTTTGGAGATCCTATTCAGTCTAGGACCTTTTTAGCTTGAAATATCACAATGTTTCATGATTTCAGAACCTTCCTAAGTTATGGACACCATGAACCTACATTGAAGTTATAGACCTATAGATGGTAGGCGATGCTTAATGCAACATGGTTTTGAAACCTTAATAAGCATAAACATGACTATAATGACTCAAAACCCGCTAACTCTATTGCATAAACATGATTTATCAAGAAAAAACTCTCAATCTCCTTGAAGAACACTTTCTAAGTCACTTAGATCACCCTATATGCAGGAACACATAGAACACAGTCTAAGATGGTGAATGAAGAATTAACCATTTGAAATATTTATGAAATACTTGAGTGATCAGGAAGCTTATGATGGATTTAGAAGAGAGTATATGGAAATGGAGAACCATTTCAATGCAACCAAACACCTAAAGAACTTTTGAAACATATAACTACTTCCAGTTACTTCAAACCATGCATAAGAGTCACATTTCATGCCAAAAGGACATCTTAATGTGCCACCATGAAGAATGAATGCAAGTGAGTAATCTAAAAACATATTATAACTCATACCAACGTTTTTGAATCAGCCAACTCATCTACATGTGCACTAGAGTTATGTCAAGTTTAGCCTATGGGGGTTTGAGATCTTAAAATGATTTCAAGGCTCTTAGCGATTGTTCATAAAGATAAGAAAACCAATCGAATGATAAATGCCACAAATTGGAATCGTATATAAGTATGAAACTTTATCCAAAATCTTATACCCCAACTCTACTTAAACGGCCTATAACATCTGCTTGATGTTGGTCTTCACTAACTTATGAAAGGGATGGTGAGAAAGAGAAGGATATGTCTATAACTTTTAAACTCAAAAATTACTCCAATGCTTATTACTAACCTGTAGGAGATGAAATGACACTTTGCAACTATTTTCACTTGCACATGACTTCCAAAAGTCTATACAACTTCTTCTAACTCCTCAAACTAGCATTAAAGTGTAAAATTCTAACTTTTTTTAATCCCTACAATAGGTGTGATAGTCAATTAACTTATCCTAACTCCTTATAATGTGTGTGGTATGATTTTTTACTTTAGGTAACTTGTACACACATTAGAGTTACCAAGAAAATCACTTTTTATGCATTTTCAACACCTTAAAGTTAACAAATGATCTTCAAACTTTACAAAACTTTATGAAATGTTGTGAAACGGTGTTTACCACATGAAATGACATTAACCAACTATAATCGCCTATGACATATCTTGACCATAACTTATCTCCTCATGACACCCCTAGATCACTATATGAACAAAATATGGCCTTACCTTAATCTTTTTGAATTTACCTTAATAAATGCTAATAAAGAATTTTGGACTCAACTAGGACCTCCTAAATCACCTAAGGTTCAAGTTTTTGAATATAATTATCTTATTATGACCTAAGGGGTCAAAATTGGACAACAAATTAGTGACTCATAGGGGTAGCACACCTGCTATGATGACTAGACTAGTAGCCTTATCCTTTCATTGGGTTATGGAGTCAATTTCATTCTAAGATAAAAGGATCAGACCTTGACACTTGACCGATAAGACAACTTTATTACCTCAACAACACACAAAAAGAAGACACACACAAAATCAAAGAAATAAAGATACACCCATGTGTTAATAAACACTTAGGGAACATAACAAGAACTTAAGTAAACTAAACTATGTACAAATGAACTTGAAATGAATTTTCTTATCCTGGATCAAAGGGGAAAATTTCACCATTCTTTTCCTCATGAAATTAAAGAGTGAATATATCAAGTTTCCTTGTGAGCTTGGGTTTTAATGTCCTCAACTCTTTCATTCTTTCCACTCTCTTTGGCATGATCTTCAATGCAATAATAATAGTTGCAAACATATCACCTACGAAGGTGAATTCCTTTTATGACTCAACCATTTTATCATAGTACTCTTTAGCCATAACTTGACCCAATGATGCTTCATATAGGCATGATTAATTGTACTTCATGGCATCTTAAATGAGATAAAACTTTTTATAAACTAGAAGCTCATCAAGATCCTCAAGGAGCTTTGCATACTCAGCCCCATCTTCACCATTGTCTTCAACATGAATAATAAGAAGTGTAGGATTTTGAAAGGCCTAAAATTATCCACATATCTTATTGAATATTTTTCATAAGTTTTCTTGTTTCATGGAGTCATCAACATATTTTTATTCTATTGTATTTTTAGATTCCATCTCTTGCTCATACACATGAGTCTCGCCCAACTTAGCTAATGTGATGCTAATTTTCAAACTCATTCCCTTCCATGCCTTGATCAAGATCTTTGTGAATAGTTGAAACATGATCTAAATCTTCTCTTTCTTCACTCAAGAAGGTTTAATTGTTCTTGTCTTCACCAATGGGAGTTACTCTAGTGAACTCTTCATCATAGACACTTGAGTCATCTTCTTGATCAACTACAAATTTAGCTTGATCTTCTTTCCTTGCCTCTAATAGGATGGGTTATCCTTTAATAAGGGATGAGGTGGGAGGGTGGTGAACAAGTTCATGGGTTTAAGAGGGAGTATGAGGTGTGGTGGATGGCTCATGACTGGGCATGGGGATGGATGGAGTACTCTTAAAATTTGGGGTCTTGAAAATGAGAGACTCTTGAAAGAATTACAAAGGCAAAGCACGTTCAATTGGGCTATAGACATTTCATTTTCTTCCACAAGCACCTCACCTTTCTCATTACCTTATTGAGGCTCTTAAAAAAGTATAACTTTATCTTCCACTTTCTCAACTAAGGCCTCTTTTTTACATTGAAAATCTTCATGGGTAGAACTCTAAGATGGACAAGCTATAGGTTCTTGAGGAGAAGGAAATGGATCTTGAAAAAACATAATTTTTTATTTCTTGACATCAACATCTTAGTCCTCAATCTATTCATGTTTATTTCCCCAAGACTTCATTACTTGGTTCTGTTAGGAACCCGTGGAAGCACAATTGATTACCATATACAAGCAACTTAAGATGCAGAATTAACCAGAAGTAACAAGTAACTAGAAACCAGAAACAACACAAAATATGAGAGACAATACACAACTTGTATTAATACTCATCTAGAAAAGAATACAATAAAGAAGATGCCACTTCTTCTTTACACCTCTCAGAGGCTTCCCACACCTCAAGTGTACAATACTTCTTTCCTCAAAGCTCTCTCTCTTACGGTCCCAACACACAACTCAAACACAGAGTTGGTGTTCACCTCCAACCAGTCAGTATCCACTACTACTAGTACACCAGTGCTCCACGCACTCCACAAGTGCTCCACGCACTCCAAGTAGATCTCCCCTGAACTGCAACAACCTGCAACCCAAATGATCTTACTTATGGAAGGAACTGCCTTGCCTTTCTCTCTTGCTCAATAACCGAGTACACACTATACTCCAAGTAGATCCTACCTGATCCTGCTCCCTATTGTGTTGATGTCCTCCTTGATCTTGCAAACCTACAAATCAATTTGGTTCTACACACCTGTAAACCTAGATCATGCACACACATACACCTACAGATCAATGATCTTACTTACCCATGCAGATCTCCAAACTTGGCCTTGCAACACCTACTGACCGAGATCCTACACACCTGAAGAACCCTTCTGATTCTCTAAAACCAGCACCCACACTTGGCACTGCTATGGAACTAGGAGGAACACCCTTGCTCACTTCACACACAGAAGGAGCTAACTTTGCTCAACTCAAACTAGAACACTTTACAATACAGCCCATGAGTCTATTATATAGATCTCATCCAAACAATAATTAGACATCTAATTACAATAATTAGATCCATAGCTTCTAGGCTAAATTTGGCTCTTGACATGCAAACACTTGGTTCGTTAACTAACTGTCCATAAACTGGTAGTTTTGAACTGCACAGGCGACTGACGTTGGTCCCTGTCTGCCTGGAGGTGACCAACGTCAGCTAATCCATGATCGACATCGATTACTTCTCTTCACTAATCTAATCAACGTCAGTTGATCAGATCGATGCCGGTTGCTCTGCAACTCAGCAACCTTCAGCAACCTCCTCCCCTGTTTGCATCAGTGAAGCTTTTAGCTCCACAACCTAACAATCTCCCACTTGGAGATAAATAGCTACACTGTACCTGTACCTATACCCCATCTAATCTATTTTTTGGCTTGTATCCCTCTTTAAGATCAATCTTGAAGACCACCCACCACACAACCTGTGGTGCACCTCCTATCATCTGAGTAACCTGTCGCATCTGCATCTACAAACCCATGTAGAAAAGAACTTGACCCTGCATAGCATGTCGACCTACTGCTGGTCCCTCTTAAATACCTGAGAATCCACTGAACTGCCCTCTAGTGCTTCTTTCTCATATTGGCTCCAAACTTTTTGACAGCACCCACTGCTTGGGCAAACTCAGGTCTATACCAGACCTCATGTGATTTCAGACACTAAACTATCCAACCCTTGGTGTGCTCTAGTTTTGCATCATGAACCTCGCCAACACCTAATTCACATCAGCTCCCACTGGAGACAAAATCAACCTGTGATCTTCCATGTCTCTCATGCCAAAGAATTTCATTGCTCCAAATCCTTCATGGCAAACCACTGAACTAATCTTACACTTAGCTCAGCCAAACCCTGTATGTATAAACCTACTAGCAAACCATCCGCATACAATAATAGGATAATGTTACGACCATCATCCGCCTGGTAAGACAAACACAATGGTTACACTGACATTGACTAAATCCCTGCTTTGTCATCCACCTATCACAACTTGTACCACTATCCTACAGCTTCCTCAAGACCATATGGCCTGGCCTTTCATCTCACATGTCCATTCTCTCTATTCTTTAAACAAGGTATCCATTTGTCTCAGTGCTTTCATCCTGGCTGACAACCCTACCAAATCTCTCGTTTGGTCCTACATCCTGTTCATGCCAAGCTCCCATTGTTTCCCAGATCCTTTCTACTCTGCAGTTAGCAACTAGTATAAAGAAGAGGAACAATGAATTTGAGGCTTACTTACACTTTCAGTCCTCCCCATGGGCATTTGAGACTCCTTGACAGCTTGTTGTCTGCCCAAAATCTGTCTCAGTGATCGACCTCGATCACCACACAATCTGCATCCGATCGACGTCGGTTCCCATGCGACTGTCCTTTCTACCGATGCCAATTTTATGACCGACGTTGGTCTTACCTGGTCACCGACATTGGTTCCCTAACTGACGCTGGCAACCACACTACCTGACACCACCGAATCTGGTCTGTACATGACCAACATCGGTACCTGTCTGTTCGACACCGATTCCCCTTAACCGATGCCAATAACTGTGTTCACCTGTGAGTGATGACTTTTTACCCACAAAATCCTTTGAATCAATCCCATGTCTAAACTACCCTACTCAAAAGTATCTAGCCCCATCCACTGGTCTCTGTCAGTCATCTCCTCCAAGAACACCAAGGCTTTCCAGTTCTTAAGTTTATCAAATACATCAGTCTTCCTTTTCCTACAATAAATCCAATCCTTTCTTGTAGCATCCCACTGCTCACAAAAATCTCGGTCTATGCTCTTCAAAGTTAAACTCTTCCCTTTTGACTTAAGAACATCCATTCCCTTCTCACTTATGTGACCAAGCCTACAAAGCCACACCTGTGCAACAGAAGTGGAAACAGTAATACAAGTAAGTAGATAAAGAGTACCTACTTTCTTACCACATGCTAATTCAAGTGCATTCACTATGAGAGTTCTTGTGCATCTCTCATCACCCAACTTTCCTGAAGTAATTAGCTGCATCTCCAAGACTGGGACCTGCATGACCTTCTTCAACACCCATGTGTTGGCCGCCTGTAATTTCAACAACACTTCCCCTTTGCCAAAAATCTAACAAGGCTCACTAACCCCTCTACTTGGGGTTGCATGGAAAGAGGCAACAAAGTCTATTAACCAAGATTCAATTTTATCCATAGCATCTTGTGCAACAACACTTGCAACATCTGCTTCTTCATGCTGATCTACTACCAACCAACAATCTTTCTTTTCCTGCTCTTTTTTTCCATCACACCATAAGTGATCATCTGTGCTTTTCAATTCCTCCATTCTTAGCTTACTTTCTTCTGCCATTGCTCTACTCCCACTCAATCAGAAACCCCTGAGAGTGACCTGTAATCAAACACAAATCGCTCCCTGCAACCTTAGCTCTGATACCAATTGTTAGGAACCCGTGGAAGCACAATTGATTACCATATACAAGCAACTTAAGATGCAGAATTAACTAGAAGTAACAAGTAACTAGAAACTAGAAACAACATAGAATATGAGAGACAATACACAACTTATATTAATACTCATCCAGAAAAGAATACAATAAAAAAGATGCCACTTCTTCTTCACACCTCTCAGAGGCTTCCCACACCTCAAGTGTACAGTACTTCTTTCCTCAAAGCTCTCTCTCTTATGGTCCCAACACACAACTCAAACACAGAGTTGGTGTTCACCTCCAACCAGTTAGTATCTACTACTGCCAGTACACCAGTGCTCCATGCACTCCAAGTAGATCTCCCCTGAACTGCAACAACTTGTAACCCAAATGATCTTACTTATGGAAGGAACTGCCTTGCCTTCCTCTCTTGCTCAATAACTGAGTACACACTATACTCCAAGTAGATCCTGCCTGATCCTACTCCCTATTGTGTTGTTGTCCTCCTTGATCTTGCACACCTGCAAATCAATCTAGTTCTGCACACCTGTAAACCTGGATCATGCACACACATACACCTACAGATCAATGATCTTACTTACCCATGCAGATCTCCAAACTTAGCCTTACAACACCTGTTGATCAAGATCCTACACACCTGAAGAACCCTTCTGGTTCTCCAAAACCAGCACCCACACTTGGCACTGCTATGGAACTAGGAGGAACACCCTTGCTCACTTCACACACAGAAGGAGCTAACTTTGCTCAACTCAAACAAGAACACTTTACAATACAGCCCATGAGTCTATTATATAGATCTCATCCAAATAATAATTAGACATCTAATTACAATAATTAGATCTGCAGCTTCTAGTCTAAATTTGGCTCTTGACATGCAAACACTTGGTTCGTTAACTAATGGTCTGTGAACTGGCAGTTTTGAATTGCACAGGCGACCGATGTCGGTCCCTGTCTACCTAGAGGTGACTGACGTCGGCCGATCCATGACTGACGTCGGTTGCTTCTCTTCATTAATCTGACCAACGTCAGCAATCAGATCGACGCCGATTGCTCTACAACTCAGCAACCTTCAACAACCTCCTCCCCTATTTGCATCAGTGAAGCTTTTAGCTCCACAACCTAACAGGTTCCAAGTTGGAACTTTAAGCTATTAGGCTCTTTTGAAGATTGGATTGGCTCTCTTGGAGGATCTTCTTTAGGTAGTGAATGGTTTCATGAGGATAAGGGGCACAAGAAAATTGATATGAAATACAAGAGGGTTATTGGAGAGGGGAGGGAGAGAATTTCATAGGTTCAAATTATTCCACAAGAGTTGTCATGGTATAAATAGGAATCAAAGTCCAAAAAGGCCTCTAAGATGCTAAGATCTTGATTTATTGAGGAGGGATAGGTATAGCTTGAGGAATATTGCCTCAAATAAGTTGGCTCTTAAGAGCTTGGACTTATTCTTCAAGAGTCTTGATCACATATTATTATTATTGATGGCCTTATTTATATGCTTCTTCATAAGGATACTCAAAAATATCATGATCATACTAAGAAGGAATAAGATGACCATAGGGATGCCATGTCTCATAGGGCTGATAACAACCTTGATAGGGCTGTTAAGGAACATAATATGGGTCGTGACAAGGTTAATATGAAGGTGTATAGTAGGAACTCTCATTATATATAGCCATAATAACTTCATTAGTCAAATGAAATAAAATATTTTTATAAAATTATTTTACAATAAGTACCTAGGCTATTTATAACCACCTGATTGCATTCAGAGTCACCATAGGTGTTTACTTGAATGCTTCTCAAAATATGATCGGTAGAAGAAAACACCAAAACTTCTTCCCATATTTTGGACAGTAAGTTCCACCGGGTGTGCCAAAAATGTTATAACCAAAATTTTCACCCTTGGATCAGGTTGTTTAGACCTCTCCAAATTTGGTTAAACATGGGATTACCCCTAGACTTGTGGGTTGTTTATAACAAGGGTAAACCTCTAGGTTGAAGAGTTGACTCCCTTTGATGAATCACTTAGGTTCACACACTATTTTCTTGCTTGGAAAAGGAAAGAAAGAATTAAAATAAACCTAACTACAGTGGTGATGCACTAAGCTTTTTTGACCACTACCACACATTATACAATACACTAATACCTATAAGACAACATGAACATACACACATCATAGAATGAACCTATTTAATCAATGATTTTTAGAAAGGTAAGACATTGTAAGGCTATGAGGGAAGAATAATTACACTTCAAAACCCACAAGAGGCCCTTGATGACACCAACTACAACCTGCAATAGATAAACAACCACATAAGGCAAAATAAATAGGACACAAATAGGGTGATATACATCTACACTTGATAAGATAAACCATTTAGAGATTTATCACTACATGTAATCATATAATGAGGTAAACTTAAGCTATTTCATTTATCATAGATAGACCAAAGGAGCAGGGCTTTGCAATACCCACATGGAGGATACATTTCAAAGCCAAAGTGGCTCAATATATAACACACATGTGAGAGAAGAGAAGTGTGCAAGAGAGAGAAGGTAGAAAAGTGTAAAGTAACCTAAAAAAAGAATAAGAGTTAGGAAAAAAAAATAGGTACAAGACTCCATGTGTTGCTCCTCTTAAGATGCTCTATTTCTCTAAGTGGCGTGGGAGTTTGAAATGCATGATTGATACCTTGACTATATTTTTAAAACTCTCTTTCTTATTGACATGTTGAAGGAAAAGTGGCCTTATTGATGGTTATATTAGTTGATCATACATGTTATCTCTACTCTTGACACTGGTCAATTAACCCCAAAAGGTTCTCTTCAACACATCACCTCTTTCTCTTGCAAGGTGTCTAGAAGGCTCTTCATTTCCTTAGGCCTATTTTGTACACAAGTGTCAAAACTTAGTTTTAGTTACTTTATCTCATCATAAATTCATGGATGGCCTATTTAGATCATATTATACCTATAAAAATTCATTCTGAGTCCTCAAAATAGCCCCAACAGGTCACTCTACCAAAAACCTCATTCTTTGTAGCCTTTTTTTGTGCAAACCTTCTTGTGTAGATAAAATTTAATAAGATAATAAGAATATAAGGGAATATTATAGTACCCTATATCCTCTTATATTTCTAATTTTATTTCATGAGCTGAAATCAAGTGGAAGTCTAAATTTTTTTGCCTATCTTTTTTGCCAATTAGACCTAATTAGGCCTCTCTGCCAAGAGAGTGAAAAATGAATATACAATATACAAACACATGAAAACCCAAAAAAAATGTGTGATTTAGTTAGATAATGTCCTCTTTGATCTCCATATCAAATTCAAAGTTCTAATTCATGATACAGACCTATAAAATAGCAAAAATTAGTATTTTTAGCCCTATTTTGTACAGTTCTATACAAGCCATTGACATGGGAGGATGATAATGGGAGTATTGAAGATGTTATGGGTGTTTTGAAAGTTCATCTCATCCATATAGATCCATGAAAGTTTATTTCTCTCTCACCTGGTCTTTATATCCTTCCTAAGCAACTTGAAAGTGACTTGGGTTTTTAAGGATGATTCATAAAATTGGACATATGAATCCTCTAAACAATTTTAAAAAATAGAAGTAATTTAGGGTGGATAACTTCCCATAATAACTTAGGGTCCCATGCATCATGTGTGATCTATACAAGCAAAGCAAACTATCTCTTGTTTGGAAATAAACATTCTGTGAGGTCTGGGAGAGAATTATAGTTTGTAGGTGATTGTTTGAGTTTGATTTTGGTCTCAAATGACCTCAATGAGGTATATGAAATTAATATTGACCTATTTAAATAGTTATATTACCCTTATATATTGGTTATATCCCTTGCACCCTCATTTAACTAAGCTTAGGATTTGTAGGCCAAGTTGCTTAACTTAACCTATGTAACTATTTTTGCCCATCTTCACTCTATGTCAGGACTCTAACAACTTATGAAATGTTTGTATAGGTTTCACAACATCTTCTTAGGTTTCCAAGTCTCATTTTCACTTCATCTCATCACCTCTCAAGACTGACCACCATGTGTAGCCTGAATGTGTACTTAGGACTGTGTAAGACTAACTAGGGTCTGCTATAGTGTTTGGAGCCTTGTTTAACCTTGAAGCCTTATTTAAACTATTTAATGGATATTGATATAATGAGATATCATTCAAAAATTGAAACTTTTTGTTTCAATTTACACCAACTTGCTACTATTTTGATACAAACCTCTTAACAACTGACAATAGGTGGTTGTTGAAGCTGACTATGTTTATTATTCATAACCTCTCTCAACATCCTCTGAGTATTTAAATGAACCATTCCCATTGTTTTAAAATTAGGGTCATTGAATTTTTATTCTAAGATCACCATATTATAGTCCATATCTCTTTTCCCCAGTCTTTTATAACCTTTAATTGTAGGTGTTGATTTGAAGGTTTTTGACTGAGTTCATTACTTCTTAGGTACAAAATCAATCTTCAATCCTATTCAAACTAGCACATACATTATAAAGGGTTATGTATCATATAATTTATGTCTTAGGATATTCTCCATTCCTTGAACTCTAAATTCCATCAATTTCCTCAACGTTCAAGACCATTTCCTTAATTGACTGTGTGCATGTGACTGTGTACAGGTGTATGACCCTTGTTTTAGTCCTTTAATCTATTATTTGATTAGGTATCCTATGATCTATTTTAGTTTACGAATATTTATGATACTTTATACTTTCAAACACCACACAAAAATATCTCTTCAATAAAACAACCTTATTAGTCTAGGTGGGCCTGTGTTTGTTATTTAAGAGGTCTTAACTATGATTTAGATCTTCTAGATCAACTTCCAAACTTAAAACCAGTTTCAAACATTTTTAGAGATTATATTTAGTTGTTATTGGAATCTAGAGACCTTCTCAATGTATTAGAGTTTCCAATTCTTATCCACATTCACTGTCTAGGGTAAAACTCTTAACAAGCTGTAGGTGGTGTTCATGAAATAATGATCATGTTATCATTTATTTGAGAGTCTTCATGCCAACCTAGTAACTATCTCAATGGATATACCCTACTCTTGATGATATGAGAACTTTTTAGTGTTTTAAACTCCATTGGAATCTTTAAGGTATCTCAAACACCTTAAAATCTGCACTCCACTTGTTCACACAGTCACATTCCTTTAGGTCTTTCAAGGGACATTCAACTTGGTCTTCAACTTCTTGACTATATGTGTTTATATCCTATTAAATCCAAGCCCTTTTCAACTTGAAATCTCACAATGTTTTATGATTTTAGAACCTTCATGAGTTATGTAAACCATGAACCTGCATTGAAGTTGTAGACCTATAGGTGGTAGGTGATGCTTACTGCAACACGGTTTTGAAACCTTGACAAGCACAAACATGACTTTCATGACTCAAAAACCACTAAATCCATTGTATAAACATGATTTATCAATAAATACAATTCTCAACATCCTTGGATAACACATTCTAAATCATTGAGATCACCTTATATGCAGGAACACATAGAACACAATTTAAGATGGTGAATGAAGAATTGACCATTTGGAATTTATACAAAATAATTAGGTGATAAAAAAGCTTATGATGGATTTATAAGAGAGAATAGGGAGATATATAACCATTTTAATGCAACCAAACACCTGAATAAGTTCTAAAAGATAGAAATACTGCTAGTTACTTCAAACCATGCATAAGAGTCACATTTCATGCCAAAAGGACATACAAATGTGTCACCATGAATAATTATTGCATGTGAGTAATATAAAAACATATTAGAGCTCATACTAAATATTTTCAATTAGCAAGCTCATATATACTTACATTGGAGTTATGTCAAATTTAGCTTGTGGGGTTTTGAGCTCTTAAAAAGTAGCCTGGACTCTTAGTGATTATTCATAAAGATAAGATCAAAAATAAAATGAAAAATACCAAAAATTATAATCCTATAGAGGTCCCAAAGTTTTTCTAAAATATAAGACCCCAACTCTACCTGTATGGCATGTACCATCTGCTTGATGTTGGACTTCACTAGCTTGTAAAGGGGATGATGAGAGAGAGAAGGATATGTCTATACATTTTGAACTCCAAACTTATTCCAATTCTTGTTAATAACTTTTAGGATATTAAAAGACACTTTTTAACTATTTTCACTTGCACATGATGATCCATAAACACCAGTAGGAACTTCACTACTTTTTATAAATGTTTAAAAGGATCTTTTAAGTTCTCAATTCCATAATTTAAACTAAGTTGGAAGTGGAAAATTTCTCAACTTTTTTAAATGTTGGAGTATTTAGAAACTAATTAAAATATGATCCAAGAATCATGTTTCAAAAATGAAATACAGGTGAATTGAAAGTTCACATCATTTATCCTTTGAAACTATTAGATTTTTCTAAGTTCCCAATTTACTCAATTTCCCGTAAATGATAAAATGATTAAATTTTGTATTCTTGATTAAAATCTGAATTATAATCTTCAATCTAACTAAAGTTGAAATGCAAAAATGAATCCAAAGATCAAAACACATAAATTGTTTACGGGGTTTGGAATTTCCTACGTCCCCAAGTTCTTATGAAATCGATCCATTAATTGTTGATAAATTTGCAAGATAAAATAATGCTTAAAAATAACAAAAGATCATATCTCTCTGCAAAAATAGTATTTTAGACCTTTGAAAGACCTTGGCTGACTCAACACGTCCTTCACCTTCCTGAATCACACGCAGAGGCTTCTCCAAATCAAAATTGGTAACTTCCATAGCTCAAAATGACATAATTAATTCTCCAATATGAGAAAATGAATATACTTCATAGAGAGTATCAAAATTCTAAACAAATTTGTAGTTTACTTTGAGCTCTGGTTCGGCTTTTAAGGGCTCCAAAATGACCAAATACAACAAACTGGTCTATCTTCTTCAATACACAGTTGGCCAGAAGCTTACCTTTAAATACACATTCGATCCTTTCAAAATACTTGGAAGTATATAGCCTAAGCAATCAAGGCCTATCTATTTTACATGCGATATTAGTGGTTCAAGTATTCAGCCTTCTATTTAGGCACTTTAGTCTTATCTTTATCCCACATTTGTTGGGGAAGAACGTATTTCATACTAAAAATAGGTATGCGGCCTCCTTGGTATGTGCCGACGTCCCCTTTTGTAGGAGAATTAGGTGCTAAGTTTAGTATATATGTTAAGCCTTGTACTCTTCTCATGGCATAGGACATGGTCTCATCTCCAATCTCAAGGCATGTGGTAAGGCCAGACATGGTATGCTCTCACGATTTCCAATGCATGGTATGTAATCCCGAGGTCTATGGCGTGGCTTTGACTTGGAAATGCATTAGATGGCATGACAAGTTTGTTATCCCATTGAATAAAACATGTCACCCCCTAATTGGTCCACTTGACATGTCCACATTGTGCCACGTCATCTTGCGACACCACATTTTCTCTGTCGAACCAGAACTTCAGTATCCTATAACTTTTGCATACGGTGTCCGTTTTGCAAACCGCAAAAAGCATCAAAAAGATCTCAAAGATATATACGCTGTGAAATTTGTTTCATCATGATTTGGAATCTTTTTCCAAAATGAACTCCATATCACACCTCCCTACGAAAGAGGCTTTTGGTCTCCAAAAGTCGACTATCACTTGAAATCTTATAACTGGTCTACTGCATCACATCACACAGAACCCAATCATAACAAAGATAAAATATTGGAAAAATAAATGATTGAAAACTTATATGAAAAAATTCCTAATATAAAAGGCATGAGTAAGTGATTCTGTAACTGCCAAAGTGATTACAACATATCAAACTCCCTGCCCAAATGTCACATCCTGTAAAGTGGTGAATTGCCAAAAACTGAAACAACTCCCAATGTAACTGCAAGACAAGTTTATAATGCTAAAAACATACAATTAATACTATAGGCATGTTAAAATGAATTTCCCTAAATGGGACTTACAATGCTAAGCAAAATACAAACAACCAAAAGTGTATGCTGCCTATCATCTAAACATGCCCATAGGGTTTTACAATGCATCTATACATCCATGTGCAAAAATAGATACATCCAAAATAGCAGTTTAGCTGTCAAATCGTATAAGGAAACAACTCACAACATCACTCTATTATATTTGCAACTATTTCAAATGAGTTAATGTCTTATCCATTATTATACTACCCATACAGTATATTCTGGAGATCAAAAACTTAGAGTTATCAAAAAGTGAGAATTGAAAAACTTCATATGGTAAACCTATCTTGAAGTGTTCCCACCAACTCTAATCTACATCTATCAAATCTTGTTCATTCCCTTAGGTGAATTCTTAACCATGCTTTGCAAAAAGAATGTAGTGATAATCCACATAACCAATTCTTTCTTCCTAGTGAAATTGATTGTCTCTGTGGATTCATTATCAATTGCATACTTTATCAATTTGGGCTTTGCCATATGTAATTGAAAAAATTGTTGACTTAACCTCTTAAATGGATTTTCACTTGTAGGTTTTACCTTATCCTGGGTTGTATTGTCAACTACATTATGGATTGAATTAGCTTCATTAACCTTAGTGAGAGGTTTGTAAATCATCTTAGTTTTAACATTACTTGAATGTGAAGATGAATGAAGATTAAAAAATCTATCAATCCTATGTCCACTCACTTTACAATGAGTGCAAACATCCTTCTTAGGTGAGGGTCCCCTTTTGACAATTCCCAAATTAACATGAGAATGGTCTTTCAAACATGCAATCTGCTTAAACAAAGCTTTTCGTTTCCAACAAGTCTTAGCACTATGGTTATTCATCCCACAAAAAGTGCATGGAAATGATTGCATTATCTTCTGTACATTATATCCAAACTTCTTAAAAGTATCAATTGGATCAAAAGATTTAGTGTAAGAATCAGGAGTTGGAATCTCAATACCTCTTTTACCTTTACACTTTTGAACTAGTGGCCTAGAACCTTCGCTATTGGAAGCTCGTCTTCCTTTAGCCATAGAAGAAACTTCTCCATCATCCACCTGCACACTAGTATAACCCAAACCTGCATGAAGAGGTCTATACTCAACCTGAATGGGGTTAGTTATATCTTGGTTATCTCTACCAAGTCCTCCATTATAACCCATTTTAAACAACAATTTAGATCCTATGCCCTTAGTGTATCTTTCAAAATCACCAAAAACAATATTACTAGAATTTGAATCTGAAATGGTAGAAGAAGATGAAGATTCCTGTGGTGAAAAACTAACAGTGCACTCAGTCATAGTTTCTACATCTGAAGTTGAAGGCTTTACCTTTTCACACTCACCACATTGCAATCTAATCAAGAGCTCATCCTTGGATTCAAGCTCTGATTTTAACTTTGCCACTTGTAATTCAAGTGCAATTTTTTGGCATCTTAAGATTGCATTTTCATCTTTGATGGCCTCAAGTTATGACAACTTGCCCATGGTTTCCTGTAAACACCTGATTCTACACTACACACTACAATATAATCAATTTGCAAACCAACAATCCAACTATTTTGGAAGCAACTGTCAACACACAACTAGAAGTAACCCCTGCATTCTAACTTCTCTAATACTAACTTGATCCGTAAACACCAGTAGGAACTTCACTACTTTTTATAAATGTTTAAAAGGATCTTTTAAGTTCTCAATTCCACAATTTAAACTGAGTTGGAAGTGGAAAATTTCTCAACTTTTTTAAACATTGGAGTATTTAGAAACTAATTAAAATCTGATCCAAGAATCATGTTTCAAAACTGAAATACAGGTGAATTGAAAGTTCACATCATTTATCCTTTGAAACTATCAAATTTTTCTAAGTTCCCAATTTAATCAATTTCCCGTAAATGATCAAATGATTAAATTTTGCATTTTTGATTAAAATATGAATTATAATCTTCAATCTAACTAAAATTGAAATGCAAAAATGAATCCAAAGATCAAAACACAAAAATTGTTTACAGGGTTCAGAATTTCCTACGTCCCCAGGTTCTTATCGAACCAATCCATTAATTGTTGCTAAATTTTCAAGCCAAAATAA
Source organism: Torreya grandis (assembly GCA_037957365.1). NCBI lineage: Eukaryota > Viridiplantae > Streptophyta > Pinopsida > Cupressales > Taxaceae > Torreya > Torreya grandis. Next base: position 952,161 of record JARHVA010000010.1, on the reverse strand, counting down.
TGCTTACAAACAAAAAAATATCATCTATCTCTACAAAAATAGTATTTCAGAACTTCAAAAGACCTTGGCTGGCTTAACATGTCCTTCACCTTCCTGAATCACACATAGAGGCTTCTCCAAATCAAAATTGGTAACTTCCATAGTTCAAAATGACATCACCAATTCTCTAAAATGGAAAAATGAATATACTACACAGAGCATATCAGAATTATAAACAACTTTGTAGTTTACTCTGAGCTCTGGTTCGGCTTCTAAGGGCTCCAAAATGACCAAATACAACAAACTGGTCTGTCTTCTCCAATACATAGTCGGCCAAAAGCTTACCTTTAAATACATGTTCGCTCCTTTCAAAAAACTTGGAAGTCCTTAGCCTGAGCAGTCAAGGCCTGTCTTTTTTACATGGGAGGTTGGTGGTTCAAGTCTTCAGCCTTCTATTTAGGTGCATTAGTCTTATCTTTATCCCACATTTTTTGGGGAAGAACGAATTTCATACTAAAAATAGGTATGCGGCATCCTTGGTATGTTCTGACATCCCATTTTGTAGGAGTCTTAGGCACTAAGATCAGTATATATGTTAAGCCTTGTCCTCTTATCATGGCATAGGATGTGGTCTCATCTCCAATCTTGAGGCATGTGGCAAGGCCAGACGTGGTACGCTCTCATGGTTTCCAATGCATGGTATGTAATCCCAAGGTCTATGGCGTGGCTTTGACTTGGCAATGCATTGGATGGCATGAAAATTTTGTTCTCCCATTTACTACCACATGTCACCCCCTGATTGGTCCACTTGACATGTCCACATTGTGCCACGTCATCTTGTGACACCACATTTTCCTTGTCGAACCAGAACTTCAGCGGCCTAGAACTTTTGCATACGGTGTCTGTTTTACAAATCGTGAAAAGAGTCGAAAAGATCTCGATGATATCTACGCTGTGAAATTTGTTTCATCATGATTTGGAAACTTTTTCTAAAATGAACTTTGGATCACATGACTTCCAAAAGTTTGTATAACTTCTTCTAACTCCTCAAACTAGTGTTGAAGTGTAAGATTTTGACTATTTTAATCCCTGTTATAGGTGTGATAGTTTATTAAATTATCCCAAATCACTTTAATGTGTGTGGTATGAATTTTTCCTTTAATTAATTTAGACACACATTAGAGTTACCCAAAAAATCACTTTTTATGGATTTTCAACACCTTAGAGTTAGCAAATGGTCTTCAAAATTTACAGAACTTCATGAAATATTGTAAAAGGATGTTTATAACATGAAGTGACATTAATCAACCAATACTAACCTGACACATCTTGACCATGACTTATCTCCTCATGACACCCCCAGACCAAAATATGACCTTACCTTAATATTTCTAAATTTACCTTAATAAATGCTAACAAGGAATTTTCAACTCAACTAGTTTATCCTAAATCACCTAAAGTTAAATTTTTTAACAATAGGTATCCTTTTTTGACCTAAGGGGTCAAAATTGGATAATAAATTGGTGACTCATATGGATAACATGCATGCTATGTGTTGGTTGAATATTTTGTCTATCAATGTACTGGTAAACAAAATAGGTCTTATCAGCCAAAGTAGGAAGATTAGTCATCCTAATGTGTAAGTTTATCACATCAAAAGGAGACTGCTCTCTCCTTTCATCAAGGGGAGGTTCCCTGTAGATATGTTATGTATATGTATAAATAGAAAATAATACTCAAGGATAGGACTAGACATCCACCTCTCTTTCTTCAGAGATGATGTATACAAAACAAAGGAAAAACTCAAATGAATGACAGACAGCTCTCCTCTTCTTTCAGAAGAACTATTCAGCCAGCCACAAGAATACTCCTGGAAATAAAAGATAGAATGTAACTGAGAGTATGGTAACTAGAAAATCGAGACAAAGCATAAAGTCTCTACCTGAAATGCTTAAGAATAATATACGAAGGGCAATGAAAGCTCAAAGTTTTTTCAAAGTCCTTTACACAGCAATAAAAAGAAAACACACTGAAGGTAGCTATGGGGGCACAAAGTCTCTCCACAGTTGATTCTTCAAGACACCTTCCTGACTAATTTTACTAATCTTGCTTATTAAATTAATGAAATAGAAAAGATATCAAAGCACAAAGTCTGAAAAATTCCCTTGCTTTCATTAACAGAATATGATCAACAAACTGAGCACAAAGTATTAATGATGCCTCTCAATTTGGGTAGAGTTTCATTCAGATTGTCAAAAAGAAGATCCGTATATAATGAAAGAAAGTCCCCTATATAGCCATTTCAAGAAGGGCCTGGGAACAGTAATACATCATGATGCGTTAGGAACTGTTAAGAAGATAGGCTAGAACTTTGGGGCATTTTACCCATTTGATCTTTTCAATGTAGATGAACAAGCTATGCAATTGAAAGATTATAACTTTCAATGTCCCCCTGGCGGTCTGATCTTGTCTTCATCGCTCCTCCGTTCTAGATTAATTGAATCAGGTCCTAGATTCATCCATTATTCTATCTTTCTTCGCTTTCAGTTGGCTTTGGTCTTAAATTCTGGGAATGCATTCGAGTCTGTACATTCAAAGGATCAACAGCTATTTCACTGTCTTTAAAATTGATGTTTACATGCCCGTCAATGTGATCTCAATGGCTAGTTCACTATCCTGAATTTGACGTCTTTGTGGGTGTCACCCCTTGGTCTTCTTTTGGCTTTGCCTTCTCGGATTGGACTTGCCCTTTCGGGCCTTGAGAAATGATATGTGTTGAGTCAGAATAGCCCTATACTTTGGCCGTCGAGAGTCCCTCGCAAGGGCACTTGCCCTTTGGGGTCCTTCAGTAGCCCCTTTTGCTTTGGCATTCCCCACGGGCAAATATTTCCTTAGGTGTTTTATTTTAGTCTCCCCCATAGGTAATTCTTGCGGATATTTGCCTGGGGAAAATTCCCATGGACAATTGTCCTTGGAAATTTGTTCCGCAAAGTCTTTTGAGCCCGCAGTCACTTAGAATACCTTCAGACAAAAAGTCTGAAGGAATTAAGTGTTAGCCAATTTTTCAAATGCCTTAAACAAATTTGAAATAATTACCTTTCAACTTCCTTGAAAAATGATCTTTTCGAAAGGTACTTTTATGGATCAAGTGTCCTCTGCAAGGTCACTTGTCCTTCAAGAAGTCTCTTTCTACATTGAACCACCCCTTTGAACTTTGACATTGAACCAATCAGTTGAACCAAGACTTTGAACCAAGAATGGTTCAAGCCGATGGTTCAAGCCAATGGTTTAATTGAATGAACCGAGTGAATGAACCTGCCGTTGAACCTGTCGGTTGAACTAATCGGTTGAACCAATAATGGTTCAAGCCGATGGTTCAATGAATTGAACAAGATGATGAACTAAACATTGAAGTAATCTTAATGAGCTTGCCTTTGAACCAATAGGAACTTTGACGTTGAACCAATCGGTTGAACCAAGACTTTGAAACAAGTCATTAAATTGGTTCAACGGTTCAATGAAGCGCACCAAGCTTCTTTGAAATAAAGTCGATGAACGGTTGAATGAGCCAAGTGGTTGAACTGAGCGTTGAATCAAGACATTGAACCAAGTTTTGGTTTAATGGTTCAAACAAAGCTTTGAAAAATGTCTTCAAACCTACTGTTGAACCTATAGATGTTGAACCAAAGGGTGAACTGAAAGAATGAACCAACTGAGTGAACTATTTAGTTGAACCAAAAGACACTGAGTAAAATAAAGTGTTGAACCACTTGGTTGAACTGAGCCATTGAATTGTTCCTTTGGTTGAACTCGCTTTTAAACCTTGAACCCATTGAACCTTTGAACCAAAGTGGTTCAATGGTTCAACGGTTTAATGGTTCAAGCTACCTTGATTTGGCCAAATGTCTTGAAGCCAATGAACCAATTGAAGCGATTGAACTTTGAACCTTGATGAAGCACTTAACTCTTGCCAAAGATGTTGAACTTGAACTTTGAACTCATTAAACCTTTGAACTAAAGTGGTTTAATGGTTCAATGATTCAAGTTTTTTTTTTGCACTCAGATGCTTGTCGATGAAGATTTTCAACTGAACCAAAGCTCTGAACTAATTTTGGAAAATGACCAAATGTTGAAAACCAATTATTTTGACTGAAACAACCTGCACAAATCTTTGAACTTGTATAAATGAACCTGCCTATAGAATCTGAAGATACAAAGTCCGTAGAAATCATCATGAAAAATTCATTGAACTTGACTAGCAAAGTCTGTAGATTTTTTGAGAAGATTTGAAAATGAGGAATCTGAATGTCTAAGACAAATTTTCTAAAATAGAAGATACAATTTTAGTCTGTAGGACCAAAATAGTTCAAATGTTGTCCCAAAAAATGACTGCTACTTTTTGGGGGACAACAACTGGCTCTAGTTGGGGAACTTCTATCAATTGCAAAATGAATTGAAAGGAGTAGAATCTAGAATCTCCAGTGTATTCATGTGTACCATTGGGCTTCAGAGTCATGCTACCCAAAAATGAAAGGCATCAACAACAAAAACAAACAAAACAAAATAGAATTTAAACTGTACAAATATACATATATATAGAGGCAATGATCTGATACTTCAAGAATTGAAGTGTTTCAGATGCTACCCATTATGGGGTAGAGAAAAGAGTGTGTCATCTTGGTATTTCAACAAAAATCTATTTTCACCCATGTACTGATGAATTATGAATGGGCCTCTCCAAAGGGAGTCAAACTTTCCATGCATCCCTTTTAGCTCTCTTCTTTTGTCCCATAGTAGGACTTTATCCCCAATTTGGAAATCATGATTTTTGGCCTTCTGATCAAAGAGTTTCTTTATCAAACTTTGATGAACAATAATTGTATCCACTACCATTGTTCTCTATTCTTCTAGCTGAGTCAAGCACATGATTCTTTTGTCAAGAGAACTCTCATATGTCTGATCTTCAATGGCCTTCACCAATTTCAAGGGTGATAACTCTGAAGTGATTGGTATCTCAACATTAATACCGTAAAGAAGTTGAAAAGGGGACATATCAATTGCCCTCTTTGGCGTGATCCTATTTGCGCACAGAGCATCCACCAATGCTTTGTGCCATGTCCTTTGATTATCATCTGCTAGTTTTTTGATAATAGTTACCAAATTCTTATTACTAGACTCAGCTTGTCCATTCCCTTGGGAAAAATAATCAGAAGAATAGAGAGCATAATTCTATAATAAAAACAAAATTGCGTAATCTCTTGAGAGGTGAAACAAGCTGCATTATCAGTAACAATCTTGAGTGGAACTCTAAACCTAGAAATGATATTTTCTTTGAGAAAGTTGCATACAACTTCTGAAATAGCATGCTTAGTCGGGATTGCTTCTACCCACTTAGTGAAATAATTAGTTGCTATAAGGACATAATCATGTCCAACACTTGAAGATGGGTTTATTGTTCCAATAAAATCTAGTCCCCATTGCTGGAAAGGTTCCTCTATGATTACTGGCTTGAGAGGTAGGGCAGCCAACTTGGGTCTTCCAGCAAATTGTAGGCAAAGTTCACATTTCCTCACCCACTTTTGTGCATCTTGGAAAAGAGTCAGCCAATAATACCTAGCTCATAGAATTTTGTGAGCAGTCACAAGGGCAAAAAAATGTCCTCCACAGGCTAGATTATGGAAAGATTTCAAGAGCTGGGTCTGCTATTTTTTATCTACACAGCAAAGAAAAACTCCATCTATGCTTCTTTTATATAGGCCATTATCCCAAAGGAAAAAATTAGTAGCTTTTAATCTAATAGTCCTCCTTTCTTTGTAAGACAAATGAGTAGGACATTCACCATAAGTCAAAAAATAGGCAATATCTGAGTACCATTCATTGGTAGTAGAAGCAAAAAGGACTGTTGGCGTATTGTCTACTTCAGCTTCTTCATGCTGTGTATTTTTTGGCTTATTGTCAGCCATTAATTGGCATAGGCCTTTACCTCTGACCAACTTTGTCGGCTTGATATCTAGATCAAATTCTTTGATCTTTGCAATCCAATTACCTCTCTTTGTGCCAAACTCCTGCTGAGTGAATATAGACTTGATTGTACTGTCAGGAACTAAGGTAGTAGTATGTGAATTCAGAATATAAAAGTGAAAGTGTTTGACTAATTTTATCAAGGCATATGCATGCTTCTCTATATTTTAATACTTCATTTCATGAGTTTTGAGAGGGAAACTCATGAAAGAGATAGGGGATTCCATACCTTCTTTGTCTTGTTAGACAAGAATCACTGAAAGAGTATGCTCAGACGCATAGCTATAAATGATGAAATCCTTGTGGTAATCTGGATAAACCAAGGTAGGGGCGTGAGCAATGGCAACCTTGATATCTTGAAATGCTGATTTACCTTCTTTTGTCCAACTGAAGGTGTTCTTCCCTTTAATCATGTTCACAATATGTCTTATCTTCTCAGAAAATTCAAGAATGAATCTCCATAAGAAATTCACTTTTCTAAAAAAAGAGTGAACATCATTTTTACTTATTGTAAAATTTAGTTCTTGAATAGATTTGACTCTATCTGAGTCAATATTTATACCTTCTTTAGACATAATGTGTCTAAGGAATTTTCCTTCTGTCACCCCAAAAATAGACTTCTTAGGATTCAAGGAAATACCATTCTATCGACAGCACTCTAGCACTTGCTATAGGTGACATACATGATTAGATCGATGCTTTGAAATGACAGTTAAATCGTCAAGGTATATCACTATGAATTTACCAATCTCATCTTTGAAAGCCATGTCCATAGCTCTCTGAAAGGTAGTGCCAACATTTATTAAGCCGAAAGGAATTCTTTTATATGCAAATGTACCCCAAGGCATGATGAATGCAGTCTTGTGTTGGTCAGCTTTAGTAACTTCAACTTGGTTATAACCTGAGAATCCATCCAGCATTGATAACATTTCTGATCCTGTTACTTTTTGAAGCACTTGGTTCATGATTGGCAAAGGGTAATTATCTTTCAGAGATGACTGATTTAGATTCTGGAAATCTACACAAATGCAGATTTTGCCATTTTTATTTCTTACAGGAACTATGTTCAAAATCCATGTAGAATGATGGATTGAAAAAATAATTATAGCATTCAACATTTTCTGTATCTCAGACATAATAGTACCTAAATTTTTTGGATTGTATTGTTTGGATTTCTGCTTGTAGGACATTGAATCAGCCTTGAGAGGAATATGATGGTAGATTTCATCAGGTCTGAGAGACTTTAGGTCTTCATATGAATACACCAAGACATCAATGTATTGATAGGGCAAAGAAGTGAATTTGAATCTTTCTTTAGGTGTACAACACTTACCAATGTTGACCATTTTGGAATTTTCTTTGTTGATCAGATTCACTTGGTCAAATCCCTGAGATAAATTTGAATCTGTCTGTTGTTGTTTAACAAATCTATCATGCTTGTCAAATAGCTTCTCAAAAGAAATTAGGCCTTTAAGAATTTTGTTTTCTTTCAGCTGTAGGAACTCTTCATTGACATCTAAACTGGATTCAGAAACAAATTCAGACTTCTGAGATTAGCTGCCTTCAAAATACAACTGTTCAAAATTGTCTTTTCATTTCAAGAAAGCAATAATCTGATGATCATCATTAAATATTTGCCAATGATCAGTATTGTCAAGAACGCTTGGTCCCAGCTTAATGGTATACTTGACTTCTTTAAAATTAGAATGAGGAACTAAAAGAGTTTATGGAACAACAAGTGTGTCAGCATTGTCATTGGATTCTCTGGGAATGGCAGAAATATTGAAAGCATCAAAGCTTTCAATTTGATCCCAAACCAGGTTATGGTAATGGTGTAACCTTTCATTCTTGGTCTGATATGAATTTCTCACTTGACAGACCACTAATTTAGCATCTGCTTTAGAATGAAGAAAATTGACGCCTCTTTCTTGAGCAGCCTTCATGCCCAGCAACAATGACTCATATTCAGCTATATTGTTTGTGTTACTGAATTGTAATTTATAGGATGAAGGAACTATATCTCTTTGAGGAGATATCAAGACAATACCAGCTCCAAAACTAGTAGAAGAATAGCTATCGTCAAATTTTAGAGTTTAAATCTCATTAGACACTGACTTTACTTCAGACTTTTTCTCATAAAAAATGAAGGGTCATTCTTCATGATATGTATATAAAAAGTAATTACCCATACCTGTGGATTCAAAAAGGATTTGAGCTTCAGGAGCTAACGTCTTGGTAACTACATACTTTGCTTCCTTTTCAGGAAGTAATCTTTTCATTGTGCCTTGGACAGGGATCCTTGTCTCAGATAAATCCATGTTTAGCTCTCCTCCCAGGTCCTTACAAAAAATTTATCCAAGCAATATGCCATAAGATGCCAGGATGTCAGCCACTAAGATAGTCATTTTAATCCTCTTATTCAGAGAGGTTAGGAATATAAACTGGGCATCTTTGATTTGCCCCAGCAATGATACTTGCTTGTTCTCCATGGAGAAATATCTCCCAAATGTCTTGGTCAATGTGAGACCAAGAGACTCAGTGACTTTAGCAAGCATGACATTGTCAGATGCGCCTAAGTCTATTATACATTTACTTAGCTTGTGACCATTGATTAACAAGGAAACATAGAAGGGTTTAATTTTTATAGGAGCAGCTGGAGGAGTAATGATCAAATTATTTGAAATAGGTGTATTCATTGAAGACTCAAAAGTTAATTTTTTGGATTTTTATCTTACAGGGATGGTCTAATTTTTAACATATTGAATCAGCTTGTTCAATTGATCTAGATTAGACTACAATTATTCAAATTTAGACATCTATATTTTTGTCTTTTTGACATGATCAATTATGTCAAATGGTTGAATCGAACTAGGTACAGAGAAAGGTACTTCAACTTTCTTATTTTTCAGAGGGATAGGAGGTGGATTGGTTTTCAAATTAGAAACAGAAGTAGAAGGCACAATTGATGTATTTACCATTTGAGTAATGACTAGATCTTTTGATTGAAAAGGCAGAGTTGTCCCATGCTTGACAATTGTGACTGCTGGCTGTAGTTGTTCTTCTATCTTTTCTTTATCAGTTTACTGGACTGATTGGTTCGTAAACCTAGTAAACACTACATATGATCCATCTGAAGCTTCTCCTTTGCTTCCGAGTTCATCATGATAATTCAAGAAACTAATGTGGGAGTCGCTAGTTGATTCTTCTCGACTGTCTTCAATGATATCATCATCATTTTCTTGATTTAGTTTAGGCTGATAAGAAAATTCTGATTCTGCCTCAAGATATCCCATTGCTGAATTAGTTAGAGGAGCTTCCAGGGCAAGGTTTCCTTGTGGAGGAGGAAGGAGATTTTGTTGTCTTTGGTTTCTGGCAATATTGCCCTAATATAAATGATTTGGGAATGTCCTTCTATATGTAGGAGCAAAAGACATTCCTTGAACCATTTGCTTTTTGAGGGCAAGGAGCTCATTTGCTAATTTCTACATCATTAGATCTGTGGTGCTTGTAGATGTAAATTCAAAAGATGATGAAGCTCTATCTCTATTGGGATCTCTTCTTATTTTCCCTGCTAAGATGAGACCATCTTCTACTTCAGTGGCCAAAAATTTGGCTATAGCAAGATCTATTTGGCCAGCACATCTCAAGAGGAAACTGGCTTCAGCTAGCTGAGAATTAATGAAAAAGCATTTGAGATTCTCAGCTATAGGTCTTGCAATTATAGGGATTCTATTTGTCAATTTGTCAAATTTAGCTATGAAGTCTCTCATAGGCTCATGTGGCTCATTTTTCATTTGTGTAAGTTGAGCCACAAGTGTATGTGGATCTTCTACAAGTTTGAATCTGGCTTCAAACTTAGCTTTAAGGATATTCTAATCAATCACAAATCGAGCCTGTAAATGGTAAAACCAATCTGCAACAGCACCTTGAAGTGTTTCAACAAAAATCCTGACTGCTACATCTTCAAACTCTACTCCAATTACTCCACAAGCTATACTGAATGCTACAATGTGTTCATCAGGATGAACTTTCCCATCACCATAGAATTTAGGGAAATTCTTCTTAGAATTGTGTGGAAGCTCATGAAGAAGAGAAGTAAGATTAAGAGGACCAAAAGCATTACCCTAGGGGCCTTGAACTACCATTATAGAATTCTAAAATAAAGGGATAATAAATCTCAAAGGGGTAATTATAGGCACAACTTTATCAATAGTAGAAGTAGATACTTCATCTGGTAATAGAGATCTGGATTTAGTAGGAGGGAAACTCTTGGTTCATTGGAGATGATATGGTGAAGGAAATAGATCAAAATCACTTTGTTGTACCAGCTCGAACACAAGATCAATGACACCTTTAACCCTTTGGCTTCGTGTATACCTTGAATATGCCAAATTGTAAAATAAAAGTGGAAAAGAATTGACCTTGATTCAGTTAAATCTTGGGGCTTTAAATTGTGCATTCTTTCCCAGTTGATATGGAGGTGAATGAATAGGCTATAAATGGATAATGGGTATCCCTAGCAGAGTCACCAAAAATTGTTGGTTGAATATTTTGTCTATTAGTGTACTGGTAAACAAAATAGGTCTTATCAGCCAAAGTAGGAAGATTAGTCATCCTAATGTGTAAGTTTATCACATTAGAAGGAGATTGCTATCTCCTCTCATCAAGGGGAGGTTCCTTGTAGATATGCTATGTATATTTATAAACAAAAAATAATACTTAGGGATAGGACCAGATATCCATCTCTCTTTCTTCAGAGATGATGTATACAAAACAAAGGAGAAACTCAAGGGAATGATATATAGCTCTCCTCTTCTTTCAGAAGAACTATTCAGCCAACCACAAGAATAATCCTAGAAATTAAAGCAAAATGTATTTGAGAGTATGGTAACCAACAAATGAAGACAAAGCACAAAGTTTCTACTTAAAATTCTTAAGTATAATATACGAAGGGCAATGAAAGCTCAAAGTCTTTTCAAAGTCATTTACATAGCAATAAGAAGAAAACACACTGAAGGTAGCTATGGGGGCACAAAGTCTCTCCATAGTTGATTCTTCAGGACACCTTCTTGACTAATTTTACTAATCCTGCTTATAAAATTAATGAAACAGAAAAGATATCACAGCACAAAGTCTAAAAAGGTCCCTTGCTTTCATTAATAGAATATGATCAATAGACTGAACACAAAGTCTCAATGATGCCTCTCAATTTGGGTAGAGTTTCGTTCAGATTGTCAAAAAGAAGATCCGTTTACAATGAAAGAAAGTCCCTTATATAGCCATTTCAAGAAGGGCTTGGGAACAGTAATACATCATGATGCATTGGAAACTGTTAGGAAGATAGGCTGGAACTTTGGGGCATTTTATCCATTTGATCTTTTCAATGTAGATGAACAAGCTACGCAATTGAAAGATTACAACTTTCAATGTCCACCTTGCGGTCTGATCTTGTCTTCATCGCTCCTCCTTTTCAGATTAATTGAATTGGGTCTTGGATTCATACATTATTCTATCTTCTTCACTTTTAGCTGGATTTGGTCTTGAATTCTAGGAATGCATTTGAGTCTGTACATTCAAAGGATCAATGGCTATTTCACTGTCTTTAAAATTGACGTTTACATGCCCGTCAATGTGATCTCAATGACTAGTTGACTATCCTGAATTTGATGTCTTTATGGGTGTAACCCCTTGGTATTCTTTTAGCTTTGCCTTCTTAGATTAGACTTGCACTTTTAGGCCTTGAGAAGTGATCTGTGTTGAGTCAAAATAGCCCTCTACTTTGGCCGTCGAGAGTCCCTCGCAAGGGCACTTGCCCTTCGGGGTCCTTCGGCAGCCCTTTTTGCTTTGGCAGTCCCTGCGAGCAAATATTTCCCTGGGTATTTTATTTGAGTCTCCCCCACAGGTAATTCCCACAGATATTTGCCTGGGGAAAATTCCCACGAATAATTATCTGCAAAAATTTGTTTTGCAAAGTCTTTTGAGCCCGCAGTCACTTAGAATTCCTTCAGACAAAAATCCTGAAGGAATTAAGTGTTAGCCAATTTTTCAAATGCCTTAAACAAATTTGAAAGAATTACCTTTCAACTTCCTTGAAAAATGATCTTTCTGAAAGGTACTTTTATGGATCAAGTGTCCTCAGCAAGGGCACTTGTCCTTCGAGAAGTCTCTTGTTGCATTGAACCGCCCCTTTGAACTTTGACATTGAACCAATTGGTTGATCCAAGACTTTGAACCAAGAATGGTTCAAGCCGATGGTTCAAGCCAATGGTTCAATCGAATGAACCGAGTGAATGAACCTACCATTGAACCAATAGTGGTTCAAGCTAATGGTTCAATGAATTGAACAAGCTGATGAACTAAACATTGAAGCAATCTTAATGAACTTGCCTTTGAACCAATAGGAACTTTGACATTGAACCAATCGGTTGAACCAAGACTTTGAACCAAGTCATTGAACTGGTTCAATGGTTTAATGAAGCGTGCTGAGCTTCTTTGAAACAAAGTCAATGAACTTTCCAATGAGCCAAGTGGTTAAACCGAGCGTTGAACCAAGACGTTGAACCAAGTTTTGGTTCAACGGTTTAAACAAAGCTTTGAAAAATGTCTTCAAACTTGCTGTTGAACTTGTACACGTTGAACCAAAGGATGAACTGAAACAATGAACCAACTGAGTGAACTATTTGGTTGAACCAAAAGACATTGAGTAAAATAAAGCGTTGAACCGCTTGGTTGAACCGAGCCATTGAACTGTTCCTTTGGTTGAACCCACCTTTGAACCTTGAACCGGTTGAACCTTTGAACCAAAGTGGTTCAATGGTTCAATGGTTCAAGTTGCCTTGATTTGGCCAAATGTCTTGAAGCTGATGAACCAATTGAATCAATTGAATTTTGAACCTTGATGAAGTGCTTAACTCTTGCCAAAGACGTTGAACTTGAACTTTGAACTCATCGAACCTTTGAACTAAAGTGGTTCAATGGTTCAATGATTCAAGTTTCTTTTTGCACTCAGATGCTTGCCGATGAAGATTTTCAATTGAACCAAAGCTCTGAACTAATTCTAGAAAATGACCAAACTTTGAAAACCAATTCTTTTGATTGAAATAGCAAACAAAAATCTTTGAACTTGTATAAATGAACCTGCCTGTAGAATCTGAAGATACAAAGTCCGTAGAAATCATCATGAAAAATCCATTGAACTTGACTAGCAAAGTCTGTAGATTTTCTGAGAATCTTTGAAAATGAGGAATCTGAATGTCTAAGATTTTTTTTTGAAAATGGAAGATACAATTTTGGTTTGTATGACCAAAATAGTTTAAATGTTGTCCCAAAAAATGACTGCTACTTTCTGGGGGACAACACTATGCTGACTAGACCAATAACCTTGTCCTTTCATTGGGTTATGGATTCAATTACATTCTAAGACAACAAGATAAGAATTTAAAACTTGACCAACAAGACAACTTGATTAATTCAACAACACACAAAAGGAAGACACATACAAAAACAAAGAAAGGAAGATATGCCCATGCGCTAACAAGAACTTAGGAAACACAACAAGAACTTAAACAAACTAACCTATGTACACATTTTCTCCTCTTGGATCAAAGGGGAAACTGTTAGAATAATTAATTTATCCTTTCTATTTATAATAAATGTTTGAAGGTGATTTACACCATTGATTGACATAGGTTATTTAGATGGGTTATTTCCTATGTGTGGTTAGTTGTGTTGTGAGTCATAATCTCCTATAGATTGGAAATCTAATCTTAGTATTGTATAAATAAGCACCTCTTTTAGTGATTTTGTAAAAAAAATTTCATTCTGGATTTCATTTAGTGCCAGAGTAAGAAATCTTGAGGATTTTTTTTGAAGCATTGGATATTTGGTGAAAATCAGGAGCAAAGTTTGTATGATCCTTAGATGCATCATGCTGCTCTAATTTTAGTCATCCCAAGCCAAAATGCTACCAAAATTCTAGCCAATTTGTGGAAGGATAAAATTCCAAATATGCTAAAAGATATCTTAGCCATCCAACTAAATGGCATTGACATGATGTCTCTCTATATCATATCAGCTTGAAATTTTTCATTTGGTCTACAGATTGATGGTGTCCCTTTGTCGTAGCATTGAAATCTTAGAGTTTGGCACTGGAGGAGTTTGATTTGGCATGGAAATATGTAGAAGAGAGGCATTTCAGCTTAGTAAGGAGGCCCTAGACATCATTGATTAGTTCTGTATATTTTGTGTAAGGCATTGGAATTAGTTTTATTCCTTTTATCTTAGATCTGCTTCTTTTTGAAGGTTGGTAGGCATTATAGCAGACTAGATCTAGAGAACAAGGCATTGGAATTTTTAATATAAGAAATATTCTTGCATAATATAGTGTGCATCTATGATCTATCATTTAGAGATCTACTATTTTTTTTTAATCTTGAGTTTGGCATTAACCTTTACCAACATTGGAATCCATTCCTTTTCCCTTGGCATTTCAGATTTGCTATAGTGGACTGCATTTTTTCCCCTAAGGTGTAGCTTTGGTGTCCCTTATTTCTATCTATTGGAGAAGGTATTGGATCTGGTGATGCAGCTTGGAGGAGACAAGTAAGGTTAGTGATGGAGGTGAATAGCCTAGGGATTCAAATCTAACATATGTTGAAGGGAGCAAGAAGGCTGAGCATTGAAACTACTTATTTTTTCTTGCTTAGCATTGGATCTATTGATTTGAGGTGTTGACTCATTGTGTAGATACCAGGAGTGTTACGTAAAAAGGAAGAGGTTAGATTTACCTTTTAAAATAATTATGGCACCCCTTTTAGCCAAAAACAATAGTAATTATCTTCTTTTTCTCTCTTTACATAGCTAAAAAATTATTATGTTTTGTTATAAGCTGGCTTTTTTCCTTAAAGAGGAAGTAAAACTCATTTGCATGCATCTCGAGGTAATTGGGAAGATTATTTTTCACTTTTGTTGACTTTTCTAAGTCTATGGAAAAAATTATACTTCTAATGAGTGGTTACATGAATATATTCTTTTTTGATTTGGCTTCAAAAATCAATTTGTAGTGTTTTTAAATTGATTTGACCCATTTTTACAGGAAATCAAAACACTTATAACTTTTGAATCATAAATTGAATTTGAGTTCCATTTTTTTCAATAGTGCATATTTTTCAATTCTTTATCTATTGGTTTCATTAAAGTATAACAATTCAATAAGAAAATTATAACCTCATTTGCTCCTTGGATGCATTCTCGGTTAAAATTGACATCCAATTTTCCATTGCATTTTTAGATGTACTTTTGATGGAGTCTGATGTCTATTGTGTGCTTGTGTGAAATTTGTCATATTTGTGTATGCAATTTTACATTTTCTTTACATTTACAAATGCACATTTCATTTTTTCACTTAAACACACTTGCATTTCTTTGTTATTCATAACTTTCATGATGTCTAATGTGGACCACATTTTGTGCTCCCCAACACACAATTACCTCATGATGATAATTAAGTAGCATGGAAAATGAAAGTACAATCACATCTTGAGTTTGAAGACATTTAGTTAGTGGTATAAAGCAGATGGGTCCAACATGCAACAAATGTTGATCAACAACAAAAATATGACAAAGCTAATAAAAAGGCTAAGTTAATAATCATGTTTGGAGTTTTGGAAGAGGTACAACCTCATATCTGTAGTGCTACAACTAAAAAATATGTTTCAGATAATCTTAAAATTGTATATGAAGCTAAGAATCAAAATCAAATCTTGCATCATTAGAGCCAACTTCACACTCTCAAGCTCAAATTAGATGAAAAAATAGAATCATTCCTTAGAAAGGTTGCAACTTTGTGGGCTTCACTTCAATCTTTAGGCAAGCCAATGACATATGATTCTTTGGTCCCTATAGTCCTTGGATCACTACCCCTTTTATATAGGATCTTTGTGACCACTTTGAATGTCATAGGACAAAAACCAAACTTTGAGGTGTTGGTAAATTTGTTTCAACAAGAGGAAGCTATGCATAATTCAGAGGAAGCAAATGATGATCATGCACTTGCATCAAATCAAAAGGGGAAGAAACCCATAAAGGGTTCAAAACAATCTCCAAAGTAGAAGAAACAACAAAACCAATAAGGGAATAATTTATGTTCTTATAAATTATGTCCAATTTTTGGAAGATAGGGACATGACTTAAAACATTGTTGGTACAACACATTTCAAAAGGGCTCATCAAGCAAAAAGGACTCTTTGAATAATTCACCACAAATAGAAAAGAAGCAACCAAAACAACAAAATAGATGGAAATAGAAAAATTCCAAGCCTAAAACATATGTCAATGTTGTTAAAGACAATGATTCTTCAAATGAGGAACATGGTTTAGCTACTCAAACACATGAGTCTACCAATCATCCAAGCATAATTTGGTATGTTGATTCAGGAGTAACCAGACACATGACATGGAGAAAAGAATGGTTTTCTACTTTGACCGAAATAGAATTAAATGGAAATGTTTCACTTGGAGATGATACCTCATATATAGTACAAGGTAGTGGTGACATCAAAATTCAACTTGGAAATAAGAATTGAAACATTTCAAATGTTCTTTATGCTGTAAGACTTACAAAAATTCTATTGTTTGTTAATCATCTACTTGACCACAACCTAATGGTTGAATTCGATCACTAAGATGGTCAAAAGTTTTTCCACATCAAAGACATGTCTAGGCATTTCAAAGTGATTACCAAGGCTTTCAACATTGGAAAAATGTTTCAGCTTGATTTTGTTCAAAATTATCATAAAGTACTTGTATTCAAAGACATAGAACTAGGAAATTTATGGCACAAAAGATATGGTCACTTGAGTTATGGTTATTTGGTACAATTGAGCAAATAGGATATGGTTCATTGTCTTCCCAAACTCAAACAATTTTTTGATATATGTACCAATTGCTTAGTAGGAAAATAAAGAAGAGTTTCCTTTGGAAAGATTGAGTATCTCTCACTTGGTAAGTTGGAATTGGTACAAATACTTTTATCTTTTTGTTGATGATTATTCACAAAAAATGTGGGTATATTTATTGTAGACTAAGGATCAAACTTTTCAAGTCTTCAAAGTATTCAAGGCCACAGTTGAAAATAAAATTGGTAATAAAATCAAAACTCTCCACCCAGATCATGGGGGGGGGGATATACCAGTAAACAATTCTCAACCTATCTCAGTGTGAATGGAATCAATCGATAATTGATAACTCCATATTCACCTTAGTAGAATGGAGTTGCATAATAGCATAATAGATTTATTTTGGAAATGTTTTGCAACATGGCTGAGGATGTAAAATTGCCTAATACATATTGTGTAGAAGTGTGTCACATTATAGTCTACTTGTTGAATAAGTCACCCACTAAAGCTCTTGATGGAATCACACCACATGAAGCTTGGACAGGGAATAAGCCAAAGGTAACTCACCTTTGAGTTTTTGTTTGTAAGGCATATATGCATGTTCCTAATAAAAAAATAAAGAAGTTGGATAAGAAAATAAAGAAATGTATTTTTATGGGATATAGTGTGTAATCAAAGGCATACATACTCCTTGATCTAGAAATAAAGAAGGTACTAATAAGTAGAGATGTAGTGTTTGATGAAAAAAGTGGAATCAATCCACCTTTTACATAGGCAAATATATAGGCAAAAGTCTTGTAATATTTTTAGATAGTAGTGGTGAAAGTGAAAAGGAAGATAGTCAAATAGGACCTCCATCACCACCACCTACAGTTCAGAGTATGCCCAAGTGGTATACAAGTACTATACGAGATGTTAATTTGAATGGATTACTAGATACATCCACTTCAAGATCAAGGAATTGAAGCATGGTTTGAGAAGAGGTTAATATGGTCATTATGAGTATTGTGCAAGAACCATATGATCCCTCTATAATAACAAAAGCCCTACAGTCTAGACCTTTGAAAGATGCCATGGATGTATAATATCAGTCACTAATGAAGAATAACACTTAGCAATTTGTTGATCTTCCACCAGGGAAGAAGATTGTTGGATGCAATGGGTATTTAATACCAAGTACAAAGTATATGGCAGTATTGATAAATACAAGGCAAGGCTTGTTGTAAAAGGGCATGCTTAGAAACAAAGCATTGACTATGAGGAGACTTTTTCTCCCATAGCTAAGATAAATACAATCAAAATGGTTTTTTCTATGGCTGCACAATTTGGATGGAAAGTCCATCAAATGGATATAAAAAGTGCCTTTCTTAATGAAGATTTAAAAGAAGTCTACATGACTCAACCTGAAGGATTTGTGGCACCTAATTAGGAATAAAAAGTGTGTAGGCTTATCAAGTCTCTCTATGGGCTAAAACAGACTCCCCATGCTTGGTACATTAAGATTAATGAGCATCTCATACAACATGGATTCAATAAGAGTCCATATGGTCCTAACCTCTACCTCAAAAATCATGGGGGTGATGTAGTTATAGTGATTATTTATGTCAAGGATCTAGTCATCATTAATAACATAGTGAAGATGCTCGATGCAATTAAGAATGATCTCAAGTGATCATTCGACATGATAGATCTCAAGATGCTACACTATTATCTTGGTTTGGAGGTATGGAAGAAGGAACATTACATTTTTATTCCATAGATGAAGTATACCAAGACATTGCTCAAGATATTTAGGATGATAGACTTCAAGCCTATTGCAACATGTATGTAGACATGACTTTAGTTGTCTCGTACATATCCATCACTAGAAGTAAATGCAAATATCTATCAAAATTTGATTGGGAATCTCATTTACTTGACATATACTAGGCCAGATATTAGCTATGATGTCAGCTAACTTTCTTGGTTCATGTAGGAACCAAAGTTGACACATTAGAAAGAAATAAAATGGGTATTGAGATACATCAAAGTTACAATTGAGTATGTCCTAAAATACAATAAGAATTATAATTTTTTCTTGATAGGATACACAAATGTAGATCATGCAGCTTATATTGATGAGAGGAAATCCACTTTTGTATTTTTTTCTTTCTAGGATCTGGTCTGATTTCATGGGGAAGTGATATGCATACATTGTATTCTTTTAGGACTTGGAGTTATATAGACTTAGCCTATAGTTCTAAATTGTGACAATTAGGGTGTTCTACATCTTATTTTCAATCTAGTGTTTCATGGGAGAACCAAGCACATAGAAGTTTAGATTCATTTCATACATGAACATGTTCAACAACACAACATACAACTCTAGTATTTACCCACTCAGGATCAATGTGTAAATGTCTTCATAAAGTCACTTGCACGTGATAAGTTTAAGGCATTCAAAAATTATCTCTTCTTCTCTTAAAGCTATGATCAATTAAGGGGGGAATGTTAGAATAATTAATTTATCCTAACTATTTGTATTAAATGTCTCGAGGTGATTTACACCTTTAATTGACATAGGTTAGCTAGATGGGGTATTTCATATGTGTGGTTAGTTGTGTTATGAGTCATAATCTCTTACATATTAGGAGAAATAATCTCACTTAGTGTTGTATAAATAAGAACATCTTGTAGTGATTTTTTTAATTTAATTCCATTCTAACTTTCATAAACTTGCACCCTAATTTGCTCCATGAAATGAAAGAGTGAATGAAGCAAGTTGCCTTGTGAGATTTGGCTTTGATGTCCTCAAATCTTTTATGTTTTTCATTATATTTGGCATGATCTTTAATGAAACAACAATAGCTGCAAACATATCACCTATGAAGGTGAATTCCTCTTGTGACTCAACCATATCCTCATGGTAATATTTAGATGTAACTTAAAGCAATGATGTTTCATCTAGGCATGATTAATTGTCCTTCATGACATCTTAAATGAGATCAAACTTATTATAAGCTAGAATCTCATCAAGCTCCTAAAGGATCTTTGATACTCAACCCCATCATCATCACTATCTTCAACTTGAACAACATGAAGTGTAGGATTTTGAAAGGCCTAAAATTATCCACATATCACATTGAATCTTTTCCATAAGTCCTATTGTTTCATGGAGTCATCAACAACTTTTTATTATATTGTATTTTCAGATTCAAGTTATTGATCATACACATGAGTCTCACCCAACTTAGCTGATGTGATATTCTTTTCAAACTCCTCTTCCATGACTTGATCAAGATCTTTGTGAATAGTTGTAACATGATCTACATCTTCTCTTTCTTCACTCAATAAGGTTGACTTTTGATTGTCTTCACCAAGGGGAGTTCCTATAGTAAAATCTTCATCATAGACACTTGAGTCATTTTCTTGATCAACTGAAAATTTAGCTTGGTCTTCTTTACTTTCCTCCTATAGGATGGGTTATCCTTCAAGAAGGGATGAGGTGGTAGGGTGGTGAAAAAGTTCATGGGTTGAAGAGGGAGTATGAGGTGTGGTGGATGGATCATGAATGGGCATGGGGATGGAGGGAGTACTCTTATAATTTGGGGTCTTAAAAATGAGAGACTCTTGAAAGAATTGTTGAAGGGAAAAGATGTTCAATTGGGTTATAGACATTTCATTTTCTTCAACAAGCACCTCACCTTTCTCATATCCTTCTTGAGGCTCTTCAAAAATTGCAACTTTATCTTCCCCTTTCTCAACCAAGGCCTCTTTTTTACGTTGAAAATCTTCTTGGATAGACCTCCAAGATAGACAAGCTATAGGTTCTTAAGGATAAGGCAATGGGTCTTGACCAAACACAAGGTTTCATTTATTGACATAAACTTCTTAGTCCTCAATCTCTTCATGTTTATTTCCCCAAGACTTCATTACTTGGTTCGAAGTTGGAACTTTGAAGCTATTAGGCTCTTTTGAAGATTAGATTGGCTCTCTTAGAGGGTCCTCTTTAGGGCAATGAATGGTTTCATGAGGATAAGTGGCACAAAAAAACTAATATGGAATATAAGAGGGTTCTTAGAGAGGGGATGGAGATAATTACATAGGTTCAAATTATTCCAAAAGATTTGGCATGGTATAAATAGGAGTCATAGTCCAAGAAGGCCTCTAAGATGCTGAGATATTGATTTTTTGAGGAGGGATAGGTATAGATTAAGGAAGACTACCTCCAAGAATCTACCTCTTAAGAGCTTGGACTTATTTTTCAAGATTCTTGAGCACATCTTCTTTTTGATAGCTTTCTTCATAGGCTTCTTCATAAGGCTACTCAAAAATATTATTATCATATGGAGAAGGAATAGGCTGACCATAGGGATGCCATGGCTCATAAGGTTGATAACAATCTTTATAGGGCTATTGAGTAACATAGTATGGGTCATGAAAAGGTTGATAGGGATGTGTATAATAGGAAGTCTCATTATATCTAGCCATAATAGCTTCATTAGTAAAATGAAACAAAATATTTTTAGCAAATTATTTTACAATAAGTACCTAGGCTACTTATAACCACATGAATGCATTTAGAGTCACCATTGGTGTTTCCTAAAATGCTTCCCAAAAGTTTATAGGTAGAATAACACATCGAAACTTCTTCCACTCTTTTGGACCTTGAGTCTCATTAAGTGTGCCGTAAATGTTATAACCCAAATTTTCACCATTGGATAAGGTTGTTTAGACATCTCCAAATTTAGTTAAACATGGGATTAACCCTAGACCCATGGATTGTCTATAATAGGGGTAAACTTGTATGTTGAAGGGCTAGCTCCTTTTCATGAATCACTTAGGTTCACACACTACTTGCTTGCTTGGAAAAGGGAAGAAAGAACTGAAATAAACCTAACTATAATGGTGATGCACCAAAATTTGTTGACCACTGCCACACATTACATAATACACCTTTAAGACCTACAAGACAACATGAACATACACACATCCTAGAATGAACCTATTACATCAATGCTTTGTAAAAGGGTAAGGCATTGTAAGGTTAGGAGGAAGAATAATTCCACTTTAAAATCCACAAGAGGCTGCTAATGAAACCAACTACAACATATAATGGAAAAACAAACACGTGAGGCAATAGAAATAGGACACAAATAAGGTGATATACATCTACACTTGATAAGATCAACCATTTAGAGATTTATCACTACATTTAGTCATATAATGAGGTAAAAATAAACTATTTTATTGATCATAAGTAGAAAAAATGAGTAGTGATTTGTTATACCCAGTTGGAGGATACATTTCAATGCAAAAGTGGCTCAATATATAGCACAAGTGTTCGAGAAGAGAAGTGTGCAAGAGACATAAGGTACATAAGTGTCAAATAAGTTACAAAAAGAAGAAGAGTTATGTAAACACTTCAATAGGTATATGACTCCATGTGTTTCTCCTTTTCAGATGCTCCAGCTCTTCAAGTGGCGTGGGAGTTTGAAATACATGCTTGACAACTTAACTAGATTCTTAAAACTCTTTCTTCTTGACATGTTGAAGGACAAGTAGCCTTATTTATGGTCAAATTATTTTCTCTTGCATGTTTTCTCTACTCTTGATACCTCTCAATTAAAATTAATAGGTTCTCTTTGACACATCAACCTCTTTCTCTTGCAAGGTGTCTAGAAGGCTCTTCATTTCCTTAGGCATATTTTGCACACAAGTGTCAAAAATTGGTTTCTATTAATTTAGCTTTCCCAAACTTCATGGATGGCCTATTAACATCATATTGGACCTATAACAATCCATTTTGAGGCCTCCAACTAGCCCCAATAGGTCACTCTCTACCAAAAGCCTCAACTTGGTTTTCAAATTCTTGATTGTATGTGTTTGGAGATCCTTTTCAGTCCAAGCCATTTTCAACTTTAAATCTTATAATGTTTCATGATTTGATAACCTTCATGAGGTATGGACACCATGAACCTACATTGAAGTTGTAGACCTACAGGTGGTAGGTGATGCTTACTAGTTTAAAACCTTGACAAGCATAAACATGACTGTCAGGACTAACAAACCGTTAAATCCATTGAATCAACATGATTTATAAAGAAAAAAAACTCTCAATATCCTTGAAGAACACATTATAAATCACTTAGATCAACCTATGTGTAGGAACACACAAAAAATAGTCCAAGATGGTGAATGAAGAATTAACCATTTGGAATCTATACGGAATACTTAAGTGATCAAGAAGCTTATGATGGATTTATAAGAGATTATATATTAATTGATAACCATTACAATGTAACCAAACACATGAATAACTTTTGAAACACATAAATACAACCAACTACTTTAAACCATGTATAGGAGTCACTTTTCATGCCAAAAGGACATCCAAGTGTGCCACCATGAATAATTAATGCATATGAAACATATATATACATATTATAACTCATCCCAATTGGTTTTAAGAATCCAACGCATCTACACTTGCACTGGAGTTATGTCAAATTCAGCCTGTGGGGTTTTGAGCTCTTAAAAAGTAGTTTGGGATTTGATGATTGTTCATAAGTACTAGAGAACCAATAAAATTAAAAATTAAACAAATTGGAAGCCCATATGGGTCCCAAACTTTTTCTAAAATCTTAGGTCCCAACTCTACATGTATGGCTTGTACCATTTGCTTGACGTCAGCCTTCACTATCTTGGGAAGGGGATGATGAGAGAGACAAGGATATGTCTATAAATGTTGAACTCCACACTTATTCCATACTTTTTAATAATTTTTAGGATATGAAAGGACCCTTACAACTATTTTCACTTATACATGACTTCCAAAATTCCATACAACTTCGTCTAACTCCTCAAACTAACATTGAAGTATAAGATTTCAACTTTTTTGAACCTTGTGATAGGTGTGATAGCTAATTAAATTATCCCATATCTTTGGAATGTGTGTGGTAAATTTTTTTACTTTAGGAAACTTTGACACACATCAAAGTTAGCTAAAAAATAACTTTTTATGCATTTTCGACACCTTAGAGTTAACAAATCATCTTCAAACTTTACAAAACTTCATTAAATGTTGTGAAAGGGTGTTTAACACATGAAATGACATTAATAAACCTAAATAACCTATGACATATCTTGAACATTAATTATCTCCTCATGAGACCCCTATATCACTATATGACCAAAATATGACCTTACCTCACTCTTTCTAAATTTACCTTAATAAATGATAATAAAGAATTTTGGACTCAACTAGGACCTCATAAATCATGTAAGGTTCACATTTTTGACTATAGGGATCCTATTTTTACCTAGGGGATCAAAATTAGGTAACGAAGACCACCAATATTAACATCAACATAGAGGAGGCACCAAATATTGTAATCATGGGGGACTACTTGTCTGATGAAAAATTGGCATGCATTGTGGAATTACTTCATGAATTTTTGGACCTCTTCCTACTCAGCTACAAAGACATGAAAGGTGTACAGCCATCCTTGGGTAAAATGAGAATAAATATGGTTGAATGTTTAAATCCTATCAATAAGAGACTGTATATAATGAACCCAAACTTGTGCACTAAGGTATATGAGGAAATTAACAACATGCTTGAATCTGAAATCAAATATGTTGTTGAGGAATTAGAGTGGGTAAGCCCCTTGGTCATTGGTATCAATAAGGATCAGAACATTAATATCTATTTTGAATTTTTTCTTTTGAAATTTATGTGTAAAAAATCCACTTCCTGCCCTATTTACTAAAGAAGTGCTTGAGGGGTTAGCCAATTATGAAATTTACACCTTCAATGATGGATTTTCTATATATCACTAGGTGTAGATAGAAGAGGAAGATAAGCCCAAGACTACCTTTGTTATTGAATGGGTTTCATTTGCTTATAATTTCATGCAATTTGGCCTATATAATGTGCCTATCATCTTCTCATGCATGGTCATCACTGCATTCAAAGACTTTGTGCACTAGTTTTAAAAACTATATCTAGATGACTAGACTATTTATGGGATTGTTAAATACCATCATGATAATATAAGCCTCATGTTTTAGTGATGTTAACAACTCAAAATTTCCCTAAAAATTCAAAAAAATGTATGTTTGCAACACCTTACGATATTTTTTTGGGGAATATAGTTTGCAAGGATGGTTTATTGGTGAACCTTGCAAAGGTGGATAATATACTTTAGTTTGAGCCATTTATTACTCAGTGAGAAGTGCATGTATTCCTTGGATACATAGAGTAATATATAAAGTTTATCCAAAACTATGCCAAGATCACCATGCCATTGGAAGAGATATTATGCAAGGATGGTCTATTTAGATGGGGTGAGGTGTAGGATGAAACATTCAAAACATTGAAGAAAAAGTTTACAAGTATGTTGATATTAAAATTTATTGACCAGAGTGTTCCTTTGCATGTCTATGTAGACATTTTAGGTAGTGCAGTTAGTGTTATCATTACTTAACCAGGGGAAATAAAAATTGATCATCTCATTTACTTTGATAGGTATAAACTTACTCTAGTAAAATAGAACTACACTACTACAGAGTGAAAATACCTGGCCATGGTCTACATACTTCAAAAGTTTTGATAATATATATGAGATACACCCTTTCCCTCTTTCAAATATCATGAAACACTCAAATATCTCATCAAAAAACTACTGCTCCATGGTCATATTTGTATATGGATAATTTTATTTCAAGAGTTTCTATTTTCAGTTGTTGTCAAGACTAGAAAACAAAACTCAAGACCATACCATTTATCATGCATAAGCAATGGAGAAGAGGTTAAAAAAATTGAATATGGGTTGACTAATGCATAGTTATAAATTTTTAAACGTGTTCCACAATATATTTAGGACATAACTCCTTTTCTAATATCAATTGGTCCTTATCCATTTGTTAAATAAGGAGAAGAAGATATTAGTTGTGCACACTATCCCATACTAGTTTATTAAAGGGGAACTTTATTAAATGGGGTTTGATGAGGTTTTTCATAGATGTGTACTTGAACATAAGCACCCAAGGATATCACATGAGGGAGATGAGAGCATCATCTGGATAGAGAATCCACCTCACACAAGATTCTTCTTTCTAGCTTATGGTGGTCTACTTTGTTTTAGAATGCAAAATACTATGCATGCAAGTGTAACATATGCAAAAGGAATAGAAATCCAAGCAATTAGGATAAAATTCATTTGATTCTTATCTTGGTACAAGATCCATTTTTTAAGTTCTCATTGAATTTTTGGGGTCTATTTCTCATACTACATGTATAATTGGTGCATGTCATACGATTATTGCAACTGAGTATTTCACCAAGTGGGTTGAATCAACACCAACCAAGAATTTTATGATAGCAATAACAATGTGCTTCTTGTGGGAGAATATGATTAGTTGGTATGGATTCCCTCTATTCCTAAAAAAAAAATTGAGGGACACACTTCATTAATGAGATTGTGTGCATATTGTTATTTAAATTCATGATTTCCTATCACAAGATAACCCCGTACCATCCTAAAGTGAATGGGAGTGTAAAAGTAATTAACAAAATCTCAGAGAATACACCGAAAAATATTTCCAATGTTAAGAATAGGTACTAAGATGATTGCATTTTAGTGGTCTTATGGGCTTATATAATAACTTAAAAGTGCATAAACAAATCTATACCCTTTTAGTTAGAATTTAGTATCGAGGTAATATTACCCATGAAGTTTGAAGTCCCATCATTGTGAATCATGTGAGTAGGATGGTTATATGATTAAGAGTCCATGGATGTGTGCTTAAAGGATATGATTCAATTGGAAGAGAAGTGTGCCTTATCTCATTATAGCCAAACTAATGATATGACATGATAAACACATATAAACAAAATTTTGGAAAAAGATGCCCTTGTCTTGCTATATGATTTTAAGAACTTGAAGCATCATGGAAAACTTCAAATCTAGTGAATGGGCCCATATGTAATACATGATATCTTGATTAATGGTGTGTATAATTTTCACACCTTAGATGATGAATTGCTCAATGACATTTCAATGGTAGTCATCTTAAGCCATACCATTCTTATAATGTAATAGGATAATAGTGAATAAGGCACACACCAAATAGGTTATCCACATTGCTTTGTTTTATAATGGGTTTTGATAGTAAGTTAGTCTAGTAGATATAAATAAGTGTAGCCTTTGGGTGTGATGGTGGGCTATGTGAATAAATAAAGTCTTTATAAGGCAATGACATGGTCTTACTTTGTGATAAATTAAAATATCTCAAAACTACTATTATGGCATGATGGAAAGTGTGGCATGATAAACACATAAATAACAAAGTGTTGGGAAAGATGCCCTTGTTTTGCTCTGTGATTCTAAGAACTTGAGGTACCATGGTAAAATTCAAATCTAGTGGCTGGGCCCATATGTAATACATGATATCTTGGTTAATGGTGTGTGCCATTTTCACACCTTAGATGGTGAATTTCTTAATGGACATTTCAATGGTAGTCATCGTAAGCCATACCATTCTTAGAATGTAATAGGATAATAGTGAATAAGGCATACACCAAATAGGTGTTTCGTTAAAATTTGTCTATTTCAAGTCTAAAGAAAAAAAAAGAAGGATAGGGATAAGTGATTAGAGTGAACCCAGATTGGTTTGCATGCCATATCCAGATGTTGTGAGCACTCCTCTTTGGTTGGGGAGGAATACCTGCAAGTAAAAAAGCACTACCGCAAAATGTCTATTAATAGATATATGAGTGGGCTGCCAAGCTATGTGCTTGTTCCAGGAAGTGTCAAATTTCTTTAGAGATGACATTATACTTTTGAGAGATAAAAGAGTAATAAATAACCAAGAGAGAGGAAAAGAGAGAGAGAGAGAGTAAAAGAGAGATACTGTTACCATTATTTGCAACTTGAGTGCAGTAAAAAGTAATAAAATACAGGTGGTATATTTAGTTTGTATTTTAGAAATTATTTGGGTAGGGCTTAGAAGGGTTACCAGAAATCCATAGTTGCCAATGTTGGTTAGGTTTTCGAGGTCAGTTATAAAGTGACTGATATCGTTTAGGCTACCAAGGTCGGTGAGGAAGTGTGACCAATATCGTTTAGGCTACCGAGGTCGATAGGGGAAATAATTGCCTAAGAACTTGTAAAAGGCTTTTCAGGGTCTAGGAAATTGTTTTGGTCAAGTCTGGAAGGTTGGGGAGAGTTGTGTGAGAGAGAGAGTATGGTTTGGATGGATCTGGTCAGAGGTTTGGTTTGTTGGAACAAGGGGAAACAAGTGGGGAAGCTTTCTAACTCCCTCATAGGGGTTCAGTTAGAAATGTGTAAAGCAATAAATAGTAGATATAAAGTGATTACAAAGTAACTACTTAAAGAATTATAGAATAAGTGATGTACTTAGCTGTAGAGGTGATTAAATGATAATTGTTAGATAGATGGCTCCTATCAGGCAGTTCAAACTGATGCCTCAAATAGAGAAAAAAAGTGGGTGCTACTGGTTCTCAAGAGCTTGGTTCTTGATCTAGGTTGACTTATGCAAGGTAACAATAAGCTAATATGTCAAAAGTTGAATGCCAAAAGCCTGTATGCAAATAAGAATGAGTTTTATTGATTTATACTAACCTAAACATTAGTTTGGAATTTGGCTTATATAATCGATGTTGGTGATCCTGTCAATATCGGAATGGGTTGATCAAAGTTGGAGGTATAAGAATAGGTAAAAATACTATTTTTAGCCTATTTTCTATTGTTTCTTGTACCAAGTGTGGTACCCATTACAAAATAGTATAAATAAGAGGTTAAGAAGGATGTAGTTGGTTAGGAATTTATTTTTGAGGTGAGAATAAGTCATGGGTAGTTAGGATAAGGGGACTAAGTCTTGAGGTGACTCATCAAGGGAAAATTAGTCTTAGGATGAGGTGGATAGGTAAGGTGGTAAAAGGGGTTTTTAATTAACTTAATTAAATATTTTAAATTAATTAAATATGTGAGAGGTAAAAGCATGGGTTAGGGAAGCTAATTATTGTTATTGAAAAGGGGCTCAAGGGGGCTTTTAACACAGGGAGTTACGCATGTGTGTGACATAATTTTAGTGTCTACATTTGCCCTTTTTTGTCCTATAATTTACACTGATAAATTGTAAGACAAAAATAGGAGTTAGATGCTTCAGGTATTAGATGAGGTATCCCCCCTCAAAATGGGAATCAATGGAGGAGAAACCAGAATTAGGTACCGGTTTGATAAGAAGTGAATTGGGTCAGTGGAGGATAACATGTTATCACTACTTATGTGTATACTACTATGAGATATAATTAACAAAATCAAGAACAAATAAGGTTGAGGACTCAAATAGAAATAACCAAAGTAAAACTTTTAAGTGATAGCTCATAAGGTCAAAATAATCAAAGTTCTATCTCCAATGGCCTATGTGTGCCAGTTATCGAAGGTAGGAAGTGCCCTTGGGAAACACAAAAGTTTGCAGGTAATAGGATGAGCTTGGTTTCCATCCAAAAAACCTAATATACATGTGTGTGTATAATAGCCAACTATAGTAGAATAACATAAGCGATCAAAACAAGTAATGTAAGGTTGGTGTGACGGGGTCAATGAGTGAGGAAGTATTCATGATATCCAAGCAAAGTCATTGTGGGTGGAGATTTAAGTGATCTCAAAGGATGATTGTCATGTTTGGGGAGATATATGTGATCTCCAGGTTAGCTTCCATGGTCATGGAAATATACGTGATCTCTAAATTGCCCCAAATTATGGGTAGAGTCTAAAGGAGTGTGGGTATTGGTGGAAACTCTAATTCAAGGGTGTTGACATCGGTTATGTCAATGATGTTGGTAATAAATAATGTAATCATTAGTGACTTAGGTCAAGGTTGGTGACATTGATAGGAAAAAATTCCAACATCAGTGGATTAGGTTAAGGATGTTGATGTTGGTGGGTGACCAAACTCAACAAAAAATGGTTTGGTGGCCCACCAAAACTCATTTGCAACATTTTATTGGAGATTAAAAAGAGCTTTGAGTGTGAGTGAGATGGCAGAGCTAGGAGGGGACCCAGTGAGAGGCATGCCACCACAAGAGCCAGTTATTCCAACCTGTAGGATATGGAGATATAAGGTAAGATCCCTTATGATTTGAATTTAAATTTGAATTGGTTAGTTTGTCTAAATTTAAAGTTTGGGCAAAAACTGTGTTAAAGGGGGTAAGAAATAGGGTGGGGTAGGTTTAGGTTAATTTAGGAAGGATTTTGGGTAGGTTTTTGTGATTAAAAGTTAATGTTTATGGATCAGTCATTCGGTCCTAGGGCCAAAATAGTTGTCAATGTCGATGGTCTCCACTGATGTCGACCAACACAGTGTTGATGTCAGCCGACATGGTGTTGATGTCAATAGGTTTATTCATAGGTATTAGTCTTATAAGGATAGGTGGTGACATTACAAGGCCAAGTTAGGGCATCACAGGGCCAAATTATGGTGTTATATGGTCAGGTTACTACACTAACAATAGAGAGGGATAGTTTGAGAGCAACAGGTCAAGCTACTCCTCTTCCTCCACCATAGGAACCAGTATAGGCCAGGTCTTTAGTAGGTATGATAAAACCATCAAAAACTATATCTCTAGTAAGATATATTATTGCCCTTGATGAGATTGCTTATTATGAGAGGGCCATCAGGGAGTTCCATAGATTCAAAGGTATTATGAGTTTAGAGAGTAGGAGAGATCAGTGACATGTGCCATAGCTTCTAGCTCATGCAAATGTAGATGGGTACAGAGTGGTGATGACAATACTTCTTCATGACCATGTAGAGAGCCTCAAAGACTCTGAGTACTATATTTTATTATTGTTATATATGTTATATGGACATCAACCTATGATCTAAAGATGAGAGATGTATATTTTGAAAGAGAGATGATATTGTGATAATGTACATGTATGTTAAGTGTATATATATGAGATGTATTTTTATTGTGATTTTGAGATGTGTTTATTGTGATTGTGATGATGATGTTGATGTATATTATTATTATAATGTTATGTAATTTGATGCTAATGTTGAGCATGTTAGTTGAGTTAGATGAGTATTTCCCATATGTGTGATGGTATATGCATAGTTGATTTGTTAGCTTCATCTTAGAATTTTTCCATATTTGTGATGGTGTATGCTTAAAATGGATAGGCTGGGTATGTTATTTTATTTCAGCATTTTTCCATATTTGTGATGGTGTGTAATTAAAATAAATGGAGTAGGCTTGATAGTGTTTGTATGATGTTTTCATCTCAATAGAGAGATCAACATGTGACTTGGATGGAAAATAAAGAGGTAGAATGCTCGTGTATTGGCAAAGACCATAATCATAACATAAAAAGGCTCAAGAATATGAGCCCCTTTCATGTTTTGCATCATTGGACCATTTTTTTTGTTAAAGAAGTATCGTGTTCACCTTGTGTTAAGTGAGGGAAAAAAAGGGTAAAATGAGTGAAAGTGTTGGGATAACGTAACCTTTGAAGTGGGGATGATATGCCCCTACTATGGGTGAATCGAGAGCTATTATAGGTAAGTCCATGACTTAAAGATTTTTTTTTTGTAAGTTGATCAATGCAGAATACAGGAAGCCTAAAATGGGATTTTGTATGTGTTGAGGTTGTATGAAGCTAATCAATACAAGAATCTTTTTATTTGTATTTCCATTTGAGAACAAATCTTGGCCTAGCCATCCCTTAAGGGATTGGTCTAAGCATTTGTTTTTGAGTTTAAATAGATATCTTTCAAAGGAGCAGTCTATTGATAGTAGCAAAGAGAAGTTACATAGCTATCCTTCAAGGGAGCAGTCTACATTGAGAATCATGATCTGAGAGATTATAGCTTGTATACATATCCCATTTTTTTTTTCTTTTATTCATGGAGAAGACTATAGAGGCTTAGGAGTTTTCTATTGTGAGGGAAAAACCATAGCACCTCGTAAGTTAACTAAGTGTGTAGGAGGAAGGGTTAAGAGGAAGGGAGATAAATGTAATAGGGATGCTTGATGAGCTCAAGTGAAACATGAGATGAAGTGATGCTTATTTAGCAAAGGAATGGTCGTAGGATTAAGGCATTTAAAGGCTTAGGTTTTGGGTGTCCTTTGAGAGAAGACAAGTGATAAGTTCTTGAGTCATACTTGTGAGTTATGATGTAGGGTCCAAGCCAATTAGGAGCAAACTTACCCCATTTACTTTTATCCATGTTCATCACATGTTTATTTTCTTTTAAGATGAGATATCTAATATTGAAATCTCATTATTTGAAGTTTTTTTTATAAGCATGTTTGATATGCTCTTGATAGATTTGGAGATGGTTGAGGGCTATAAGACAACATTCATCAAATAACTCGAATTGAGCTAAACATTCTTGGTGAAAGTCATCATTAGTAAGTATGTCCTTTAGAGAAATGCGAAGAGAAGGAATTTGAACCTCAAGAGGCAAAACAACTTCCACCCCATACACCAAGGAAAAGGGCATAGTGCCTGTAGGGGTTTGAATGCTAGTGCGGTAAGCCCATAAAGTAAAAGGAATGTGTGTATGCCAATCCTTGCCCTATCATTGATTACCTTCATGAGAATTTTGGTCAATCTATTTTCTTGTGGATAATACAATGATGATAAGCTTAATTTGATTCCAAATGTATCAAAAAGACTTTAGACAGTTTGATTTTTGAAAAATTTGCTGTTATCTATTATAATTTTATGTGGGACACCAAAATGATAGATGATGTGATGGTTGGTAAAGTCAACAATTTTGTTAGAAGCTTATGCCTATCTATTTTCTTGTGGATAATACAATGATGAGAAGCTTAATTTGATTCCAAATGTATCACAAAGACTTTAGACAGTCTTATTTTTGAAATTTTTTCCGTTATCTATTATAATTTTATGTGGGACACCAAAATGATAGAAGATGTGATGGTTGGTAAAGTCAACAATTTTGTCAACCTTAGTGGAGATGAGAGGAATGGCCTTGACCCACTTGGTGAAGTATTCAGTGGTAGTAATGATAAAGTGATGACAAAGGGATGAATGAGGGTTTATCTCCCCAATTAAATCCAAGCCGCATTGGGAGAAGGGCCAAAAGTCTTTGGTGACTTGTAATGCAAGACTTGGAATGTGAAGAAGGTTATCGTGTTGTTGACATTTGATGCAATGTTGAATGTAATTAACACAGTCTTGATGGAGTGTTATCTAATAATATCTGAGTCAAAGGATACTCTTGTTAACTACATGAACATTGAAATGTCCACCAAAAATCCTATCATGGACTTCCTTAATGGTGAAGGGAGTCTCAGTACTAGTAAGGCATCTAAGGAGGAGACCATCAAAAGCTCGCTTGTAGAGAAGTACCCCTAGCATAGTGTAACAAGTGACACATTTTATAAGAGCACATCTCCCATTATTAGAGAGATCAAAAGGGGTAATAGGGAAGGAAATATAATCTATGAGTTTCTTGTACCATAAGTCATGTGGGTTGGATATTATATTTTTGATAAAGAGGATGTTAGTTGATACATAGGAGGGTAATGTTAAGTGATGCACGGTGACATAGATTTTCAAGGAAGATGATGAAGAGGGTATGTGTGAAGCAAGTGAAGCCATTATGTCAAAAAACTTGTTTGTAGATTGGGAAATTAATTTGTAAGAGATAAGAGTCAAATGATCCCAATAGCATATCTACACAATGTTTATAGCACTACAAAATTTCATTTTTGCATAGGTAGGAACCATTAACCTAATTAACCACTAGTTGAGAATCACCAAAAATGGTTATGGATTTGACACCCAAGAAGAGAGCTATTTGAAGCCCTAATATCAAAGCCTCATATTTGACCATATTGTTAGTACATTCAAAATGTAGTTTAAATGACAAAGGCATAGGCTCACCAACTAGAGGAATGACATTAACCCCCACACCCCCACCATATTGACATTTAGATCTGTTAAATAACATCATCATTTGATAGGAGATGTCATTGATAGAGAGTGTTGTGATGGATTCATCAGGGAATTCAAGTTTTGAAGGTTGGTTATCAGGTAAAGGGGTGGCAGCTAACTGGTCAGTGATCATTTTCCCTTTGATATACTTTTATTGGATAAACTCTAAGTCAAATTTAATAAGGAGCATGAGCCACCAAGCTACACATTGGTTGTGATATGGCTTGGAATGCATGTATTTGAGGGGATCAATATGGGTGACCATGTAGGTTTTGTGACTTAGAAGATAATGGCAGAGCTTGGAGGTTGAAAAGACCAATGCAAGGCAAATTTTTTTGGTATGGGTATATCGAGTCTCATAATCAATATGTGTGCAGCTTACGTAGTACATCACCTATTTTTGATTGTGATCATCTTGATGTGCAATCATAGCACCCAGAGAATGGTCTATTGTGGAGATGTAAAGGTAGAAAGGCTAATTTTCCTTAGGTGGAATAAGAACTGATGGGGAAAGGAGATATTATTTGAGTGCATCAAACAAGAGCTTCATGGCAATCTATGTTCTAATAGAAGGAGACATCCTTTTTGAGGAGATGGTGAAAGGGTTGGCAATGATCTAACTATTGAGAGATGAAGTAGCAGATTGATTGAAGTTTTCCTTATAGGTTGCAGAGCTGTTTGATATTAGTAGGTGGAGGCATCTCTATTATTACTCTAACCTTAGTAGGGTCAACTTCAATATCATAGAGAGAAACAATAAATCCTAAGAGCTTACCATAAAGAACACCAAAGATACATTTCTTGGGTTTAGTCAAATGTTATATTAGAGAAGTCAAGTAAATATGGTTTTGAGAATCATCAAGTGATCTTGGTAAAGTTTAGACTTTCCAAGTAAGCCATCCATGTAATCTTCCATAATTTTATGTAGGGTATCATAGAAGATGTAAGTCATTGTGTGTTGGTAGGTGGCACTAGCATTCTTCAGACCAAAAGGCATGACCTAGTAACAAAAATTCCCCCATGGGGTAATGAAGGTCTTCTTATGTTGATCCGTAGGAGAAACCAATATTTGATTATATCTAGAAAACCTGTCCATAAGTGATAGCATCTCATAGTTGGCTATTAGATCAATAAGTTGGTCGATACATAGTATTGAGAAGTCATCTTTTGGGCAAGTGAGGTTTAAGTCATGATAGTTGGTGCTAATGTGGATTCCCCCAGTCACTTTTGTGACAAGAATAATATTGGAAATCCATTACAGGTAGTCGATGGGTTGGATAAAGTTAACAAAAAGGAGGTATCATAGCTCTTCTTTGACAAGGAGAGAAATATGAGGATGCATTTTTAAAAGCTTCTACTTAACAAATTTAGCATCTTGATTTGTGACAATGTTATGGGTGACGATAGAGGGGTCAATACCTTGGTGATAGGTGAGAGGGCTTTGCTATGGTTATTAAGAAATGTGGCATAATTAGCTTGCTCAGAGGAATCTAAAGATTGGCCAATCTTGAGGATGCGAGGGTTATCATGAGAGGGCATATTGATGTCAATGCTTGATTCATTTAACATAGCTTGTGTTTTAGATGGGAGTGATTATTGGATATAGAAATCATTTACACCTATGTATGTGAGAATAACATCATCATTTTAACACTAGACAATGTTAATAGTGGGAGAGTCTTCATCAATTATTTTAGGATGAATGAGAGGAAGGGACCTTGTTTCATTACCTTGGTGATAGGTGAGAGGCCCCAAGTGGATGGCATTTATTGAAATTTTTTTAGGAGTTATAGATACCTCTGATTCGGTAGGTGATGGTGGAGAAGAAGGTGGCAAAGGAGAGACTGGCTCTTCAATAATTGGTACATGGCATGTTTTGGTGAGTTTAGGTTGTTCATCATAACCCACTCCATGCCTCTTTTTGGCATTTTCAATGGTTTGGTTAGTGGGATATTCAATAGGCATATGGACACCCAGATTGTAATGATCCAAACCAAATCCTTTCTATGCACACCTATAAAGATAGGTGTGAGCAAATCTAAGCTTGCTCAGGGAAGAAAAGTCATAGGTAAATGGTTGTGGTGAAGAGGATGGATTACCAACAATGGGAACCTAATCAATTCCCTCATATGTAAAATTAGTTTAAAGGTTAGGGGGGCCATAAGGGATGACCATCCTAATACGAGGATCATAAGATGATGTATTTAATGAAATGAGAACATAATTGGGACTATAAGTCATGTTGCATGTTTCAAATAGAGGTAGGTCAATGGGTATAACATGCACTTGCCCATTGTGCTCTAACTTGACATAATAGTGCAAAGTTGAGGGTACACATGCCATAGCACATATCCAAGGTCATCCAAGTAGTATGCTATATTGAAACTCTCCTTCTATAACATAAAAGAGCTAAATAATTATGCAAGGACCATCATGAATATGTAAGATAATAGTACCCACTGTTATAACTATAGTATCATTAAAGGAGTGGAGGACCACGTCGATTTGAGACATGTAATTGTCAAGAAGAGTGATTTTTTTGTAGGCATGGGTGGAAATAATATTAATACTAGCTCCCCCATCTATCATGATTCTTTTGACATGAGTTTGAACAATATATGTGGTAATAAAAAGGGCAAAATCTTGATCCTTAGGGTGTTGAAGTGGAATTTTTGAATTACTAAAGGAAATCATGGAGATGGAATTAAGAGAGCTGACTAAAGCTATAAGAGGTTGGGGATCATCACGTTGTACCTCAACCACTTGCAAGGCACTAATCAAATCTTGATGATGTTGGGATGAGTTTTGGATTAACTCATACAAAGACATTTTCACAAGAGTTTGGTGAAGCTGTTTCAGCATCGAGCTTTGAATAACGTCCAAAGATGTGGGCTTCAGGATCCCTAAGATGGAAACCCTGGGATTTGAAGGAGGAGTGTCTTTAGAAAAGGGATGAGCCCAAGGAGCAGTGACTTTTTTATTACCTTTATCCTTTTGGTTTTGTGATCGTGTGGTCACATTAACTATGTTGATCTAAAATATAGGTGAAGAAGATAACAAAGGGGGTACGACCACATCTTTGGGTTTGAATTTAGGTGGAACAGTAAGAGGTATGGTGGATTCCAAAGGTGGAATAATAGTAAGGTTAATGAGAGTATCAATAAAGAGAGTGTTGACATCAAAGTATTATTGAATGACTGCTTTGAGGGCTTTACAACTCTCATTATCATGTCTAGGTGAAAGATGATATAGACACACTTGTGTATCATTAAACCAAGATGGCTTCATTCTAAGAGGACTATAAGGCTTATTGGGAGGAAGAGTTATTATGGAAGATTTTAATAACTGACATAAGAAAAAACTCTGAGATCTTACAAGTGGGATTGTATTTATTGTGGTAATATGAGTGGACACCTTTTGTTTAGGAGTCATAAGGGTGATTTTTCATGGTGTTTTATTTGGTGGTGGTGTAGTTACATGTTTTACTAATACTTTCTTGGTGTTAGGTATCATGGTGTCAGATGTGAAAGACCTACTAGGTGGCAAAGGTATTAGTGGAGGTAACTTAGCCTTTTGTTTCACTTGGATCGATGATACTCCTACTAAAGTAGAGGGGTGTGGTTCCAAAATTGATGTTAAAGTTGAGGGTTGAAGAGGGAAGGATCGACAAGATCTAAGAAGCTTAACATTTTTTTATAGCTCAGACTATGAAACTCTAACTTGTGGTAGGAGAGTTAGATCTAATTTCACCTATGGGTGAATTAGATTAGAGACAGAGCATATGCCTAAAGGCCTAATTTGCTTTAATGTGGTAGATGCCTATGAGCTTGAGGGTTCTAACATAGATGGATGAAATTTTGGTGATTTTGGTGAAGAGGCTTTGGCTTTGTTAAATAACTTTGGGTAAAGGGTAGTGAGAGGGTTGGTGGTAAAGGTCGACACTCATTGTGTTGGATAAGGAGTTTTGAGTTAGTCCCAAAATGTTTTGTGATCTATTTTCATGGAGTCAAGAAATTTTAGACTTTTCACCAACCATGAGAAGGGTTTAGATGAAGTTGATGTAGGCCTTATGATTGATTCTTTATAAGTTTGAATTGATTGAGAAAGAGGGAAATTATTGGTCTTTGCTACTTCTGGCCAAAGATGAGAAAGAGTTGCAACAGGGTCTTCTTCGATAGAGATAGGAGAAGAGGCATGGTCTTCCATGGGTAGAGGGGAGGTAGACAAAGAGGGTTCATCAAGGGGGTAGACCATAGGTATAATCACTCCCTCAACATGTGGGTGAGGGATAGGTAAAGTATGATCCTCCATAGGTAAAAGAAGTGGTAAGAGTGGAAGAATTGGAGTAGGCACAATAAGTCTCTCATCTAATGTAGGAGTAGATAACAATGACTCTTCAAGGTGCAAAGGTGGAGTGGATGGGGTTATACTCTCTATCGGTGGAGGAGAATTAGGTGAAGAAAGATACTCAAGAGGGTATATCACAGGAATGATGTTCCCTTCAACATGTGGTTACAAAATGGGTAAGGTGTGGTCTTCAAGTGGTAAGAAAATAGGTAATATTGGTGCAAAAGGAACTATCAATACTGGTTCCTCTAGTGGAAAAAGAAGTGGTAAAGGAGGGTCTTCCTCACGTGGGAGTGGAATGGGTGAAATAGGCTCTTCTACCTAGGGAGGAAGAATGGGCAAAACAAATGTAACTAATTGTGGGGGAGGAGTTGATAAAAAGGGGTACCTCCTATTGTGGGAGAGGTTGAACTAGAGGTAAAGGAAAGACCATATTAATCATATAGATATTATGATCACATGAGTTAGTCATGGTCTGAATAATATTTTGATTGGGTGAATAGTTAGGAAAAGGCTATTTAAACACATCCATATTTTGATTAGCGAGCGCATTAGGATTATCTAAAATGAGATAACCCGTATTAAGCATGCTTGAATTTTTTTTTGAAAGTTTTATAGTTATTAGAATTGTGGCCTTTAACTTGATGGTAGCCACAAAACTCATCCTCTTTGTACAAGTTGGAAAAGGACGGGATGGGTCAAACTATATAGGAGGTTTTATTTGAGGAAGGGTTATGACACCTTGTTGCAATAGCTTTTCCATAATAGATGTATATGACTCCCCAATGGGAGTGTATTGTCTTTGTTCATACCGTTGTTGGAATTTCTTGGTTAGATT
Organism: Torreya grandis; assembly: GCA_037957365.1. Classification (NCBI taxonomy): domain Eukaryota; kingdom Viridiplantae; phylum Streptophyta; class Pinopsida; order Cupressales; family Taxaceae; genus Torreya; species Torreya grandis. The sequence goes on along the minus strand of JARHVA010000010.1, from coordinate 913,102 downwards.
TTAAGATGTTGAGGAATTAAGTTGGTTTATGGTTGTTGAAGAAGGATGATTTAAAGACCACCGCATTGATGGAGCCTTTAGATTTTTGGTTTAAAGGAGAAGTTTTAGAAAAAGGGGAGTCATTCGATTTAGAATTAGTGTTCTTACTACACAACTTGACTTTGCCTTCATCTATAGTCCTAATCTCAAGTTTTCATGCCATTGTAAAGGCCTCATCAAATATGCAAAAAGTTTGTACTTGTAGCGTGGATGAAATGTGCTTAGCACATGCCCTTGAGAAGATCTCAATAAGCTTAGGTTGGGATAAGGATAAGGAGAGTTGATTGATCAAGCCTCTCTAGCGAGTGATAAAATCTATGATAGATTCGTCATCAAATTGTTTAATAGAATAAATTTCTATAATAGAAACATTTTTAGAAATGTTAATAGAGAAATGGTCTAGGAATATTTATGTGAGTTGGGTAAATGAGAAAAGGGAGTTTTGAGTTATAGAGCTATACCAATCCAAGGCAGCACCTGAAAGAGACATAGGGAAAGTGTGAAGTAGTAGCACATAATCATACCCTATTAAATAACAAGCATGTCTAAATGCTCAAAAATGTTGTTGTAGGTCCTCTTTACTCTAAAAATGAGTAAATTTGGGGAGTTCCCATTGGCTTAGATAAGTAAGAATAGGCATAGAAGGATGGATGGGTTCATTGCATATCTGATCATAAGATAACACATTCTTTGAACCTGAAATGAATGTCTCTAGATTAGACATCTTATCCATCATCATTTTAATGAGGTCTAGAGGGGGATTAGTTTGAGAGATACCTCCTATGTTATAGGGAACTTGATAGGAAGTAGAGGGAGCATAAGATATAGCTTGCTGAGGTTATGTTTGGGCAACATAAGGATAATGAGTCATAGGATGGTGGGCAAAAAGAAAGGGGATTGTCTCATTGGGTTAGATACTATGCTTTGGATAGATGTTATTATAGGTTGGGTTATTAGCGTGGTTAGACTAGATGAAGGGTGAGTCATAACTTAGGTAATTATAGATGCGAGAGTAGATGGAATAGGTACCACCAAATTTTGAAATGGAGTGAGACTTGATTGAACTGCTTGTGGTTGTGAAAGTAAGGAAGTCATGCTAGGGTTTAGGTGGGATTGGGCAGTTGGTGATGCTAAACTTTGGACATTATTTATGGTTGGGTTATTTGTCAATGTGGTGGTTTGAGTAACCATAGGGACAATAGTGGAGATAGCTAAAACTAAATTTGTCTTTATTAGGGAGGTTGGCATACCATAGATTGGGTCACCCAAATAATTATGGGTTTGGCTTATGGTAAGGTAATGCTAAAGTGTTGCCACATTACGATCAATAAATTTATCAAAATCTTGATCTCCTTCAAGAAAAATGGGAATTTGGTTGGGGCTTGGAGTATGCTCTGTATCTAAAGTATGCTCCATGACATAATCACCAACATGGGAAGGTGGAAGTGGTTGTCGACTTGCGTAATCAAAAATAATTTTATTTGAGGCTCATGTTAATACCATGCAAGAAGAAGTATAAATAGTCTTAATACTTTGTATTAGTGATAGAATAAGGAAAAACTAGGTTGTTTTAGATTGTTGTTTTGAGAAAATTAAAACTACATAGTCATCGACGTCGGTTGCCTTATCGATGTTGGTAGTAAAAGTTTACCAATGTCATTAGGATTAACTAATGTAAGTAGCTAAAGTCTATCAATGTCAATGTAGTTATCCAATTTTAGTTACTGTGATATCTTGAGAAATGGAAAATCCAACATTTTAGAAGCCCAGAGGTAGAATCTAGGTAAAATAGAAGATGCAAGAGGTCTGTGTAAGAAGGAAGAACACTCATAAAACTTGATATAATAGGCTATACAAAATGAGTATTACAATAGTGTTGACTTTGTGAATCAATGGGAAAACATCCTTACCAACTCCAAAATACAAAAGGAAATATAAAAGTAGAAAAAGAACATACAACCACTAATTATTAACTCCTAGAGATTAATTTTAGTCTCGTGTTGGCTTATGCCTTAATCAAATAGTGAGAAGAGAATTTGGTTTAAAAAGGTAATAGAAAACAATCTAGAGTTAGTTTTAGGTTAGTTTTGGTGCTTAAGAAGAAATTTGTGTTAGACTAGGTATGTGGCTTGTTATAGGAGCTTGCTTCCCACACTTCATAGACCTGAAGCCAAGCCAGACCACTTAGCCAAAATATACCTTATCCCTATAGTTTATACTCTGCCAGAGAATGGAGTGGGTTCTCCCCTTGGTGGTGAAATCCAAGTAGGATAGTCGGGTAGGGTAAGGTGATCTACCAGGTGATGAAATCTTCATGGGCCTTGTTTTAGGTGAGTTTAGATGTTTTTTTTTTTTGAGTGTGATCTGGTTGTGTAACATAGGTTCACTACAATTCAATCATAATGCTTGTAAATAACTAGGTCAGCTAAAATGCAACAAGCAAATAATGAAGTCTAGTAAATTTTAAATCCAAATCTGAAATGTTTAGATTCAAATGAAAACAATGATGAAATAAGAGTAGAGAATGAACTTCACTATCCTAATGAGCATGCAAGAAATTGATGGGAAAATAACGGAAGCACACAATTGATTACCAAGCAACTTAATATGCAAAATTAACCAAAATCAACAAATAACTAGAATTCAAAAATAACACAGAATATAAGAGACAATACACAACTTGTATTAAAACTCTTTCAGAAGAAAATACAACAAAGAAGATTGCCATAGTTCTTCTTCCTTACACACCTCTAGGGCTCCCACACCTCTAGGGCATAAACAATAAATCTTCCCTCAAAGCTCTCTCTCTTAGGTCCCAACACACAACTCAAACACAGAGTTGGTGTTCACCTCCAACCAGCCAGTATCCACTACTGCCAATACTCCTGTGCTCCACACACACTACAAGTGCTCCACGCACTCCAAAAGTACACAAATGTACTTCAAGTAGATCTTTGCTAAACTGCAACAATCTGCAACCCAACTAATCTTACTTATGGAAGGAACTACCTTGCCTTCCTCTTTGCTCTGAGTACACACCTGTACTCTAAGTAGATCTCTCTTGATCCTGATCCCTATTGTGTTGCTATCCTATCTGATCTTGCACACCTACAAATCAATCTGGTTCTACACACCTGTGAACCTTGAACTTGCACACACATACACCTGCAGATCAATGATCTTACCTACCATATAGATCTCCTAAAGTAGCCATGCTCACCTGATGACCAAGATCATACATACATGAAGAACCCTACTGATTCTCCAATCCAGCACCCACCTTGGTACTGTTGTGGAATGAGGAGGAACACCCTTGCTCACGTCACACACAGAAAAAGCAAACTTTGCTCAACTCAAACTAGAACAACTTACAATACAATCCATGAGTCTATTATATAGATCTCATCCAAACAATAATTAGACACCTAATTACAATAATTAGATCCATAGCTTCTAGTCTAAAATTAGCTCTTAACATGCAAACACTTGGCTCGTTAGCTAACTGCCCATAACATCTACAGATCGAACCACACAGGTGACCGACGTTGGTCCCTATCTGCCTGGGGGTGCCAACATTAGTCAACTTCTAACCGACATTGGTTGCCTTCTTGTCTGATCTTGTCAACGTCAGTTGGCCTGACTGATGTTGGCATTTGTGACACAACAAACTCTCTGCAACCTCCTCCATGTCTGCATTAGTGAAGCTTTTAGCTCCACAACCTAACAATCTCCCACTTGGAGATAAATAGTTGCACTGTACCTATACTCCATCTAATTTGTTTCCTGGCTTGTATCCCTCTTCAAGCTCAACCTTGAAGACCAACCACCACACAACCTATGGTGCACCTCCTGTCATCTGAGTACTCTACCACATCCGAACCTACAAACCTATGTAGTGAAGTCCTGACCCTGCATGTATACCTGCTGTTGGTCCCTCTCAAATACCTGAGAACCCACTTCCTTGAATTGGCTCCTAACTCTCTGACAACACCCACTGCTTGGGCAAACTCAGGTCTATACCAGACCTCATGTGATTTCAGACACTGCACTGTCTAGCCCTTAGTGTGCTCCAGCTCTGCAACTTGAACCTCGCCAACACCTGATTCACATCAGCTCTCACTGGAGACAAAATCAACCTATGATCTTCCATGTCTCCCATGCCAAAGACTTTTGCTGCTCCAAATTCTTCATAGCAAACCACTGAACTAATCTTACCCTTAGCTCAACAAAAACCTGTATGTACAACCCTGTTAGCTAGCATACCATCCACATACAGCAACAAAATGATGTCCAGACTCATCATCCACTTGGTAAGACAAACACATTGGTTACACTGACACTGACTAAAGCCCTGCTTTGTCATCCACCTGTCAAACATGTACCACTGTCCTGTAGCTTCCTCAAGACCATACGACCTGGTCTTCCGTCTCACATGTCTGTTCTCTCTATTCTTCAACTAAGGAATCCATTCGTCTTTGTGCTTTCTTCCGGCTGGCAACCCTACCAAATATCCCATTTGGTTTTGCATCATATTCCTGCCACACTCCCACTGTTTCCTAGATCCTTCCTGCTCTGCAGTCAGCAACTAGTATAAAGAAGAGGAACAATGAATTTGATGCTTACTTACCACCTTCAGTCCTCCATATGGGCATTTAAAACTCCTTGATAGCTCACTGTCTGCCCAAAAATTGGTTATAGTGACTGACCTCGATCACCACATAGTTTGCATCTGACTGACGTCGGTTCCCATGCACCTATCTTGACTACCAACCTTGCCGACATCGGTGTCCCCTATTGCCGATGACGGTCCTCCTGACCGACGTCGGTCTTACCTATTGCTGATGTCGGTCCTCCTGACCGATGTTGATCTTACCCAGCCTGACATCACTGGCTTCGGTCTCCACATGACTGACATTGGCACATGTCTGTTCGACGCTGGTTCTTCCTGACCGACATCGGTACCTGTGTTCACCTGTGAGTGATGACTTTTTACCCACGAGCTCCTTTGAATAAAAACCCATGTCCAAACTACCCTGCTCAAAGGTATCCAGCCTCATCCACTGAACTCTGTCTATCATCTCCTCCAAGAACACCAAGGCTTTCCAGTTCTTAAGCCTATCAAATACATCTGACTTCCTCTTAAAAACATGCATCTCCTTCTTGCTCATGTGACCAAGCCTACAAAGCCACGTCTCCGCAATAGAAGAAGAATTAGTAATATAAACAAGTAGATAAAGAGTACCTATTTTCTTACCACCAGCTAATTCAAGTGCATCCACTGTGAGAGTTCTTGTGCATCTCTCATCACCCAACCTTTTTGAAGAAACTAGCCACATCTTCAAACCTGGGACCTGCATGACCTTCTTCAACACCCATGTGTTGGCCGCCTGTAATTTTAGCTTCACTTCCCCTTTGCCAATTTTTTGGCAAGGCTCACCAGCTCCTCTCCTTGGGGTTGCATGGAAAGAGGCAACAGAATCTGTGAAACAAGATTCTACTTTATCCAAGAAACCTCTCAGAGCATCCTGTGCCACATCACCTGCAACATCTACTTCTTCATGCTGATCTGCTACCAACCAACAATCTTTCTTTTCCTACTCTTTCTTTCCATAGGACCGTAAGTAACCATCTGTGCTTTTCAACTCCTCCATTCTTAGCTTACTTTCATCTGCCATTGCTCTACTCCCACTCAATTAAAAAATCCAGAGAGTGACCTATAACCAAACACAAAACCTGCTCCTTGCAACCTTAACTCTGATACCACTTGATGAGAAAATAACGGAAGCACACAATTGATTACCAAGCAACTTAATATGCGAAATTAACCAGAATCAACAAATAACTAGAATTCAGAAATAACACAAAATATGAGAGACAATACACAACTTGTATTAAAACTCTTTCAGAAGGAAATACAACAAAGAAGATTGCCACAGTTCTTCTTCCTTACACACCTCTAGGGATCTCATACTTCTAGGGCATAAATAGTAAATCTTCCCTCAAAGATCTCTCTCTTAGGTCCCAACACACAACTCAAACATAGAGTTAGTGTTCACCTCCAACCAGCCAGTATCCACTACTGCCAGTACTCCTGTGCTCTACACCCTCCATAAGTACACAAACATACTTCAAGTAGATCTCCCCTGAAGTGCAACAACTTGTAACCCAACTGATCTTGCTTATGGAAGGAACTATCTTGCCTTCCTCTTTGCTCTGAGTACACACTTGTACTCTAAGTAGATCTCTCCTGATCTTGCTCCCTGTTTTGTTGTTGTCCTATCTAATCTTGCACACCTGCAAATCAATCTGGTTCTACACACCTGTGAACCTTGACCTTGCACACACATACACCTGCAGATCAATGATCTTACCTACCATGTAGATCTCCTAAAGTAGCCATGCTCACCTGATGACCAAGATCATACATACATGAAGAACCCTGCTAATTCTCCAATCCATCACCCACCTTGGTACTGCTGTGGAACTAGGAGGAACACCTTTGCTCACCTCACACACAGAAGAAGCAAACTTTGCTCAACTCAAACTAGAACAACTTACAATACAATCCATGAGTCTATTATATAGATCTCATCCAAACAATAATTAGACACCTAATTACAATAATTAGATCCGCAGCTTCTAGTCTAAAATTGGCTCTTGACATGCAAACACTTGGTTCGTTAGCTAACTGCCTGTAACATCTGCAGCTCAAACCACACAGGTGACCGATGTCGGTCCCTGTCTACCTGGGTGGTGCTGACATCGACTGACTTCTGATCGATGTCGGTTGCCTTCTTGTTTGATCCTGTCGACGTCGGTTAGCCTGACCGATGCCAGCGTCTGTGACACAACAAACTCTCTGCAACCTCCTCTAACAACCTCCTCCATGTCTGCATCAGTGAAGCTTTTAGCTCCACAACCTAACAAAAATAAATAAAGAAGAGATTCTTTTAACTTGTAAGAAAAATGATAAATTGATTTTAGAGGCAAAGAGAAAAGAAGAGTAGCAAAAAAGAAGAAATTTTAGTTTATTTCCATTAATCAAAAAATAAAATGTTGAATTTTTCATTTTGAGGGAGAAAAGGAGAAAGTGCAAAAAATGAAAATTTCACTATAATGCACCTATATGAATGATTAAAACAAGTAATGAATCCAATGAAAACTCCAGGGTCCCACCGGGCGTGCCAAAAATGTTTCACTAAAATTTGTCTATTTCAAGTCTAAAGAAAAATAGAGAAGAAGGATAGGGATAAGTGATTAGAATGAACCTAAATTGGTTTGCACATCGTATCTAGATGTTTTAAGCACTCCTCTTTGGCTGGGTAAGACTACTTGCAAGTAAGAAAGGACTAACACAAAATGTTTGTTAGTAGATATATGAGTGCGCTGCCAAGCTACGCGCTTGTTCTAAGAAGTGTCAAACTTTCTTAGAGATGGCAGTCCACTTGTGAGAGATAAATGAGTAATAAATAACTAAGAGATACTTTTACCATTATTTACAACTTGAGTACAACAAAAAGTAATAGAGTGTAGATGGTATATTCAGTTTGTATTTTGGAAGTTGTTTGGGTAGGTCTTAGAAGGGTTACTAGAAATCCATAGTTGTCAACATCAGTTAGGTTGCTAATGTCAGTTATAAAGTGACTGATAGAAATTAGGCTATCGAGGTCAGTAGGGGCAATAATTTCCTAGGAGCTTGCAGAAGGCTTTTCTGGGTCTGAGAAATGGTTTTGATCAGGTCTGGAAGGTTGGGGAGAGAGAGAGAGAGAGAGAGAGAGAGAGAGAGAGAGAGAGAGAGAGAGAGAGAGAGAGAGAGAGAGAGAGAGAGAGAGAGAGAGAGAGAGAGAGAGTATAGTTTGGATGGATCTAGTCAGAGGTTTGGTTTTTTGGAACAAGGGGGAGCAAGTGGGGAAGCTTTATAACTCCCCCACAAGGGTTCAGTCAGGAATGCATAAAGTAATGAATAGTAGATATAAAGTGATCACAAAGTAACTACTTAAAGACTTATGGAATAAGTGATGTACTTAGCTATAGAGGTGATTGAATGATAAGTGTTAGATGGATGGCTCCTATTAGGTAGTCTGAACTGATGCCTCAAATAGATAAAATAAGCGGGTACTACTTGGTTCTTAAGATCTTGGTTTCTGATCTAGGTTGACTTAGACAAAGTAACAGTAAGCTAAGATGTTGAAAGTTGAATGTCAAAAGCCTATATGCAAATAAGAATGAGTTTTATTAATTTATACTAACCTAAACATTAGTTTAGAGTTTGGCTTATATAACTAAATTCGGCAATCCCATCAATGTCGATCATGGGTTGATCGACGTCAGTGGCATAATAATAGGTAAAATACTATTTTAGCCTATTTCTTATTGTTTCTCATACCAAGTGTGGTATCCATTAAAATATAGTAGAAATAAGAGGTTAAGAAGGATATAGTTGGTTAGGAATTTATTTTTGAGGTGAGAATAAGTCATGGGTAGTTAGGATAAGGGGACTAAGTCTTGAGGTGACTCATCAAGGGACAATTAGTCTTAGGATGAGGTGGCTAGGTAAGGTGGCAAAAGGGGTTTTTAATTAACTTAATTAAATATTTTAAATTAATTAAATGTGTGAGGGGTAAAATCATGGGTTAGGGAAGCTAATTATTATTATTGAAAAAGGGCTCAAGGGGAGTTTTGACATAGGGAATTACGCATGTGTGTGACATAATTTTGGTGTCTACAATAGGTTATCCACATTTCTTTATTTTATAGTGGGTTTTGATAGTAAGTTTTTGTAGTAGATAGAAATAAGTTTAGCCTTTGGGTGTGCTAGTAGGATATGTGAACAAATAAATTCTTTATAAGGAAATGACATGGTCTTCCTTTGTGATAAATTATAATATCTCAAAAATTCTATGTGTTGCTATCTCAAGGGTTAATATTTTTGTTGTAATCATCTATGTATTGTAATGATTATCTTGAAGGGTTATGCTTTGAATGAAAAAGTCTTTAATGAAAAAATATATTTTATGCACCAATGTTTTCTTCACATTGGAGGACCAAGCATGAGATTTAGTGTGGGGCAAAGAGGTGCAAAGTGGTGAAAAATAAAATGACAAGCTAGATAAGTGTGACATGGGGTGTGAAGAGTGATAATTGGAAGAGAAGTGTACCTTATCTGATTGTATCCAAACTATTATTATGGCATAACAAAAAGTGTGGCATGATAAGCACATAAATAAAAAAAGTGTTGGAAAAAGATTCCCTTGTCTTACTATATTATTCTAATAACTTGAAGCACCATGGAAAACTTTAGATCTAGTGGCTAGGCCCATATGTAATACATGATATCTTGGTTAATGGTGTGTGAAATTTAAAAACTTTAGATGGTGAATTTCTCAATGGACATTTCAATGGTAGTCATCTTAAGCCATACCATTATTATATTGTAATAGGATAGTAGTGAATAAGGCATATGCCAAATAGGTTATCCACATTGCTTTGTTTTATAATTGGTTTTGATAATAAGTTAGTCTAGTAGATAGAAATAAGTGCAACCTTTGGGTGTGCTGGTAGGATATATGAATAAATAAAGTATTTTTAAGGCAATGACATGGTCTTCCTTTGTGATAAATTATAATATCTAAAAACTTCTATGTGATTCTATCTTAAGGGTTAATATTTTGATTGTACAAAAGAGAAGAGTGGATATGGAAATGATACCATCAAAAATTGGTAACCATGCAAAATGATGTCACTCCCAAAAATTTGAAATTTGAAACATTTATGGTTGAGAACTGGCACACAATAATAGTTAGTGCATAGATTGTAGCATTCAAAACTTAAACGTGTGAAGCCTAAAAACCATTACATGTACTACAAGCTAAATATAAGTAGTTTTAGAGAAATGTGCCAAATGATATAAAAGGAGAGATATGTATCATTTTCACAAATTTTCTATCAAGATTTACTAAGAGATGCCACAAGCGTGAAAAAACAAAAATAACAAATAAACTTGTAATTTGAGTCAAGAACAACTAAGAAATGCCATTTGAGAGATAAAAATGAGATCCTTGTGGAATTACAACTCAAATGCACTAATAATTGAGGCATTTTAATCGGTATAGAGGATAAATTCATTAATTTTAAGGTTTCAGAGGTTATAAAATGCCATTGTTGAGTAGGGAAGCTTAGGGTTGAGTTTTACAACACTAAATCTTTAGTATACACATGCTCACCAAGATTCTAGGGTTTGGCCAAGTAGGGAAGCCAATGGTGTGTGAAAGGTGTTTCAAGTTGATTATGAGACAAAAATTCAAGGAATAAAATATTAAATGTTTCATCTTTGACCCAAGTGCATATGCCATAACACCCATTATTGAAGAAGGGAAGAAGCAAGTCGAACATAGGTCGAGTAGTAATCAACCATTATTATAGAAGAATTATAGGAAGTGGAGGAATAAGTGGTAGAAGCATCGGGCATGAAATTAGTGGAAGTCACAACTAGTACCAATTTTCAACTTGAAATTCACCCTTGTCAGGTCCTAAGACCTATTTAAAGTGACACAATGGAAACACTCTTATGTTGTGGGTGATCTATGACATGAGTGAAGCTATGGAGAAGGCCAACTCCTTTTCAAACCATAATGTACCTAATTTAATATCAGGTTCCAATCCCTAAACTTACACTATCAAAAACTAATCTAAGCTAAAACTATGCTCTTGTCATGAAAAGGGAGAAGAAAGAAGATAAAAACTGAAAATGAGGTGACACATCGAGATTTGAGGTCTCTTCTAATTGTTTATAACAACATATAAGATTGATGAAGGACTGAAATATATCCTATCCAATTTCCAAACTAAGCATATATTGCATACGTGTTTCATATGGAGGTGGTGGCCTATGCTATAACTAGAATGAATAGCTAAAAGTTCATGCACAAGACATAATTAGTTAATTTCCATAACCAGTCACTTGCATAAATATTTGTAACATAACATATGACTTACAAAAGACTTATTTTCTTGTACCAAGGTGATGGTAAATAGACATACACAAGGGAGAAAAATCTTTGCAACAAATGTAGATCAATAAAAAACTGGAATAACACAAGGTACAAGCATGGAGAAGGTAAAAATTAGTCTTTTATTAATCCAAAGACTTAAACCCAACATTACAAGTCTCTACAGGAGCAAAGTTTTGCTATACCTAGCAGAGGGATACAAAATAAAACATTTGCAACCTAATATATAATAAATGAGATGTGAGATAGGATTAAAAACTCTACTAGATTGCATGAATGTAGCTATTAGAACATGATTATATCCCATTTAAGAGAGAAAATAATTGGAGATGAGGCCATAAGGCCTTATTTAATGCACTAGTGTTGCTATCAATGATGATTCTCCAAGGAGGGTGGCATACTAGTGGAAGAGAGACCTTACTTGTTGCTATTGTTGTCCTTTGGAATGCTTGAACATGCATGATCATGATCCTATAGGTATTCTACACTTGAAAAACTAATGCATTGACTGCCTTAGCTCACCCTTTTTTCCACATTTGCATGTCAAAGCTGATTACATGGCCAACTTGAAAGAAGACCTACCATGCCACTTGGAGCCTTGAAGGTTGACTTGCCTTGATTGACACTTTATGGAGGAGTTACACACCCCTAAGATCAATTTTCCAATGCTTCCATCCTTTGTCATAGCCTTAATGGCTACTGCTCTCCATCCGTAGTAGTATTTGATATGTTGAAGAAAAATGGAATTGAAATCTTCAACTTAATCATTTGACATTCTTACACCATTTTATTAATGGGATACTTCCCATTTCTTTGGAGCACTTGATCTGCTTGAAACTAACCTTGCAACTTATGTTAATTCCTCTTAGAGAGGCTTAAAATCTTGGATCAATATCACATCTACCTCTTGAAACCAATCTTGCAACCTTTGTTAAGTCCTCTTGGAGAGGATTAAAAGCTTGGATCACTATCACATCTACCTATATGAGTCCTTGAAGAAGCAAGAAACCTAAATTTGCATGATTGAAAATCCTAATTTACTCTTTCACCATATTTGTAAACTTGTAACTGTAGACATCCAATTCATAACACCATTGTGTTCAAATGATCAATATTACTCGAAATGTATGAAAACACACAATTTAGGCCAAAATCACTTAAACACACTAAATGGTTCAAGCTTATTATATAGAAGTGTCAATTTAGGATAATGTATCCCTAAATGGGGCAATGAATTTTATGTTATTATTAACTTTTCTCAAATCATTCGATTCAAAATGGTAAAAACACATTTTGGTGCTTTGGATCACTCTTTTCTTCAAATTCAGAAGCACACGACACGTGCAAGTGATATTTTGTGTCAAAAAAGTCTTAAATGGGATATTGGTCCATACACAACTAAAATCACCTTATAATTCCTCCCCATCCTAATTATGACCCAATAATATGACATTATAGCCATTTTAATTAATTGAGTGCAACCAATTTCCAAAGAATTGTTTAAAATTTGATTAATCTTACTTAGGCAAATTAAACCAAATTATGAGTTTAAGTAAGAATTCCATGGAAGTTATTGAATATTTATTTATTGGAAATTGATCCATATTATCTGTATCATTAAATGAGGTAATTTATGTGGTAACACCCATATGCCATAAATGCAACAAATATCAAGATTATGGCCTTCCATGCCTCTTTAATGCCCCTTCCTCCCAAATCATTATGAGGGTATTATGGATTAATTATGTAATATTAAATTAATTCATGGACACACATATTAATGTCAAGATGGATGGTCATGGTTAATCCTGATCAAATTGGAAAATCTATAAATAGGAGGACCAAGACTAGTTTGATTAAGCTTCATTTGTGTAAACTTATTATGTAGAATTCTCTCCACAAGACATTTGTGAATGGTGTTAGTTATGATTAATATGCAATAGGATATCTTCATTGATAGGTATAACATTGATTTCATATCATGAGCGTAGTTTAGTTGGTGAGAAAGAGCTTATGGAGGAGCTTTGTCTTGCATCATTAGTAAATACTTGAGCACCAAATCAAGGGGAAAATCACATTTTGGTTGAAATTGGATGATGGGATGCTCTTGGGAAGGTATTGTGTGTACTTTATTTTATTTGGTCTTAATTATCAATTACAAAACCCCGTTTGAATAGGTCCTGGCTAACTGACATTAGTTAGGTTGTAGGGAAAAACATGAATAAAAAATAAGTATTTAGAGCTTTTCTCAAAATTTTAGTTTGTCATTTTGGTTTATAAGTCTCTATTTGAACATATATTTGCATGATCTAGAGATTTTTTGGAGATTTTATTCTAACATTGGGATAACAAGTGTTTTTGTCAAAAATAGTTTTTTCCTAAGGGTTCACTAGTGACCATTATCAATCTTTTTCGACTGATATCAATTCTTTTATGACCAACGTTGGTCTTTTTACAACTGACATCAGTCATTATTGACCAATGTCAATCTACATGTTTTAAAAATATGGAACTCAAGATCATGATTTCAAAACTTGATTGACTCATTATCAATTGTGCTTCAAAACAGGGGGAAACTTTCTAACCTTTACAAGACCTGCATAGAAAAGTGACAAAATTTGAGCATGATTTAACTCTTGAACCTTCCCTTTGATGTTTAAAAGGAACTTAGATGGTTTATTTTATTATTTTGTGAAGTTTTTAAAATTTTTTGCAAACTAAGGCCAAGGGGCCAAGAACTTCATTAAACATTTCAATTTGTTGCTTAAAACTAACATTCACTTAAATTGCAAAGTTTTTCAAAAGTGTTATTTTATGCTAGATCATCTATTGCTTGTTTGTTTTTTGATAAAATGAAGAGTGCATGTATGCTCTCCCCTCATCCCTTTTAGGGAACTTGGGTGACCAAATGTGCCTTTTCATTATAATTGTGTCTTTGTCCATGGCATGAAAAGAAAGTTATCTAGGCTCTTCCCAAAGCTCGTATGGTTTGGGTGATCTAAAAACAACCTCTAAAATCTTTTCACTTAGTTTTATTTTATGTAATTTGGCTTGTGGAGGGGAGTTCATAGCTTATTCATAAGTTATTTAGGGAAGCTTTGACTAGGGGTTTCATCTCCCAACATTGTTTCAACCCTTCTCCATGATGAGGTATATAAATGAGGGTACTCATACTACAAGAGCTAAGGGGGTGAGCGGCTAACTTCTAATTTTATAACGAAAGCCCGAGTTAGGTTTGGGTAACTAGGGGATCTCACTAAGTAGTAAATGAATGGAATTGCTATAGAAAGGAATGGAACTGAGTTAATATGAGGCATCTCTAGTGTTAGACACACTTGGGTCCATCTAGATGGTCAAAAATTTAAGTTTTAGAACAACCCCACTTGTTGCAGACATATTGTTAATGTGGGGTAACCCGAAGGTCTATGCCACCATATAATATTCTGGGAGAAGGGGGGTGTAAAAGACCCTACTACTTCATGCACTATTATTTTTGGATTAAGATTTAAAATTCTCTTAAGATCACGTATATAGATGTATTTTAGAAATACGAAGCAACCTTATCAGTTTAGGGCTTATGCCAATTTAGTTAGTTGTATTTGTCTTTTCCTTTACTTGCTTGGTAATTGTTTGAGTCTAAAACTCATTTGTGAACAAAACATGTCATAACCAAACACATTTGTTGACCACCATTTCTTGAACAAGGAGGCATTATGTTGGTCAAATTCAAATCATCTTTACCTTGTTTGAAAACTCATCTTAAACATTATGTTTATCTTTATTTAAGCAACGTTATTATGCTACCCATTTGAGTCTAAGCCATTTTACAAAAATCTTTAAGTCCTTCATTGATAATTCAAATTTGGAATTGCACCTTTTTAAGTTCTAAATCAATGTATTAATTGGTTTACCATTTGCTCTTGACTTGAGTTAACTTGGGTATGATTTTTCATTTATATTGAAGGTTATTTATAGACTCATCATCATCTAATCATTGTGAACTTAAGTCATATAATGTATCACTCACACTCTAAGTTATAGATCACATTTTATTCTACCTCTTATTACCATGTGGCAGCATTATGTTTCCCATTTGTTTTTAGTTTTATACTTAGGAATTATTGCATGTTTTTACATCTTGAGTTTCTTAGTTTGCATTGTCACCTTCCTAATCTGAAGGGATTTCTTCTAATTTTTTAGTAGTGACTCGTTGAAATTGAACTAGATTTTATGGTATTGATGTATCTCTCAACCTTCATTTGGTGTACTAGTTTACCCTTAGGTTTTTTGAGTTATCATACCCTCTTCTAATTTATATGATTTTACCCCTACTTAAGGTTAAGTAATTTTGTGAACACATTCTTCAAATTATGTGGTACTATGCCACCTTCCTTTTATAGGCTCTTTACTACCTTGTCTCTTGTTTGGAGAGAGAATAAAAACACACTTTGTTAATGTTTGCACAACATTTTCCAAATCTTTCCAAATGTAGGGAACAAACTTTTAGACATGATGCAAAGGTATACTCATAATGAGGTCTCTTATGGCCCTAGTTATGAGGAGGAGCATTTTTATGGCAGACATGAGCACTCTATTTTATTTGAGGATGTCATCCTCTTTAGGCATATTCATTGAAAACCAATCTGATCCACACCAATTTTTATACGTCATCCCCATCCTTTCCCTTTGACTTGCATGTCATAATAGAAGGTTAATATTTTAATATATCCTCCTTCGATTTGTGCACCATGCTCGAAGGTTACCATTATATGTTATCCTTCTTCAGCTTGTGTGAGTGATCAAACTCCAAAACATGCAAATGTTACCATTCTAGGCTATTCTCCTTCAATTTGTGAGAGCAATAAAGCTCCATAGCATGTGAAGGTTACCATTTTAGGACCTCCTCCTTTAGTTTGCATGAGAAACCAAACTATGAAGCATCTAATCATTACCATTCTAGACCCATCACCGATGTTTATTGATCCTATTATTGAAGAACATCCATTTGATGATCCAGATTTTGTTGATCCCTTATTTGATAGTCTAATTTTTGGAGATCCTATTATTAAACCACATACCATTATTCATCTTAAGCTAATTATTCCCCACTTTAAAAATTATGTGTTGATCTTCAAGCCAAAACAACAACCATTACCTCTTTAAGAGCCATCTTGTGAAGAACCAAATGTGTTCAAAGTTGATATTTTGTAACCATTTATTAACCAAGATCACAATGTTATTGTTGAAACACCCATTTGTGATGAGTCAACTTGTGATGAGTTACCTATTCATATTTTACCTATTTTTAAAGAGCCCCATCTCCTTGACAAGCTAGTCTCTATGGAGTTGTCTCTTGATATTTTTCCACTTGTAGGGGAGTCTCCTTTTGATAGAATAGTTTCTATCAAGTCATCCCTCGAGCAGTTCCCTCTCTTTGAGGGGATTTACCTAGACAAGCTAGTCTATGTTGAACCCTTCCTATATGAATCAATTATTACAAAACCCATTTTTCCATAATAGGCCATTATTTATCCAACACCAAACATTCAACAAGACTCATTATAGAAACATCCACATCAGATGAAGAATCAACATTACATTCAAGTTCCCTTTTTGAACCAACATCAGAAGCAAAATCACTATTAGTCTCAACATTGGATTTAGAGTCCCATAACTCAAACTCAACATTAAAAATAGAGTATAGTCATGATTATTACAACATTGGTTATACTTGTCTTATGGATCAATTTGAATATATTTATGATCTTTCTATGGTTTTTGAGGATGATTACTTCAACATCGACACAAATTCTCCTAGTATCTTTTATGAGTATTTTTCTACCTTTAATCACTCCATTCTTTCCATCCAACATAACCATTATATTGACATTCCACCTCCCATAAGCATCGATCGGGATCAACAAAATCACACTTTGTTGAACTGCATCCATGGCAACATATCAGGTGCATAATATTAAGGGGACAAAGACTGCATTCATTTAGAACAAGAATAATTTCCTAGTGAAACCTTTTTGAAGGCACTAGGGGACAATCAAAGTTTATTCTTAGTCCAAATTCAAATCTTGATTGTTCATATCTTAATTTTGAATAAGGTTCATTTATGTATTGTTTTCTTTTTCTTTGTTTTTGTTTATTTTTGTTTAATTGTAAATAGTTGTAAATTTGGTCTTGATAGTTCTTATCATTATCCTTAGTTATAAATATTCACATTTAAATTGGCTCAACACAATTGAAATGTAAAGTTATTATAGGTTACTCATACTTATGATGCATAATTTCATTTTGCTATAAAAAGTGCTAAGTGCTTTGGATCCAAGTCCCAAAATCAATGCAACTCCAATGATCAACTCTCAAGTGCACCAATGAAACTAGGTACCAATGGATTTTTCCACACTCAACTATATGTAAGACGTGCATCTCTTACCATACATTATGATTTTAATAAAGCAGTGGATAGATTTCTTATTTTCTTCATTCCTCATTCCATTTTCTCCTACTTCTAGGTGAACTACATTATCTTGAGGTCTATCTGGACTATGTAGGTAGTGCTTAAATATAAGATGTATCTTTGATCAGCTCAGTCATATTTATTCTTCTTTTCATCTCTTTCATCACTTTGTGCATCCTTATATGCTTGGTTTCTCATGGTTGTTCCAATTGTTAAACTATCACCTCTACATTTGCACCCATTCATTTTTAATCTATGCAATAGGTTATATCCTTAAACTATGCT
Organism: Torreya grandis; assembly: GCA_037957365.1. Taxonomy (NCBI): domain Eukaryota; kingdom Viridiplantae; phylum Streptophyta; class Pinopsida; order Cupressales; family Taxaceae; genus Torreya; species Torreya grandis. The sequence goes on along the minus strand of JARHVA010000010.1, from coordinate 895,300 downwards.
TGCTGATTTTCCCTGTTGGGGCACAACATTTGAACTAGTCACAAATGTACATCAACATTACTAGGACAAAACATTCTTTATCATTGATAAAAATTTGCCCTATTTTGGGTAAAACTATTTTATCAATTGATCAAATTTGCTCTACAAGGGCACCTTATTATTTCCTCTTTCTAGAGACATGATTCTCCTATTTATTTTAATTCCAAGCTCTACAAACTTTACCCCTTGTTCTATAAATATTTTAGTGTGCAACTTATTTCAGGATTGATCATTCCTTAAGCGCACAACTTACACCCTAGATTTGGGTGTGTTCAAAGTGTGTCACTTATATTTTTAGATTGAATCCTTCTTTTCCCTCATCCTTGGGGCCCATTATATTCTAATTATATTTTGATCATTGATGGAATCAATGTGTGCAAGCATTATCTCATCTAGATGTAATTTGTCACACAAGTTAATCTCACTTTATCTCTCTTTTTGAGAGTCCATTCTTCTCTTTCATCCCTATATGTCCTCTCAAGGGGGCATCATGGGTCATTTCCTTCCCACTTATTCTTGACAAATATTTTCTTTGAAAAGATGTTGATTCACTTGAATGTCTCACTATGCCTTCTCAAATAGGGGGAAAATGTAGACATCTAATTCCATACACCATTATGTTGAAATTGTTAATCTTGCTTGAAATTTGTGAAAATGCACAATTTAGGTCAAAATCACTTAAATGCGTTAAATGGTTTGATCTTGTTATATCCTGTTATATAGAAATTTGATTTAAGAGAGGATGGCTAGTATGGTGTTAATTCCAAAATGAAAATACAATGAAATAAACACACTAATAGCATAACATCTCTAGGCCTAGACACTAGGGAGAGCTTAGTTAACAAAATCAAATGACAAACACAACAAAAAAGCAAGGAATCAAACACAAGAATTCATTCACTTTCCTTGAATGCTCCAAATGCCTTTGTAGTGGTGGCTTGCTTGGCTTGTGCTCATGAAGTTTTCATCAAAGGAGGCTTGGATATCTCCTCTTCTCCTTGACACCTTTAACTTGTGGTTTGGCTTGGCTTGGAATTAATTTGGAATGGTAACACTAGTTGCATGAATATTTTGGAACCAATCCTACACTATAACTTTGCACAAATTAAGCTTAGAAATGATGTTCATAGCCTCTCTATTTATATATTTTTGTATTTGATCATAATCAACCTGAACTGTCCATCTCAAGATGAGATGTATGGTTGAGGATTAATTCAATTTTTGGAATTAAGTTTTTAATTATCCTCATCATGACATTAGAATGAGGGATAATTAAGAGGCATGGAGGGCATCATGGAAGGCATTGATGAGGCATGGGAGGCATGAATCCTAATATTTATGTCATTTATGGCCTAAGAATGTCTTCCCAAGAAATAAGGTCAGTTGATGATGTAGATATTCAATATTCATTTCTAAAAACAGGTTTTCAACAATTTTTCAACAAGATTTCATGGAATTATTAATTAGGCCTTGATTTGGGTTAATTATCTCTTAAGCATGATTAAACATTTTGTGCACAAATTACCAAAATTGATTAGGATATCTTGTTATTGGTCCAAAATTTGACTGGATTGGAACTAGAAGGTGATGTTAGATGCATTGGAATCATATTCCAATTTAGGATGTTTTGAATAATAAATAATAAAGTCACATGTCTTTTGAAAAATACTTGATAATAAAGAGCAATCCAGAGCACCTAGGTGTAAATTTGGCATTTTGACTCAAAATAAACTGATCAAAGTTAGCTGGCCCATAAATTGCATTACCTCATTTAGGGATACCCTAGCCAAAATTGGCACTTAAATATGTTAGTTTCACATCATTTAGCATGTTTTAGTGTTTTAAGGCTAAATTGTGCATGTTATGTGGAAACTAGCCAAAAGCCTGATTGGAGGTTATCGATGGCCAGTTTAGGTGTCTACAGTTTGCCCTTGTTTGGGAAGATGTTGAAAACCATAGGAAAGCAATGTCTTCTCAAATAATTAGAGATGACCTATATGCCAAAAAGATGATGATGGTTGAAGAATAAAGCTCCAGATGGTTTTGGGAAGCCTATGATGATGCCCCCTCATGGGAATGGCCATCACATTTGTTGATGGATGGTCCCTCGAAAAGAAACAAGAATAAATGTGGAATTAACCCATGGTTGAGATTAATCCAAATGAGAAAATGCTTGCATGCATTGATGGCAAAAAGTTTACTAATTTTCCCAAAGGTGGTTATAATCAGGAATAAAAGTCAAAATAATGATTTGCCCATAGGTAATTATAATCATTAAGAGGACCTAGATTAGCTAAAGATGATTGTGCCCCAGTTAGAGCTGATTAGCAAGCATAACTCGAGGATATAACCTAAAATACATATTAAATATGAGCAAGTGAAAAGTGATGAAATAGATTAATAGAAGAATAAGATTGATCAATAGAATGATTTAGTTGTATTTGTCAATGAGGAGATGCTCATATTGATTAACAATGATACAACTAGAATGGTCAAATGAGTTATATTGATCAAGAGTGGGATAGAAGGATTTGCCAAGGTGTCAAGGAGAAACTTTTGTGGTTCCATTTATTAAAGACCTTTGTGAAGTTAATTTTTGCTATAATATGTGATGGTAGGCTTCATGATAGAACACCATGAAGACTTGGCCAAAATATGCATAAGGATTGACTCTTGATAACTAATAAACACTCAAAAATTATACACCAATGAGAAAAACCATGATGATAATATTGACATATGAATATTGATAGACTCAAGAATAATGTGCTCAAAGAATCACCCAATGAACACATATAGATTGAGTCAAGGCAACAGTGTTGAAAGCAAACAAACATGCAAGTGAACACACAAACAAACAAACAAACAACCTAAAGATAAACAAACAAGAAGAAAGCTTGAAAATAAAAACAAAATAGAGCATCCTAATAATGACCATGCCTTAGTAAGGTGGATTGAGGATAACTAACTGGGCTTAGACAAGACAAATATTTTTAGATTTTTTAAATGTTATGAATGTTTTTAGAATTTTGAGGTATCTTAAGTTGTTAGAGAATGACAAGATACCTAATCACAAAATGGTGAGAGTGTTTGGATTAGGTTGCTCACAAAACAATGAGAGCATATAGGAAAGGGGACTGAGATGAACTCAACACGAATTGATCATGAGCCACATAGTCCTAAAATTACCTTAAGTCATAGTAATTCCATCCACACAAAAGGTGGGGAAAACCAACTAGGTCTTGACAAGTTCTTAAATCTGGCAAATAGCCAATCAAATGAAAATAATAATGGCAAGGTGATATGGCAATGAATGATAAACAAGTATTGCCCCTAGTTTTCCCATAGGCAGTTATAACTAGGATACAATAACATAGTCCAATGATACTAATTTTCCCATAGGTGGTTACAATTAGTAGCAAGACTAGTGAAACATTGATTTACCCATAGGTAGTTATAATCAGGCTCACATAAACAAACATGGATGTAAGATGAAAGATATCTGTCCAGATCAACTACCACACTACTTTTATAGGCTATCATTATAAACATGAATTTGATTGATTATTTAAATTTGATTTGAATCCCCCCACAAAAGGTGCAGGAAGAACCAAAGTAACCAAGATCAAAACATGATTGGATACAATGACTAAAAATAGGCTTTGGTCTAGATAGGAATGGAATGATAGGATGGTATGGTCTTCCTTAGGATAATGATGGTTGGATAATTAGGTTAAAATTGTAGGAGAGTTGCCCCCAAGTGATGGGGTGAATGGCAGGAATCTACAATAATGGAAAATGGACATGTAATAATGATAATGGCATGGCAATGTGAAATGATATGGTACTTGTTTTTGGCCTAGGTGTGGTTTTTTATTCTATTATTCCTGTTGAGATGGAGATACACGTCATAATCAATAAATGATAAAACTAGAATACTTGATCATGTTAATTTATAGCCCACACCTCATTTGAATAACTACTCTGTCAAGAACTCCCTGTAGATTTGGTTGTCAAGAATGATTTTATGATCGTCATTGGTCATTGATTCTGATTCTTTCAAGTGTTGAGACAAGGTATCTTTGTAGCCTCTATAAAAGAAAGTGTGGCCATGGATGGGAAACATGGACAAATAATGGATGTTAGGTTTGATGTGAAATGGAATGGTAGATGATAATGGAATGGGTAATGGTGGGGAAACAAATGAAGATCAGGACTTTCAGTCATACATAATGTTGTTGATATCAGATACAACATATTTTTGGTTGTGGTGGGGCTGAAGTCTTGTTCTCTCAATAAGACCACCATATTCTTTTGTTGTTTGACCTTGAGAGTAGCTAACATTTGATTAGGTTATAGATTGGAAGCTATTTTGATTTGACCTTTGATTTTGTCTTCATCAAGCAGTGAAGAACTTTTGTGCTTAGCTATTGGTGCCTCAAAAAGGTTTTCACCAATGAAGTTATCTTGATTGTCTTGTAACACCTTTGAGAAGGTTTTACTAATGAACATTAGCTTTTGACTACAATTTCTTCTAGTGTTTTTGAAAAAGTTTCACTAAAAGATGCTGAGTTCTGACTTTGATAATCCCCTAGTGCCTCCAAATAGGTTTCACTAGGAGATGTTCTTCTACTACATGAATATTGTCTTCACATCCTTACTCTTCTTCAATTGCTATGTCACCATGGATGTAGTTCAATAAAGTTTGATTCTATTGATCCCAATTGACACTTGTGGGAGATGGAATGTCAATAATATGGCTATCTTGGTTGATGGTAATGGCCTATGGAATGGTAATGGAATGGGTAGAGGCTACAAAATCCTCATAGAATATACTAGGTTAACTTATGTTGAAGCTAACATACTCATCCTTAAAAATTATATAAGCATCAAAAATATATTTTAATTGATTTGCGAGGCATGTGTAACCAATGTTGTAATATCCATGAACATATTCTTCTTTTGAATCTAATTCTAACTCAAGGGACTCTAAATCTAATGTTGAGATTGATGTTGATTCTAGTTCTAATGCTAAATATAATGTCAGTTCAAAAATAGAAGTTGACTCTAACTCTGATTCTTCATCTGATGGGTACTTTGTTACAATGATGTCTTACTAAATGTTTAGTTTTGGACAAGTAACAACATGTGATGGCATAATGGGCTCTACAAAGACTAGTTTGTCAAAGTGAGACTCCTCTGAGATGGGAAATAGGTCAAGAGATAACTCCTCAAAGATTGGCTTGTCAATAGGAGGCTATTTAAAAATAGGCACATGGTCAATGTAATGATTTAACCAAAGGTGGTTATAATCATTAAGAAGTGACTTGACAAACATTGGTTTATAAGTGTGAGATTCCTCGATAACTAGTATAAGATCAATAGGTAATTCATCATAGGTTGACTTATCATAAATGGTTGGTTCAACAAAAACATTTTGGATTGGTTGGTTGTCTAAGCTTTGGTTTCCAATGAGTTATAAAATACCAATTTTGAACATAGCTTGGTCTTTGAATGATTAGATGAGTTGAGATTTAGATGGGATTGGTACTAGATGAGGAATGAGTTATGGTTGGATAATGGTATGGCCTTGGGGAGCATGATTTCTCACATGAACCAAAGGACAAAGTCCTGAGATGGTAATGATAGGGTGGTGTGGAGCTTGATTGCTTGCACAAGCCAAAGGACTAGGTCTTGAAATGATGAAGGGGCATTGTGGAGCTTGATTCATCATACAAACTAAAGGATGAGGTCTTGGTATAGAAATGGTTGGGAGTTATGGAGTTTGGTTACTCACACAAACCAATGGATAAGGTCTATGAATGGTAATGGTATTTATTAGATATTGTAGAGTTCAATAACTCATATAATCCAAAGGAAGGTTAGGGGTAGTCGATGATTGGTTAGCAAAAGGATGTCATGAAACTTGTTTGCTTGCATAAGCGAAAGCATCCAAGTCTTCCTCATAAACCATATCATCTCAATCATGAGTTGGCTCATAGCCTAGTTTTTTACTGTGTTTCATGTACTAATTATCACAAAGAGGGTATGGATTCGTATCCCAAACAACATTATTTGTAGTTAGATCTTCAAAGTCCTCTTCATAACAATCAAAGTCTTGAGTTGGATTGTAAGTTGTTTTGTGACTTTGTTCCCATGAATGATTAATATGAGGCAAATATAAATCTATCTCACAAACCATATTAGCATCATTGGGGTCTTGAAAAGAAACATAAAAGTCATTTTGTGTGGCCATTCTATCATAAGTTAGATTGTAAGTGACTCCACCATAAGTGTAGTGATACATCTCCGCATAAATGATGAAAGTTCTAAAAACAGAAAGACTTAGAGTTCTACAAACTCTGAAAAACTATGTCAAAAGGACAAATGGTTCAAGCTTGGTATAACTTTGTTGAAGGGGTGGAGTTGTATCTCCAATGTGGTTTGAAAGTGGAGCTGTATCTCCAAAATGGTTATTTATAAGACTTGGCATAAAACAGTCTAACATCAAATGTCTAATGTTACATATCATATGCACAAAAGGTCAAGCATCTGAATAAAAACTGTCATGTCAAAGGTCTAGGTCAAAGTGTTCCAAACAAGGTCTAAACTAAGAAAGGGAAAATTTGAGTTGCTAGGTCTTTTATCCAAACACAGAGTCAAAATCTAGGCATGTGCTAGGACTTTTGGCCAATCGACGTCAAAATCTATACTTGAAACAAATGCTGATGTGATTTGATTTAATCTAACAAGTTTGGAAACAACTTTAACATAGACCTAGCACATAGAATCAACTATAAACATGATCAATTGACATAAGGCATAAGACAAAATACTCTTTAAAGAAATACTATGTTTTCCCAAATAAAGGCACAAATAATGATGATGATAGGCATTAAACAAATAAACCATCAATAGTTTTCAATTTTGGGTAATCGATTAATCGAAGTTATGCAACCCAAAAGATAAAGATCTATGTATTAGCCCAAAAAATCAAGGCTTAAATAGAATCCAAACTTAATAAGGCTAATTGAAAACTCAACGTTGAAAACTAGGTTTTGACCAAATAGGCTAGACAAGATTGGACAACATAATGGCACAAGGCAAAGGTCTAAATGGTATGTAAAAAATGGTTTGAAATAAATGGTTTTTGATACAATGGTAAACAAGTGTAAGCATGATTGAATTATGTGGTCAATGTTTATGGTTCAAAAGACTTAAAGGCACAAATGGTTTTGACATGATTTGGGCAGCATAACACTACCCTTTGCAACTCAAATGTACTATTTTGACATGGCTTATGAAAAAATAAAATAAGTTTTTGTCTCAAAACATACCAAGCAAAAATGACCAAAATACATAGTATAATCGTTCAAATCCTAACAAGGGTATGGCAAAATGGAGTTTACTAAACTAGCAAGGTTTTGGTCATTCTAGAGGAATGAATTACATAATTACTTTCATGCCAAACAATACAAAATAAAAGCATGAATTTTGGGTCCATATCACTTGGCTTATTTCAAAAATGTCTAGTCCTTTTTGAAACCACTATGTCCTGTGTGTAACTTCAAAGGAACCAAATGAAGTTAATGCAAGGAGATGAAACCCTAGGTCAAAGATTCCCTAAAGAACTTGTGGGAGGTGATGAAGTCCCCCTCATAAGCCAAGATGCATAAATAAATAATGCATGAAAGTAAAAAGAATTTAGGGTCATTTTCAAGATCACCCAAACTTTGATGAGTTTTTGGGGAGTGTTTCAAATGACATTCTTTCTAAGCCTTAGACTAGGCTATTTGCAATAGGAATGGCACTTTTTATTCTAAGGGTTTCTTAAAGGGGAAAAATGGAAGAGCATACATTCAAAATTCCTCTTTTTTCCAAACAAAATATAATTAAACAACTATTGCAAACAAGAATTGACAAGTGTGTTCAATTTTAAGTCCAAAAAATGAAATATTTGGTGGTGTTCATTTGACCCATTGGTCTTAATTGCAAATTTTGAAAAAAATTATCAAAAATATCTAAATTCTTTGTTAAACACCAAAAACAAGGTTCCTAATCAAATTTTAAGCATGCAAAAGTGATTTAAACATGTTTTGAGCAAATATCCAGCTTGGTCCTGCAATAAAATTATTAGCATGTCCTTTAGCTTTGAAGCTCTTTTGAGTTTGAAATAATAAACTTTGAAAAAGTAGCTCTCGAGTCTATGTTTTTGGAAAAACACAGTGACCAATGTTAGTTATTACCACCAACATTAGTTACTCTAGCTAACTGAGATCTAACTGATGTCAGTTTTTCTAATTGATGTCAGTTATGTCAGGTAACTGATGTCAGTATTTCCTATCGATGTCAATTATTGTGTAAAACTATGGTAAATAAAAAATCAGAAAAATAAAGTTAGAAAAATCAATTTGCAAGAGTTTTAAGGGCTCAAATAAATATTTTAGAGTTGCAAAAATGATCTCTTTTGGGTGTGAGATGCATCTAGTCCCACCAGGCGTGTCATTATGTGATCTAAGAATTTGACTCAATAGAGGATGGTTAGTATGGTGTTAGTTCTAAAATGAAAATAAAATGAAATAAATGAACTAATAACATGACATCTCGAGGCCCAGACACTAGGGACAACTTTGTTAACAAAATTGAATGATAAACACAACAAAAAAGCAAGGAATCAATCACAATAATTCTTTCACCTTCCTTGGATGCTCCAAATGTCTTTGTAGTGGTGGCTTGCTCGGCTTGTGCTCATGAAGTCTTCATCAAAGGAGGCTTGGCTATCTCCTCTTCTCCTTGGCACCTTTGGCTTATGGCTTGGCTTAGCTTGGAATAAATTTAGCATGGTAACACTAGTTGCATGAATCTTTTGGAACCAATCATGCATTATAACTTTGCATAAATTAAGGTTAGAAATGATGTTCATGGCCTCTCTATATATAAATTTTTAGATTTGATCAGAATCAACTTGAACCGTCCATCTCAAGATTGAGATGTGTGGTTGAGGATTAATTCAATTTTTGGAATTAAGTTTTTAATTATCTTAATCATGGCATTGGAATAAGGGGAAATTAAGAGGAATGGAGGGCATCATGGAAGGCATTGATGAGGCATGGGAGACATGAATCCAGATATTTGTGGCATTTATGGCCTAGGGATGTCTTCCCAAGAAATGAGGTCACTTGATGATGTAGATATTCAATATTAATTTATAAAAATAAGTTTTTAACAAGTTTCCATGGAATTATTAATAATGCCTTGATTTGGGTTAATTAGCTCTTAAGCATGATTAAGCACTTTATGCACAAATTACCTAAATTGATCAAAATGTCTTGTTATTGGTCCAAAATTTGACTAGATTAGAATTAGAAGGTGATGTCAGATGCGTTGGAACCATATTCCCACTTAGGACGTTGTCAATAAAAAATAAAAAAGACACATTTTGTGCAAAATATTTGATAGGAAAGAGCAATCCAGAGCACCCAAGTACAAATTTGGTATTTTGACTCGGAATGAATTGATCAAAGTTAGGTGGCCCTTAAATTACATTTCCCTATTTAGGGACACCCCAGCCAAAATCAGCACTTGAATATGTCAGTTTCACATCATTTAGTGTGTTTTAGTATTTTAAGGCCAAATTGTGTATGTTAGGTGGAAACTAACCAAAAGCTTGATTGGAGGTTATTGGTGGCCAGTTTTAGGTGTCTACATATACAAGTTCTGATTTAGGTTAATGTATACCTAAATATGGAAATGCATTTTATATGATTATTAATTTTTCTCAAATCATTTCGATTCAAAATGGTGAAAATGCATTTTGGCGCTCTGGATCACTCTTTTATTCTAATTTAGAAGCACCCAACATGTGCATGTGTTATTTTGTGTCAACAACATCCTAAATGGGATATTGATCCATACACAACTAACATCACCTTCTAATTCCTCTGTGGTAAAATTATGACCTAGTAATATGACATTCTAGCTAGTTTAGTTAATTAAGTGCAACCAATTTCTAAAGAATTGCTTAAAATTTGGTTAATCTTACTTAAGAAAATTAAACCAAATTATGAGCTTAAGTAAGAATTCCATGGAAGTTATTGAATATTTTTTTATTGAAAATCAATCCCTATTATCTACATCATCAAATGAGGTCATTTATGGGGTGTCATCTATAAGCTATAAATGCAACAAATATCAGGATTATTGTCTCCCATGCCTCTTTAATGCCCATTCCTCCCAAATCATTATGAAGGTATTTATGGATTAATTATACAATATTAGATTAATTCATGGCCACACATATTACTCTCAAGTTGGATGGTCATGGTTGATCCTAGTGATATACAAGTGCCAATTTAGGCTAATATATCCCTAAATGGGGCAATGCATTTTATGCGATTATTAACTTTTCTCAAATTATTTCGAGTCAAAATGGTGAGAATGCATTTTGGTGCTCTAGATTACTCTTTTCTTCTAATTCAGAAGCTTAAGTAAGAATTCTATGGGAGTTATTAAATATTTATTTATTATAAATTGATCCCTATTATTAACATCATCAAATGAGGTCATTTATGGGGTGGTATCCATAAGCCATAAATGCAATAAATATTAAGATTATGGCCTCCCATACCTCTTTAATGCCCCTTCTTGACAAATCATTATGAAGGTATTTATGGATTAATTATGTAATATTAGATTAAGTCATGGCCACACATTTTAATTTCAAGATGGACAGTCATGGTTAATCTTGATCAATTTATAAAATTCATAAATAGGAGGGCTATGACCACTTTGATTAAGCTTCATTTATGTAAACTTATTATACATATTTATCTCCACAAGACATTTGTAAGTGGTGTTAATTATGCTTAATATGCAATAGGATAGCTTCATTGATAGGCATAACATTGATTTCATATCATGAGCCTAGTTTAGTTGGTGAGCAAGATATGATGGAGGAGCTTTGCCTTGCATCACTTCTGAAGACTTGAGCACCAAATCAAGGGGAAAACCACATTTGAGCCATATTTAGGTGGTGGGATGCTCTTTGGAAGGTATTATGTGTGCTTTCCTTCATTTGCTCTTAATTATCATTTGTAAAACCCTGTTTGAATAGGTTGGATTAGATTGTTATGTTCTTATGCATTTTTATTGAGATTTCATGACTAATGCTTGATCTAACCATCTTTGTAATCCATCTCTACAGTAATTAGCCTCTTTACAATCTCAAGATATTTTTAAAATCTTGTTGTAGATTAATTTTTTTGTGTTGAAGTCATGGCCATCCTCATCTCTTCAATATTTAGGGCTTAACATGTTTGTTTCTCTTCATGTAGTTCTCCAAAATTGGCCAAGACACCTTGAGACCCCTTCAAATTGATCAGCTAGGCTTATAAGTGGGGTTTTCAAGCTGAAGTCCATCCACCATATCATTATGTATTTAAAGAACAAGGCCTTACAAATATGCAACCGTAGGAACCTTATATCCTCAAGAGACTCTTGGAAGATCATATTAGAGCCTATAGGTGAATCCTTGAACCTCTCTCAATGCTAAGAGACCTGAAGAAGACTTTTGGGGATTTAAATGACTATTTAAACTTTTTATCTAAATATCTTGATCAACCATTGAGACTCTTTTGTAACTTGAATGATTAACTCCCTCTTGAAGACTTTTTGAACCCTTTTTTTTCAACCATGAGGTCCATATATAGGTATATTTCACTCTTAAAAACATCAAGTTTGATCCATAAGCTCCTTGAGAAGCCCTAAATATTGACCTTCAATCTTGATGAAACAAGAAAGCTTATTCATAGCTTATAATTTTTCCTCATCTTCTTTCACTTACTCTTTACCACTCATGAAGCTTATGAGACAGACTTATTAATCTACAATCCCATGTTGATGGCCTTAAGAGGACTATATTATGACCTCTAAGCCATTGTATGGGACTGTAAACTTGAGGTATTTGATTTGAATTAGTACCTATAACTTATTTGAGGTTAGATTATTCATTAATAACTATTTTAGCATGCCTATAAGTTTGTAATTTATCCAATACTATCTTGTAGACCATTTTAAGGTCTTTGAGAATAATGCTTCCATATTTGTTAGACAATAAATTTATCTTAGAGATTCTAGGCATAGTTATAGACCTATAAGTGCCTCCTTCTCATTTGAGAAACCTATTTCAAAAGCTTAAAAATCACACCTAGCACCTTTACTACAACTTTCTTTGAAGGGTTTTGAGGCTATAGGGTATGTTGTATGTCTATTCATTCTTAACCTTACCTAAAAACCTTGTTTTAGACCTTAAACAACATGAAACTCTTCTAAATTTCTCTACAGGATTATGTGTAGATAAAACCATGATTAGAATCTCTAGAACCATGGAAACATTGCTCCTAATTTTGGCTTTCAAGTTTAATTTCATCATTGATTAATTGGAGAAAGAAATACATCAAGAAGCTCTTCAAGCCTTGGCTTGTAGGCTTCTTGGAGAGCTTAGGGATCAGGTTTTCACTTTGGTTGATCATGAAACCTTTCTTGGAGACTGAAGGTATACCTAAAAACCTATAGGTACACATTTTTTTGTTTGAGGACCTCACTCTACAAGCCCAAAACTCATACCTAGTAATTGGCATACACTTATTATTTTTGAGCATCTGGGTTTTCTAGCCCTATAATTTCTAACATATTAAGAGCCCCTCAAGCCTTATTGTAGGTTAAAATATATTGATAAAATTGGAGTTATGCAAACCTTATTTTTAACTCTTAAACCACTTGTAGACATGCTTGGTACCTTGTAATACATTTGAGGTAATGTGGTTATCTCTTTCAAGATCTTAGAATCCTCTTGTCAAGCAATCATTATCTTGAGTGTCTTGGAACCATTCTCATTATAATACACCAAAGAATCTTCTTTGAAGTTTATAACTAGCCTTGCAACCTTGATTGCCATGAAGTCTTGCAATAATCCTATAGTCTTATGGTTTGATGTTGTAACTTAAAACCTTGTAGTAGGAGGCTTGTATTATTCATAAGGAGCATGTAGTCTTCTTTTAACCACCTGAGATTACTATTGTAACCTAGTTGTAGGTATGTAGGGTGCCTCATGTGTCTTAAAACCTTATAAAATATTGACAACCACTCTTGATTTTTTCAAGAACTTGTTTCCTCAAAATATCCTCTTGCTTGTGTTTAAAACTCTAATCTCCCTCTTAGCATGGAAGGCATGAGAGGAAATTTGAAATGAAGCCTTATATCCACATGAAAACCCTCTTGACAATAATGAAACTTTTTGGTAGTTATCTAAGGTCCTTGTGTCCATAATTACTCTCCAAAGAGTCATTGTAACCTTGAAGGCACTTTAGTCAAGTTTAAGAACCTCAAAAAGAGGCTCAAAATTAGCATATAGGATAGCAATTTCCTTGTGAGGTTTTAAAGTTTTTACCCTAGGTCATTCAAATTACTCTTATCTTTTAACCAATTATAACATGTTGAAAACCTCCTTGAACCTACAATATCCCATTGTCAAAACTTGTACCTATACCTTTCTTCTTGATAACTATCAATTGTAGGTCTAACTTTATTTTTGATCTAGTTTATGGTTTTGAAGAACACCATTAGTATACTTACAACCTCTTGGAAATGTATTTTTAATTAGAGAAGAGTATTTTGAGTTTGTTTATGGCCCTCTTTTTAGGATAAAACATCTCAAAATGTAGTGAAAATTTCATTTCTTGTACGTAGTCTTATGGCGGCTTTTCTTCAAGCTTAAAACTCTATTAAAACCCTCTTGATGCCTTTGTTGTGTATACAAGTCTACAACATTGATAAACCATCATAAATATATTTACAACTTGTTTGGTAGATTAGTTGGATGTGAGGAAGGGTATTGGGCTTATTTTTGGTCCCTTCATTGAGAGGAAAACATCGCAAAACTCATTGAAAGCCCCCACTCTTTATTTGCAGGCCTATAGGGCTCTCTAAACTAAAAACCCCACTGAATCCTAGAGAATGCATCCTATGTATATATGATATTGGATGCAAGATGTGGGTTAATGGGTTTGATTTATCCCCCCTAATTATGAATAAACACCTCAAAACACATTAAAAACCTCATTCTTTTGTATACATACCTATGTGATTCTTCTTCAAGATTGAAACCTCATTAAAACCCTCTTGAAACCTTGATCATGGTTTTCAGGGGTTTGTAACCTAAAAATATATTAGTTAGGTAATAATGGAGAGTATTTAAATCTTTAGGAGACTTTAAAACATCATATAATATTCTTGGATAAGCAATACAACCTTGAAAAGTCTATTCCCAAACTCTTAGGGTTTTATAGGGGTTTAAGATTGCCTGTGATGTTTTCAATAGATCAATATGTTTCTAAGATCCTCCTTCAAGTTTGATGCAATATTATGGTGTATAAAACACCCCATGACATATTCATTGAACCATTCTTTGTCATGTAATTTAAGAAATGCGTACACACTTCAAATCGTGCCTTCTTCGAGCTTGTTTATAGGCAATTTTATCTCCTTAAGGATGATTCATAGCCCTGTTTGATTATCTTTGCTTCTAAAAAATAGTAAGGGTTATTCAATCCCTCATTAGTACTCTCCAATGGCCATACTATTCCATGCAACTCTAGGTCAAAGATGGCATGTCCCTAGAAATTGCATGTAGGTGTCTATGAAGGAGATCTTTGGTTGGTTTTGCACTAGTTAGAGGTCTATGATCCTATTTTTATTATTTTAAGGCATGTTAATGATTGAAAATGATGGGAGGATTCCATGTGACCTTTTTTATGCTAAAAAACCCTCTGCAACTATGTAGAATACCTTGCCAAAATTTGTATTTTCATGAGAATCTTCACATTTGAAAGGCTTTTATGCCTGGTTCTACCTAGAACAAATATTAATGGGGTTGATACAATTGGTAAATGTTTGAGGAAGGATAGTGGATATATTTACCATGAATGAAACTTCATATACCCCTACAATCATGTGCCTTCAAGGCCAAAACCTACCATTTCTTAGGTCTGCAACTCATGTTCATGGCCTATCTTCATGGGATTTTACCTGAAACCTCCCATTCCTTCTATGGGAAATTTTACTCATTAGATAACCTGAATATAATGTTATGATACCATATCCATCCAAAACCATGGTGCTCTCCTCTTTGGGTCTTTGAAAAAATCTACAAAAGAGGATAAAGACCTCATGCTCTAGAGCTTTTTATCCTTGAGAGGGGTTTGAAACCATGAGAAACCCTGATCTTGGTGGTTTGAATTTACAATATTATCCATTAAACCTAAAAACATCCATGAAATAATGATGAGGCCATGATCCTTCTTGAGATGATAATGATTTTGTTATTAATTAAGTGCACTCTTCCACGTTGAGAGAGTGGAAGGCCACCAGAAGCAATAACAGATGGAAACATCAGGTTCAACCTAATTTGAATATTTTGTATGGATGAGAGGGGTTATATATGATATTTTCATGAAATTTTAGACCTTTTAAAACATTAATAGAGCTCCACTCTCTTAACAATGACTTTAATGGGTTCAAATATGACATTTTGCACTTTTATATCCTCAAATGCACTTTTTGGGGGCCTTTTGATGTGTTCATGACTTATCATTCTTCTCAAGGATTATTATGACCTTACTCTTCATTAAAAAACATTAATAATACTCCTTTTCTTTGATTATGACTTTGTTGTACATTCGGAGGTGGTAAACAAGTTTATAAAAGGCTGACATGAAGACTTCTAGACTGCTTAAATACTTATTTCATGACTTGAAAACTTATTATAAGCCTTTATTTAGACACATATCTCATTTAATTACTTATTTCAATATTTGAGTTTCACCCTTTAAAGGAGTGGTTTTGAGGCTCTTTCCCCCAATTGACATAATTAAATCACTCCGAAGGTTGTGGGTCACCTATGGTTTGAGTAAATTTCCAGAGAGGGATGGTTCCCCTAATGGATCATTTAGACTAAAATTAAAACTACCACACTTTCAAGGAAAAGGGAAAGAGAGATAAAATGAATCTTGAAACTAAATCGAAGACCTAAGAAAGAGGTGATACACTAGAATGTTATGATGCCCTTTAATCGCTCAAGCATACACAATGAATATAAAGGAGCTAATAGCTTACACAACTCATAATCTTACAACTCTTCTACATAAGTGTTTTTTAGGAAGAAAGAGAGCTCGATTCAACACTTAGAAGGGTTATAAAATGGCCTTATATGGGCTCAAATGGTAAAACTCCACAACTACACACTGTATGAACTTAAAATCAGACACCTTATAGCCTATAAATGATTATTATCTTGCATAAAGGTGAGAGAATTAGACAACCAGTCAAGGATAAATCAACTTCTTCACATGATAAGATAAACAATCACATGAATCCACACAAGATACATGCATATGAGAAGGAAAAAATCAACTCTATTATTCATTTAAAGGCATAAAATCTATCAGTACATGTCCCTAAAGGGGCATAGTTTTTGTTACAACTAGTGAAAAGGGATCATGGACAAGCAAATTTATGCAACATTTCTCTAATTCAAAGAGTCCTCTCTTGTGGTGATAATTTTGTTTATTTAAATAGGAAAGATGAAGATCTCAGGGTCTTGGTTTGGTCTTCCCCACTACCAAGGGGGTTTTCAGCATATGATGATGATTAGGTAAGTGGCTTGAGATAGTGGGGATCACCTCAAGATTACTATGGCCATGCCTATGTAATTGCCTACCACAGCCCTTAAGAATGTAGCTTGTCCTCTTCCTATCCTAGATCCCTATGTACTCATTTCTATGATGTCTAGAGCCAAATTCGATTGACCTTCCACTTATTCTATGAGTTGGAGATGAGTTTCACCATGTTTTTCAAGTTATGACACTTTGTGATTGATTATGTGAACTAATGTAGTTATATAGTCTGCTCATGAATTTGATAGTTGAAAAATTGAAATAGGCCATCAAATTAGTCTCAGCTATTGCCATTTTAGATTACCACAAACTATTCAATGGTAGGTTTCATCCAAGTGTTGACATTAGGCTCATTTTGGGATTTTTACTTCTATAAGTGTATTCTCCCTTGGGTCCCATGTACTCAACATTTTATAGACTCTTAAAATTTCTCTGGGATCACCAGTTGCCCTATTTATATTTATGGGGAAAATTCTTTTGGGATTATTGCCACATGGAATTGCTTTATTAGCTTAGAGACCCTATTGTGATGATTTTTTGATCGGCATATAACTATCAAATTTAACCTAGTCAATTACTAACATATTCTTGGTACACATGGTAGCTCGTGATTCATTGGGATCTATCAGGTCTTACATTTGACATGCCCACATGACCTCTTATGGGCTTCCTTTAGCTTTGACAAGTTGGGCTAACATATACCATGTGGTACTCTTTTTTTGTTTCTAAACATTGACAAGTCTAACACTTATGATTCCCTAGGGGCCTAGTACTAGCAATAATGCATCTAAGTAGTACACAAATTAATTCTTGATCTGACACCTTTGATGTCTTTGAGAGCTGACTAGTATTTTCCATGATGAAGAGAGATTTTACTACATGGTTTCATTCCACTAACCCACTGTTATGACATACTACCAGTATTACATAGACCCCCCCTCCCCCTAAAGTTCTAGAGCAGTGAGATTTCTCTATGTGGCATCATCCTCCTAACCTACTAGCTTAAAGGATATGAACTTGTATAGATGGTTCCTGGATGCTAGGTCATTAAGATCCTACCACTTGGCATCATCATGCTAACCCACTTGCCTAGAGCTTTTCTAACATCATTTCCCCACTAGGTAACCCTAAATAAAATTGGCTAAGTCTTTTGAAGAAGTAAAACGATGCCACATGGCTATGATCAAATTTTAAAGAATTGACTAAGTGTTGAAACACTTTTTACAAATGGGTTAGGGCCACCAAGAGCTTTTTCAAAAATTGGCTATGTTACAAAAGTCTTTTGTTGCTTAACCTCCTCCAGGATTCAAGAGCACTCTATGCTGGTCATGAAGACTAAAAGGGAGGTGAGATTGTTGTGAGCTTGAGAACTTTCTCAAGACATCTAAGTGTTGAAACTCCTTTGGGCTCAACCTTATATACTTGTTTGATTTCCTTGAATTGACTAAACTTGGAGAACTCATAAGTGATCATGAATCCTTAAACTAAATTGGACATTACTCTTTCATGGTGACTAAAATGGTCAACACTTTGTTAACCTCTATAGGCTACTTGCCTGCTATGTGGGAATCTATTATCATTTGAAGTGATCCATTAGGTACAAAGTCTTAGAAGTTATTAAAACTCTTATACTCTATTAGTGAAACATAAGTACAACATACTCAACCTATTAATGAATAACTAAACTAAGATTCACCTTAAACAAAAGAGAAAGCAAGGAATTAAAAAAAATGTACGAAAGAACTTAGAGAAAGGAAAATGACTAAACTAATGTGCAACAACACTTGTAGGAAATAAAATCAAATAAATTGTGATGTACATAAGCTTAAAAACCTTTAAGATAATTGAGATGGTTCCCATTAACTGGGATAGACAACATTTATCCACTTACATTTGAGAGATGAAAGGCATTGGCCTATTTACAACTAGTTATGATATAAGAGTTATTCCATAAGGAAATAAAAATTGTGTGCCTTGTAGGCTTGGATCTATCTTCATTCCATTTTAGAATAAGATCTCCTTCATGGAATTTCCCTAGAACTTCCCTTTTGTCAAAATACTTCTTCACTTGATCTTAGGGAAGTTCTATTGTATGCACAACTTGGTCTCTAACCTCTTCCAGTTCTATTAATTCTATAAATTCATTTTCCATGGGACTTTCTTCCATTATTTCTAGCTAATTGATGAGTTATAGCAGTGTCAGTATAATAGATATAGGTAGCCTTGCCTAGATACCATAAACAAGCATGTAAGGGAAATTACCAACAACTCTTTTAGGAGTGATTCTTGTTAGCCAAATTCTAGCTACCCTTCGAGGGGTTCACAAAAAACTTGACTTGTCATGTTTTATAACCTTGTTCATAGCCATTATATGCCTTGTAAGGTATTAAAATAGTCTTTTAAAGGTCTTATTAACATAGTTTTAAGATTTTTTTATCAAGTTTAAGGTAATGATCCTTCTTAAATCTTATGTTATTTTGTCCATACCATGATATGAAAATGTTGATTCAAAAGGTGTCAAAGGTTCATAAGTGTATCTCAAAGTCATTTCACTCTTTGACCACCTTTCTTGAACATTCTATACATGTTTGGAGAAGTTAAGGTTATTTTTTGAAGTTTAAGGTAAGTGCCATGCAAGATAAAGATACATGTGGCCAAGTCCAGTGCATGACAAATCTAACCAAGATGAAATTTACATACAAGCATACTTGTAAAATCCTATCAAGGAGTTATTTGACATGCATATATGTTAGGAATGGCATATCATAATCAGTTTTGTAGGTTCAACATACAAAAGAGAGAATCACTGAAAAGAAGGTAATTTTATAGACTTAGAGGATCCATATTTAGATGAAAACATATTAAAAATGTCTCTTCACCTTCATCAAGTAATTTATATGAATAAAAGTCTTTTATAGGTCATAAGAAGCCAAAATTTGCATTAGAATCCCCATCGGCTTCTTGGCAAACTAGTAATGGTCAATTTCATGTACTTGGTATGGATAGACGAGAGAGAGAGTGATGACTTGATATTGTGGTAATTTTAATTATTTCATATGTGATTCATATTTATGGAATTATATATTATATTTATGCCCTCTTTTTTATGAACAATCACTAAGATCGTAGGGTGCTCTTAAACCCTACCTAAACCCTGTAGGCTCAGTTTTGAGCACTTTCAATGAAAATATGAAATTTTTGGTGATGAAGGAAGGTTTTTATATTTTTTTAATGCCTTATATAATCCCCTAATATCATCTTCCATATATTTTTTGGCACATGTGGTAGTGGAGAGTGAGCAAAACCTTCATTTATGTTAGGTGCAAACCTCAATGAAGTTGTAGGTAGTGTTTTAGGGTCTATAAGAGTATAATTATGAGTAAATAATTTGAATAAAGTAATTAATGTGATAGTTAAGTAACTAAAAAAACTTTAAATATGTATTCTCAATTCATTAATTCACTATGTTCATCAGTTGACTGTGCAAACTCAAAAGGACTATGTAGCCTATAAATAGGAGATCGATGTGGTTAGTGGTTTAAATCTAAAAGAAAACCAATATGGAAATTGGTTTTTTATGAAATTAAATGATATAATATACATAAAAATAACTCTATAAATTTTATCCCTCCCATCATCAATTCATCAAAGTAATCCTACTATCAATCTAGGTTTGAGACTGTGTTATAACCCTACCTACATAAAGGTGAATAAAAAAGGTATCAAATGTTGCATTATTAATGTAGTATGAGGGTAATGAAATCATGAAGTAGATTATTTAATAATTTAATATTTTTTTCAGTTATAGTGTGATCCAAAATAGATGTTCAAAGGGATTAAAACAACAAAAAGTAGACCTACAGGGCTATAAACATGTAGGTCTCTATTTCACATGAAATGAGATGAATCTTGCTTAGGAGATGAGGTTCAAAGGTAAAAATAGGTGTGGTATTGATGTGAAGAAACTTTTTAATGGTTAAATATCAATTGGAATATAAACTATGTCATTTGAGACCTATTATGAGCTCTAATATTGAACATGCCCAAGTAGACCTAAAACAAGTACACACAGGTTTGTGTGAGAGCGTTGAGAGAGAATATGAAATATATGCATTAGAGATGGGCTGATGATGAGTAATTATGATATATGAAATCTAAAAATCCTAGGAATATCAAAATTAATATCATAAAGAGTGATGAAAATATGTCCATCTTAAAGCCTGCAGTCACATAGTCTCATGCACCTACAGGCCTAATGGGAAATTTTTAGGGTTGTATTCAAATGTGAAAGTCCATATACAAAATTACATGGAAATTAGAGTTTATATAATGTATAATAAGTGGGATATCATTGTTAAGTCCATAAAATTTATGAACACACCTATACTGGAGTCAAATGACTCAAACAAGCTTCTAGGGTCAAACTTGACAGTTGGTTTATAAACCCTAGGCATGGTTTAGACCAGGATCCAAGAAGTTTAAGGGAAAAATTGAATTATAAGAGAATATTTAGATAGGTTAAAATTTTCATTTTAGTGAAAAATACCCTAGAAAGACATCCCTAGACAAAGAAAGGAAAAAAAGTGACATTCTGGTCTAGAAGGTCTTCTTGAGCTCCTTCAGTACAAATTTGTAACTCAAGACATAGTTTCTCTTGCTTAGTATGATGAAAAAGTTGTACATGGATAAAAATTGTTTTAAAGGATGATAAATATGTCTTCATAATATACTCTATTGTCATTAATCACTGGTTTAGACCCTTTCTTTTTATGAACCATTATTAAGACTATAGGGTACTCACAGATTGCGTAAGTGATCTCAAGTCACTCCAAAACATTACTCAGATCTCCCTTGACAATATATATGGTGAAAAAATATCTTATGGGTAGTAATAAAGGCTTATTACATTAATTTTTTAGGAATTGGTTCTTAGTTTAATGGCATCATCTCTATGAATAATCCTTAAGAGTGTAAGACACTCATAGGCTATCAAGAGACTAAATATGACCTGATAGAGGAGATTGGGATTCTAAGTGCCTAAATTGAATTTAATTGATATTGAAACTAATTTTATGACCTTTTAAATCCTTATAAACACTTTAATAATCCATTGGTTGGCACATGTGAGAGAAAAATAATATGAAAGTGGCTTAGAGGCATGGTTATAGGCCTATTTACAAGTATACAGGGTAAAGATAGGCCTTAAAATAAAGTGTACAAGATTTTGAAGCCTATGAAGAATTAAAATATTCCTATAAAAACTTTTTTAGGACTCACAGGTGGGTATATGATCGATTCAAGTCACCAATTTAGGCCAAAAGGGAGAAATACACTACTTTATTCTTTAAGAAGCCTATATGCAGACCTATGGAGTGCT
Source organism: Torreya grandis (assembly GCA_037957365.1). Taxonomy (NCBI): domain Eukaryota; kingdom Viridiplantae; phylum Streptophyta; class Pinopsida; order Cupressales; family Taxaceae; genus Torreya; species Torreya grandis. Next base: position 873,154 of record JARHVA010000010.1, on the reverse strand, counting down.
CCTGGAGAGCTTCTCTTCAATATGATGAGTTGTCATATGATGGTATAGTCATAAATGGACCATTATCAATATTTTAAACCTGAAAACTTCTTGAAGAACCACTCCATTTACCTCTCAAGCCTAAATAAACATCTAAGCTAGGGTGTTGGCCATTTCTCGGTTCATCCACCTACAAAAGGTTACAAACCCTCATATTTGACATGGAACATGATAAATATGTCCCTAAAGTGAATCAAACATTTCTCTAAAATTTTACATGTGTGAGAATTTATTATATCCAAATCTTAGTTTCTAGGCCTAGAGGCCTAATTTAGGGTTAATTGGAGAGAGAAACATGTGGAGTAAGTTTACTTGCACTTAATGTCTGGCCATGAAATTTTGTACAGAGTTGTAAGATAATAATAGGTACTAAAATGAATTCGTATTTTTCTAGTATCATTTGTATATTTTTATAAACAAGGAGCTTTGTCTATTTTGAGGGTTATAAGGAATTGAAGGCAAGTATGGGCTTAGGTGTGAAATGAAGTGTTGGAGAGTGTTTGATGGATCCAAGGTGGTCGATACAAGTTTTTTAATACTAAGAGAGGAATTTCATGAAAATATATTGCATTCATTAAAATAAAATCAAGATTTGAAGTATTTGAACAAGAGAAGCGTAGTGAGATCAAATGGGTTACAAGATCCCGAAGGAGAGATGATTATTACTATAATTTTAGTATAAGAAGGTTCTCAAATTGATGAAATGTGTTAGTAACATGAGAATATGGTATTTAATGGTGATTTTATGACTAAGGAGTGCTACTTATCACTTTTAAATCCATGAAGAGGGTAATTTGAAGAAGAAACAAGATGTGTCAAGCAAAGGGAGAAACTCCTACACCATTTCCAAGAAGAAACATCATCAATAAGGAAAACACAAGTCCTCAAAGATATTATGAGATTTTTATATAACTTCCTTCTTTATTTTAACCCATTCTTGACAATTATCAATGACTCTCTTCTATGCCACTTCTCTCTCTTCCTCTCTCATTCTCTAGAAATTTAGCCTCGTTTAGATTTGTATGGATACTCCACTTGGGTATGGTGAATCCTTACCCATTTGTATGCTTTTGATCAATGAAATAATAATGGTTTTAGCTCCTTATATGACTATACTTAGTGTGTGTTCATGGATAATTTATTTTTTCAAGTGATTTACTTAGCCTCCTTGGTGTGTTATCCTATTCTAACACCTATATGCAATTTTAAAGCTTCTTTTATAGGTCATGTGAAGTGTGTAAGTGTAGTGTAAGGTTTGAGTGAGTATGTGTCTTCATTAGTGTCATATTTGACCTCTTGATTAAAATTGAGCACCTATCACAACCTTCACATTGAAGTGTTGATGTGAGAGATTCAAAAAAGGAGTAGTGTATGTTACGGTTAGTCTCATGGTCTACAAGTGTACATGTAACTGATTGGTAGTGATCAACTAATTTTATATATCACCCCATTAGTTATATTTCATGTTATTCCTTCCCATTTTAATTTTAAATATAGTTTTAGTTTCGATAAGTGTTTTCATTGATGTCAAGTTTGATGTCATTGATTTCAAGGTTGATGTCATTGATGCAAGGTTGATGTTGTTGATATGAAGGTGTATCTAGTAAAGATGCATCATGATGAGTGTTATTTTAGGTATGAGCCTATATAATTGATGTAATAAGGAATACATGAGGCAAGAGATAATTTAAAGGAAACCTATTGTCTCTTTTGTTGGTTTATGTCAAGGTCAATGTCATGGTTTAAGTCAGCTTGATGTTGTTAGTGTTGTCACAAAAAGGTTTGATGGTCAAGTGAGCATTGAAGCATGATTATGAGGCTCCATGTCTACATGAAGTATTGAGATCATGTTATTTTAGTGGGGTAAGAATAATATTTTTAGATTGATCTTGTTTGATATCATTGAGGCAAGCATGCTTGAGTACTAGTTCTTGAGTACAAGGAGTCTTGAGAAACCTGGTCATAGCAGACATAATCATATCATGAGCATGTGCATGGTGAACATGAAAATGTATATAAAGAGGTAGGTTCAAATGTATGATATTATTTTAGGATCATTTAAGTAATGTGATAAAAGTGTAGAGGAATCAATGAGATTCTTAGAGTGAGCTTATATGGGTAGGACCTTCAAACATAGTCTCCACTTAGACCATTTCTAGACCCTGTCTAGCCTAATGAGGTATCATGATCTGTTGACAAGGATGTAGAAGGATGTTTGAAATTTTTTAAGCATGTGAGATGTTATGTAAGCATGTGAGTGAAGTACTTAGATCTTGAAAAGAGGTTTGAAGGTCAGTTAAGGCCTAATGAGGTGTGAAGAGTCAGGGGTAGAAAGCTAGATGGTGAGAGCATGGATTAATGAGGCATGAGGTTCAGTTTCCAAGAAAAAATTTCACCTATAAGCATTGATATAGGTACGATATGTTGTTTCATGCATGCTCACAAATTTTGAGGTCATGGTTTGGAAGAAAATGCATGAAAAGTGGTTTTAAGGTCTCTCAAGTATACCAAATGAAGACCTTTCAGGTGTTCATTGGCACATGTAACCTCTGCATGGGAACTTGAGATGTTAAGGAGAGATGGGGAAGGTCCCTATATAATGACTATAGGCATTGGTTTTGGATTTAAGGGGTAATCCTTTATGAATAATTGTTAACACCAAAACCTATGTTAAACCTCTCTAAAACCCTATTAAGGACATGATGTGAAAGATCTTGTTAAAAATAGCCTAGAATGGTCTCAAATGACTAGAATATATACTAATATTTTATTAAACTCTCTCAAGCACCTCCAAATGTGATTGAGTTTTCAGGTGTGTGAGTAGACCCTACAAGAAAGTGTTAATTTTTCAAAGATTTGTTGTAGTAGTTAGAGTTGACCAAGTCAAAATAGGAAAATTATTGGAGGATAAATCTTGTGACTCATGTTTCATTTAAACACAAGTTTTAAGATATAATATATCCCTCAAGTGTGCTAAATAAATCATCCAAGTTTGCCAATCACTAACAAGGCTAATGGTGCAAATAATGAGAAACCTAGGTAGAAGTGAAAAGATGATTAGGGATGTGTTACCATGGTTTAGTGATGAAACCAAGTGCATGAAAATTTTATTCATGACTTGTAATACATACTAATTTTTGGTAAAAGTTTTGGATGTTAGTAATTATAATGAAAAAGTTGCTCACAAGTTGACCTGTTTCGTGCAGATGATATAGTGAGATGTAAGGTCATGAGACTGGTTTGCAAGATCACTATTTCCATTTGAAAATATTATATTTATATATAATAATGGTATAATTATCACATAATATAATCCAAATGTATCAAGAGTCTTTGAAATTGGTCATATAGGTGTTGAAGTTCAATGCCACCATGACTGTGCTTTAAGATAAACTGACAGTTCTGGGTAAGCAGGTTGCAATGATGAGTTTGAGGCTCTATGCCCTGATTTGATATATCTAATTCATATTGTGTTATTTTTTGTGAATTAAATGTATTTATAATTATCTTTTAAATCTTTAAATTTAGTGAAATTGTTTAAATGTTAAAGCCAAAATGACTTGTCTTGTTCTGGTTTGATAGTATGTATTGAGGTCAAAAGATTGCTCTACAAGACCAACATTCGACATTAAAACTTATGAATTTTGTATTTGAGAGTGGTATATATATGTCAAAGTATATTTTTAAAGTATTATTAGTCATGATAAGTGTTCTTTCAGGTGTTGAAGATCAAGTTGTTCATGATTGGGATTTGGAGTGTTCTGGTAATTCTGAGTGGGGTATTTACAGAGAAGGTTTTGAGTCCTTTTGCCTTGAATTGTGAAGTATAAAGCATATGGTAATGAATATAAGGTAATTTGGTTTATATATATGTGATTTATTTCCATGTTTTTTAAATAATTTGTGTTTAATCTTTAGTAGTTCAAGACAAACTTTCGATGTATGAGACGACCTAATTATGAATAGTATAAATGGTGTGCTTCAAGTGGTGGTTGGATCTAAACATTATTATGGATCCTAGATGATATTAGGAGAGGTATATTTTATTGTTATATTATATGTTTCTATCATGTGTGAAGTTTTAAATTTTTCTAAGGAGATCAAAGGGTAACGTGTGTTAATGAAGGCCTAATTGAATTAGGTCTCCTTAAGGCCTAAAGGAGGATTTGGTCTTTTATGTCATGAATGGCCTATTGTAATGATTAATACATGTATTAAATTGTTTATAAGACTTATTTAAATTATAATCCAAGTGTACAAGTATATATGGCTAACCAAGAGGTATATGAGCAAGAGGCTTGTCTATATACAAGGTAGTTTTAGGCTTATTGGTGAGTGAAGATAAGATGTGAATGAAATAGTACATTGATAAGAAGAAGAAGATATTGTATTCCATATAAATATTTTATATAAACATTGATGAATATTTTACATAGGTTTTTCATATGATTATCAAAGTCATATGACCTAATCAGTCTTGAAGAGACCTAATTTAGTGAAGAGACCTAGAAGATAGTTTGAGAGGAATAAGAGTGTGAAGAGATGAAGAGGTGATCATCATCATTTGGTTGAAAAACAAAGTATTTTGAAGGTGATAAATATAATTAGGTTAATGAATTGGTGTTGATTCATCTAGGGGTTTGGTGCCTCTTTGAGTTGGTACTTGCTAAAGCCTAGTTGAGTTAGTGCTTAATTAGTTGGAGTTGGTGCTCCATGTGGATTTGGTGCTTCACTAAATTATGATATTTGAATTATAGGAATATAGTCCATTTTTAAGGATCATTAAATTATCTTCCTCTTGAGGGTTTCCCACATATATGATGTGTTTTCTTGTGTAATCTTGTTTCACGCTTGTATGGGTGATTGCTTATCCATTATTTGATCTATATGTCGATGTGATGTTTCATGTATGATAAGGATAAATTGAAATAAATTTTTTAGAAACTAGTTCACTCCCTTCTCATTTATTGTGCTTACAAAATTTGGTATCATATTAGGTTCTTTAAAGTATGCTTAATAGCCTAAAGGAGATCCTAGAAGCGAGGATGGCTAGTCAACAAGCTCAAAGTGGTTTCTATAATAGTAAGGCTTCATTACTCAATGAGACTAATTATGATTTTTTTAGAATAAAAATGAGGACATATCTAATGTTAATGGGACATGAATTATGGTAGTTATTTGTGGATGGATACAATCCACCTCCTACACACCAACTAATGTAGTAGGTAAGAAGGAAAATGAGAGAAATTCTAAGGCAATAAATGCATTCTATGTGGCCTATCAGAGGCAAATCTTGTGAAAGTTTTGAACTGTGAGTCAACCAAGGTGATATGGGAAAATTTGAAGACTATCTTTGAAGGAGACACCAAGGTAAATATGGCCAAGTTGTAGACCCATCAAAAATAGTTTGAAAGTCTGAAGATGAAACCAATGCATCGTACCTATTGAAGGTTGATGAAGTTGTCAATGTTATTAGAGGATTAGGATAAGTAGTGAAAGAGTCTATAGTTTTTTAAAAGGTGTTGATATATTTCACTCCTAAGTTTGACTCTAAGGTGTCTGTAGTAAAATAAATTCAAGATTTGGACAAACTAGAGATGAATGGGTTCATGGAACTTGACTACCTATGAGATGAGAATAAATGAAGGAAGATCTCCCAAGAAGGAAGCAATATTCAAAGCTAATAATAATTTAAAATCCAATAAGTTCAAGGATGAGTTATGTTCATATGTTGATGATAATGGACTAATATCCATGTTTCCTACAAAATTGAGGTTTGGATCTGGTAAGTGCAATGGTAAGTTGCCTTTCAAATGTTTCAACTATGGTAAGATTGGTCACTTTGCATCTAAGTGTCCTAACAAGGATAATAATAAGCATGATGAAGAATATAATGAACATCATAGATATGATAAAGTCTATAAGCCTGATAAAAACAATAAGGAGTTCAAGAAGTATGAAGGTATGAAAGGATAAGTCAAGAAAAAGAGAAGTTTCTACACCAAATAAGATAACTCATTTGATGTAAGTGACACAAGCACATCTGATAGTGATAATGACAATAATTAACATGAACATGACAACAATGAAACAATATTTATGGCTATAGAAACATACAATGAGTGTTTCTCAAATGGGAAAGGTATTATGGATTATGAAAAATTAGATGAAGAAGAGATGAAGTGAATCTTGAAGTAGAATTGGTGAGTGCTCTAGAGGAGTTGAAGTTACAAAGAAGGAAGAATCACAAATTGAGATCCAATAAGTTCAAGGATGAGTTATGTTCATATGTTGATGATAATGGACTAATATCCATGTTTCCTACAAAATTGAGGTTTGGATCTGGTAAGTGCAATGGTAAGTTGCCTTTCAAATGTTTCAACTATGGTAAGATTGGTCACTTTGCATCTAAGTGTCCTAACAAGGATAATAATAAGCATGATGAAGAATATAATGAACATCATAGATATGATAAAGTCTATAATCCTGATAAAAACAATAAGGAGTTCAAGAAGTATGAAGGTATGAAAGGATAAATCAAGAAAAAGAGAAGTTTCTACACCAAATAAGATAACTCATTTGATGTAAGTGACACAAGCACATCTGATAGTGATAATGACAATAATTAACATGAACATGACAACAATGAAACAATATTTATGGCTATAGAAACATACAATGAGTGTTTCTCAAATGGGAAAGGTATTATGGATTATGAAAAATTAGATGAAGAAGAGATGAAGTGAATCTTGAAGTAGAATTGGTGAGTGCTCTAGAGGAGTTGAAGTTACAAAGAAGGAAGAATCACAAATTGAGATCATTAGTTAAGGATTATGAAGAGTATATTAGTTTCTTTGAGGAGAGACTGAGTAACACATCCAAGGAATGTGATGAGACCATCAATCAGATTAGAGAATAGATGGAGATAGACACTACTAGTTTAAAATCTAAAGAGGAAGAATGCACCTAGTATGGAATTGAAATTGAATCCTTGAAAGCTGAGTTGGATGAAGAGTCTAGCAAGTTAAAGACCTTTATGAAGTTTGAAAAGAGCACTGAGGCTCTAGATGACATCTTGAGTAGTCAGAAGTCTACAAGTGATAAATTAGGTCTTGGTTTTAAAGAAGACCAAAAGGAGGTAGCTCAAATCAAGGATAAGGGTATTGAAGATAAGAAGATCAACATGAAAATACCAATTAGACAACCTAATGCTATGAGGTATGTTAATTCATTTAATGGTTATTGTTATAAATGTAATTAGTTTAGTCATAGAGTAAGAGAATGTAGAATACCCTCTAAAAATGAATATGCATGGGACTATTAAAGTAATCATCAATCAATAATCTTGAATGAAGTTATTTACTATAGTTTTCATAATGTGGGACACATTGAAATATTATGTTCTAATAGAGTTAGAAGGTCATCAAGTCAAAACAAGAGGTTTTAAGCCCCTAGAGTTCCAGAGAGAAGGAAAATGAATGTGGTGAAACTAAACATAGTAAAAATGAGTCATGATTAGTCTACAAGCCTAAGTGGACTATTTGCTATGATATATCACACTTTATATGAAAAATCTATTCAGGAATGTTCATTATCAACTCAGATTGTTAACCACATAAATGATGAAGAGGTCAAGCCAAAAGGAATAATCAAGCCTAAAAGGATACTGAAGGATATTCAATCTTGTGAAAGAATGGATATCTATAAATCTCTTGAGTTCATGTTGTTTTAGTGCCCTATTGAAAGGGGTGACTCCATTAGGCTTCATGGAGATACACTTTAGTTAGCAAAAGCATGATGGATGTTTGGTTTGAGGCGGAGTTATTTAGGTTGTTCATAAGCTCCAAGTTGGTAGTTCAACATGACTTGTGTTGTAGATGGTTTGAGAATTCTATTGGTGAGCTCAAGTTGTGAATTAAAAGGGGGGCTTGGTATCTCTAAATTATTTTACAGTTTCTAAGAGTAGTTTCCAAAGAGGGAGAATGAGTGGTTCCATAAGTTACAATGTGTATGACCTTTTATCATTAATGTCAAAGGGGGAAAAAGTTCAAGAAGGGAGATTGACTAGATTAGGGGATATTAGAGTGATTAGATTGAATAATGTTTTTCCATCAATGATAAAGGGGGAGTTTGTTGAGAAGTGTTGTCATTGATTTTAAGGTTAATGTCATTGATGTCGAGGTTTATGCCATTGATGTCAAGGTTTATCTAGTGAAGATGCATCATGGTGAGTGGTTCTTGAGGTATGAGCCTATGTACTTGATGTAACAAGGAAGCCATGATGCAAGAGATAATTTGAAGGTAACCTATTATCTCTTTAGTTGGTTTATGTAAAGGCCAATGCCATGGTTCAAGTCAACTTGATGTTTTCAGTGTTGTCACAAAAAGGTTTGATGGTCAAGTGAGCGTTGAAGCATGGTTATGAGGCTCTAGGTCAACATGAGGTATTGAAAGCATGTTATTGTAGTGGTGTGATAATTCTATCTAAAGAGTGATATTGTTTGAAATCATTGAGGTAATCATGTTTGAATACTAATTCTTGAGTACAAGGTGCCTTGAGAAGCCTAATCATAGCAAGTCTAGTCATATCATGAGCATGTACATGGTGAACATGAAGATGTATGTACAGAGGTAGGTGAAAAGTATGAAATTATTTTAGGAGCATGTAATACATGTTAAAAAGCTATAGAGGCACCAATTAGAGTCTTGGGATGAGCATATAGGGGTAGGACCTTCAGACCTAGTCTACACCTAGACCATTTCTAGATGTTGCTTGGCCTAATGAGGTATCATGATCTATTGTCAAGGATGTAGAAGGATTTTTTACATTGTTTGAACATGTGATATGTTGTGTGATCATGTGAGTGAAGTATTTAGAGCTTTAAAATAGGTTTTAAGGTTAGTTCAAGGCATATTGAGGTGTGAAGACTCAGGTGTAGAAAGCTAGATGGTGAGAACATGGCCTAATGAGGCATAATTTTTAATTTATAAGAAATTTTTTCACTTTTTATAATTGATATAGGTATTATATATTTTTTCAATTATGTTTACAACTTTTAAGGTCATGGTTTGCAATAAAAGGCATGAAAAGTGGTTTTGAGGTCTCTCGAGTACACAAAATGAAGGCATGCAAACTCAAAAAGGACATTTAGGTGTTCATTGACACATGTAACTTTTACATGTGAACTCTATATTTTTAGGAGAGATGGGGAAGGGTCATAGCTAATAACTATAGTTTTGGATTTAAGGGGCAATCTTTTATGAACAATCATTAACACCAAAACTTGTGTTAAACCTCTATAAAACCCTAACAAAGAACCGATGTGAAAGATCTTGTTAAAAATATTCTAAAATTGTCTCAAATGACTAAAAAATATATTTGAGGTTATATTAAAATCTTTCAAGAACATCTAGGTGTGATTGAGTTGTCAGGGGTGGGAGTAGACCCTACATGAAAGTATTAATTTCTCAAAGATTTACTGTAAAAAATAGACTTGAATAAGTAAAAATATGAAAATGATTAGAGGATGAAGCTTGAGACTCATGTTTCATGTACGTTAAGGTTTTTGGATATAATCTATCCCTCAATTATGCTAAATTGGTCATCCAATTTAGCATGTTGCTAACATGACTAATGGTGCAAACAGTGAGAAACCTAGGCATAAGTGAGAATATGATTAGGGATATGTTACCATGGTTTAGTGATAAAATAAAGTACCTGAAAATTTTTCTTATTAATTTTAATACATACTCATGTTTAGTATAATTTTTGGAGGTCAGTAGTTATAGTGAAAAAGTTGCTCACAAGTTGACCTGTCTAGTGCATATGAGATAGTGAGATGTAAGGTCATGAGACTGGTCTGCAAGATCAATATTTCCATTTGAAAATATTATATTTATACTTAATAATTGTATAATTATCACATAGTATCATCCAAATTCATTAGGAGACTTTGAAATTGGTCACACAGGTGTTGAAGGTCAATGTCACCCTGATTATGCTTTAAGATAAATTGATAGTTCTGGGTAATCAAGTTGTAATGATGAATTTGAGGATTTATTGCCTGAGTTGATGTATATAATTAATATGGTGTTGTTTTTTATGACTTTAAATTATTTATAATTCTTTTTTAAATCTCAAAAGTTAGTAAAAGTGGTTGAAATATTGAAGCCAAAATGGCTTGTTTGGTTCTAGTTTGACTGTGTACTAAGGTCAAAAGATTAGTCTGCAAGACTAATATTTGACATTATACCTTGTGAATTTTATATTTTAGAGTATTATAAATATGTAAAATGATATTTTTAAAGTATCATTAGTCATGGGAAGTGTTATTTCATGTTTTTAACGTCAAGTTGTTTATGACTAGGATTTGGAGTGTTCTCGTAGTTCCGAGTGGGGTATTTATAGAGAAGGTTTTGAGTCCTTTTGTCATAGCTTGTGTAATATAAATTATATGGTGATGAATATGAGATAATTTAATTTAAATATATTTTATTTATTTCCATGTTTGTTTATATAATTGGTGTTTAATATTTAGTAGTTCAAGATAGACTTTCTATGTATGAGAAGGCCTAATTGTGAACAGTACAAATGGTGTGCTTCAAGTGGTGGTTGTCTCTAAAAAATATTATGGAGCCTATATGAGCTTATAAGAGTTATATTTTATTTTTATATTATATTTTATTACCACGTGTGAATTTTGAAAGTGTTCCAAGGAGATCAAAGGATAATGTGTGTTAATGAAGGCCTAATTGAATTAGGTTTCCTTAAGGCCTAAAAGAGTCTTTGGTATTTTATGTCATGAACAACATATTGTAATGATTGATACATGTATGAAAAATGTTATAAGACATATTTAAATGATAATAAAAGTTTATAGATGTATATATCTGACCAAGAGGTATATTAATAAGAGGCTTATATATATATATATATATATATATATATATATATATATATATATATATATATATATATAGACAAGGCAATTTTAGGCCTATTAGTGAGTGAAGAGAAGATGCAAATGAAATAGTACATTGATAAGTAGAAGAAAGTATTGTATACCATATAAAGAGTGTATATAAATTTTGATGAAGATTTAATATAGGTTTACATATGAGTATTAATTTCATATGACCTAATTAGTCTTGAAGAGACCTAATTGAATGAAGAGACCTAGAAGGTAGTTTGAGAGGAAAAAGAGTGTGAAGATCTAAAGACGTATTCATCATCAACTAGTTGAGAAATAAGGTGTTATAAAGGTGATCAAGATAATCAAGTGATTTATTTGGCATGAAGTCATCAAAGGTGTTGGTACCTCCTTACAAGTTAGAGCTTGCTAAAGCCTAGCTGAGTTGGTGCTTAGCTAGTTTGGGTTCGTGCTCCATGTGGAGTTGGTGCTTCACTAAATTATGATATTTGAATTATAGGAATGTATTCAATTTGTAGGGATAAATGGGTTTTATTACAATTAAGTATTTCCCAAATATATGATGTGTTTTCTTGTGTAATCTTGTTTCATGCTTGTATGGGTGATTGTTTATACATTGTTTGATATATATGTTGATTTCATGGTTGATGTATGCTAAGGAGGATTTCAAAAAAAGTTTTAAGAAAATAATTAACCCCCTTCTTAGTGATTATGAATCTAAAAATTAGATGCTAATTGATACATCAAGGGGAGCTAACCCTATAATATAGAGGTTTGGTCCACCTAAAGGTCACCCACAACCTATGACCAACCCCATTGTATAGCTCAAGTTGAGAGGGATTGAATCACCCTCTCAAGGGTGAAAATTTGAGATATAAAAATTATAGAATACCCATTAGGACAATATATACAATTAACTAATGATTTTTTGGTGTTGTTATTCAATACACTAGCCTTTAGAGGCATTTTAACAAACATCAATAATGACTCCAAATGTAGTCAACTGGTTGCAACAACCCAGGTACCATTTTAAGAAAGTGCTCTTTCATTTCTGATTTTCTCATGAGGCCTCATGGCTGAGTTTTATGTTGGTTTTTGTTTTACATAAGTTGATAAGCTATATAACACTCATGTTGATCCTTGTCAGCAATTTGTTGATGCTTATCAATAGCATGTTGATTCCTATCAGCCTTAATATCAAGAGTATTACCCTCCCTATTTGCCTCAACAGTTGTACCAAGATATTTCACCTCTTTGGTAGATCTTTCATCCCTCTAATTATCCTTTTTAAGACCATGTTACCCCTAGTCAACATATCCACAATTCAAATTAGTCTATCTCATGCTTCAAGCAAACCCTCTTTGGATATGAAAGGTATATGATAAGGCTTAACACACAAAGGGAGTATGGTCAAAGTTCTCCTAGTCATCTCATTTAGAATGTGAGAGACTCATTACAATTGATAAATAGAAAATGGACACCTATTGAGAGATCAAATTGGCAAAGACTCATAAGTGACATGATGGACAAAGGTGGCCTAATTTAAAGTATGGAAGATAAGCTAATAGTTCATGAAGGGCAACACGTTCAATGCTATTAGCCTCACATGCCATATCCTATACCACCTCATCCCTATTTTATGCCACCCATTCTTCCTCAAAATACTAATTCAATTGAGCTTCAAAAATTTCCAAGTCCTTGACATACCCCTCAAGCCTTCACATCATGGAAATCAATCCAAGAGAACATCCAAAAGAAGAAAGGGGTTATTGTTGAGTAACCTATTATTGAGGATTAAACCAAATAAGAATTAGAGAGTTTTATTGCTACTTAGAGGGAAAATAATGAGGTTATATTTACATAAAACTCCATTCCCTTTCCTCAAGAACCTCCCAAGAAGTCCTTTAAGATTTCAAGTTGGAATCAAGTGGTGAAATCATGGGATAAATAAAGTGGAACAAGCCTAGAATGGGGGGTTAAGATCAAGGAAGAATATGAACCTATTAAAGCCTCACCCATCCCTCCTTAAGATCCTAAATCCTTGCCATCCTAGAAGTCAATTCAAGAAGGAATCCAAGGCAAACAAGAAATCATTGTTGAGAAGCTTGAAAAACCCAAGACTTTCCCATCTTAAAAATCAATTCAAAAGAAAATTCAAATGAAAAATGAAGTCCTTATGGATAAAATTAAAAGCCAAAACATTTAAAAGTTTGAGTGACATTGATTAATGGAGGGAAGAAATAGACAAGCTCATTGATCATGAAAATTCAAAACTGGTTTGTAAGGTTGAGTAGTCCCTCCTTAAAGAAGAAAATAAAATTAAATCTATAGATCACTCATAAAAAGGTTATAAGGAAGATAATTCAAGTGAACATGAGGAAAATCTCATCATTGGAACACCTCTTGGTGAAGAGAGATGAAAATCAACCTTTAAAGTTGAAGAGAAAGATGACCTTGATGGAGTGCAAGTTGATCAAGTGATAGTAGACCTTGGGAGATATTGTGTCTCCCAATGTGAACAAGGTGTTGATAAAATTGTTAAAGTAGAAGAAGAAGATCCATTAGAGGTGTAAAAAAAAACTATTTTGAATCCCAGGAGCATGATCAAAGAGGTATAAACTCTAATTATTTTTCAAATTATGTTGTGACTACCTCTATATCAGCTCCTATCAAACTTAAAGAAGGCCTAAGTGAACTAGAACCAAGTGAAGTTCAATGGAAGGACTTGTTTGAAGTTCTAATAGAAAGTTACACTATTATAGAGGGATGTTATGGTCTAATTTAGATTGAGGAAGGAATTTTTGTCAAGCAAGGCACCAAGAGAGGAGGAGGTAGCTCTCTAAGCTTACCACTCTGATAGGATACTTCATTTGAATATGACTTATTTGATGTTCTTAAAGAAGGTTATCAACATCTCAATATATTTGTAGGTGCTTGTTAACTCTTGAAAAAGGAAACTGAGTTCCATTAGCCTCAAGCTCTCAAGAAGCAAGGTGCATCTCTCCTTGAATCCATCCTTATATGCATGCCATAAGATCTATCTTAGCTTGTTCATCTTGATCAAGAACGACCTATTGATGAGGAAAAAATGAGATTGTTTTTACCAATTAGTAAATTTTGGAATGAGTATGATTTTATCTTTGATTCATGTTGTCTCCCAAAAATATCACTCATTTTTGGGACAACATTTGAGCTATTTTGGTCATACAGACCAAAATTGTCTCTTCCCTTTTCAAAATTTGTCCTGGGCATTCAAATTCCTCATTTTTCAAGATTCTCAAAAATCTACAGACTCTACAGGCTTAAATCTATGGACTCTATAGGCTAGAATCTATGGACTCTACAGGATTGAATCTATGGATTCAGTAGGAAGAGAAATCTATGGAATCTATAGGCCAAGTTCAACGAGCTTCATAAGTTGATTTCTATGGACTCTTTCAAGGTTAGAGAAAACTACAGACTTGGTTTCTATGGACTCTGCAGGCAGGTTCATTTCTACAGGTTGAAAGGCTTCTGTAGGAGAGTTCAATCAAAAGAATCAGTTTCTAACACTTGGTCATTTTCAAGATTGGTTCAGTGCCTTGGTTCAAATAAAAACCTCCATCGACAAGCATCTGCAATAGGTTCAATGGTTGGTTCAACGTCAAATGGTTCAAAGGCAGGTTCAATCAAGTGGTTCAATGCTTTGTTTCACTCATTTGGTTTATTCACTTTGTTTCAATGCTTTGGTTCATCCTTTAGTTCAATCAAATGGTTTTGCAATTGGTTCAAGGCTTTTTTTGAATCGTTGAACTAAAACTTGGTTCAACAGTTGGTTCAAACAAATGGTTCAAAGGCAAGTTCAATCAAGTGGTTCAATGCTCAGTTCATCTGCTTGGTTCAAAGGCATGGTTCATTCAATTAGTTCATCGACTTGAACCATCAGCTTGAACCATTTTGGTTCAAAGTTTGGTTCAACGGAGAGGTTCAATGTTTGGTTCAACCAAGCGGTTCATTGCCTTGGTACAACATTTGGTTCAACCAAGCAGTTTAGCGACTTGGTTCAATGGAGCAGTTCAACATTTGGTTCAATCAAAGGGATCATCGACTTAGTTCAAAGAAGCCTCCTGAAGGACAAGTTCCCTTGTAGAGGGCACTTGGTCAACAAAAGTACCCTTCAAAAGGCTTATTTTCAAAAAAGGTTGCAAAGGTAATTCCTTCAGAATTCAAAAAAGACTAAGACAGATAAAGGCATAAATTCCTTTAGACTTTTTGTCTGAAGGAATTCCTTCAGACAAAAAGTCTGAAAGAATTCAAGAACCAGCCACGGGTGTAGGAAAACCTGAAGCATTTTACAAAGGAAAAGAAATTTCTGTGGACTTTTTATCTGTGGGAATTTGTCCCCAGACTTTTTGTCTGCAAGAATTTGCCCACGGAGAAAGCCCTGGGAAAATACCTGTGGAAATTGTCTGTAGGAAAGCCTGATGAATAATCCACTAAAGAAAAAGCTGTGAGAGACTCTAAAGAAGCCCGAAGGCCATCCAAAGACCACCAAAAGGGTAGATACCCTTGTGGAGGGCTCTTCCTGACCCAAAGCGGGTCATTTCTTAAGGCCCAAAAGGGCAAGTTCAATCTGAAGGAAGAACTCAGCTACCCACCAGAAGAAAAATGCCAAAGAAGAACCAAGGGGTGATGTGCTCGAAGAGGTCAAATTCAAGACAACGAACTAGTTGTTGAAATCATAGTGACGGGTGCATGAACGTCAATTTTAAAGCTCATAAAAAAGCCTTTAATCCTTTGAATCTATAGACCCAAATGCATTCATAGGCTTTAAGGCCAAGACCAGCAGAAAGTGAGGAATGAACATAGCAACAAATTGAATCCAAGACCCGATTTAATTAACCAAAAAAGAAGGAATGATGAAGATAGGATCAAATCGCCAGGTGGACATTGAAAGTTGTAAACTTTCAGTAGCATGACTTGTTCTCTGCATTGATAAAATTAAATGAGTAAATGCCCCTAAGTTCTAGCCTGTCTTCATAATAGATTTCAATACAACATGATGCGTTACTATTCCTGAGTCCTTCTTGAAGAGTCTATATAAGGGAATCTCTTCTATTGTAAATAGATCTCTTTTTTGACAATTAAAATGAAACTCTGCCCAAATTGAAAGGCACTTCTGAGACTTTGAGCTCAGTTTGTTGATCATATTTTGTTATTGGAATAAGAAAACAAGTAATTTTTCAAACTTTGTGCTATAATATCTTTGTTGTTAAGGAAATTGTTCTTATGTCTTTTACCTTGATATATTTTCTATTCCTTTAATTCAACAAGCAGGATTAGTGAAATTAGTCAGGAAGGTGTCCTGAAGAGTCAACTGTGGAGAGACTTTGTGCCCCCATAATTGCCTTTCAGTGTGTTTTCTTTTCATTTCTATGTAAATGACTTTGAGAAGACTTTGTGCCCTCATTGTCCTTCGTATCTTACTCTTGAGAAATTCAGGTGGAGACTTTGTGCTGCATCTTGATTTGATGGTTACTACGTCCTTTGCTATATTTTGCATTTACTACCAAGAGTATTCTTGTGGTTTACTGAATAGTATTTTTGAAAGAAGAGGAACTCTATCTATTATTTTCATTGAGTTTTTCCTTTGATTTGCATGCATCATCTCTAAAGAAAGAGAGATGGATGGTTTGTCCTACCCTTGAGTATTATTTTCTGTTTATATATATAACATACCTATAGGGAACCTCCCCTTGATGAGAGGAGAGATCAGTCTCCTTCTAATGTGGTAAATCTACAAATTTGGATGACTAATCTTCCTACTTTGGCTTATTAGACCTATTTTGTTTATCAGTATGCTGATCGACAAAATATTCAACCAACAGTTCACATAGTCAATTCATGGACAAGGGAATAAATCAAGAAGGTTTGATTATTAGTCAAAGATACCATGAGCATGCTAACATTTCCAAATGCAAGTGGAAGTTGTCACTCAATGAACCATGCCTAGTTGGAATCCAGTTAGCATGTGATAATCTAATTCCATGGTGTCGTGATGATCTCAAGAGCTTCCCTTTTGATCTTGGAGGAAGAAGATACACTGAGGTTGGTTGTGTTTAGTAGATTGCTTATGTCTTGTCTTCCCTAAGTGCATTATTAGCACTAGTGTGTGTGTTTTAACTTATTTTATGTGTTATATTTGTGTGTTGTGTGTTGGGAGGTTATTTAAATTTATCATCTTCTTCAAGGCAGTATTTGAGGGTAAGTGACTCCATAACCCAATGGAATAGATGAGGCAACTAGTCTAATTTACTTAGCAAAAAAGCATCCCCAAGAATCTGCTAAAGATGTTAGCTAAATTCTAGCTACCATTAGAAGGGTTCACAAAAAAATTGACTTGTCATGTTTTATAAGATTGTTCATAGCCATTCTATGCCTTTTAAGGTTTTCAAATAGTCTTTTAAAGGTCTTATTAGCATAGTTTAAGGTTATTTTGTCAAGTTTAAGGTAATGATACTTCTTAAGTCTTTTGATAGTCTATCCATACCATGATATGAAAAGGTTGATTTAAAAGGTGTCAAAGATTCATAACTATCTCTCGAATTAATCTTACTCTTTGACCACCTTATATGAGCATTCTATACATGTTTGGAGAAGTTAAGGTTATTTTTTTAAGTTTAAGGTAAGTGTCATGCAAGAGAAAGATGCATGTGGCCAAGTCCAATGCATGACAAAGTTAACCAAGATGAAATGTACATACAAGAATACTTTTAAAATCATATGGAGTTATTTAATGTGTGTATATGTTCGTAATGTCAGATCATAGTTAGTTTTTAGGTTCAACATACAAAAGAGAGAGAATCACTCCAAAAAAGGTAGTTTCAAGCACTTATATAGACTTAGAAGATCCATATTTAGGAAAAAACATATTTATAATGTATCTTAACCTTAATAAATTAATTTATATGAATAAAAATCTTGTACAAGTCTTAAGAATCCAAAATTTTCATCAGAATCTCCATCAGCTTCTTGGTAGATTGGCAATGGTCAACCTCATGTACTTGGTATGAATAAAGGAGAGAGAGTGATGCACTGATATTGTGGTAATGGGAAGGGGGTATAATGGCATTTATATTTTTTTCATTTCTTCTTAGGTTGTTAGCCTCTCCTTTATAAATAATCACTAAGACCCTAGGTGCTCTTAAACCCTACCTAAACCCCATAGGCTTAGGTTTGGGCACTTTTAGTGAAAATGTGAAATCACTAGTGATGAAGTAAGGTTTTTAAAGTGTTTTTAGGCCTTCTCTAATCCCCTCATATCATATTTCATATTTATTTTGGCATGTGTGGCAGTGGAGAGTGAACAAAACCTTTATTTGTGTTAGGTGCAAGCCTTAATGAAGTTATAGGAACTATTTTTGAGTTTATAGGAGTCTTATTGTGAGTAAAATGTTTTAATCAAGAAATTCATGTTGTCTTAAACTAAATCAAAACACTTTGAACTTGGATTCTCAAGTCATTAATTCACTATGTTCATCAATTGACTATGCAAACTCAAAAGGATTATGTAGCTTGTACATGGGAGATCGACATGGCTATTGGTTTGAATATCAAAGAAAACCAATATGGAAATTGGTTTTGTATGAAATAAAATGATATAATAGACCACCAAGATAACTCTATCTAGTTTGGTCCTCTCATCACCAACTCATCAAAGTAAGCCTATTATTAGTCTAGGTCTCAGACTGTGTTATAACCCTACCTACGCAAAGGTAAATAGAAAAGGTAACAAATGTTGAATTATTGGTGTAGTATGAGGGTTATGACCTCATGAAGTATATTATGGAATAATGGAAGATTTTTTTCAGTTCTAGGGTGTGTAGGTATGGAACTCGAAGTGAGTTAGATGAAACATTAGTCAAGAAAACTCAAGAAATGTATAAAGAACATAACTAACTAATCCAACTCCTTCAATGGGGTTTAAAAATGAAAATTAAGAGATATTGAAAGACATTATATACATAAAATCTTACCAAGATCATCCCATATCCAAATGCGGCTCAAAACATTATTTTCCTCTTGATTTGGTGCTCAAATCTTTGTCAATGATGAGTGGATTGCTCCTCTATCATCTCAAGTGCACTAATGAAACTAGGCTCATGATATTTAATCAATGTTATGCCTATAATGAATATATCCTATAGAAAATTAAGCATATTAACCAAGAGAATTCATGATATTTAACTTTAAAAATGTTGGTCTTGACCATCCTATTTATAGATTTTTGAATTTGATTAGAATCAACCATGACCATCGATTTGAGATCAAGATGTGTGGCCATGAATTAATTCAATTTTAGAGACTTAAATCATAAATACCCTCATAAATATTTGGAATGAAGAGGCATTAAATAGGTATGAGAGGCTTTAAACTTGATATTTATTACATTTATGGCTTATGGATGCCATCCCACAAATGATTTCACCTGATGATGCAGATATTAGAAATCTATTTCCAATTAATAAATATTCAATAACTTCCAAGGATTTTCCCCTTAAGCCCTTGATTTGGATTACTTTTCCTAAGTGAGATTAATTAAATTTTATGCATTTCTTTGGAAATTGGTTGCACATTTTAATCAAACTAGTTGAAATGTCATTTTACTGGTCATAATATGATTGAAGCATAATTAGAAGAAGGTGTTAGTTGCATACGAACCGATATCCAATTTAGGACATTATCGACAAAAAATAACACATGCACATGCCATGTGCTTCTGAATTAAAATAATTTAGTGGTTCAAAGCATCAAATTTCATTTTTTCCATTTTGACACAAAATGATTTGAGAAAAGTTAATAATGACATAAAATGCATTGCCCCATTTAAGGATACATTAACTTAAATCAGTACTTGTATACAATAAGCTCAAATCATTTAGTGCATTGTAGTGATTTTCACCCAAATTGTGCATTTAAATGAAGTTTAAGTAAGATTGAAAATTTCAACACAATGGTGTTAGGAATTGGATGTCTACATTTTCCCCCTATTTAAGAATGCATGGAAAGACATTCAGATGAAGCAACATATTTAAAAAAAAAGAGTTGTCAAGAAGAAGTTAGAAATGACCCATGATGCCACCTCGAGAGGACATGTTAGGAGGAAATAGATGGATGGACTCTTGAAAAGAGATAGAAAGAGGTGCAATTAACCCATGGATGAGATTGAATCCATATTGAGTTAATGCTTGCACTCGTTGATTCTCAATGATCAAAATATAAATAGAGTATAATGGGGCCCAAAGGTAGAGGGAAGTAGAAAGGATATAATATAAAAATATAATTGACACACTTTGAACCCACCTAAAATTAGGTGCAAGTTACATGCTTAGGGAATAATCTCTCTCAAGACAAGTTACATTCTTAGAAAATTCCAAAATGAGGGAAAAAGTCTATAGAGCTTGGAATTAGAAGAAATAGGAGGGTGATGCTTTAAATAAAGGAAATAATGATGTGCCCTGATAGAGGGGATTTAATCGGTTGATAAAGCAATTTTTCCCCAATAGGGCCAATTTTGATCATTGATAGTTAATTTTTCCCCAAGAGGGTTGATTTGATTCAATGATTGGTCAAAATGGTGTGCCCCAATAAGGAAAATTGGCAAGCATAGCTCAAGGATATAACCTATTGCATAGATTAATTATGAGTGGGTGAAAACATACATACGATGGTCTAGTGATTGAATAAGCCACCTCAAACCCTAAATATGAGGATGTACAAAGTGATTAAAGAGATGAAAAGAAGAATGATGGGTGTTCAAGCTGACTCGAGATATATCATGTATCCAACCACTGTCTACATAGTCTAGATGGGCCTCAATCCGATGTAGTTCACCTAGAAGTAGGACAAAATGAAATGAGGAATGAATAAATAGAATAAAAATGGACCATTTTTTATTGGACTCATAAGGTATGCCAAGAGATGCACATCTTCCATAGAGTCTTGTGTGTAAGCCATTAGTGTTTAGTTTCATTGGTGCATGGAGAGCTAATCTTTAGAGTTGTATTGATTTTGAGACTTGGATCCAAAGCACTTGGTGTTTACTATAGCAAAATGAAATTATGCATCATAAGCATGAATGACCTATAATGACATTGTATTTTAATTGTGATGAACCAGTTCAAATGTGAATATTTATAACTAAGGATAATGATAAAAACTACCAATACTAGATTTACAACTATTTACATTTAAACAATAAACAAAGACAGATAAAAATAATATAAAAATTTAACCTAACTTAAGATCTAGATATGAATAATCAGGATTTAAGTAGGAACAAGAATGTATAAAAGCAAAGCAAGAACAATGCAAAAATGACTTAATAAACAACATGAAAGCAATATATGAATAATCAAGCTCCATGTGTACTAACAAGAAGTTCCTGAAAAACCAAAAAAATAAAAAGACAAAATAGGAACACAAAAGGCCAAAATAACAAAAATCAAATAAAAACACACAAACAAGAGTTAGTCATAATGTTAGTACAAATAGAAAATAATTATTCATACAGGTGTAATAGAAGCATTACTTTATACAATAATGTAACAAGAACAAAAAGTCACAAAGTTGCCCCTAAGTGATAGGGAAACAACATGATAGAAAAAATGGGGGAAAAGAAAAAAAGGAAGGGGGTGGTCAAGCTGACTCCAGATGTACAAGACAAGGAGATGATGCCTACATAGTTCCATAGATGCGAGATCCAATATGAAGTTTAGGCCAAATATAGTTCTCCTAAGAAATGAGATAATATAAAAGTGTTGATAGGAAAACAAGATTGATGTTGTAGAAGAAATAAGGAAAATGGGCTCATAAAATGGTGAGAATATTCAAAATAAATACTTACAAAATGGAAATAACATAGAGATTAGAATAAACAAAAGTGCAAGATGATGTTTTTATTTGTTTTATCAATCATTTTCTATTTTTTTTGTGTTTTTAGAATAAGCAATAGAAATAAAATATTAACAAAAGGCCTAAGGGAACTACCTAGCTAAGGAGATTCACATCCATAGGTAAGAGTTCAAACAATAGCTACACTACCTGTAATAGGAATTGTCAATATAAACAATGGTATAGGGAATCAAATAATCAAGGAGATGGATTTTTGGGAGTAGAAGCTCCAATAATAGATAAAGTCAATTGTAATGGCCCATGCTCACAAATCAGTGAGAGCAAGACTAAGGTGATGAAGCTGACCTCAATAAAAATTGACGAACAGTAGTTTTTCCCACATAAAAGGCAGTGAAAAACCAACTAGGTCATAACAATTTTGTAAATTTGGGCCAAATGACAAGGCAAATGATAATAGTAATGACAAGGCAATGTAATAGTGCATGATAAAAAGGTGTTGTTCCTAATTTACACATAGTCGATTATAATTAGTAAACAACATCATAATATTGATTTACCCAAAGATAGTTATAATCACTGATACTAAAATAAAATATTGATTTGCCCATAGGTAGTTATAATCAATGGTACTAGATAAAATGTAAATAAAAGATAACTTGCCAGATCAACTGTCACACTACTTTCATACACTATCATTTAAACATAGAATTTTAAAAACTAATAAAACTAAATTAGAATCCCCTACCAAAATGTGTGGGAAGAGCTATAGGAACCAAGATCAAAAAGGGGTATGTAGGGTGGCTAAAAATAGGCCTTGGTCAATAGTAAAGACATGGTATAATAAAATGGTATAAAGCATGACATAAAGAAAATGATAATATGACACTTGGTCATAATGGAAATAGGGTTACCTCCAAGTGATGATTGCTCTTAAAATGGTGAGAGCATGGCTTAGGTTGCTCGCAAAATGGTGAGAGCATTCAAACTTTAAAATTGCTTGAAAAATGTTAAGAGCATGGCTGAGATGACTGAGCTAACCTTAAATAGAATTTGAGCATTGCCTACATAGTCCCAAAGGACCTCAAGTCAATGTAGTTGAAAAAGGTGAGACAAATAGAACATAATGGTATAAAATGCCTAAAATAAAATGGTCTATAGGGTTTCCCCCAAGATACAAGGGAAATGAAATCATAGGGTAAATGAAAAATGGTTATGTTGCTCCTTTTGAAGTGGAGATGCATGTCCTAGTCAACATACGAGACAACCAAAATAATCAATTATAAAAATTGCTACCTAACACCTCATAAAAATAGATTCTATATCAAGAACCTATTACAGATTTAAACTTCATTAATGTCATTATGATCCTTGTTGGTTGTTGATTTTGTTTCCTTCAAACATCAAAATAATATATCTTCATAGCCTTTATAAAGGAAAGTGTAGCCCAGGATGGTAAATAATGTTAGGCATACGATAAATGGTATAAATTAGCAATGAAAAGGTCGATGATAATGGAATGTATAATGGCTAGGTAACAAATGAATATTGGGATTTTTAGGCACACATAATGTTTTTAATTCTAGATTTGATATAATTCTGGTTACAGTGGGGCCAAAGACTTATGAATATGCTCTTGATAGGACCACCAATTTTTTTGGTTGTTTAATGTTGAGAGTTGATATAATCTAATTACGATGTAAATTATCAACCATATTAATTTCATCTTTGATAATGTCTACACCAAGTAGTGAATAACTTTTGTGCTCAATTATTGGCACCTCGATGAGGTTTTCACCAATGAAGTTGCCTTGATCATCCCATAGTGCCTTTGAGAAGGTTTCCTTAAGAAATGTTAACATTTGAATTTTATTGTATGATAGTGCCTTTGAAAAGGTTTCACTAAAAGACATTGAGTTAACGTCTCCTAACACCTTCAAAAAAGTCTCACTAGGAGATTGTTCTTCTTTTGCATGAATGTGGTCTTCACCCCCCTGATATTTTTCAAATGATATGTTGCCATGGTTTGTTCACCAAAGTGTGATTCTATTAGTCCTAATCGATGTTTGTGAGAGGTGGAATGTCAATATAATGGCTATGTTGGGTGGGGATAATGGGATGATATAGGGCAACACAATACTCATAGAAAATACTAGGAGAACTTATGTTGATGTTGAAGTAATCATCCTCCAAAATCATAGAAGGATCAAAAATATATTCAAAGTGATCTATAAGGCAAGTGTAACTAATGTTGTAATAACCATTACTGTACTCCAATTTTGAAGCTGAATTTGAGTCAAGGGAATCTAAATCCGATGTTGAGACTAGTGGTGATTCTACTTCTGATGCTAAATCCAATTTTGGTTCAAAAATGGAACCTAAATATAATTTTGATTCTTCATCTAATGCTAAATCTGATGTCAATTCAGAAAGGGAACCTAATGTTAATTTTGATTCTTCATCTAATGCTAAATTTGATATCAGTTTAGAAAGGGAACCTAACTTAGATGTTGATTCTTTATCTGATGTGGCTATTTATATAATGATTTTTTGTTGAATTCTTGGTGTTGGATAAATAATGGCATGTGATGGCATAATGGGCTCTATAAAAATAGATTCATATAGGAAGGGTTCAACATAGATTTTCTTGTCTAGGTGAAGCCCCTCAAAGAGAGGGAACTACTTGAGGGATGTCTCAACAAGAACTGGCCTAACAAAATGAGACTCCACTAAGAGTGGAAAAAGATAAAGACATAAATCCATAGAGACTATATTTTCAAATGGATGGGGATATTTAAAAATAGGACAATGGTTGAGGTAATGATTTGCCCAAAGGTGGTTATAATCATTAAGAAGTGACTCAACAAATAATAGATTATCAGAGTGAGACTCCTTGACAATAGGTAAAATATCAATGGGTGATTCATCATAGGTTGACTCATCACAAATGTGTGTTTCAACAATAACGTCATGGTCTTGGTTTATAATTGGTTTCAAAATATCAACTTTGAACACATTTTGGTCCTCACAAGATGGTTCTTGAAGAGGCAATTATTGGCTCTATTGAAACTTGAATAATGGCATGGATTTCTTAAAGTGGGGAAA
The DNA here is from genome assembly GCA_037957365.1 of Torreya grandis. NCBI lineage: Eukaryota > Viridiplantae > Streptophyta > Pinopsida > Cupressales > Taxaceae > Torreya > Torreya grandis. Next base: position 848,189 of record JARHVA010000010.1, on the reverse strand, counting down.
TTTTTGCTTAGGGTGAACAATGGTTTGTGGTTCAATAGTGGGCTCTCCAAAAATTAGACTATCAAAAAAGGGGTCCACAAAGACTGGTTCATCAAATTGACATTCCTCAATAATAGGTTCAATAAATACAAGTGATGGGCCTATAATGGTAATGACAAGGCATTATGGAGCTTGGTTTATCACACAATCCAAAATAAGAGGGCCTAAAATGGTAACCTTTTTGCACTATGAAGCTTGATGGCTCACGTAAGCGAAAGGAGGATAGCCTAAAATGGTGACCTTCACACATTGTGAAGCTTGATTGTTCACACAAGTTAAAGGATGATAACCTAATGGTAACCTTTAGGCATGATGTGCAAACCAAAGGAGGATAACCTAAAATGGTAACCTTTGAGCATGGTGCACAAATCAAAGGGGAAGGATTGGGATGAATTATGAGAATTGGAATGGATTGGTATGGTATTTAAAGACTAGGCCCAAAATATCCTCGAACACAATGAAGTGCTCATGTCCATTATAAAAGTGCTCTTCCTCATAACTAGAGCCATAAAAGACCCTAATGTGAGTATAATTTTTGTCATACTTATAATATTGTTCTCTACATTTTCCAAAATTTGGAATTTTTTTTGCAAATGTTAACAAAGTGTGTTTTGATTTTCTTCAAACAAGTGACAAGGTAAAAAGAGACTATAATAAATAAAAGTGGTGTAGTACTACACAATTATAGGAAATGGCTACAAAATTACTCAAATTTGGTGGGTTGAAATCATCAAATTGAAACAGGGTATGATAATTTTGAAATCCAAAGTACAAGAAGCACAACAAAGTTAGGTTTAAATATATGGCAATACCATAAAAACTAGGTACAACTTCAATGAGCTGTGACTAGAAAATTAGAAGAGAGTAAATTTGATGATGAAAGTAAGAATACAAATTAAGAAACTCAAGAAGTGAAAATACACAAGAAATCCTAAGTATAAAACTAAAACTAAATGGGTAGCACAATTCTATCACATGGTAATAGAAATAAAAATTGGTTCTAGAACTTAGAGCATGAGTGATACACAAGATAACTTAAGTTCACAATGATCAAATGATGATGATGAGTCTATATAATGGCCTTCAACTCAAATGGGAAATTTTACCCAAGTGCAAATGATAAATTGATTAACACCTTGGTTTAGAACTTAGAAAGGTGAGATTTTGAATTTGAGTTAAAAATGAAGGACTTAAATATTTTTTCAAAATGGTTAAGACTCAAATGGACAGCATAACAACATTGTTTAGACAAGACAAACATAATTTTTCAAATGAGGATTTGAATAAGGCAAAAGATGATTTTGATTTGGTCAGTGGAACACCTCCTTGTTCAAATAAAATGGTGGATAAAAAATGTGTTTTGGTTTAAAAACAAGTTTTAGACTCCACTAAGACCAATAAAGGAAAAGTGACAAAATACAACTAATTATAACATCCAAACCCCTAAACTGACAAGGTTACTTTGTATCATTTAATTTCATCTATATTCATCCTCTTGGGAGGATTTTAAGTTTTAATCCAAAAATAAAAGTGCATGAAGTAGTAGGTATTTTACACCCCCTTCTCCCAAGAGATTGTACATCAACATGTAACTTCGGGCTACTTACCCTGCATTAACAATATGTCTACAGTAAGTGGGGTTATTCTAAAACTAAATTTTTGAGCATTTATATGGTCCCAAGTGTGGTTAACACTAGATATTCCTCACATTAATTGAGTTCATATTGGCTAACCTAATGTGCAAGGGTCTATTCCTTTACATAGAGATTCCATCTATGTACTTCTTAGTGAAATCCCCTAGTTAGCCAGACCTAACTCAGGTTTTTATTATGATTGGAGAGGTTAGCTACTCAACCCCTTGAATATTGTAGTAAAATTTCCCTAATTTATATACCCCTCCATGGATTGGGGTTGAAACGATGCTAGGAGATCAATTCCCAGATCAACTCTTCCTTAAAGGACTTGTGAGGAGGATATGAACTCCCGCTCACAAGCTAAGTTGCATAAAATAAATAACCAAGTGAAAATACTTTAAAGGTTGTATTTAGATCACCCAAACCATATGGGTTTTGGGGAGAGCCTTAACAACATTATTTTCATGCCTTGGACAATAATAAAGGAAAGAGCATATTTTGTCACCTGATTTCCTTAAAGGGTATGGGGGGACAACATACACATATCCTTCATATTGTGAAAAATAAACAAGTATAAAATATCTAGCATAAAACAAACAATTGTTTAATGGAAGTTTTGTGAAACTTTCTTGGCCCCTTGGCCTTAGTTTCAAACTCATAAGAAATTTCACAAAAAAAAAAAAAAAAACACCTAGATTCATTTTAAGCACCAATTAAAAAGTTCAAGACCTAAATAAATTTAAAATTGTGATTTTTCTCTAGTGTGTGACCTACAATTTTTAAAGGGTTTATGTCTGCTTTGAAGCACAATTGTCAATGAGAAAATCAAGATTTGAAAACTTTCTCTCAGGTTTCTCTATTTTTATTACAAGAAGATTAATGTTGGTCAATAGTGATCGATGCTGGTTATAATAAGATCAATGGTGATTAGAACATAATTGATATTGATCGATAAAAACTGATGTCAATTACCTGCGAACCCATAAGCAAAAACAAGTTAAAAAAAAACATTTGTTATCCTAAAGTAGTATAAAATCTCCAAAAAACCTATCGATCTTACAATAAAGTGATAAGATAGAGACTTAGCAAGTTTTAAAATCACAAATAATAACCTACAACTTTCAAGGAAGCTTACAAACTAAATTTTTTTGCTGTGTTCTGCCTTGCATAGGGACTGATGTTGGTTAGGTCAGGACCAATACTGGTTAAGGTAAATTGATATTGATCACTATATAAATAGTGTCAACAAGATGATAAAACATGGGAAAAATAATGACAACTTGATTTTTAGAGATTTTTAAGTATTTTTTAGAAAATCTAAGAGTGTCAAATTAGTCTCCTTGCTTGTATGTGATGCATTGTCCTATCGGGTGTGTCAAGATGTATAGATGGAATGCAAAGTGAATTAGATCAAGCATTAGTCAAGAAAACTCAAGAAATGCATAAATAACATAACTAACTAAGATAACTCCTTCAACAGGATTTGCAAATGATAATTAAGAGCTATTGAAAGAAATTATATACATCAAACTTTCCCAAGAGCATCCCATCTCCAAATGCAAATCAGAACATGATTTTCCCCTTGATTTGGTGCTCAAGTCTTTGTGAATGATGAGTGGTTTGCTCCTCCATTATCTCAAGTACACCAATGAAACTAGGCTCATGATATTTAATCAATGTTATGCCTATAGTGAAGCTATCCTATTGCAAATTAAGCATCATAATAGCACAAAAATAGCTTGTAGAGAGAATTTTGCATAATAAGTTTAAACCAAAAGAGCTTAAAAATGGTGGTCTTGGCCCTCATATTTATAGATTTTTCAATTTGATCAGAATTAACCATGACTGTCCATTTTGAGATCAAGATGTGTGGCCATGAATTAGTTCAATTTTGGAGACTTAAATCATAAATACCCTCATAAATATTTGGAAGGAAGGGGCATTAAAGAGCCATGAGAGGCCTTAAACATGATATTTGTTGCATTTATGGCTTATGGATGCCACCTCATAAATGATTTCACCTGATGATGTAGATATTAGAAATCAATTTCTAATTAAGAAATATTCAATAAATTCCATGGATTTTCTACTTAAGCCCTTGATTTGGAATAATTTACCTAAATGAGATTAATTAAAATTTTTACGTAATTCTTTGGAAATTGGTTGCACATTTTAATCAAACTAGTTGAAACATCATATTATTGGGTCATAATTTGGATGGAGCATAATTAGAAGAAGGTGTCAGTTGCATATGGACCAATATTCCATTTAGGACATTATCGACACAAAATAACACACGTACATTTTGTGTACTTTTGAATTAAAAGAATTCAGTGGATCAAGGCATCAAATTGAATTTTTGCCATTTTAAATTGAAATGATTTTGAAAAAAGGGTAATAATCACATAAATTAATTACCTTATTTAGGGATATATTATCCTAAATCGACACTTGTATATGATAATCTCTAACCATTTAGCACATTTTAGTGATTTTGGCCTAAATTGTACATTTGAATGAATTTCAAGTAAGATTGATAATTTCAACATAATGGTGTTAGGAAATGGATGTATACAAGGTGATCCAAAATACATGTTCAAAGGTATTAAAATGACAAAAAGTAGACCTATAGGTCTGCAGATATGTAGGTCTCTTTTTCACATGAAATGAGATGAATCTTTCTTAGGGGATGAGGATAAAAGGTCAAAAGAGGTGTGGGAGTCATGTGTAGATATTTTGGTACTATGTATAGGTCAAGTGGAAGATAAAGTATTTCATTGGAGACCTATTATGAGCTCTAATAATCAAAATGCCCAAGCAGACCTAAAATAAGTACACATAAACCTGTGTGAGAGCATTGAGAGAGAATATGCAATATATGCATTGGAGATGGGGTGTTGATGAGTAATTAATGTGTATGAAAAATATGAATCCTAGGAATACCTAAAGTAATATCATAAAGAGTGATGAAAATAGGTCCATCTTAAAGCCTATAGTCACACAGTCTCATGCATCACAGGCGTAATGGAAATTTTTTAGGTTTATACTCAAATCTAAAAGTCTATATACAACCTTGAATGGAGATTGGAGTTTAGATTATTGAGAAAAAGTAGGATATGATGGTGGAGGTCATATAAGTGATTATCACTCATATATAGGAGTCAAATGACTCAAACAGGCTTTTAAGGTTAGATTTGGCAGTTGGCTTACAAACCCTAGGCATGGTTTAGATTAGGCTCAAAGAATTTTGAGGGGACAAGTGCATTATAATATCATCTTAATATAGGTAAAAAGTTTAATATTAGTCATAAAGAACCTATAAAGTCATCCCTAGGAAAATAAAGGCAAGAAAAGTGACATTTTTGTCTAGAAGGTCTCCTCAAGCTCTGTCAGTGCAAATTTGCATCTCAAAACAAAGTTTCTTTTGCTTAGTATGATCATGAACCTATGAATGGATAAAAATGGTTTGTATTAATGATAAATATTTATCCGTAATATAATATATCTGTATTAATCATTAGTTTAGACCTCTGGTCTTTATGAACCGTTGTTAAGACTTTAGGGTACTCACAAATTGCCTAAGTGAGCTCAAGAGACTCCCAAACATTTATAAGATATCAATTGAAAATATTAATGGTGCCAAAATATCCTAGGGGTAATTTTAAATTCTTATAACCTCAAATTTTTAAGCATTGGTTCTTAGTTTAATGGTGTAATATCTATGAACAATCCTTAAGAGTGTAAGACACTCACTGGCTACCAAGAGACTAATTATGACCCGATAGAGGAGAATAGTCTTATAAGTGCCTAAATTTTATTTAAATGATCTAAAAAATACTTATATTACCTCTATTATCCTCATAAACACTTTAATAAGCCATTGGTTTGCACATATGAGAGCAAAATTGTACAAAATTGGCCTAGAAGCATGGTTGTAGGCCTATTTATAAGTATGTAGGGTAAGGATAGGCCATAAAATTAGGTGTAAAGGATTTTTAGGACTAAAAATATGTCCCATATTAATTTACACACTTTTTAAATAATCCAAAGAGGGTATATGATCCATTCAAGTCACCAATTTAGGCCAAAAGGAAGAAATGCACAATTGTGTTGTCTAAGAAGCCTATATGTAAATGTATGGAATACTCTTGGAGAGATTTTATTAAATATGATGAGTTTTCATAAAATGGTATAGGCCTAAATATACTATTATAAATATTTATAACCTAATGACTTCTTGAGAAACCACTCTAATTACCTCTCAAGCCTAAACAAGCATCTAAGTTAGGGTTTTGGCCATTTCTTGGTTCATCCAACTACACAAGGTTCTAGACCCTCAAATTTGATATGTAGAATGTTAAATAGTTATCTAAAGTTAATAAAACATTTCTATAATTTTTCACATGTGTGAGCATTGATTAAATCCAAATTTTAGTTTCTAAGCCTAGATGCCTAATTGAAGGCTAATTAGAGAGAGAAACATGTGGATTAAGTGTACTTGCACTTAGTTTTTGGTCATAAAATTTGGTGAAGAACTATAATATAATACTAGGTACTAAAATACATGCCTAGTTTTCTAGGATCATCTTTAGATTTTTTTACACGAGGATCTTTGTCTATTTTGAGGGCTATAAGGAATTGAAGGCAAGTATGGTCTTAGGTGTGAAATGAAGTGTTGGAGAGTGTTTGATAGATCAAAGGGGGTTAATAATTTTTTTTTAAAGATTTAGAGAGGATATTAATGAATATATATTGCATTTATGACTATAGAATCAAGATTTTAAGTATCTGAGCAAGAGAAGCGTAGTGAGATCAAATGGATTTCAAGACAGCTAAGGAGAGATGATCATCATTACAATGCAGTATAATAAGGTTCTCAAAATAATTAAAGGTGTTAATAACATTATAAAAGGATATTTCAAGGTGAATTGATGACCAAGGAGTGCCACTTGTCACTTTTTAAGCCAAGAGGAGGGCAGTTTGAAGAAAAATAAGATGTGTCAAGCAAAGAGAGAAATTCCTACACCATTTCCAAGAAGAAAAATCATCAAACAAGCAAAACATGTACTTGAAGATATTATTAGACTATTATATAAATTTCTAATTTATTTTGACTCATGCTTGACACTTATCAATGACTCTCTTCTATGCCACTTCTCTCTCTTCCTCTCTCATTCTCTATAAATGCAGCCTTGTTTGGCTTTGTATGGATCCTCCACCTGGGTATAGTGAATCCATACCAATTTTTATGCCTTTGATCAATGAAATACTATTGGTTTTACGTCTTTCTATGATTTTACTTAGTGTGTTTGCATGGATAGTTTATTTTTTCAATTGATTTGTGTAGCCTTACTTGGCATGTTGTCCTATTCTAACACCTATATGTAGTTTGAAAGCTTCTTTTGCAGGTCATGTGGAGTGTGTAAGTGTAGTGAAAGTGTTGAGTGAGTATGTTTATTTATTAGTGTCATCTTTTACCTCTTTATTAGTCCTCCTAGCCTGATCACCTATCACAACATTCACATTGAAATGATAATGTGAGAAATTCAAATTAGGATTAGTGTTTGTTAAGGTTAGTTTCAAGGTCTACAAGTCCACATTTAGTTGGTTGGTAGTGATAAACTAATTTGGTGTATCACATCCTTAGTTTTTTTTCATGTTATTCCTTCCCCTTTTCCTTTGCAATATTGTAGTAGAGCCTAATTGATACATCAAAGGGAGCTATCCTTATAATCTAGAGTTTTGGTCTACCTAGAGGTCACCCACAACCTAGGACCAATCCCATTGCATAGCTCAAGTTGAGAGGTATTTAATCACCCTCTCAAGGGTGAAAATTTGATCTATAATAATTTTATCAATCCATAAGGTTACTCTCTATTTTATATACCAAATATTTTTGTTCTCCTCCATGGTTCTCTTTATAATCTTGATAAAATTCTTGTTAGTGTATTTTTATAAGCCATTCCTTTGAGGGCAATAGTTAGAAGATGTAATCAAATGTATGTCATGCTTCACTTTCTGCTCACTTATCCTAGTTCTAACAAAATCCATTGCATTTTCAGATATTATTGTATAAGGGAATCCAAACCTTGTGACTATAACCTTATAGAAGTAAAAAATAAATAGTTTCATTTCCTTTCTTTAGAGCCACTAATTCTGTCCACCTTGTAAAGTAATCAGTGGCAGTTAAGAACCAGTTATGAACATCACTAAAAGGTGGTTTAATCATCCCTATGAAATCTAAACCCCATTATATGAACATTTTCTCTACCTAGATAGGGTAGAGGGGAAGAGCTGCTAACCTCTATTTACCTATGAAGAAGGCACTTTTTTTTATAATTCTTAAACCATGTATACACTTCTCTAAATAAGTTAGGCCAATAGTAGCCTTCCTTCAACATCTTCATAGTTGTATTTCTTGGATAAAAATGTCTACTTGATGGCCCATCATAAAACTCTTCTAGAATCCTAACAATTTGATTCATTTCAACACATCTCAAAATAACATCATTGATATCCTTCCTAAACAAGATGTCATACATAAGAACATAATGAATATATTGATGTCTAAAGTATCTCCTCTTGTATTTTTCCAAATCTAGAGGGCACTTACATGTTTGAATGTAGTTGACCATCTATTATGTCCAACTAGTAGAAAATTAAGGTGCAATTGAATGTTGGCCATCTTGGAATACTAGGACAACATTATTATTATCTTCTAAATTTAAAACTAGCTACTCACACAAACTTCTACCTCTTACCAGCTTTGTGACCTTGATGTATACATCATACTCCATTAATTTTTTAATCCATCTATCCCTTTTCTCATTCAAATCTTTGCTTAAGAGGAATTCTGTTAGGATCTAGGCGCACAATTGATTACCTTATATAAGCAACTAAACACAGAATTTAACTAGAAGTAAAATATAACTAGAATTTGGAAATAACACAAAATATGAGAGATAATACCCAATTGTATCAATACTCATCCAGAAGGAAATTACAATAAAGAAGTGCCACACTCTTCTTCCCACACCTTTAGGGCATACAATAATCTCCCTCAAGAGTTCTCTCTCAACTATGGTCACAACAAACAATTCAAACATAGAGTTGTTGTTCACCTCTAACCAATCAATAACAATACTACTAGTACCAAGTACTCCACGTACTTCAAGTCTGAGTACACCACGTACTCCAAGTAGATCTCACCTAATCTTGCTACCTGTTATGTTGCTAATCTCCCTGATCTTGTTGCCACCTTTAGATCAACCTGGTTTTGCACACCTACAAACCTAGAGCTCACACACACACACACACACACTTGCAGATCAACCAACCTTACTTACCATGTGGATCTCACCTGATCTTGCTATACTGCAAATCAACTTGGCCTTGCACACCTACTGACTGAGATCTTACACACCCAAAAGAACCATTCTGATTCTCCCTTGGATAGAACTCTGATTCTACAAAACCGATTCTACAAGAATCCTTGAGAGTCTACACCTTTACAATACAGCCCATGAGTCTATTAAATATATCCCATGCCAAACAATAATTAGACTTCTAATTATAATAATTAGAACCACAGCTCCAAGACTAAAATTAGTCTTTTACATGCAAACAAACTGTTTGTCCAAAAATAGACCAGTTCAAGAGACGCATGCACACGCATGCACACATAGGCTGCCGACATCGATTCCTGTCTAACTGATGTCGGCCAACCCATAACCAATGTCAGTTACTATGAAAACTGAAGATGATCGATGTCGGTTGATCAGACCAACATTGATTGCCTGCAACTTAGCAACCTCCTCCTATTTGCATCCTAGTGAAGCTTTTAGCTCCACATCCTAACAATCTCCCACTTGGAGATACATAGATGCACTTGTACCTATACCTGTACATTGTCTAATCTGTTTCCTGGCTTGTATCTCTCTTCAAGATCAATCCTGAAGACCAACCACCACACATCCTGTGGTGCACTGCATGTCATCTAAGTAACCTACCACATCTGAATCTACATACCCATGTAGAGAAGTCCCTAACCTTGCATAGCATAAATCCCTACTGCTAGTCCCTCTCAGATACCTGAGAACCCACTAAACTACTCTCTAGTGATTCTTTCCTAAATTGGCTATGAACTTGTTGACAACACCCGCTATTGGGGCAATAACAGGTCTAGTACACATGTACTTAACCTCATCATGTGAATTGGGACCCTATTCTGTGAACTGTCCATCCATAGGTGTGCAAACTGGTTCTGCATCTTGCATCTTGAGCCTCACCACTACCTTATCCACACAATCATCTAGAGACAAAATCAACCTGTGACCTTCCATGTCTCTAGAAACACTCATGCAAAAGAATTTCACCCCTCCAAAATCCTTCATGACACACCTCTGAACTAACTTTACCTTTAGCTTAGAAAAACCCTGCATGTGTGACCCTGCAACAAGCATACACACAACATACAGTAATAGGATAATGTCACAAACATCATCCAACCTAGTAAAGTAACTACAGTGATTACATTGACATTGACTAAAGCCATGCTTTGTCATACACCTGTCAAACTTGTACCACTGTCCTGGAGCTTTCTCAAGACCATATGACTTGGCCTTCCATCTCACGTGTCCATTATCTCTCTTATTTAATCAAGGAATCCATTCATCTCTCAGTGCTTTCAAACTAGCTGGCAACTCTACCAAATCTCCCATTTGGTTCTTCTCTAAAGAATTCATGCCATGCTCCCATTGTTTCCTGGATCCTACCTGCTCTCTAGTGAGAAACAAGTATAAAGAAGGGGAATAACAAATTTGAGGCTTACTTACACTTTCAATCCTCCATATGGGCATTTGAGACTCCTTGATAGCTTGCTGTCTATCCAAAATCTATTCCAATGACCGATGTCGATCACCACCTAGTCTACATCCAACTGACGTCAGTTCCATGCAACTGACTTGACTGCTGACGTTGGTTCCCTGACTGACGCTGGTAGCCACCTACCTGACACCACCAACTTCTTCAGTCTACACATGACCGATGTCGATACTTGCTTGTTCGAGGTTGGTTAAACCTGATCGACGTCAGTACCTATGTTTTCCTATGAGTGATGACTTTTTACCCGCGAGCTCACTTTGGATCAAAACCTTATCCAAACTGCCCTACTCAGAGTTATTCAATCCCATCTGTTGATCTCTATCCATCATCTCCTCCATGATCACCAAGGCTTTCTAGTTCTTAAGTTTGTTAAACACATCTAACTTCCTCTTAAGAACATGCATCTCCTTTTTACTCATGTGACCAAGCCTACAAATCCACGTCTTTGTAATAGAAGGAAAATCAGTAATACAAGTAGGTAGATAAAGAGTACCTACTTTCTTACCACATGCTAATTTAAGTGCATCCGCTGTGAGAGTTCTTGTGCATCTCTCATCACCCAATTTTCCTGAAGAAATTAGCCTCATCTTCAGAATTGGGAACTGCATGACATCCTTCAACACCCATGTGTTGGCTGTCTGCAATTTCAACCGCACTTCCCCTTTGCCAATACTTTGACAAGGCTCACCAACCCTTAAATAAATCTTTCCAAAGTCTCCATAGACCTTAACATGGAAAATAATCTATTTCGGGCTGCATGGAAAGAGGCACCATAATCTATAAACCAAGATTCTACTTTATCCAAGGAACATATAAGAAAAACCAGTGCAATAATACCTACAACACATGCTTCTTTATTTCCTTCATGCTGATCTTCTACCAACCAGCAATCTTTCTTTACTTGCTCTTTCTTTCCATAACACCATAATTGATCATTCTTACTTTTGAATTCCTCCATTCTTAGTGTACTTTCTTTTGCCATTGCTATACTCCCACTCAATTAGAAACCCCTGAGAGTGACCTGTAATCAAACACAAACCTGCTCCCTGCAACCTGGCTCTGATACCAATTGTTAGGATGTAGGAGCACACTTGATTACCTTTATATAAGCAACTAAACACAAAATTTAACTAGAAGTAAAATATAACTAGAATTTGGAAATAACACAAAATATGAGAGACAATACCCAATTGTATTAATACTCATCCAGAAGGAAAGTACAATAAAGAAGTGCCACACTCTTCTTCCCACACCTCTAGGGCTCCCAGACCTCTAGGGCATACAATAATCTCCCTCAAGAGTTCTCTCTCTCAACTACGGTCACAACAAACAACTCAAACATAGAGTTGTTGTTTACCTCCAACCAGTCAGTAACAATACTGCGAGTACCAAGTACTCCACATACTTCAAGTCTGAGTACACTATGTACTCCAAGTAGATCTCACCTAATCTTGCTACCTATTGTGTTGCTTATCTCCCTGATCTTGTTGCCACCTGCAGATCAACCTAGTTTTACACACTTGTAAACCTAGACCTCGCGCGTGCACACACACACACACACACACACACACACACACACACACACACACACACACACACACACACCTGTAGATCAACCAACCTTACTTACCATGTAAATATCACTTGATCTTGCTATACCACGGATCAACCTAGCCTTGCACACCTGCCAATTGAGATCTTACACACTTGAAAGAACCCTTTTGATTCTCTCTTAGATAGAACTCTGATTCTATAGAACCAATTCTACAAGAATCCTTGAGAGTCTACACCTTTACAATACAGACCATGAGTCTATTAAATAGATCCCATGCCAAACAATAATTAGACTTCTAATTACAATAATTAGAACCGTAGCTCCAAGACTAAAATTATTCTTTTACATGCAAACAAACTGTCCATCCAAAAATAGACCAATTCGGGAGACACATGCACACGCATGCACACACAGGCTACCGACATCGGTTCCTGTCTGACCGATGTCAACTAACCCATAACTGACATCAGTTACTATGAACACTGAAGATGACTGATGTCGGCTGATCAGATCGATGTCGGTTGCCTGCAACTCAGCAACCTCCTCCTGTTTGCATCCTGGTGAAGCTTTTAGCTCCACAACCTAACAAATTCCTTAATACTTGGATTCAAAACTATTAAATACACCTTATTGTTAGAAACCAAATGCCTAAATTTCTTGAGACTCCTTATAATAGCCAATACTTGCTTCTCTACATAGGAATACCTTACTTCATAAAATTATAAGCCCAGGCTAAATAAATTTATTGATTGTTCCATACCTTCATAATTTTTCTATAATAACTTAGCTTAGATATTTTCAATACCTCCAAAGGCATATAGAGTGGATTCATTAGTGAAATATAAATTTATGAGTGTAGGATCTTGTGCTATGGCTTGTTTAATTGCTTCAAAGATATCTTTCCATTCATTAAACCAATGGAAGATCTGATTTTTCCTTAATATATAAGTCAAATGCTTTGCAAGATTGACAAAATTAGGGATAAACCTCCTAACAAAATTTATCCATCCTAATAATATTTGCATCCCCTTCTTATGACTAGGTAAGGATAATGTTAGAAAGTCACCTACCCTCTTAGGATCAATTGCAAAGCCTCCTTTGGAGATAATATGACCAATAAGTTTACCTTCATGGATTTAAAATCTGCATTTCTTGAGGTAAAGTGAGACTCCAAACTAGATACATATGCCAAATAATTGTGTAAGATGAGACAAATGATCATCAACATGCTTAGAGAATAATTTAATATCATCAAGATAGACAAGTACAATATCATTGATTAGTCCTTAAAATTTCATGTCCATGGCTCTTTAAAAAGTCACCACTCCATTAGACAAAGGTAAAGGCATTTTTATATAAGCATAAGTTCCCCATGTGGTAATGAAGGTTGTCTTAAACCTATCCTCTTCTCAAACCAATATTTTATTATACCCAGAATAAACATCAAGGAGTGAAAATCATTCTGAACCCGACACTATTTGCAATATTTTTTTCATGGGAGGAAATGGTTAGTGATCTTTCAAAGAAGCCTTATTTATATCCCTAAAATCTACACACAACCTTATCTCTCCATTCTTATTTCTAACTATGACTAAGTTTTCCACCCAAGTTGAGTGTTTTATAGGAACGATTATGTTGGCCTCTATTAGTTTATTCAACTCTTTCTTCATAAGAGGATCTATCTTTGGGTTTATAGGTCTTTGTTTCTGCCTAATAGGTTTGGTATTTGGGTCTAATTCAATTGCGTGTTGGGATGAATCAAGGTTAAATCCCCTAATATCAGCATACCCCCATGTACAAACATCTTCAAACTCTTGACAAAGACTCGTAATTGCATGCTTTTATTCTAGAGTACATACTTTGCCAAGTTTGAGAAACCTATCTTTACCAATGACAATTTGTTCATACTCCTCACTCTTAACTATCATGTCTAATTCCTCTCCTCTAATCTGGTCATCAGTACTGAATATAGAATCAAGAGTAATTAAACCCTTTGGTATCTTAGTTGACCTTAACTGGATAATTTGTTCTTCATATCATTGTTATAGTTTGTCTTGATTTTTAGCAGAGAACTCAACTTCTTATAGGAAATTTACTATCTACTAATCACTTTATAACACCTACCAATTAGTGTTATTTTTAGGTATAGTAGGTGATGCAACCACCTTGATATGTTGCTTTACTTTTTCACTTTTTATGTTGTTAGGAACATCAAACTATGCACTGATGGAAACTATTCTATCAACATGTTTATTTATTTTTCTTGGGATGGATTAGATGTTGAATGCCTCAAAATCCTCTATGAGGTCCCATATTATATATTTTAAATATTTTAACAAGTCATTTTTGGTTATATTCATCCCTATTACCTGATTTTCCACCAACTTCTTGTCATCAAAAACTTGTAGCTATTTGATACCTCTGTTTCTAGCCCATTGGAGACCCTGTATGAGAGATTCGTACTCAGTTGAATTATTGGTGCAACTAAACTAAAATATTAGAGTAGAATAATAATTTTTATTTAAGGGAGACACTAACATGACATATCCTTGTACTCCATGCCTACTTTTATATCCATTAAAGTATATTTTCCATACTCCATTATCAGGCTCATTAGTCTTCATAAGATTTGGAATGAAAGAATATTCTTCATGCAAGCAATAGGTACCTAAAACAACCTATTAAATGACATTATAAGGATAAAATTCATGATTATCATACCCCCATTCATCAAGCATTAAATTAGGTATGCCTTCAAGGTGTGTACCTGTCTCTTATTCAGCAAGATGGTCTTCTTGGTCAAAGATTGTGCAATTGGCATTTATGGCATTTGGCACATAAGGTTCAATAGGGTTCCTATCAACTGGCTCAGACCTAATGGTGACTTAGTTCCATGTTTATTTTTAAAAATCATATGAGACCAATCATATAATAGGTACCCTCTAATCTTGGTATTAAAGTCCCTAGAAAGTAATAAAGAAAAGTACGAAGAGAGATCAATTATGAAAACATCTTTGGGAATGGAAAAATTAGGACAAGCATGTAAAGTGAAGTCTAAACCCTTTATGACACTAAGAGTCTTAACGACTGTTCCATCTAATTTTACTACTCCTTTAGAGAGTGGATCACATTCCAAACCTAACCTATCTAATATCTGCTTTGGCATTATTAAGCTACTAGCCTCCTACTCTATCATGCAATTATGGGATAAATGACTGCGAATGATAACAAAAACATAGAATGGTAGAGGTTTCACACCTTTATTCTATTTATCTTCCTTTGGATAAGGTGTATTTGTAAGCACTAGTTTTGGTTGCTCTTTTGATGACCCTTATAAAAGACTACGGTTAGACAGAGTTATTTTTCCTAGAATAGACAAAGACTCCCACATGGATATATTCACATTTTTTTCTTCATATTCTCAATAATATTCAATGGGTAAGTACCAACCTTTTTCTATTCTTTAGTAGCAACAATACCTTCTTTCACTTGTGTTGATTGATAATGGATTTTGAGTTGTTCTCAGCTCCTTGAAATCTGATTTTTTTTTTTAATTTCTTACACATTTAAAGTTGAATTAGGACCAAAAAACATTTTGTAATATTAGATTAAATGGTATGGAACACTTACCATCTACTGGTTTAATTTCTATAGCAATTTTATTGGACCTAGTATTGTCTACCACACCTAAAAAAGAAGCTTGGTTCTGCCCCTACAACTGATTCACTCCACAATACTCATCTCATTACCAATTTAGAAACATAGTATCACATTTCACTGAGTCTTGAGAAGTCCCCAATTGTGGTGATACTTTAACTTATGTCTCTTGTTGTGTTTTTATACTTTGCACCATCAATGCTTGGTTAAGGACATGGTTAGGACAAGTGATTTGGTTGTGCAGAAGATTATAAGGAAAACACCTCTCATAATCTTGTACCATGTTATTTTTCATGGGAACAAGGGAATTAAATGTGTTAGTAGTGTTTGGAATGAAATATTGATAAGGCTTTGTAGGATTAATTTAGCCTTGGATATTACCTAGTATGGTGACTTATTTTGTTGATAAGGTACTTGATAAAGAAGCCTATTAGGCTGATAAGGCTGATAAGGTGCTTCATAGGGTTGCATGCATCATAATTTTCTAGCCTTATTTGGATTTATAATTATATCATTATTCCTATTCAATTATGTCCAATAATCCATTAATTAACTCCTCTTATCATTATTCTACCTAACATAGCCAATTTAACCCCCTCCTAGCCAATTATCTAATTCCATTCTCCATATTTCATATACGACATATATCCCACCTATTATTATTACCCTCATTTCTCCTCTTATTAACATTCCATTTTCTTAATACATATTCCCATACCCACTTGTGAATTTTATATTCACAAAATCCTACCTATCCCCTAGGCTCTCCTACATGCCTAGTACCTAGTATCTACCTAATTCTCCATTATCCACTAACTAACCCCACTTATCCATTATATGGGAATTTAAATTTCCCTCCCACATACTCTAGCCTATTATTAGCCTCTCCTACTCCCCTACATTATCTATAACCCCTTAATCACATGACTAATCATCTACTAATTTCTATTAGACTTACACAAAGAATCTAAAGGCTTCTACTTATATAACATTCCCTCCTCTAGAATCATCCAAGGAATTTTTAAATCCTTGAATAATTATCCACCATTGATCTTCCTACATCTAAATTTGAATTTTGACCATTGATCTTCCCTCCTCCCACTATAAATAACTAACCAATCCTCCATTGAGGCCAACTAGAAAATGCATGATCCTTCATGCTAAAATATTTTATCAACTAAATCTATCAAACTATCATATAAGTCTTTTTATTAAGCAAATATCATGCTAAAATGTTGAGTCTATTTTTAAGTAATCTTCACCTATAATATTTAGTCTTTTTGTTTGAATCTTGATTGGGAACATTTGGATTTAGATTAGAATGTTGTTTTAAATGTTTATTTTATTGAATTTTGATCTAATGGTTTCCAATTTTAATGGTAGATTGTATATTTGGGTGTTGTGGATATAATTTGCATATCTAAATCAATTTCTCAAACTTATCATCTCATATTTGGTAACCACAGTGGGATCCCTCCTTTATGTTAATCTGATATGAATCAGATAGAGCAATAAGGGTATTAATAATAGGTGCGATATATGTGGGATATGAAATATGGAGAAGGGACTTAGATATTTGGCTAGGATGGGGTTAAATGGGCTATGTTATACATAATAATGATAAGAGGATTTAATTAATGGATTATTAGACATAATTAAATGGGAATAGTGATATAATTAGCAAGTCAGAGAAGGTGATCAAATTATGATGCATACATTTTCCCCCTCTTTAAAATGACATACAAGTGGATGAAATACAAGGAGTAATGGCCTTTCAAATAAGAAAGACACCCATGGATGAATGTTAGTTAATGATGGACACATGATTTCATCTAGAAGGAGTAATTTCCTTTTAAAGAAGAAATACACTCATGGATGAATGTTAGTTAATGATGGACACATGATTCCCCCTCAAGGGGACATGTAGGGAGGAAGGAGGTAGATGTCCACTCAAAATAGGAGATGAGGGGTGGGATGGATGAATTGAAGTACAAAGTAAAAGTCAAAATAATCATCATTTATCAAGTCAAAAATCAATCTCCTCTAGTGAAGCCCAAAGTCAGGCACCAAGGGGCAGTCAAGATATAATCAAGATCTAAAAGTCAAAATAGTGTCAAAAGTAGTATCAAGATGGCTGATAATCCTTTAAATGATTAGACCAAAGATGAAACATAAATTCAAAGTGTCTTAGTTCTCTTAAAGTCTTTTGTCATATGTCACCAGTCAAAGATAGATTATCTAACATCTTCAATGATGTGTATGAATGCTAGTCCTAATTTCCAATTACCCATCACATGTCCCTATCATGATCCCATTATCTATTTATGTTCTATACCTCACCATCAAATCCAAACCCTAAATCCATCCATTTATCACCTTACTATACAAGGAAACATTGTCTCTCATAGGGGTAATGAAGACACCTAGTCTAGATGTCTAGAGGGGTCTTAATCAAGAGTAAATGAAGGACACAAGGATATCAATACATCCATCATTAAAAACATAATACTAGTATCAAATATCTATATAACAGGTGTTGGTTGAAGATCATGAAAATGTCTACATCCTGCATCTCTCACCCATATCCAATAAATCAAGATGCCAAAAGTCAAAAAAAAAAAAAAAAGTCCAATTTTTTTTTTCAATGGTGAAAATCAATATTTTGGCACCTTGAGTAAGTATATGATGAAAAATGGTTTCTGATATCATGGTAAAATAGTATATTATTTGCATTTCACCTCAACATAAGGGGGAAAAATCCACTTCATCTCTATAGTCATATCCCACATTCCTTTCCAACCCCATCCATGTCATGATCCAAACATCTTTGTCTATCATGTCCATCTATCCCTTATCCCATCTTGACCTTCGTAAAGATGTGGAAGGTATCTTGAGAAATGTGTTGGAATCATCTTGGCATATCCTCTAATAGACACTTGGGTAACCAGATATATGGTTCTTTCATAATGTGTTCATTGGTTATCCTTAGTCCATTCTTTATTAGTATTCATCCCTTTTTCATTCTCACCCTCATCTTTTTGTCATCCCATTCATCATTCTATTCATCCTAATCATAGTTTCTAGGCTTGGTATTCCCTTTGCTAGTAACTCCCTTTGTATAGTGTAAATACATATTCTCAAATGACCTGAAAATTGAAATATTTAAAAAACCCTAAAAATCATAACATATAAATAAACATCTAGTCATCTTATCCTATGTTGTGTTGTCATATGTCCTAAATATCCTTATCATTAAGTAGTCATCTTATCATCTTGTTGTCTTGCCTTATGATAATATCCTAGTCATCTTGTCCTTATCCTAATTGTAGTCCCTAGTATAATCCAAATCCATATCTTATCCAAGTTCCTATCCTTAATCTAAAATCACATCATGATCACCATGACTGACTTAGTCTAACCCATCACCTGATCAATCATCTCGTCAACTCTCATCAGGATAATAGACAAGGCACATCTCTACGTAGATATTTGTATGATTTATGTGTTTTTATTTATCTTTTTATCTATATTCTCTTATCTGTAAATGGTTGTTTGTATATCTCTATTTTTATCTTATTTTGATCTTTCTTGTAGCATAAATATTTTTGTTTATTAGGTAATGAATGAAGATGCTATGATGACACCAAAAGCTACAATGATGCTTTTAGGTGCCCTTAGTGATGCATAGTTCACTATTGGCCCCTTTTATAATTATGCACTTTGGCACAATCTCCTCTAGATCATACCTATACCATGAGGCATACTTCCTAGTGCTATATTTACATCATATTATTTAGACTATGATGATACCTAATACAAAAATGTTGGCTTGTCAATGGACCACACTTGTCATTTATCCTATCCTTTATTACCTATCATAATGCCTAAATCCAATCATTTATCCTAGTCCTTTTATCTTCAAGCAGATCATCCTAGTCCACTCATCCAGTATCCAATCATTCCTCCAAGTATCATCACATCTATATCCTCTCATCAATCATCTAACATCTCTCTAATCATCAACATCTCAACTCAACTCTCAATTCAATCATCATCACACCTAACATCTATCTAAAAACTAACATGTCTAACATCCATCATCATCACCATCATATCCTAGTCCATCTATTCATATATCATCTATTTTGAACTAAATTGGCCTGAGCTCTTTTCAGACTATGTAGGCAATACTCAGTCATATGGTGTGCCTGAGGTCAGCTTAAGCACTCTCTCTTCTTTTGCCACCATTCATCATCACATCAACACCGTCAAGTCTTGCATTAGTCAAATCCTTAAACCAAAATATCATTAATCAATTATTTTATTGATCAATCATCATCCCAAAATCATCTCCCTAATCTTTTCATCAATCACCCGCACCTATCTATTGGGCTCTACAAATCAAAACATCCATATTTTCTTCTATCAGTCATCCATTATCATTGATTGGTCAATTCATAATTTAAAGTTTATAGTTTCCTCCTTTGATTGGAGTATGACCATGATCGTGAATTGAATATTTCTCCATTGCATGTGTCCTTACTAGGGGAATCATCACTACTAATCATATTATGGCTCATTGGTTTGATGCATTACATTATGATTCTTCCCCTTTGGTCACTTGATCATAACAATTCTACTCTCTCATATCCTTCATCATATCACTTGACTTCATCTTTGAGCTACACTCATCATTAATATTATCAATTTATTGTCTTATTTTATCCTAATGCTCCCACAACATGTGTCCTTACTTGGGATATGTTAAAATTTCATGGCCTTAATCATCTTAGTTTGTAGCTCTCCCTAGTATGTGTCCTTACTTGGGATACATCAAAATCTTGTGGCCTTTTGTCTTATCATCATCATGTTAGGGTTGATTCCCATTTGGGATGTGTCAATAACCTTGACACATTGTTTCTGCTCCTTTTGCATAGGTCTTTGTCAAGGGCATTTTGAATTTGCATCTCATTGCTCATGTTGAACTCATTTTATTCATCATTGATATCACATCTAGCAATCCCAACCCTTTGTCTCTTTGCATATCCCACCCCTTATTTATTCTTTTTGAGTGGCCATTCATTTCATTCTTATACACATATCCCCTTCAGGGGGCATCATATCCACTAACATCATTTACTAATATTCATCCACGAGTTTCTTTATTTGAGAGACCATTACTCCTTCCACTTCATCCACTCGCAATGACCTTTCAAAGAGGGGGAAAATGTATGCATTTTAATCTACTCACCTTCTTCATCTTACTAATTATATCACTATTCCCATAAAATTTCATCTAACAATCCATTAATTAAATCTTGTTATCAATATTCTACCTAACATAGCCCATTTAACCCCCTCCTAGCCAATTATCTAAGTCCCTTCTTCATATTTCATATTCCACATATATCACACCTATTATTAATACCCTCATTTCTCCTCTTATTAACATTCCATTTGCTTAATAAATCTTCCCATGCCCACTTGTGAATTTTAAATTCACAAAATTATGCCTATCCCCTAGGCTCTCCTACATGCCTAGTACCTAGTCTCCATCCAATTCCCCATTATTCACTAACTAACCCCACTTATCCATTATATAATAATTTAAAAGTCCCTCCTACCTACCCTAGCCTATGATTAGCCTCTCCTACTCCCCTAGATTCTCTAAAACCCAATAATCACATGACTAATCATCTACTAATTATTATTAGACTTCCACAAATAATCTAGAGGCTTAAATATCTAGAACATTCCCTCCTCTAGAATAATCCAAGGAATTTTTAATTCATTGAATAATTCTCCACCATCGATCTTCCTACACCCAACTTTGAATTCTGGCCATTGATCTTCCCTCCTCCCACTCTATAAATAACTAAATAATCCTCCATTGAGGCCAACTAAAAAATCCATGACCCTTCATGCTAAAATATCCTATCAACTAAATCTATCAAACTATCATCCAAGTCTTTTGATCAAGATAATATCATGCTAAAATTTAAAGTCTATTTGTAAGAAATCTCCATCTATAATCTTTGGTCTTTTTGTTTGAATTTTGATTGGGAACATTTGGCTTTTGATTAGAATGTTGTTTTAAATGTTTATTTTATTGCATTTTGATCTAATGATTTCCAATTTTAATGGTAGATTATAGATTTAGTGGTTTGGATATAATTTGCATATCTAAATCAATTTCTCAAATTTATCATCTCACAACTACAATTTCCCAAGTCATAAGTATTAGATTAAACAAAACACAGAGAGAAAATGAGATTGAGAATATCAGAGCACTTATTCAACGTATTCAACCAAGCATGAAGACCTATTAAATAGGCAAACAAATGAAATACCTGTGAAGCATGAGATGGGTATAAGAAAACTAACCTACGTCAGCTTGCATGAAATAGCAAAGACTGAACAAACAACTAACCTCTTAACCAAAGTGGTTAAGGCAACTAACCAACATAAATTACCTTAGTAAATAACCTAAGGTAAATACAATAATATACTAACACCCTCCCTTAATGACTAAACCAGAAACAAGACCAAGTTTATCTCTAAATTTTATGAACTTGTCTTTACCAAGTGGTTTGGTCATTATATCAGCTGGCTGCTCTGCAGTGGGGCAGTTGAAGAGACTGATGTCTTCATTTGTAACCAACTGTTAGATGTAATGATGGTGAACCTCAATGTGTTTGGTCCTGGCATGAAATACTGGATTATTCACCATCTTCAAAACACTTTGGTTGTCACAAAAAAATGGAGTAGGTTTTGATGACTCAAACTGAATATCCTCCAAAATTTTCTTTATCCACATGGTTTCACAACCTGCACTGACCACAACTTTATACTCTACTTCTATTGAAGATAATGCTACTATAGTTTGTAGTTTGCTCTGCCATGAGAAAAATCCTAAACCAAAAGTGAAAACATACCCTATTGTAGATTTTCTTGAATCAACTGAACCTGCCCAATCAGAATCATAATATCTTGAAATTTCAAAATCTACAGACTTCTTATACAGTATGCCAAAGTCAAGAGTACCTTTGACATATCTTAATACTCATTTTGCAGCTAACCAATGGACTTCCTATGGTTTAGACATGAAGCGAGATAGAAAACTCACTACAAAACAAATATCTGGTCTGGTGGTAGTGAGGTAAATGAGACTACCCACTAGCTGCCGATACACTGTTTCATTGACCGAAGGTGAATCAATGTCTATTGAAATTTTAGCTCCTGCTTCCATAGGTGTGTGAGTTGGATTAAAATCCATCATTCTAAACCTTTCTAGCAATGAATTGGCATATTTATTCTGTGACATGAATACAATATTACCACTTTGCCAAAACTCAACACCTAAATAGTATTTCAGTAGTCCTAAGTCTGTCATGTCAAAAGTACAACAAACATCAGCTTTCATTTGCTGAATGAGACTAATGCTACTCCTAGTGATGGCTATATCATCAACATATATAATGAGAATCAAGATATCATCACCAGACACCTTTACATAGAGAGTTGGTTCCGAGTTACACCTTTTGAAACCTGACTCCCTAAGATATGAGTCTATTTTTATATACCAGGCTCGAGGAGCCTGCTTGAGTCCATACAAGGACTTGATCAACCTAAAAACAAGATGTTCCTTACAAAAAACTTGAAAAACCTATGGCTAAACCATGTAGACTTCCTCCTCTAGATCTCCATTCAAGAAAGAACTCTTTACATCCATTTGGTGCACCTGCCATCCAAACTAAGTAGCAATAGCAATGATCAAATGAAAAGTTACCATCTTGGTGGTTGGAGCAAAAGTCTCCTCATAATCAACCCCTTCCTCTTGTACATAACCTTTTGCAACAAGTCTGGCTTTGTGTTTGTCCAAGGAACCATCTGCTTTGTATTTTACCTTATAAATCCACTTACAACTAATGGATTTCTTTCCTGGTGGTAGTTCCATCAACTTCCAAGTCTTATTTTTCATCAATAAATCATATTCCAATTGCATAGTTGATTCCCACTCAGACTTCCCTTTGGCCTCTGAAAAAGAATTAGGCTCAAATACTTGTGAAACATCAGTTGTTAGAGCAAGATTGACATGCTCACCTCTATTACCAAACTACTTTCCCAATCTCAGTCTTCTACCTTCCACACCTTGTGGCAAGTCTCCTTCTTTTAGTGCTTCAATTGTGGTAGTATACCACTTTGGCTTCTTTGGTTGTTCTGTTGGAACCTCATAATGACCTGTATCAATTACCTCCCTAGAATGTGATTCCACTGATGAACAAGAATCTTGCTCACTTTTCACATTATAACTAATAATTGAATCATTAGATAACAATGACTCAATATCTGAAACTTGACCAGTTGTTGTGAAGTATGGCATTTGTTCATTTACTATGACATATCTATTTACCACAACTTTGTTAGTAGAAACATCAAGTAATTTGTAGGCCTTTGACTGATCACTGTATCCAACAAACATGTATGTTTTGCTTTTTGCATCCAATTTTTTTCTCTTTTGACTAGGAATAACTGCAAAAGCTACACAACCAAAAATTCTGAAATCACTTACATCTGGAGTTTGACCTGACCAAGCCTCCTCTAGAGTCATATTCTCCAAATCTTTTGTAGGACTTCTGTTGAGGATGTATACTACTGTATTCACTACCTCTACCCAATACCTGTATGGGACATTTCTGCTTTGGACCATACAGCGAGCCATGTCCATCACTGTCTTATTACGCCTTTCCACAACTCCATTTTGCTGTGGAGTGTAAGGTGTAGTTTATTTTCTGTGTATGCCTTCAGTGGCACAAAAATCCTTAAACTATTTTGAGATGAGCTCACCCCCATTATCCGTTTTAAGAGATTTCACTGGCCGTCCTGCCTGTTTTTCAACCATAGCTTTCCAAGTAAGAAAGTTAGAAAAACAATCATATTTATTTACTAGAAAGTATACCCACTTTTTCCTAGAGAAATCATCAACCAGTAACAGGAAATAATGGGCACCAAAAGGGGTAGGTGTCTGCATTGAACCATGCAAATCCACATGTACCAGATCCAATACTCCCTTTGCTCTCGAAGCTTTACCAACATCAAATGAATGTCTAACTTGCTTCCCCAACTGACATCCAGTACATACATGATGACTATGCCAAATAGAAGGAATCCCCTTAACCATCTTAGTCTTACTCAATGTAGTCAAATACTGAAAATTCAAATGCCCATACCTTTCATGCCATAGTGAACTTGTGTTATCAACCGTTGCAAGTGCACTTTCATTTGCTTTGATTGGATCTGCAAGCTTATACAAGCCTTTCTCACTGATCCCAACATCAATAATCTTGTTATCTTTAGTGGTGACTAAACATTGTTGTTCTTGAAATTTTACAACAAAATCAGATTTTGAGGTGATCTCACTAATTGAAAGAAGATTTTTGTTCATATCCGGTACATACCTAACATTCTTGAATGTATAATTTATTGTACTATTAAAACTTATATGAACATTACCAAATTCTTTCACAAAATATGTTGTACCATCTCCCAAAGATACAGATTCATTACTATTGTTATCTTCAATAAAATCTACATACCAATCCTTATGGCATGTATAATGGCGAGATGCCGTTGAATCAAAGTACCAAGCTCGATCTACCATAGAATTACCACTGGAAGCCATGAAAGCAAAATTTGGTGATTCCTCACCTTCACCTTTAGCTACATTCACATGATGAGCTTTCTTTCTGGGGTTAGCCATATCCTGTTGTCTTTTCCTGCAATCTTTCTTAAGGTGACTAGGTTTCTTACAGTAAAAACATTTCCATTTAGATCTCTTATTACCACTTACTTGTGAAGATTCTGATGGATAGCTATTTTTACCAGACTACTTACCCTTTTCCTTAATAAAGAATGCACTCTCTGTGGAAGTGGATGTAGACAACACTGCCTACTCCTGTTGTCTCTCCTTTTGCAATAGCAATGTAGACAATGTTTCAAAATCCAAAGTTTGCATCTCAACAATCATGTGGAAGGACTCCACAAATGACTCAAATGATGGTGGAAGATTTTTCATAACAAGAGAAATCAAATCTTGCTCATCAACAGGTTTTTGCATTGCTTTCAACTGGTCACTGATGTCCTTGATTTGCAATAAAAACTCAAAAATGGAGCCACCTTCCTGCATCTTAGTGGAAAACAACTAATTCTTCAAATACACTCTAATAGCTTCAGAAGCCTGATATTTTAAAGATAAAG
The DNA here is from genome assembly GCA_037957365.1 of Torreya grandis. Lineage (NCBI taxonomy): Eukaryota > Viridiplantae > Streptophyta > Pinopsida > Cupressales > Taxaceae > Torreya > Torreya grandis. The sequence goes on along the minus strand of JARHVA010000010.1, from coordinate 822,164 downwards.
TTTTCCATAAATCTGATGCTATAGTTGCATTTCTGACCTCTGAGATTAGATTATCTGCTACTAACAATTTTAACATGAGAGACTCATGATGACGTTTATCATAGTCATTGGTAGCAGTGGCAGGCCTTTGCTCTTTACCGAGCACTATTTGATCAATATTCAGATATTCACATATTGTCAAAACCTTGTGACTCCACAAACTAAAGTTCTTTCCAATCAATTTTTGAGAATCTGGTAGTAACAGGTGTTGAATACTAGCCATTTTACCTAGTTTTTCATGAAAATGATAAAATCAAAAAAACTATAATGACTTTTTTTTTTAATTCCTTCTACTCACTGATTCTATATTGACACTGAACAACCTTATCTGTTTTTAGCAACAAACTCAATACCGTTTGCAAGATCACAAAAATTATACCATTGAAATAATTAAATTGGGAAAACTACAATTTCGATTTAAAAAATTCTTTCTCCGTTGACATCCAGATAAAAAACCCAAAAAATGGTAAATTTTTTAGCTTTCCGGACGCTTCCGTGATTATTAGTCAGCGGTAGGTCCCCAATAACCCTTATTGGCTAAAGTTTTGATTTATTTCAATTAAAAAAATTAAAATAATTGAAATATTAAAACTTTAGGCTAAAAATTTTATAAAAATTTTTGGCCAATCAGAAAATTGGCCTACCTATGAAACTTCAGGTGAAGATTCTGAGCCTGTTTCTCAACCAAATTACAAACCGTTTTCACCAGTGTCTTAGTTTTTATTTAACTCGCGATTTAGACTTTTATTTCGCTGAAAAAGATGAAGAAATGATTTTTTCTGATTTTGTCAAAATTCAACAGAGGCTTCTGAGCCTCTAAAATAGCCTGTTTTCACTTCTTTTTGGTCTTATTTAGCCTTCTGATGCTTCCTGGCAATTTTCAGACCTTCTGGTTGAGTTTTCCAAATTTCATGATGCTTTCTCTCTCCTCGGCTCTCCACTAGGCGCGTGAAGCTCCTCCCTGGCAAGACACCGACCTCTCTCTGGCTTTCACAAATCTCCACATAGGTTCTACAAACCATAGGTTCTGATACCATATTAGATTAAATAAAACATAGAGAGAAAATGAGATTGAGAATAGCAAAGCACTTATTCAACGTATTCAACCAAGCATGAAGGCCTATTAAATAGGCAAACAAATGAAATACCTGTGAAGCATGAGACGGGTATAAGAAAACTAACCTACGTTGGCTTGCATGAAATAGCAAAGACCAAACAAACAACTAACCTCTTAACCAAAGTGGTTAAGGCAACTAACCAACATAAATTACCTTAGTAAATAACCTAAGGTAAATACAATAATATGCTAACAATAAGTATTTATGGTTTTATTGTGGTGATTTTTTCGTATAAGGGACATAATCACACAAAATGTCAATATGAAAAGGTTGTTATTGTGTGTGCAAGTAATTGATTCAATAAGTGATGAAATTAAGTCTAATTAAGCCTCAAATCACATCATATAGTTTTAAACAAGTTCATGTAGCTCAAATTATCCCAAATTGCTTTTGTGATTGATTCAATCAAGTATTTGGTTCAATCAATGATGAAATTAGGGCACATTAAGTTCTAAATGGCATTGTATATTCCCAAGTAGATTCACATGGCTCAAATTATGCTAAACTATGTATGTGATTGAAATAATCAAGTAATTAGTTCTATCGATGAAAAAATTGTAGTCAATTAATCTCTAAATTGCATTGTATAGTCAAAATTACATTCATGAGAATCAAATTGCCTCAAATTGCATTTGTCATTGAACTAATCAATGTTTCACTGAATCATGAAATTGGGGATAGGGGAGCCCCAAATCACATTGTATAGTCACAATTATGTTCATGGGGCTTAAATTATCCCAAATCATTTCCTATATTAAACTAACCAATAAATTGGCTCATTTGTGATGAAATTGGGGCTAATTGAGCCTCAAATTCCATTGTGTATTCTCAATTAGGTTATCGATGATAAAATTGGCCAGAAATACATTTATGAGTAAACCAATCAAGTTAGTGGTTCAATCAATAATTAAATTTGGGCTAATTAAGCTTGAAATCACATTGTATAATCCCAATTAGGTTAGTAGGGCACAAACTAGCCCAAACACCATGATTGAACCAATCAAATAGTTGGATGAATTAGTGATAAAATTGAGGCCCATTGAACCACAAATTGCATCATATAGTCATAATTAGGTTCACTTGGCCCAAATTGTCCCAAATTATGTTATTGATTGAACCAATAGAGTAATTCTCTCAATTAGTGATGAAAAAAGGGCCAATTTAACTCTAGATCATATTTTATAGTAATAATTAGGTGTTGACATAAAATTTACAGCTTGGATATAAATATTTATAAGGTTTGAGATGACTTTGGTTAGCATTAATATAATGTAGAGGTTAGTATTAGGAGTTATTACTTAGTGCAACATTCATTAAATTTTGAAGTATGTGCATTCATCCATATACACATGACACAATATGCATATATTTCCTACTCTAACTCTCTTTATTCATGTATTAAGTATAAAACATTTGTTGCATTCCACATATCTCTTTACTCTATACCTCTGCACTCTCTACCATTATACTTTTTTATCTCATATACTCACTTGTATTCTCTTCTATTCACCTATTTTATATTTGTTACAATACAATGGTATAAGATCTAACTATATACATTTACAATCCAATGGTCATGTTTAGTATAACATGTCTCTTCTTAATACAAATGTTCTTTTATTTCCTCAAAGTGTCAAACCTTACTGCATTGCCTAGGATGGTAAAATCCTCAATCCCCTCAACCTAAGGATGTATTATGTTGTTGTGGTAATGCTAGAATCTCTACGGTGATTCCTTGTAACCTTATCTTCTGGTGAAAAATCCTGCCAAAATTAGTCAAGATTTTATAACTTTGTCTCATTATTGAGACAACTCTGAAGAATACTAACAAGTTCAGCTTATTGTCACCTTTTACAAAAAACTAATCAAAACTTTTTGTGGTAAAAGGTAAACACGATTAACAACCATAAATTTAGACATTTGGCATAGGATACCAAGGTATCCTTGATTGACTTACCTAGCTATAACTATAGGATAGTGTTACCCTATTATCTCAAAATTTTAAGGCTTTATATAACTCCTTACCCCTCCTTAGGTAGATAATTTTAATATTTTGTTGTCATGGTATTAGAGAAAGTCTCCCAATTTAATAGTATGGGCATGGTATTTATAATATTATGTTATATGGCAGTATTCGACTTGGCTACCCTTAATATATCTTTTTCCATCGGTATAGATTCCAAGTATTTCTAATAGGCTTCATGTTTTTCTATCTTGGTTCCCATTTTCTCCATATGATTGCTAAAAATTGATCCATATTCCTCCATCTCTTCAAAGATAAGTACTATATGTGCTTGTTCTCGTCATACTCATATTGTAGAGTGATACATTTCTTTTGATCTTCCTTCGAAGGGATTTTGTTAGCATCATAACTAGTAGAGGCTATACTAAATTTCATCTCCAACTCTTCCAATTCTTTATTTTTATCTTTGGGGTCCATAAGGGCCAGCCAATAGAATATGCAAAGTACATTATTGTAACCCCCATGGTTTTCTATAATTTGCCAATATACACCTTATTATTCCTTGTTTGTATGATTTTATCCCAGAAGTGGTCCCAATAGTTATGTCTCATAATCTTCTATTTATTCCAATTTTATGATGTTTTGGTCAACTATGGCTCCAACGTGATTGATGAAGTTTTCCATTATTTCCTACAATTATTTGTCAATCAAAAACATTGAGTCTGGATCATATTATGGTTTAGGACTGGTTAAGGTAGTGATGGTCTTTATTCCCTCTTATAAGGTCAAACACCTATCCATCTAATTCACTCTTGCATTCTAACTCAATTGGTTTCTTTGTCTTTTGGTGTCAATTTTTATAGTGACACCACAATTTGTCCTTTTGTTGTAGGTTATAGAAGGCTCGGTGTTACCATTATGCTAGAAGTTAGGATGTCTATATTTTCCCATCTCTTCTTTGATTCTTCTAAGTGGGTCCCTAGGTGTTGCAAAAGCAGAAGGATTAGCTCCCATCTCCTCTAGAGCACCATGTAAGAGTCCCTCAACTCCCTTCCTTGTATTTGCTAAGCTAGATGGATTTTTTGTTTCCTTTTATTTTCTTCCCTATTCCTCTTTGTCATCCTTTTCTTTTTCTATATTTTCTTGATTCTCTTTTTCATTTTCTCCCCTTTTTTCATTTTCATTTTCTCCTTTTTTTCTTCATTTTCTTTCTTCTGTTTTGATTCTTCTTCCTCTTTCTTTGTCCTCTTTTGGTTCTCTCTCTACTCTTTATTTCTTCTTCCTTCCTCTGCCTTTATTTTTCTATTTTGTCCCTCTATGAATCCTCTGCTTTTTGTTTTTCCATTTTTCTTGTTCTGATTTTTCTTTCTCCACTACCTCTTGTTCCATTTTTTTTCCAAAATTTGTTGCACTTCTTTTGTAGTTATCTCCACTATTTGCTAAATCCTCTTCTTCTCATCCTCCAGTTCTTTTTCTAATTATTGACTTTTTTGCATTGTCTTCAATCTCTTTTAGGATTGTGATTTTATTTATTTTTTCCAAAGTTGTTGCCATTATTTATGTTTTTCATTTTGTTCTTAATTATGTATGTTGAAGTTGGCACAATCTTTCTTTGATCTCTGAGGACACTTTTATTTCCCCTGGTGCTTTTTCCAATGCCGCTTATTGGGATTTCTCTATTGTTGATTTAGTTGCTTTGTTTTTTTCTTGAGTATTGATTATATGTTGTTGGAGTATAGGTGGAAGTACTTGTATTACATTATCCAGTGTGTATGGTGTGATTTCTAAATAATCCATTAGTGTTTTTATTATCCTTCTCTTCCCTTCCTATTTTTCCTCATAATACATTTTCCCTATTCTTGTTATAAATTAATTTATTGTAATTTATAACATTAATTTATTTATATCTAAGTATTCTTCTCCAAATCCCTCTTATTCACTTTACCATTATTTTGTTTACAAGGATTCTAATTCTTGGTAGGAAACCAAGGTTTCCTTCTATTGTCCCTTTTGAGTTTTCTTTTCTTTTCTTTTATTTTGATTCTTTTTCTCTTGTTTTTATTTTTGGGGGAAGGACTCATCTATCTTTTTTTGACAATTGTCTATAACATATCTTCCCATATATCTACTTATAGACACTATTTATGGATTATATATCACCTTAGTCATGTATACTTGGAAAACTTAGACCTTGATTGTTCCTCTCAGTTATGGACCTTTCCTACTTTCACAAGTCTCACATATGATCTATCTTGTGTCATTTGGCCTATCTTTCGGTCTGACTAATATTATGTTGATGACTTAGGCCTTATATCTTGTCTAAAATTCTTAAGCCTACTTATCTTACATTTCTTCAAGTTCTAATCCTATACCAACTTTTTTGCTCTCTGGACATTTGCATTATGGATAGGCACCAATGTTGATGCATGTGTCTTACTCTGACGTAAGTGTTCAATATCCTAAACTCATCTAATTTAAAAATGAATCATATCTTAATGGTCCACCTAAGTGATTTAATATAAGATATTTTATGATATGAGTGGTGTATATGCACAATGATTCCTCACTCATTCCTCACTCAGAAAAGACCAAAAGAGACCAAGGAAACTTATCAAAATTATTTTATCAAGCATTTAATTGAACAAAGCTTCCCTATTTTCTCTTATTTCCATATTAGTCATAGGGAAAACACATCTATAGGTATGAATTATTGAAGGATTAGCCTAAGAGATATATTTTCTAAGTTATAATCTAGGTCAATGTTGTACTTATTTATCACATATTACATGATTCACACACAAGCCAACATGTAGGGTATAACTACATCAATCTAAGACTCTCTTTGGAGTATTGGCTATGTAATCAATGGTCATTGATAGTGGGGTCTTTGGGGTCAGCTCAACACCATGTGCCCACTAACTTGTTTTTCCCAAGGTCACTATGAAGATGAAGCACTAGGTTTTTGTAATTTCATGAGGAGTGGCTGTCCATGACCTAGATCTAAATGCACCAGAGTGAAGAAGATGAAAACCCATGAGCATCTAGGTGGTCACATCCTATTATATTTCATATAAGACACCTATGTTAAACCTAGACACTAGTGTCGATATAACCATCCCAGGATGACACAAATGTTAACAGCTATAGGGGCACTTAAACTAGAATTTGGTAATTGTTATAGCATCATCTTCTAGTTTACTTCTTGCCTATTCTAGATCCAAAACTGTGTTAGCATCACAACTAGCTAAGTATCTTATTTATTTATCATTTACATACATAAATTATTTATACTTTCTATATTTAGCTTATCTTAGTTTAATAAATTTAGCATATGTTATATCTGAGTTTAACATCTAATTAGTCTATTGTAGATCTAATTATCACCATTGTGCATTATCAATTATATATACTCCTTTTATCTCTAGATAACCTCAATATAGAGATCATTTTAGGGTTAAAGATTTGGTGAACTCGATCCATGTGAATGAAATAAAATATTATCTATGGCTTCTAGGCCTCCCAGGGCTTCAACTTCTTGTGATGGTTTTTTAGATCTAAAACTTTACACTAGGGTTTTACCCTCCTCTAGTCACAAGGGCTTCATGTGCTCATGCTTGCAAGAGGATTATTCCTTGATTGGCACATTTTGGCTTCCAAATAGGTATTTTTAAAAATCACTCAAAGGTATTTTCTACTCAAGTCAGTATACTAGAAAACCTCTTTTTTTACCAAAATTTGGTAAGGAATTTTCAATTTTTGCAATTTACTAATTTTAATAAATATTGTCATATAAGGCGAATGGTGTGCTTATTTTGTAATTAATTTATGGGTTTCATAAAAAATAATACTTTATTCAAAAACCTAGCTCATATCTCTGAAAAATATTATTGATTTATCACAATTGATGATTCTTTATTTGGAATATTCTAGGGTTTTCCCTGTGAGGCATTCCACATTATTTGGCATATTTATGATTCATAATAGATTAAATTTAAAATTACTCTGATTTTTTTCATAATTATGTTGATATAAATAGAAACCTCTTTTTTTTAAAATATTATTTATATTTTAAAAATTTAGCATTTTACTATTTTTAGTAAATGTAGATCTACATGTCGTACATGTACTTTTGTTTCCTTATTTTTTTGGGTTCATCTTATTTATTTATTTTCCTAAAAAAATATCTCATATTCCAAAATTTCTCATCTAATCACTTTATATTTATTTATCTTCGTTTGGCACATTGTGGTGTCCCTGACACTTGATTTCAAGACTTTAGTTGACCTAGGGTTTCATGGTTTATTGTTTTCTAAATTCTAATTGCTGATATCAAAGTGTTCAAAATTTAAAAATTAAAATTTTATCTTTTCCAAAATCATGTTCAATATAGATACATCTCTTAGTTACTTCATTATACAATACATAATGATAATTATTACTTGTTATGTTTTATGCATGATTCAATCAATTCAAAATCTAATCATTTCAAAACAACCAAGTCAAAGAATGATCTTAATCGATATAAAATTCAAACTTCTAGTTACCAATCTTATGGAAATAGTATTGAGCCTCTTCCTCCTAACCTTAAGGAGTGGGATAACTATAATCTCTTTGACCAAGTCCATGCTATCACCCCTTCAAGGGGTAAGGTAGATGGTGTATGTATGCATGTTCAACCAGAGGTATCTAGTGTTTGTGATTGTGAAGCCTTAAAATATCAATTCATTATTTTGAGAAAGTCAATATTATAGTTGCAAAATAATTTCAATTCAAGGATCATATTGTTGGAAAATTAGATTACATACTTATATAATCCAACATATGGTGGTGTTAATCATGTGTTTGCATCCTCATCTACCAATGTTTTGCCAAACAAGTTTTCTAAACCAAATGAAAAGCTAAAAAAATATACATCCAAAACAAGTGATTTCAAAAGTAACCAAAAGGCTACTAAGAGTCCAAGTTAAATCCTAAGATAAATGATTCAAGATAAAGTGAACAAATTGCCTCATATACATCCTATATGAAAATCCAAATACTATTGCACATATCATAGAATGCAAGGCCATCATACAAATCATTATTTTCATTGAAGAACCAAATACAAAGTTTCAAAGATAGTGGAGATCTTATCATTGATACTATATACATCAATATTTGCTCGCCCATTTAGGCTAGCTAATTTTGATATTAATCCCCATATAATCATGCCTAATAATTAACTAATTATCCCTTTAAGTAACCATTTTATCTAACATTCAAATCCTAGTAAATTATCTAAGTCCCCTCTCCATAATTCATATCCCACATAGTTCCTATCCAAAATTAATCCCTTTATTACATCACTTATTAACATCCCATTTATCTAACAATCCCTATTAAACCCACTTGTGAATTTTACATTCACAAAAACCCCACATATCCTTAGCCTCTTCTACAAACATAGCCTCTAGCCATGACATCAATATCCTTAACCCACATGATCTCCCTTTTATCAACTCCTAAGCACTTACTAATCCATCATCAACCACAAAATGAGGATTCTATAATTCTCCAATTCTAGAATACTCTTCTAACTTCTCCCACCTCTCTAGAATCATCTAATTCTAGAGGTTTCTTGGTGATTTTTAAATCCCTTTTAATCCCTCCACTTCTTCTATTTAAATCCATCCAGTCCATGAGAATCCAAGTATAAAATCATGAGCCTTCATGCTAAATCTTCTTCTGCTTATCCATTGATCAAACTATCAGTCTCTTGTCAAGAATCAAGCCATCCATTACTACTGCAAACTCTGAGTTTCTAAGTAATCCATAATATTTAATCTTAGTCATGTTTTTATTTTAATATTGTTTAGAGCTTTTAGCTTTAGATTTATAATGTTGGTTTTAATGTCTATTTGTGTGCATTGTGTTCTATTGGCTCCAAATTTATGAAGTAAATTATAGATTTGGGTCATTTTGATATAATTGCATAATTAAATTCAATTGCTCAAAATTATCATCTCACCTTTGATGACCATAGTGGGAGCCTCCTTTTGAACTGACCTTGTGTGTATGAAATGTGTTGAATCAACTTGCAGGTTTGGTTCGAAAGAATTTAAGCTCAATTTTTCAAAACTTACATGTTCCAGGTGAAAAGTGATTTTGCTCTATAAGAAGTGACTATGTTGTAGCATTTTTGACCTCGACAGTTTGATTTTGCCTTTAACCATCATAGTAACTTCTAGTCATTCAGTTGTTTGACCAATTGTTTAATTAGTGCAAAATCACCTATTACTAGTTGTAATATTGCAAAATCACTTATTGGTAGTTATAATATTATAAAATCACTTTTTAATAGTTGTGATTTTGGATTCCATCTATGATTTTGAACACTATAGTCATGACTTTATTTTTAATTCAAAATTATCTCTAATTAGGTGGTCAAACATTATAATCTATTTTTTATATAATTTTTACTCTCTTTCTAACCTAGTTGGTTGCAAAAAATAAGCAAATTTTTTATCAAACTGAAATCATAAGATCTCAAAACTTCAAGTAAAATTGCTTTTATGTAGTTGCAATTTTGATTCATAGTCACGATTTTGACATATTGAATTGTGATTTTGATTAGTAATAAATTTATAAGGTTTTTAATCTATAATATGCTTACTTTTTGCCTATAAATATCACTAACTATCTATAAATATTAGCTCTATGTTTCTAACTTTTGTTTTGTAGGGATAAATTAGAAATCTTATAAAAAACAAAACAATAACTCTCCCAGATGTGATTTTTAAATAACTTAATCTAATCATGTTTTTATTTAAATTTTTTTGTAAATAATCTAATATGATAAAAACATAATTTAGTAGTTCCTATAAGTAATTTTTAGTCCTTTAAATATGTAAATATTATTGTTTTTATACAAATAGCAAATTTGTGTGTAGCTAATTGTGACTTTGATTTTTAGCTGGTAGCTATGATTTTGAACTTAATTGTAGACTATGTAATAATTGTCTAATAACCTTAGTAGTTTGCATTATCACCTATCCTCAGTTGCAATTTTTCAAAATTCCTCATTTGTAGTCATAAATTTGTAATATCTCTTATCGCCAGTAGTAATTTAGCAAATCTCATAGGTGATTTTGAGCTAAATGTAACAGTTTGTTTGTTGTTTGAAAAAATGCTTGTCCATATCTATGATTTTAACTTATCATAAGTGATTTTGACTTTCTGTATTTGATTTTGGCTAACATTGATTGTGTATCTATGATTTCGATTACTGCAGTACCGATTTTGCATTTAGAATTACCTTCTATTTATCTTTTTTGAGTGCCCTTTTTAGATCAATTTTTATGAATTTTTGAGTCATTCCAAGCACCCCATAAGCCTCAAATTGTGTTTGGAATTGAGATCTTCTCCCATTGACCTTTCCATGTACCATGACAGGGAGCACACCTAGGGCTCTAACCCTAGACCCTGCAAGGGGAATTTGCCCTTGACCCCATTAGGGAATACCACCCCTAAACCCCCATGTCACAACCCTTCATTTAAAATTTATAGTGCAAAACCCATGATTTTTTTCAATTTTTTTAGGCTTATTGGACTAACAAACATTTTGTTTAGATTTTTAAAGGTGCAAATTCAGTGGCAATTTTATCTCATTTGATTTGACCTATTAAATTACTAATCGATTGTCTTGCAAGTCACATTTTATTTTTGTCTAACATCTTGTCTTGTAGATTGCCCCTCAAGATTTCTAAATTGAAACTATTAATCACTTGATTTGCAGGATACCTATCAAAGATTTTAGATTTTTGAAAATCATCTTGTAATTTTTTTTTGTATATATCACATATAAATTAATTAGTTAATAAACCTTTTTTTGAGTGCTTGTGTGTCATCCAAGGGCTATAGTGGAATATGCTCTCCTCTTTGCATCCTTATGGCAATTCCTAGAGGATAAAAAACTAATAATAAACCCTCTCCATTTTATTTTTTAGGGTGCAATGTGATGTGGATTTTATCCTTGTGCACTTGTCATAGTCTTAGGGGTTAGTGACATAGATTTCATTTTTGCACATTCAACCACATTTCGTGTTTTGATAGAGTCTAAAAATTAGGGACAATTATTATTAGGCCAAGTAGTTGACTCCATACAAGTCATTAGTGAAGTTAAAGATTTAACTCCATAACCCAAGCATTAGATAACACCCTACACATACTTGGGCTTCACTATACCTAGCATATATCAGGGATGCCCCTAAGGAGCCTATGTAACCTAGAATAGGACCTTTAGCCATAACATGCAACTTGCTGACAGAGTCAGTATCAACTCCCATAGTGATTGTTATGTGTAAAGGGGGTTGAGAGGGTTTGGGAGATTTATGTAATGGGTCACCAGCCTACAACCTCACCAATGAAGCCATTAGACGATGCAGTCGTCAAGTTACATCCTAAATTAGTTTACTAGTGATAAGATTGTAGTTTGCTTGATTTGGTGAGTATTGTGCTAGACTAATGTTTTTTGTGAGTCGAGATAGCCTTTTACCCAAACCTATACACACCTATCTAGGTTTACTTCACATATTATCATCTTGTATATCCTCATCTCATCATTATATCATCATGTACATCCTTGTCAATATCCTCTTGTGCATATTTTTTTAATACATTTGTGTATATCCTTTTAAGATTATATCATCTTGCATCTCATCCTATCTCTCATCACCCCTCTTGTCTTAGTCATATCCTAGTATAGTCTCATCCATCTATCACTTGTTATACCCCCATCCATTACATACCTTAATCCAGTCTTGGCATCCCTCCATCACATCTTATCATAGTCTAAGCTCACACTCTTCACTTAGCCTTAGCATTAATTTCCCCTAGTGTCATATTTGTCACTTAAGAGTAAAACCCACCTTATCTATAACAAACCTAGGTCACATCTTGGTCCTTTTTATCACCATATCCTCACATCGTCTTAAATTACTCATCCTTAGAGTTTTAGTCCAAACCGCATTACCCATCACAAAACCCACCTCATCTTAGTTGACACCTTGTCACTTGTCTTGACCTTGTCTAGCCTAATCACCTTGTCCACCACTTTATCCCTTATTACCTAGCCTATTCATAATCTTATTTGTCCTTTCTTTGTCATCCCCTTAACTATACTAGTCATCCCATCAAGTCTGTAGTCATATGTTAGTACTTATCCACATTGGCAAACAACTCTTTTCATCAGAGTCCTCATTATAAGCTTGCTTGTGTCTAATCAAGTTTGAGTCATAATCACAATCCTATCAACCTATCAATCAAATAATTTCATATTATTTGAGATGATCATTTTGGGCTTGAGCTAGTCTAAAACCAAATCAACCCTTAGTCAAAATTAGTCTCTTGGGCTAGTCTAGCCCCAGTTGAGTCTTAGGTTTGTCTTAGCTCACTCAGTCAAATCAAGTCAAAATCATTATAGTCTAGATCACATCATAATTTTCCATCTAACATCTCATATCATCTAGAAAATATTTAGGTTGGACTAAAACAAGCCTTTGTCCAAATTTGCTCCACACATCTCATCTTCATCCCTCGATCTTTCCATTCAATCCCCTACACCTATCAACTAGGGTTGGTAAACCACATCATATGTACTTTATCCCCTTTTGATCCATGTATTCCAAAGTAAAGTTAGATGCCCTAATTGAGAAATGCATTATTTCCAATAAGGATGTACTCCTTTCATGCCTCCTTAAGATAAGCACTCCATGTCCCACAAATTTTGACCATGTGCAATCAACATTACCTCTAGTCCACATCCATTCCTATCCATTAATTATTAGTATCACCCAGTCCCATTAATCTCTCCATCTACCAATCATAATTAATCATCGACACCTTCCTACATTAGAAAAGGGAATCATATCCTGGATACTTCATCTACTACTAGTCTACCCACCTAATTGCATCAATAACCATCTAATTTAATGTCTACTACTTCATCATCTACGACAAGAAGTGAACAGAGGACCTATAATCCTCTTCCTATATCCTTAAAATCCATCCTCCACCAAATTTTTTCTACTGACATGATGGTTTATCCACCCATATGACATCTTGATCCTACCAAGCCTAAGCCTTCTTGGTATAAAGCCAAACACTACTATATATCATTGAACCTAGGGGCACACTATTAATCAATGTCACACCTTCCAAAACTATGTCCAAGACCTCATCGACCATGGAGACATCAAAATTGGGAATGAATCACATGGGTCTACATCTAAGGGTGACCAAGAAGAGGTATGCCAAGATTATATTCTTGATCATGATTGAGCCCTTTCCTTTTCAAGCCAAGGTCAAGACATCGAGTCTATCTTCCATGGTCCACCTATATTTGATAAATCCTCCATTGATGATGATTTAATTTCACATAAACTAAGTCCTCCCTTATCTCATGAGTCTTTATTCCATGACCTTGCATTTAGAGAATCCATTATCCCTCCATCATCTTATGTCTCACCGATCATATCAAAGACCCCACATTGAGAGGTCACTTATAGACAATGAATCCTCTACTAGTAGAATCACATAATGTACATCAAAGTTAGCATTAGATTCAACAAAAGTCTTATTTGCATCAGGATCATGTTCAACACCAGTATCCAAATCAAATTGCTTGTTAAAAACATCATCCCTCATAGATATTATAGCCCATGATGCCTACCTATTTTTAGATACCTCTAATTCGGATGTCAACCAATCAGAAGACATATCTTTTGATCCTAATAGAGATGAAGTCATAATATAGTTCTTACAAGATTTATATGTTGAATATAGTCATAGTGGATATGATCTCACATCAAATACATGTCTTATAGATAGTCTTAGTGATCCTTTCACTGATCTTGAGGAGATTTTCTCTAATATCAAAACTAGGTCTCTTACGAACCTCTATGAGCACTATGTTTCCCCACCACCACTCATTGACCTCATCATACCATCTCCTCCACCTCCATAAATCATGGACCCTTTTCTTCCCAACAATGATCATTTAATCACCTCCCTCCACAGGGATGAATAGGAACATACATTACTGAAATCTTCCCTGAGTAACATATTGTGTGACACAAATACAAAGGTTCAAGACCATATTCAAAAATTCATACATGATGATAAAATCACCTTTGATATAGAAAGTCAAAATCAAGAAAATTCAAATCACCAACCTAATCAAAAAGTGTCTTCCCCATGTGAAAGCCTCTTTGAGGCACTAGGGGACCATCAAAGTCAAAATAATCATCATCTATCAAGTCAAAGATCAATCTCCTCTGGTGAAGCCCAATCTTAGGCACTAGGGGGCAGTCAAGATATAATTAAGTCTAAAAATAAAAATAATGTCAAAAACAATATCAATATCATTGATAATCCTTCAAATAACTAGATCAAAGATGAACGACAAAGCCAAAGTGTCTTGGATCTCTTAGAGTCTTTTGTCACATGACATCAGTCAAATATGAAATGTCCAACATCTCTAATAATGTGTGCAATATTAGTCCTAATCCTCAAACACCTATCACACCTTCCTATCATGATCCTATCCTCCAATCAAGTCCTATAATTACAATCTAGTGCTATATTTACATTGGATTGATTAGAATATGATGAGACCTGTTACAACAATGATGGCTTGATAATGGACTACACTCTTCATTTCTCCTTTCCTCTCTCATGTGTTTAAATGTCTAATCATCTTAATCCCATCATCAAGTCGATCATCCCAATCTACTAATCTAATATAAAATTATTCATCTAATTCATTTATTATCCCATCTATATCCTCTAATTACTCATCTATCATCTCTCTAGTCATCAACATCTTTTCATCTCATCTCCCACCATTTATCCTAGTCCTCTATATTCATGCCTAACATATGATTTGCATCCTTTATCTAACAACTAACATGTCTAACATCCATCATCATCATCCTCATCTAGTCTACCTTATCATCCATCATATATTATGAACTACATTAGCATGATGTATTTTCAGACTATGTAGGTAATGCTTAGTCACATGGTGTGCATGAGGATAACTCATTCACTCTCTCCTCTTTCCCCATCATTCATCATCACATATATCTTGTCCTTCATCATCCTTGCATCTTTCATTAATCAAATACTTGAGCTAAAATATCATCCATCAATTACTTAATTGATTAATCCATATCTACTCCACAATCTTCCCATTCAATCGCCTGCACCTATCGATTGGGCTCAATAAATCACAACATCATCTTTTCTTCCACCAATCACCCATTATCACTGATTGATCAATTCACCATTTAAAATTTATAGTTTCCTCCATCGATTGGGGTATGATCAAGACCATAAATTTATTATCATCTCTCGCTACCTTACATGTATCTTTGCTAGGGGCATTGTTGTTATCAATCACATTATGGCTCATTGATTTGATGCATTGCAGTCCAACTCTTCCCCTTCATATTTTGGTCACTCAATCATATCATTTATTCTCTCTCATCTCTTTTCTCATATTTCTCTACTTTAGCTTTGAGGTACACCTATTATTTATCTTATAAAATCATTATCTTATCCTAGCCTAGAGATCTCCCTTGCATTTGTCCTTGCTTGAAATATGTTAAAAGCTCATGGCCTTTATCCTTTTGGCCTATAACTCTCTCAAGAATGTGTCCTTACCTGGGATAATTCAAAATCTTATGGCACCTATCATCCCAATCTATAACTTTCTTTGGCATGTGTCTTTGCCTTTGATATGTCAAAAGTTATGACCTTTTATCATCATCTTGTTACGGTTAATTCCCAATTGGGATGTGTCGCAAATCATAACACTATCATTTTTTATCCGTGTGCATACATATTTACTAGGGGCATAATCAATTTTTATCTCAATACTCATGATGATTTCATCTTTTTCATCATCAGCCCCATATATCGCATCTCATCCTCTTGTCAATTCGTCCATCCTACCCCTCATTTCTTGTTTTTAAGTGACCATCTGACTCCTTCCTCCCCATATGTCCCTCGAGGGGGAATCGTGTGTCTACTAACATCATTTAATAACATTCATTCATGAGTGTCCTTAATTGAAAGATAATTACTCCTCTTACTTTATTTAGTTGCAATGCCCTTTCAAAGAGGGATAAATATATGCATCAATATTTGCTCGCTTATTTAGGCTGGCTAATTTTGATTCTAATCCCCATATAATCATGCCTAACAATTCACTAATTATCCCTTTCCATCACCATTCCATATAACATTGATCCTAGTCAATTATCTAAGTCCCCTCTCCATATTACATATCCCACATAGTTCCTTTCTGAAATTAATCTCTTTATTACATCACTTATTAAAATCTCATTTATCTAAAAATCCCCATTGAACCCACTTGTGAATTTTAAATTCACAAAAACCCCACCTATCCCTAGCCTCTCCTAAAAACCTACCCCCTAGCCATGACATCACTATCCTTACCCACCTAGTCTCCCTTTTATCAACTCCTAAGCACTTACTAATCCATCATCAACTGCCTAATGAGGATTCTAGAATTCTCCAATTCTAGAATCCTCCTCTAACTTTTCTCCCCCCTCTCTGGAATCATCTAATTCTAATGGTTTCTTGGGAATTTTAATTCCCTTTTATTCCCTCATCTTATATTTAAATCCAACCACTCCTCTGTGAGAATACAAGTAAAAATTTTATGAGCCTTCATGCTAAATCTTTTACTACTTATCCATTGATCAAACTATCATAGTCTCTTGTCAAGAATGAAGCCATTCATTATTGCTACAAATTTTGAGTCTCTAAGTAATCCATAATCTTTAATCATAGTCTTGTTTTTTTTAAAATCTTATTTAGAGCATTTAGATTTAGATTTATAATGTTGGTTTTAATGTCTATTTGTATGCATTGTGATATATTGGCTCCAAATTTATGAAGTAGATTGTACATTTGGGTGATTTTGATATAATTGCATAATCAAATTCAATTTCTTAAAATTATCATTTCATAAATACGTCAACCAAGAAAATCACTCAAAATATGAGTACCTATCCCAACCCATAATTACCAAAACATAAAATGTGGGTACCAAAGAAAAATTCAAAGCAAAAATAGTGGCCAATATCAAACATAGGGCATGATGGTTCAAAAAGATGAATCATATCAAGAAAAGGATACAAATTTAACTCTCAATAATAATACTCAATTTTCAAAATGGTGTGGTTATAGAATGAAATATTTAAAAAAAATTGGTTATCATGGTCAAGGATTAGGAAAACATTCCCAAGACATCACTTATCCTATTTCCACATATGATAAGAATGACCATCAAGGCTTGGGATACATTGACAATAATAATTTAAATCAATCAAAGATACATTTGGACAATGCATGGGAACAACCATCTACAAATGAGAACAAGTCAAAGAATAAAGCAAAAATAGAAAATGCAACATTATAAAAGGAGCAATGGGCACATCATATATTTAAACCAGGATTTATAGAAAAGAGGTCAAAAAGCAAGAGACACTTGAAAAATCTAAAGTTGTAAATGTGGTTACAAAGGGGGAACTACAAGCCCTTCCTCACATCAAAACACTTCTACTCTCACTACTCATATATATTGTGAGCAATCTAAAGATGAATAGTTCAACAATCCATGTTCTGATCTGCTTGATAACTTATCACATGATCTATTTATATCTACAAGACCTAGTATATATTGGTTGAATCCATCACCAGTAGTTAAGAAACCAAATACAAATAAATGTAAACCAAAGATACCAAGTACAAACTTACCAAAAGAGCATGATGCAATTTTTTATTATGCTATGCATGCATATGGCACATCTCATTCAGGATAGGTTATACACTTACTCAATGATTCTTGTCCTTTGGATGGGATCATAGGGTAGTTTTTATTTCTAAAAATACCAAAAAAATTAAGAACATTCAAAAATCTAAAAAATATTTTTGGCACTTACATGTTTTATTGGCTCCTTGACATCTATGTGTTAGTTCCATGTTGATGGATAACATAACCACTACTTCTACATATACATGTGCCACGCTCTTACTTGAGTGTGATATAGACATACACATATACATGATATATTCATATTTTGAATGTTGGGCCTTCCCTCTATTCATGTCGTGTGGACATTGGGGGTATCTGGTTCTTTGATCATGATACTCACATGTTACATGGTTTGATGATCACATTTCATTATCATGGCTGAGCTTATATATACTTACACATGTCTTTATCCATGATTATTGATTATGTAGGGTACTTGATATGCTATGCACTTGGCATTTTTGTTAACACATTGGATCCATGGGAAACTATGATATGTTTATGTTGGTTTCTTACGCTTTCTTTTATGCACTTCCTTGAGTGTCTTGCTTTGTTATTGTTTGCTTGTTCAAACATTTGAATATGCTCCTTTGTTTGTGGCCCCCATGCCTATTATTGATTTCTTTGACATTTACACATTGTATGGACATTTGAATATGGCATTCTTGATTTTGTGGACATTTGACTAACATGTCCCTTCGATTATATGACATTTGAACATGCCCCTTATTTGTGATTTCTTTGGACCATTGTCTTTTGACTTGATTTTGAGTGCTTTTATGTGTGTGTTTGATTTGATTTTTGAGCTTGTATTATTACTATCTAATTTTTTTCATGATATTCATCATGTATCTTAGGATTTTATGTCATCATATTGTTCTATGTGCTTCAAGGCTATATCTACCTAGACATGTTTCTTCTATATACTACATGGTTCCATCACATATTATAAAGTTGTATTATCCTTTTGAAGTGAGGTAACTATTGATTTGTATTCTTCCCTCACATAAAAGGGGGTGTATATCAGTGAAGGCATGTCATAGAAGCATGTTCTTTACATTTGGCACAATTTTCAGATTCAGTAGGGGCATGTTTTAGAAGCATGTTCTCCACACTTATTCAGTATTCAACATCTCCAAATTATAATGTAGGCATGTTTTGGAAACATGTTATCCACATTGGTGCTTAATTCAGTTTTCAAATTTCTCTATATATAGTGGGGGCATGCTTTGGAAGCATGTTATCCATACTTAATATGTTTTTAAATTTGTCAATGCACATAGTTATATGATTCAAATTCATAGTTGTGACAGAAGTATATACATTGGTACCATTGTTATACATGGTTTCAACATGAGACACATATAAGGTGCATGTACTATGCAACATGAGCCTACTATTGTAAAATCTAAATTAGTTTTAGATTTCAAAACTCTTATATAGATTCTTACCATATCATGTACTTTTATGCATTGGAACCCAGAACATATTGTTATATACTATATTGAGTCAATATACTATAATAGTTGGTTCACTTTTGGTATGGTTAGGGTAATTAAATCACTTAGTCTTGCCAAGTTTTTAGGTTGGACTTGATTGTATCATCCAATCTCACTAGATTACTAGTATTATTGGATTGCATAGCCGAGCTAATCTCAATTGTTGGGCGACAACTCACCTTTTCTCCAAGGTTGGGGGCATGTGCTTATCTCCCTCCCTCTCTCCCTCTCTCTCTCTCTCTCCTGAGATCTATGCACTTTCTATATTTATCTATATTTGTCCTAATCTCAGTTTCAGATCCTTACAATGATATATCTATATTCATCCTAATGAAATTGCCAATAGGTAAGGAGGTTACATCTATACATAGGTGTACTCCTAAACCTTGCTATTTCAATTTCAATCTTTTCAATACTTTTAATTCTAGATTATATACACTGATTATATATTGTAATATGCTCTTGGTTGCAGGTTAGTCACCAACAAAGCACTCACGTTGGGCTCACATAAAGACAAGGTGTGTTATACACACCCACGTATGCATTCCTTTCTTTTAAACTAACAATTTCATTACTAAATTAAACTGAGGGAAATGTAGACACTATTTATAGATTATATAACCCCTCAATCTTATACATTTGGCAAACTCAGACCTTGTTTGTTCCTCTCAATTCTTAACCTTTCCCACTTTCGCAAGCTCACACCTGCTCTATCTTATGCCCCTTGGCCTATCTTTTTCTTTGAGCAGTCATATGTTGATGTCCCAGGCCTTCTATCTTTCCCATAATTCTTAAAACATGCTTATCTTACACCTCTACAAATTATGAGCCTGTACCTACTTTATTTCTCTCTAGACACTTACATCTGAGATAAACACTTGTGCCGATGCATGTGTCCTTCTCCAACACAAATCTCTAGTGCCCTAAACTCATATAATTTATAAATGAAACATATCCTAATGGATGACCTAAGTGCTTTAATGCAATATATTTCTTGATAGGAGTGGTATTGATAGGACCGAAGTTCCCCAAAGCTCTGACACAACTTGTCAGATTTAAGAGCACACATGATTACCAATGTATAAACAACTTACATGCGGAAATAACCAGAAGAACAAATAACTATCAATGAGAAAACACACAGAATATGAGAGGCAACACACAATTGTATTCAACTCATTACAAAGGAAATTACAATAAAGAGATCACACTCTTCTTCCACCTCTGTGAGGCTTCCTCCTCAAGGGCTCCAAGTAATCTTCCCACCTGAGTAATCTTCTTTCACTAGGTCACAACTAACAACTAACACAAGCTGTTGTTCACCTCATTGTACATCCAGTACAACCGAGTGCGAACCGGTACTCCAAGTAGATCTCACCATGATCCTGCTCCTGATGTATTGCTGTCACCTTGATCTTGCTCCCCCGCCGATCCTGTTCTGACCCTCGCATACACACATCCCTGCAAACCAACCTGATCTTACTTATCACATGTAGATCTCCTCTATGATACTGCAACACCCTGCATATCAAACCTGATCTTACATACATGGGGAATCCTACTTGATTCCACCATGGGAAGAACTCTCCAAGCTCCACACTTAGATTCTGCAAATTCTCCACTTAACAATACAACCCATGAGTCTATTATATAGATCTCATGCATACACTGATTAGACTTGCGGCTCAAGACTCTAACTAGTCTTCATCATGCAAACTCCACGTTCACTTAACTGACTGTTCATCAACAGCAGTTCTGACCGCCACAGGCGACCGACGTCGGTCCCTGCCTTCCTGGAGGTGACCGACGCCGGTTGATCTTCTGCCGATGCCGGTTTCCCTTGCACTGTCCCTGACCGATGTCGGTTGTGGCCTGTCGATGTCGGTGACTGTCATACACAGAAAAACTCTTGTTTGCCTAAGGTGAAGCTTTTAGCTCCACACCCTAACAGGTATAGATGCACAATCATTCCTCATTCATTCCACCTAAGAAAAGACCAAAAGAGACCAAAGCAACCTATCAAAAAAATTCTATCAAGCATTTAATTGAGCAAAGCTTCCCTATTTTCTCCTATTTCCATATTAGTCATAGGACAACACATCTATAGGTCTAATGTACTAAAGGAGTAGCTCAAGAGCTTTATTTGTCAAGTTACAAGCTAGGTTATTGTTGTAATTGATTATCACATATTGCATGATTCACACACATGCCAACATGTAGGGGAGAATTACATCAGTTTGAGGCCCTCTTCAAAGTATTGGTTATGTAGGCAATGCTCATTGATAGCAATGTCTTTGGGGTCTATTTGACATCATGTGCCCACTAACCCATATTTTCCCAAGGCCACTATGAAGATGAAAAACTAGGGTTTTACAATTTCATGAGAAGCAGCAGTTTATGACCCAAATTTGAATACACTTTAGTAAATATGAAAAAAACCCATAAGCATCCAAGTAGTCATACCCTGTTCCAACAGGTATTCCATGTAGGACACCTATGTCAAAACCAGACACTAGCATCAATGCAACCGTCCTAGGTTGGTGTAAGTGTCTGCGACTACAAAGGCACTTAATCTAGAATTTGGCAGCTATTATAACATCATCTTCTAGTCTAATTCCTGCCTATTCTAGATCTAGAAATATGTTAGCATCAGAACTAGATAAGTATCTTATTTCTTTGTCATTTCCATACATAGCTTAGTTGGACTTTCTATATTTAACCTATCTCAATTTAATAAATTTAGCATATGCTATATCTGAGTTTAGTGTCTAATTAACCTGTTGTAAATTTGATTATCATCCTTATGCATTGTCATTTATATATACCCCTTTAAACTCTAGATGACACCAATCTAGAATCATTTTAGGGTTAAACACTACTATAGATGATATAGTAGAAAGCTTTGGTTATTCTATTTTTATTTTCATTTTTGTGGCCCCTGATATGCCTTCCCCCAACTTAGTTGTTCTCTTTTTCCTCAAATAATGTGGAATCCCTATTGCCACCATCTCTTCTTCCCAAAGAACCCACCCTACAGTGGAGTCTTTGACTACAAACCTACCAATCTCCTCATGTTTTTGTGCTATCAGATCGATTCATGGGCTCTCTTTTTGCAACTATGTTGATCTGCATGGTGTTAGCTTTGTTTTGGGAAGGTCCTATTGTTTTTTGTGTTTGTGGTGTAGCTTGAAGTTCAACCACGATTGGGACTTCCATGGTTGTGGATTTGGTTACTGTAGGGGACTGAGACCCTGTGACTTATTTAGTTGCATCACTCATGAATTATGACACTTTAGGGTCTGTAGGTAATCCTTTGGCCCCTATGATTATGATTTCTAGTTGCTCATCAATTAATTCATAAGGTAGGGGAGAGAGAAGGAAAACTTTATTTGTAAAAGGTTCTATGTAAAGGTTATCAACATCTACAATAAACCTAACTTTGGTAAAGTATTTTTGAAATATCCTTGCAAAGATTCTTGATCTCCCTTCTACCATTCCTTTAATCATTCTTTACCACTAAAATGTGAAGATGTTCATGTCCCCCTATTGTTTTGCATCTAGAACATACTTAATTTGTTCCCCTATAATTCGAATGGGGTCCCATTGTATTACCCCTTAGTGGTCTGGTATACTATTTGTAAAGCACATAGCTAATACTAGCAAAAGGGAACCATAGAAAAATTCATGAGTACATGTTTTAATCTTCACGAGATTTTCCATGTATTATTCAAAGAGGGCAATAGAAATGTCACACTGCATGTTGGTCATGACCATGTCCCAAACAACCTAAATGCTTCTAGTTTTTGTAGAATCTTCTTGATTTGTATAGTATACCTTCCACATGATGGAATTTATCACATAATACACCCAAGGGTTTTTGATGCCTTGGGTGGAGAGAACCATCACATTAGGATGCATTTTAGTTAACACTACTACTGACTTAGTGCTCATTGATTTTTTGTTGTCGTACTTGTGGGTGATATGCTCTTGATTAAGTAATGTTGTCACTATATGGATGACTGCCAAAGTGATGCCTAAGGTCTATCTGAATACAAGACATCTTTATGTGCTCTACTTAATAACACCTTGATTGTGCTCTCTGAAATTCCCCAAAATAGGAATCGGCTCAACACATTTAGCCTCATCCACTCAATTATCTTTAATTCCATCATGTATTCCTTCTTGTGAGTTTTGAGGTTCAGTTGCAACATGGCTATACATTATGGCTCCATGGTGCAGTGATCAATTTATTATATTTTTAAATGAATGTACTTTTGAGTGTTCTAGTAGTTGGATACCAAAGCAAGAACATTTAAAATGCTCCTTGCAGGTTGGGTAGTTTAGAATTTATCGTATGCTTCTTGTATTTGGGCCTCTTGATTTGCTCCACTCTGACAACTACCAAGACCTTCATTTCTCTTGTGCTTCTGAGTTTAGGGTTTCTTCATACCCTTTGGATATTGCAACTTCACACAAACTAGGATAAGTGATTGAGATGATGTTCATCTATGCGCACTAGGGTTCCCTAGTGTACTCTCTCTCAACACCATAGATTGACTCCTCAACATCAAGGGCCCCTTAGCCCCCTATGCCTGCTTCCCAGGGCATGAGGACAACATCATTACTAGTTTTTTCTCTACCACTAGAGCTTCATTGGACTTAGAAGCTAGGAAAGGTTCTAGGGGGAGTACCATGCTAAAGAGTTTAGCCCATATTTGCTCAAGATTAAGACATAGATACACTCAATATAATCTCTTTATGTAATTCATTCAAGATATTTTGTTCACCATCCAGGGGTACAATATATAGGAGAGTGGTCTCCTTTATACAAGGAGTCACCACTGATCAACATCCTCATATCTCTCAAATCTATCTCCATATATTTCTCATCCCTTTATTCCCTCAACTCCCCCTAAAGACTCTCTTCTATGAGATATCTCGAGAGTTTTATTTACACAATACATATATTAATATTATAAACAAAGTTCATACTAATATTTATTAATACATGCTTCCTCTTAGGATTACTTTGGACTCATCCTAATAAGCATTATCATATCCTGTAATGGCCTCTTCATAGTGACAGAGGATGGTGCTAAGAGCTTTTCCAATTTAAACCTTATTAAAGATTTGGTTGATGATGGCACTAGGACTTTTTGGGCCCAAACCCTATTATAGATACATGACACATTTCCAGAATTTGTTTTGGCCCGCTCATGTATCTTTTACTTCATTGATGGGTCCTTCCCTCATATGACTATTTTTTGCTAGTACTTGTTGATAGGCTTGAAACTCCCCAAAGCTCTGACACAACTTGTCAGATTTAAGAGCACACATGATTACCATTGTATAAGCAATTAAACATGCGGAGATACCAGAAGAACAAATAACTATCAATGAGAAAACACACAGAATATGAGAGGCAACACACAATTGTATTCAACTCATTACAAAGGAAATTACAATAAAGAGATCACACTCTTCTTCCACCTCTGTGAGGCTTCTTCCTCAAGGGCTCCAAGTAATCTTCCCACCTGAGTAATCTTCTCTCATAGGTCACAACTAACACAAGCTGTTGTTCACCTCATTGTACATCCAGTACAACCGAGTACGAACCGGTACTCCAAGTAGATCTCACCATGATCCTGCTAATGTATTGCTGTCACCTTGGATCTTGGCCAACCGCCGATCTCGTTCTGACCCTCGCATTCACACACCTCCCTGCAGACCAACCTGATCTTACTTATCACATGTAGATCTCCTCCATGATCCTGCAACACCCTGCATATCAAACCTGATCTTACATACATGGGGAATCCTACTTGATTCCACCATGGGAAGAACTCTCCAAGCTCTACATGGCTCTTCTACAAGTTCAACGCTTAACAATACAGCCCATGAGTCTATTATATAGATATCATGCATACACTGATTAGACTTTGCGGCTCAAGACTTCGAACTCGTCTTTATCATGCAAACAACGCCTTCACTTAACTAACTGTCCATCAACAGCAATTCTGATCGCCACAGGCGACCGATGTCGGTCCCTGCCTTCCTGGAGGTGACCGACGCCGGCCGATCTCTCGCCGATGTCGGTTTCCCTTCCGCGTCCCCTGATCGACGTCGGTTTTGGCCTGCCGATGCCGGCGACTGTCATGCGCAGAAAACCTCCCTGTTTGCCTAGGTGAAGCTTTTAGCTCCACACCCTAACACTTGTTACATGGTTTGGGTTTTACCACTTTAGGTTTACCCTTTCTTATTCATTTTCACTTCTTTAGTTCTAAATTTTTAGTTAGTTTTGTTCCTATAGTACTTATCTATCATATTGTATATACTCTTGAGTCCCATTGACCTATTTGGGCCACTCGTAGACAAAAATATAATTTTTTCTTTCTTTCTTAATTCAAAGGTATTTGAAAGTTTTGTTGAATACTTTAAAATTAGTTTCTTTGTAACAAGTCTTTCAAAAACTTCTATAATATTAATCATTGAAGTCAAAAGGGAAGATAAAATCCAATTCCAAAAGGCTCAGCTACACAAGGCCAAATTCCAGATACTAAGAAATCAGAAAAGCCTAGACCAAGTACTTAGAAAGCACAAAACCCTGAGGTCTTAAGAAATACCAGCTCTGTGCATTCTAATTTATTGCTTTCAGATATGAGAGAAGTCAATGTAGGCCCAACATTAGTAAGATGTTAGTGATGGCTCCATGAAGCAACTAAGCCTTGCAAAACTGGAAGCAACACTCTATTTGGTTTAGTTGCAATGCCACAAAAAGTGCCTGGATTTACAGGTAAGAATTTCACAGTTTAGGTTTTTGATTAAAATCTCTTTTTTATAAGGAAACCATCCAATTCACCAACACAAGATCTCGCATAAAGTGTGTAGGTGGAAACAGATGGATCTAAAAGTTAGTTAAGAATTACTCTTGGATAAAAATGAAAATCACTCTCTCAACGGAATTTAAATATTGTTGGAATAATGTAGACTGACATTGAGCCTTCTCTAATGCTAAAATTGAAAATATGTTTGGACGAAAAATCAGTGACCAGATGCTGAAGCTAAGTTGAGTTTACATTCTTCTAGGATTAGTGGAAATAGGCTTGATTTTCTCGTGTCCTCCCTGATCCAATGAACTCCATTGCATTACACTTTTGAGCAACAACCAAATTTGCAAACTGTTGCTTTTGCGATAAAACTTTGGGCAACTTGGAAAAATCGAATGACATGTTCCGACATCATAAAGATGAGGTCAGGTGCTCATCCTGAACAAATTTATTGGAATAGATATCCCTCAAACCTTGGTTCTAAGCCGAATTAATTCAAGTATCCATGCACCCGATACCTACAGGTTGCTAAAAGACTCCATCATCAAAAAAATGTGTAATTATTAATGATGTTTATGTACATATTATAATTTTGAAAAATCTCATGAACTTTGATTTAAATTTTAAAATATAAAAAACATAAGTTTAAACTGCAAATATAAACTATATATATGAAGACATCAAATTCTGTAAAAGGATTTTTTGTCATTTCCAATTATCAATTAAACCTCAAAATTTAGGTTGGGAGGGGTACTTTTCACTTTACCACACCACAAGGCTTATCTTTCTCTCCAACTCCAAACATAAGTGGTATACATCATGCAGATATTGGAACCTTGTGAACCAAAGATGATCAAATATTCTCCAGGCTGCAAGAGGATCCTTTAATGTATGCTATGCCAGGGTTGATCAGGCAAAAAATAGTTTAAGATATAGCATACTGGGAAATGAGTGGAAGCGACTTGAAGATCTAATGAAAAAAGAAAAAGATCTTTTTTTTAAGAGTCGCTGTCATTTAAGACTATATCTAGAGTGTGCAGTCTTGAGAATTGTCTCGTTGCTTATAGCCGGCTGATATGACCTATTGACAGCAGTGATGTATCGATGAGTGGTAATTACTATTTTTTAATTAAGCATGTCGACTGTGTTTTTGCAGTAAACTCTTTTCAAGTTTCATGTTTTTCTTGAAGTTAGCTGTGTTAGAGCAATTGATTTCTGGGTCAAACTATGTATGATTTTGAGTCGATGTGTTTCGAATCACTGACTGTGATTCATCATCAAGGAAAATTCTTCAGGCAGACTAATTGAAACCTTCAGACAGACTAATCATCTTTGGGAAAGGGATCCATTGCATATCCCTCATTTCCAAATAAAAAAAAGTGTATGGATCATTTTTTTTTTTTAACTATAAAAAGAAATTTCAACACTCAATTATCTCAATATTGAATAATCATGAGTTTTGTAAACAGCCATTTTATGATGTAATTTTCAAAGTTATAGCCACTCTTCTTTCCCATCTTGTTGCTGCAATGATTATGCCACATTCCAACTCCATGTAATAACAGCATTGCTTCTTTATAAACTTCATCTTCACAGTATGACAATTCCCAATTACACATTATAACCATGCCATTTTCACAGTAGGAACTAGCCATTATGGGGTTCATGTTCATTATTGGTATGTGAAAAAATATGTTTATAGCGAAAGCCAATAATATATAGATGAAGTACAATTACACTAAACATGTAGCCATGATTACCTCTGTAGTCAAGTGAAAGATATGACAATGTATTGCTATAACTCCATAGTATTACAAAAGGAATAAAGAAGAGTACAATATACAAAGACAAAATACTAAAGAAGAAATTATAATGGAATGAACTTAGAGGTGCCAGAATGCTCTCAAGATCACTCTGTTAACTTTCATCTTCCTAGCTTGAGACATAGCCATGATTAATGTCATTAATGCTGAAAGGTTTCAATATAATCTTCTGAAATAGATGAATGGTTATCAAGTTCACAATCCAACCAACTCTATAGGTGGAATGCCAATGACCATATTAGTTATCAGTACAAATGGTCTACATCTCTTCTATGGTAGGTGGTTTTTCTTGTGGGCAATTTGCTTGTGATAAATCAGTGCATCTGTCAACCATTCATGATAACCATTACTATGATCAGTCATTTCAGAAGATTGAGCATAAGGTCTTATCTCCATGTCTGCAGGTATAACATCGTCTATCTTTAAGTAATTCAAAATAATGTGTGACAACCACCTGTTTGCCT
This sequence comes from Torreya grandis, assembly GCA_037957365.1. NCBI lineage: Eukaryota > Viridiplantae > Streptophyta > Pinopsida > Cupressales > Taxaceae > Torreya > Torreya grandis. The sequence continues at coordinate 793,547 of JARHVA010000010.1, read as the reverse complement.
TAAAGAGCGGATATTGCCAAATGCTTTGTATCGTGTGACTGCTTCCTTCACCAGCCCCACTCCCATATCATTCATTTTGTGCCGAATGTAATTATAAGTGATTGATAAATTTTCTGTGGCGCAATAGTTGGAATTAATTGAAATTTTTGCATTTTCTTGCAATAACAACATTGAAAAGGTCTGCATGTTTAACTCTAAAAGAAAACAGACCTGGAATGTGAGATCCTAGATGTCCTTAGAATAAGGAAATCAGTGGATGAACAATTTGAAGTGAATAGAAACCCCTGACGTTGCACCTGACTATTAACACTGAAGTTCTAGTTTTACTTTTCTCATTACTAGATGCACTTAGAGATTCATGACATCAGTCATGCTTAACAAGATTGTTACTGGTTGCATCTGCATCTCCTATAGAGACTTTGGAAACATGCAAGCTACAATTAATATTTAAGAAGGGGTCTCCCTTCTTATAGAACTTTTTGGGTTTGCATGTAGGATACGATCGAGCGAAATCCTTTAAAATCTGGGTGTATTGCGTTCCATTTAATATCTTGATCCTCATTCTTATCTTGACTAATCCCTTTGTTCCCCTTTAGAAATATTGAAAAGATAGCTTGACTCGGCTTTATTCTACAATGACAGAGTATTACAATTTAATGTTAACAATGGGATTCAGACATCATCAAAGACGTGCTTATGATGCTTCACAAAATTTAGTGGATTGTTTAGCATGACTCGTCATACACTTGGGAGTTCAAGTTATGGGTCTGGGTTCACATGTGATCTACTTTTCACATGAGCTGGTGTAAGAGACATGCTCCACCTGCAATCTTAGAGGAGATGCTTCCTGCTTCAATTCAGGACATCAAGTTTCAATCACAAATTTTCTCCCAAACAAGGCATCTAGTTTACTTTCATGGGACCAGTTTCAAAGAAATCAAATGCATTTGATATATTGGACAGGGAAAGAGCAGCTTACCCTAAAAAATTTAGCAAACGCTGCAATAAACCTTACCAATCAGATCATTGCTTCAAATTTTTGACTTGAAAAGGCTATATAAATTTTTTAAATTGGAACCAATGGACAAAGATGAAAATTGAACCGGCATAAAACACAGCTACATGATAGAGTGAGATGCTTGGTAAATATTACTAACATAGCTACACACAGGATGAAACAACATGCTTCCTAAATTACAATAACTGCAATTATGAAGGATAAATACTCAAGTTTTAAGGAGATCAAACACTAATTTCATTAGTGTGACCTTCAACGCCAATTATATAACTGTATTATTGGAGATGGTGAGAAGCACAAGCAAATTTACCAGGCTTGTACTGAGATTGATCAATCACTTGTAAAGAGATACCAACCTAACTTTGCTAGTAAGGTATCAGGCACCAATTTGATAAAAAATTATCTTCTGAACGTTATTGTATCTCTCCTTACCTGAGATTTAATTTTAGCCATACATGAGGTGGGCCTTAATGACAACATGGAGCATCAAGATTCAAGAACAGTAACTTTTTACATTAATATACTGTACATAATGTGATTGAAGATGCCCTATAGATGCTTCCTTTGGCACATTTTCATCTCCAGGTAAATTCATGACTCAACATACTCACCAGGATATTTTGGTACAGGAATGGGACTTCCCCCTATACCCAAACCAATTTCTAATGGTGACTATATATATATGCACCCTTATTCATGCAATCTTGTACCCTGATTTGAAAATGATGTTCCGGTCCCTGTACCTATAACCCAAGACTCCTGGTAGCTATTCATATCCTAAACTGGAAGCATATAATGCTCTAGGAATTGGCTACAGGCGGAGATGTTACCCAATGAGAATGTAAAGAATGCATTTAAACTGTGTCAACGAATAAGAATTGAGGCATTGAAAATAATGCTCCTGTCCCTGTACCTATAACCCAAGTCTCCTGGTAGCTATTCTAATCCTAAACTGGAAGTCTCTCATGCCCTAGGAATTGGCAACAGGCAGAGATGTTACCCAATGGGAATGCAAAGAATGCATTTAAACTGTATTGACGAATAAGAATTGAGGTAAGATCTCTAATGCCACATTGACATAGGCTAAGAGAATTTCAGTTTCTAGTTTCTTGCAAGTTCCATCCCATGGTCAAGGGATGAAAATCTTCATTACCCATTGAGATAAGGTTCTGGCACTAAATGCATGTTACACTCATTAGGCATTCTCATTTCTGTCCACCTATTGGAGTACTGCTTGACATGGGCTTGGGATGGTTGGAACGAGAAAGGAACTGGTTTGTAGGACACAACGAGGAATTAGGTTGTCAATCATGACCCACAGGAAGTCTCACAGATCTATGACAGAGATCCCAAGTGCTCGCATAGACTCAAAGCCAATAGATTAAAGAGCTAAATGAAACCCCTATCAAACCATGAAAACCCAACTTTTGACTTCTAAAATGCTAATGTGTACTCATTGGATTTTACATGAGGTGAGGATCTAGGTCTCTTATATTGTATGCAAGCATGTTAAAGCATAAAGTAAAATAATTGTCGTCATTTGCAAACTTCAACTCTCTTTTCCAGCATAGAATTCTACCATGGAGTTCTTTTATATCACTTCCAAATTAATATATATTTTTAAAATTCGATTGCATTAAAATAAAAGAAGTAAAATACATTTCATTTGGATTCAAAATAATACAATTGAATGTTTATCCAAATGATAATTTTTCTCATCTATTTTTGGTAATAATCACATGGCAAGGGGATTCACTTTAAACAAAATTACCATAAGGATTAGTTAGGAGAGGGAAGTGATGGTGAATGTAATTCACCACAATGGACTTCTCACCCTCTAGCCTCTTTCATTAGGAGCAAAGATTTTGGTGAGCCTAATAAATCACCTTTGTGTCACAATTATCATCTGTGTAGGATCACAACCCAATTACGTATTATAATGTTAAGTTGAAGGCTTCCCCAAGCAATTTTAATTAAATATTAATTTTTTTTAAATTTTCCTTCATGAATAGTCTTTACCCAAATGACATTTTTCCTCATATATTTTTTATTCCTCATATATATTTTTAGTAATAATCACAAGACAAAGGGACTCACTTTAGCACATAGCGAGCATAAGCCTTTCTTAGTAGGGGGAAGGAAAGGCGACCCACTTTAGCCCACATAAACTAGAAGCCTTTGTTAGTAGGGGGGAGGAATGGCGAATGTAATTCACCACTTTGCATTTCTCACCCTCTAGCCTCTTTCCCCACTGGCAAAGTTTTTGGTGAGTGTAGTCCCTAATAAATCTTTTGTCTCACAATTATTACTTATGTGGGATTAACCCAATTACAAACCAATCATGTATTTTAACATTAAGTTGAAGGATTCCATGAAATTTTTTAATTAGATATTAATTTTTTTGGGATTTTTACCCATTTATGTTTTAGTCATTTTATCCAAATGACATTTTTTCTCATTGGTTTTGGTAATAATTACAAGGCAAGGGGACCCACTCTAGCACACATCATTTGAGTAATACCAAAAATACATGTGGAAAAATGTCATTTGGGTAATGACTACTCATGGAGGTCATTTGGGTAATTACTAAAATACACATGAGCAAAAAAATTCCACAAAAAATAATATCTAATTAAAATTGCTCGTGGAAGCCTTCAACTTAACAACATTGAATCTGTTTAACCATTGCTAGATTATAACAAACCATGATTATCCATCAGCAATGGTCATTACTAAACATTAGTCCCTAATCTTGGGAGTAAAACAAGCATTGGCTAATGAAATCTATCTTATAAAACTGCTAGAACTACTTGAAAGTTTTATAATATGCAATACCCTACTTGTGGGTTGTGAGATGAGCCTATGATGTGATGCAAGGCTTCTTCAGCATCCATATCTACGTAGATCTGATCTGCTCCTCCTTACCCTCCAATTTAACCCTTTGATAGCTTCCTGGGTGGGTTTTCTTCTTTAGTTACCAAGTTTTTTTCGCTGAAATATGAAGGTTTCAGGTTTTTTCTGAGTATTGTTCTTACTTTTGGTGACCCTGGATCTTTGCACTGGTTAGAGTATGCTAATGATGTGAAAAGTACCTAATCTGTTGTGGGTTTGAATAGATTACCTGATTTTGGCTCTTCCTCCTGTGATTTTATTGCAAGTTGATTTCGAGTGGCTTCAACTCGCTTTGGCTAGCCTATGGTGATGTCTTCCACCCATGTTATCCCCATGGGAAGCCAAGTACTAGAAAGAATTTGTCATTTGTAGCTACTCTTTTGATGGGGTTTCCAATCCATGAATAAGCTTTGGATATTGTCTTCACTCATGGCAGATTTTCCTTTATTACTCACTGGGTGGTCTCCTCTAAACTTGTACAACAGTTCAACAAATATTTTATACACTTTAACTAAGGTATTCATTTTTTTTTATTTTTTTTTTCAAAACAAAGCAAGTGGGTTTCGGGATCAGAGGGGCTGAAGCAGCTTTGTTTGAATTCCTTTGAATTAGGAGTCTTAAATTGCAAAGTTAATGACAAGGAAAATTTGAAAATGCAGGCATTTAATTTCGCCACTAGCAGAATAAACATTACAGATTTCAATCTTGTGCTACTGTAAGACATCGCCGTGATCATTTTAAATTCAGGATTGCTTTCAATGCTCTAGTTTACAGAAATACTTCATATAGCCAGGACAAGTCAGTTAATTTGGAGATCACATTTGATTTTGGCTGGTGATGGCATATAAAGATCAGACAACATGTTTCCTCAGAGATCTCCCATGGTGATCTTGATTTTGTTCTTAGTTTCCAATATTTGGAAGAACGAAACCTTTAGAAAATTGTAATAATGATAGGCAGGGACATCTACAGATTTTATGTCTTTGATATTATTATAGCTTGCATCCAAAAAGATGCTTTGAGAGTGTTTCTAATGACTACAAAAACTTTTAACCACCACAAATAGACTACCAACTAGTTGCTTAGCCTGGGTTTAAAGTGGAGCATCAGAAAGATCTAGTTTCTTGTTCAGTATGTAGGAACTTCATCAATCTAGATTAGGATCTAATTCATAACATATCAACACTCGTGTGTTACAAAGGATTGACTTAAATTTAAGCAGAACAAACATTGGATCAATGTTTCTAAAGTGTATAGATAGCTTGATTATAAAAAACCAGGAAATATAGCTACATTCAATATCATCTAAAATTGATTTACCTTTTAATATTTATGTTCAATTAATTTCTCAAATATTTTGCTCCTCTGCATGTATAGATTCAAATGATTCTCTGGATAATACCCCAAAAGCTTAAATAGTGTACAGTTCCAACGACCAATATCAAATGCCGATCAACTACAGTGGTAGAAAGATCTACAGGTGCGTTTTGGAGGGAGTTTGACCAATATCAAATGCTGATCCATGAAATCAAGTGTATGAAGTTAAACAATGTGTAAACCATCTATGGAAGAATCGGCGAGGAGAAAGAGGAAGAGGTTGGCATAGGGGGGAAACCAACATAGTGTTTGGAGTGGATTATATGGTGATCGATATGAAAAGCCATGTAAATTCAGAGGTGGCATAAATGTTCATTTTGAATCTTCTGAAATTTATCTTGGATAAGATTGTGGTGCAAGCAATTGCAGAACATCTTGTGAAACTAGAGCACATGGGTGGGTTGGAAAAGGCTCTAGAGCTCACAAATTTTCTTCAACCATGAGTTTTTCCTATTATAAGTGCATAATACTAGGATTAGTCTATATGGCATTTTTTCACACGCTGGAGGAAACGTTTTTCAATGTTGTTTTTTGGGATCATCTACAGGATTTTATTTATTTTGGTAGGGCTATGTGGATGAAGTCCTTATGAGCATCAATTTTTCATACGTTCGACTTTAGGTGGTCCATGTTTCTCTGGATAAAAAGGCAGCAGAGGCAGAAATGAAGGTGGTTTGTGTGTTGGCTTGGTTGGTTGGGTTGAATATTGTGACTAGGGATGGTACAATTCTAGGTCAGGGAAGTGCCTCTACATGACCCTCTATTAGGATGGTGTTCAGGTGTTCTAATGAAGCCAATCCTTTGGTTATGTTATGATTTGTTTTAGTGGTTTGTTATAAGTTGGGTTGGTATAAATTGTGTATAATAAAAGGGCGTTTGATTGGTATTCACAACTCAAAATAAATGACAACTAATAAAAAAATTCTTAAAATAGGATATCAGGGGGGATTATGTTCATGATGAAAGGAGCACTCCCCTAATGGCTGGTAAAATATTACGAGTGTTGAAAATCCAAGATCACCTTCTTAGACAACACATGAATATGAAAGAAGGCAGCAGTGAACACATAAGCTTTATCATTAGTAGAAAACTGTCATGAAATAATCTCATCACTAAAGATCACATAATTCATAGTTTTTCAAATCTGAAAAGAGATAAAAGCTTTGAAAAAATTCTAAATAAAAGCAATGTAGGTTGGCCACTAAGCATGGTCTCCAAACAAAGCCATCCTCTAAGATATAGATTCTGGGTGGTATGGCAAAAAAAGGCTATGGATTCATTGTCAATCCCCTTAGGGTTGAGGACACGTCTAAACTAAGTGTTTGAATGTCTCCAACCTATTACAAGATGGATATGTTAGTTGAAAAATACAAATATGTTGCAGTCTCTCTCCCAACGAAAGCCCTTGATAAGTGACTAAGAACCACAAAAAATGAACAAGCTTGGGCTCTAGCTTAACTTCCCACATTTGGTTAAGACATGCAAGCCAAGTCTAGAGTGAGGAGTTTAGACTTCACTAGCTATTCAAATTTCCAAGGGATAAAGAGAAGGGAATGAGAATATAAGGCTTGTGGAGTAATGCTTAAATTATGTGTCGCAATTCCAGCACCAAATCTTTCCAGTATGCTATTCATCATTGTAACCTTAGTTTATGCATCATCACATCTAGCATAAGCTCATGGATACGTAAAATTGATGGCATATAAGAATAGAAAAAAAAACTTTATTTGAAGAATGGACCATTGAGTCCCATCTCAAGAAGAGATAAAATATCACACAAACACAAATTTCCTTTTTAGAAAGCAAAAGGGCTTTAACACTAGGAGTTTCAAAAAGTGGAAGGTTGTTAGTGGAAATGGGGGACCACTAGTGGTTATGGTCATTGAAATAGAGCCCATATCTAAATTCATCACCAACCCAACTAAGGAATGGCTTGACCAAGTCAAAGGCTTTTCATATGCTTTAAGCAAGCAAATACATCTCAATCTTGACCAAGGTGGAGGTAATGAGAAAAGTATGGAAGCCAATGTTTTACAACTAATTTTCCATAAGGAAACCTTGTGAAAATGCAATGCCAAAGAAGAATATTCTAAGATTTGGGCCTTCAATGATTAAAACAATCCATTAGTGCATAAGATAACGCTCTAACTTTAAGAATCAAATGTGTCTATGTTATGCCTCATTTGTCCTGAAGGAGACAACAAACTTCCCAAGCAACTTTTGAAAACCTCAAGTCTATTTAGCAGTAGCCTATAAAAATTTCTTGAGAAACTATGGAAGTTTATCATAGGATACCTTGGAAGGTGCCCAATAAGATGAGTATAAAACATGCACAACTACAAGAATCTTGGTGCAAATTTATAATTTCCATGCCAAGGCTAAGGATTTGGTGACCCAGAAATTTATTTTCTTTTCAACTCTCATTACAACACATTACGATAGTGCAAAATGTGAGATTTAAAATTAAAAATGGATGCTAAATAATTTGAACATCTCCCCTTTATTAATCCACTTATGTTGAAGGTTATTTAGCGAATCAAGAATCTACATCAATTGGACTACTGCAAACTTAACCCAGAGACTTTGCACAAGCTATCAATGCAAGACAAAGCTTCAAAGAAGGATGTTTCATTATTATAAAGAGTGAGAAATAATTCATTAGTGAAATATCTATTAAAAAGTTCAATCTTCTTATTTTGGAGCATGATACCCCAAGTGATACCTTGCTCAACTCTATGAACCAACAGATAACCAAAATATTTTGTAACAAAAACATAAAGTGTTGGAGATAAAGAAACCTTGTTTGATTTAGTAGAAAAAAACCAAAGATATCATACTTGCATTAAGTAGTGGTTGCATTAGAGAAGAGGGTTTTTATAATAGAGAGAAAAAAAGATTCTAAGTTGGGGAGTGAAAGGGGAAGCTTGGAGCTCTGCAATGGGGAGATGAAGAGTCATCCTTCATTAATAGTGCTTCAAGATTTCTCCTTGTGGCTTGACTTGGTCACCTTTGCCTCCTTGGTTCCTATTGTTTCTATCTTTATTTGTGCTAGAGGTGGCCTTTAATTTTGTGTTCTTTTCCATTTGATTTTGTTTTGTGTGCTTTGTATTGTGATGTCATTGGGGTTACCTGTATTGCCTTAGTTGAAACATACTTCTGACACACATGTTCTTTCCTTGGCCTTTGTTCCCACTACCTTTGGAATTGATAAAGGGCATGTATGTATTAATTAAAGGATATAGAAACCCTCAGATTTGATGGTTGGGAGCATATGGAGAGGGAGAAATAAGGTGGTTTTAATGAAGCAAATAATGTTGCAGGGGGTGATAAGGGCGATAGTTTTTCAAGTAGTGACCCTATCTCAACTCAGGTGAAAACTAAAGCAACTAGACCTCCAAAATGATTCTTTAGCGAAGTCTTGTGTTTGGAGGAAGCGGCTAGCCATTCGGAAGGAGTGGAGTTCATGGCCAGCAAGGAAGATAATGGCAAGCTTCAGTGTAGGGAAGGCCAAATTAGTAAGACCCCTATCCTCCCTAAAACCCTGACCATCACTTTGAATGTTTCCATGGAGTTTGACCTTTAGAATGAGGAAACCATAATTAAAAATGTTGGGATTTTCTTTGTTTGTTTAAACAAAAATGCACTCCCTTCTAGGATTTTTTTTTATAATTGGTTAAATTCTGCATGGGGTAAAAAATTGGGTTTGTATATTAGTTTTTGCAAGATGTTACAGACAGGGGTTTTCATGATTTTATTTAAGGGCCACCAGCAAGCCCTTATAGAATGTTGGTCAGTCAATCTTCAAGGTCATCCCTTGGTCTCCTAAAATGGATTGTAACGATCTTGTTTTCAAAACTTCCCCTAGATGGGTTGACACAAAGGAGGTACCGATTCATCTCTGGAATTTTCTTTTGCAGGCACTGAAACCCCTTAATGAAGTTTTGAAAGTTGAAGATACCAAAAGATCCCTCGCTCATATGAATGTTAGGGTTTTAATATCACTAGACCCTTTGGAATTTTTTCCAAAAGCACTCAACTTCAAAATCAAAGTGAAATCTCACACTTGTGTTCTCATAGGTCTGGGTGGGTTGAATGCATGTTTTTTTTGTAAAAAGGATGGTCACCTTAGGAAAAATTGTCCTCTATTGACCAAAAAAGCAATATCCTATGTAAACAACAAAAAAGGGTCACCATGAAATAGGAGACTGTGTTGAATAACTTGTAGGTGTTTGAGAATTCTATGTGTTCAAGTGTACCATTGAAAGATAGTGCCTCTGTTGGTGACGTTGTTGACATGCTTGGCCCTGATGCTCAAGGTGAATGTGGCATGGAAGGCCCTCCCATTGATTCTCATGCTCAGGATCTTCCATGGACTGATGGTGACAATCCCTCATTTGACCTGGCTGATTGCCTCCATGACAACCTGGATGATGCCTTACTAGAACAAAAACCCTTCAAGGATCATTCCTTTGAGGAATATGTGGTAATCCTTGCCGAGGCCCCTAAATTGACCAATGTTCCTCCTGCTGCTTTGACTAGAAGCACTATTGATAAGTCTTCCAATGACACTTATCTTATGGTCATCTCCCTAGAAAAAGAAGTTTTAGGCCCCCCCATCAACGTGAAGGAGCCTTCAAATGGATTTCTAGTGGAAAATAAGAACCTTGCAGGGGTGGACAATTGGATGTCTAAAGTGGGTGGAAAAAGGTTAAAAATAGACTTGAGTCTAGCTCAGAGTGATCACACTACACTTAAGGAAAAAAATAAGGTGAATAAGGAGGGACAACATAATATGTAGTAACCACCCTCTAAAAAGAAAGGAAAGGAAAATAAAGTCCTGGATTGCTTTACTAGGTTGTACAATGGGGGGGTTAAGCCCCATGGTTAATTGAATTGACCCCTGTTAACTCCCCCTTGTTCTTCATGTGTATTGTCAGTTGGAATGTAAGAGGGTTAGAACCTCTAGATAGAAAATAGGTGGTAAAACAATTCATATCCTCAAGAAATAGTCTTGACTTTCTCTTCTTGCAAGAAGTAAAGGCTATTGGCACCTAGCTTTCCATGATCTTGAATTTTATCTAGCCCAATGCTCCTCATTTTTCCACTAACCATCATAGAGGTAAAGGGGTGGCCTCTATCCTGATTAACCCCTTGTGGAAGGGTTGTGTTATCAACCATGGTTGTTCTCCTTGTAACAAGGTTGTCTGGGTTTTGATAGAATATCAAAATCATATCATGGGCTTATGTAACATATATGCCCCCAATGACTACAGGGAGTGTTCTGACGTGTGGAGTTGGTTAACCTCTAATCTTAAAAATGTTCCTTGGATTTTTGGTGGTGACTTCAATATGGTGGAGGATAAAGAGGACAAAATTGGAGGGGACCACCTTGCATGAAAATGTAATGAATTGTTCCTCTAGTCCAATCTCAAACTAATTCATAGAGTTTAAGATCCTCTCTTGAAGGGGAAGATCCTTAGCAAAGGAATATGGTATACTTGGTTTAATAATCAAAGCATTAATAGGTGGCAGTACTCAAGGTTGGACAAATTCTATTTGAACACTGAGTCTCTGGAGGCTAATGCAATCACGAATGGTAATGTTGTAATTGTGTTACCATTTACTATGTTGGAACATTACCCTGTTGAAATGACGTTCTCACTGGTTAGGGATGAGAAAAAGGATTCTTTATAGTTTTAAAAGGATATATAAATTTAATGTCTCTCACCTTGCAGGCAAGGTATGTACCAAGGGAATGCAAGCATCTTGGAATATTGGCAAAGCTGTCTGCATTTCAAGTTCTATAATTGACCATTGGAACTCCAATATGAAATGTACTAAAAACTTTGCAAGAACCTATGGATAGAGTAAAGATAGGAAGTGTAGAAAACTCGCAAGAGATACTCAAGAAAAGCTTATCTACATAGAAGGCTTGCTTCAACTTGACCCAACAAATGGGGATCTTCTCGAAGAACTTAAATTTTTGAAGCACCAAGTTTGTCAGGCTCAGTAATACACTATTAAAGGGGCATAGAATGGTCCATGCTTACTTGGCTTAAGCTTGTTGATAGAAGTTCCAAATTCTTTTTCAAATTCTTGTGAATAAACATGCTAAATGCAAGATTAGGGAAATGGAAGTCAATGGGCAATTATTCAAGATGTTGTTGATATTAAAGGAGCCTTCTTTGATTTCTACTCTAATATTTTTTGGTTTGATGGATCTAGTGGATGTATTAAACATAATAGGGCCTTATGCGAGGCATGCATTCCTAGGAAGGTTTCACAAACTCATGCCTCCTTCTTGGAGGCTATCATCTCACTTGATGAGGTTAGAAGCTCTATTGACCTACTAAAAGATGATAAGGCTCTAGGGCTAGATGGATTCCCTATGAAATTCTAAAAATTCAACAAGGAATGGATTGCCAAAGAGTGTTTGGAGGTCTTCAATGAGACATTTACATTTGGTAACTTTGGCCTAGACATTAATAGAGGGGTGATCAAGCTTTTACCGAAGGATGACAATTTTTCATCAGTTAAGAATTAGAGACCAATTACCCTTCTTAATGTCTCCTACAAAATTTTAGCTAAAATCCTATCTCAAAGATTGTCCTCAATTTTTCCCTTTGTTGTCTTAGAGACTCAGACTAGTTTTGTTGAAAAAATATACATCCTAGATAATCTCATCACCAACTAGGAAGGTATGTATTGGGCAAAATATTTGAACCAAGAGGTTAAAATGATCTTGCTTGATTTTGAGAAAGCCTACAATAGAATCGAGTGGCCATTCATTAAGAGAATGTTTTGAGCTTTTGGGTTCCAAGATAGATTTTGTAGAATGGTCAATGTACTTTTCAAGGATGCTTCTACAATCATTGAAATTAATGGTGAATCGACAGACTCCCTTGTGCTTCAACATTCCATAAGATAAGGTTGTCTTCTTGCCCCATCACTTTTTGTATTGGCTGTAGAGGCATTACATTACCTCCTAAGATTCTCAGATGTTGGACCTCTGGTTAAAGGTATATCACTCCCAAATAATGAATCTATTATTGATGTCTTATTTGTCGGTGATACTTATATATTTGTTACCCTAGACCAGATCAACCTAGAATAGTTTGAAAAAAGGCTTAATATCTATTGCTCTGCCTCGGGGTCCAAAGTTGCAATGCATAAATCATTCATTCTAAGATGGAATGATCGTCCATTAGATTAGTTGACAAATTTTCATTGGAATTGGAAAGGTCCAGATGAGATGGTTAGATACTTGGGGATTATGTTTTCCTTAACCCCTTATTTCAAAAATATGTGGGATTGGGTTTTTGATAAAATCAATAAGAAAATAGGCAAATGGTAGGGCCACTTGCTATCACTACTAGGCAAAATTTAAATTTGCTAACTTTTTTTGTCTCCATACAACATATATTATGCCTCATGCTTGTTATTTGGAAAGACACAAATCAACATGCTTAATAGAATTATAAGAGATTTTCTTTGGTCAGATGGTAAAGGGGCAAGAAAAGGCATGTGGTCTTGGTGTAATTCTGCTCAAAACCTAAGAACATCGATGGACTGGGGTTAAAGGACCTTCTGTTGTAAGGGATAACCCTGGTTGTTAAATAGATTGTTGGATCTTTGATTAGGAATGAGCCCTAGAAAGTTTTGGTAAGGCATAATATCATGCAAGGCTTCCCTAAAGGAAATCCAAATTGGAAAGGATTGCATATTGTTGATCTGCTCATTGGACCTTTCTCTGCTAAAGTTGTAGGCTCCCCTATTTTTTCATCCATTTGGTTTGCTTGGGATTTTGCCAAGCCTTTCATTGCTTCAAAAAAGGTCTTCAATTGGCATGGGACTGTGTGTCAAGGATATATATCTATTTGGTGAAACTTAAGTGTCAACAGGACTCCACTAACCCTCACCAAGGGAAGCTCTGAGTTTAACTGGTACACTAAAGGATGGAGGAGCTTTAAGGATATCTTCATTCATGGGCGATGGGCTTCATGGTCAGAGCTTAAGGACAAATTTTAGTTCTTGGATTCTCAATGAAGAACATTCACCTTGCTACAAGCAACGCTCAAAGAAAATAACAAGGTGGTTTTTATGGAGGATGAGGATGAGTTCTAGGATAGTGTGAAGTGGAACAAAGGCCCACCTCTACTCGAGTATTCAACACATATGCTTTACAGGAAACTTTCCTTTTCCAATGTCCCATACCTTACCCTCAAATGTATTTGGTTTTTACTTGATCCTTTGCATGCTTGGTCTTTCAAGTTTGCGGTAATTTGGTCCTCTTGTCTTGAATTTAAGAAGTCATGTTTTCATTGGTTACTTATGTACAAAAAGTTGGTTGTGGGTGCTATATTGAATAATTGTGGTTTTTCTAGTCCTCTTTGTGCCTTTTGTAGTGATGTTGAGTTAGTTGAGCATGTGTTCTACTCCTGTCCATTTTCTAATAAACTATGGAAAAAATGTCTTAAACATTGGAATTTTATTTTTGGATATGAGCTTGGATGGCTAAATATTGCTTTTGGATATGCTTGTCCCAAAATTAAAGTTCATCCTTTGTTTCATAAATTCTAGGTTATTTTTTCTACTAGAATTCTTTGGTTTTTGTGGAAACAAAGGAACCTAGAGGTGATTCAAGGTAAGGCTAGAGTTCTTACTAACTTCACAATTGAAGTCATTCTTCGGTTTTTGTCTTCGTAGATTTTCCTTCAACTAAAGACTCCATAGGTTTAGCTTGAAATATTTCTAAGAACAGGGCTATTCAAAGTGACTTTGGATTACCTGTTAGACTCAAGAGGATATCTTAGACTGAGCCCTCATACATATTGGGTTGTCTCTCACTCAAAAACTGTAGAGGTGTAGATTTTTGAGTTTGAGTGGGAATACGTTAAGAATGCTGACTTTGACCAGACAAACAATCCAGTGTAGGAGTGGATCATCCCTTTCAATTTAGACAATAGTGGTATCAGTGAGCAGGTGGTGGTGAATGAAAGTGCCTTTTAAGATCTCTACAATGAAGATCAAGGTGGATACATCATCAAGGAGGCCAAGGAAACCTTCACACCATTTGACCTAAACCTTTTCCTAGAAACAGGGGATGAGTTTGCATTAGATGGCCCCTCATCCTGGACTCCCTTTCTTGATGCTTCTATCTAGGGAGCACAGGTAGAAATTTAACAATAGATTGATGAGAACATAAATACCTTCTCTGAAAAAATGAGAAGCTAATTGAGGTAGGCATAAAAGATGTACTTGAGTATGTAAGGAATAATAACATGAAAGGCCTCTTGGACCAAGTTAATCGCTACCAAGCTAAGTTGTTGCTTAGACATTAGTTGACTAGAGTTGCTAGTGATAAGTGATCCTTGGAGGGGAACGCCTCATCTACTTTTGATGGTAACCATGATGGGGAAGGTGCTATTTATAGTAGGGTGCTGGACCCACAGTTGTGACTTTACCATGTTTGGGTGGCCTCATACTACCTTGTGCTTTTTCTTGATGTAATGTTTTGACCGTGTTTCCTCTGGACACCTTTTGGTGATGGTGTTTGAAAAACTGTTGGCTCTTTTTGGTTGGCTACTTGGTTGGTGTCTTTTGCATTTGATACTACTTGGTTTTTGGTTTTTTGGGCTGCCTTTTTGGATCCATTTTTATATTGAATTATCGATTACTAGGACTATGGGTGGGGAATGCCCCACCTATGTTTTTTGTTTTACTTGATACTATGTATATTTCTTGGCATCTTGGATGCATGTATTAGTAATCAATCTTCAATATAAAAAACAAATAGAAAGAAAAAATATACAAACCCTAAAGCTTTTAGCATGACAAGAATAAAAGGATGCAATCATAAGATTTTTTAAAATATAGTTTTAGAAACAAAGTCCTTTAATGGGAGGAATGATCCCATTCCATCCCTTCCTCAACCACAATAATTGTTTCAATGATGTAGCAAATTTTTATGAAACTTATTTTCTCTTGTATAATCATCACGTGAAGGACATGTCATAGGTGGAACACCAAAGCCTTAACAAAGATATCATAAGAGACATTTGATAGATTAATGGATCTCTAACTCATAATGAGCTTAAGATCCCAAAATTTAGGGATAAATTTAATGTTTCATTTATTGATAAGTCTCCCCAATGAGTTTTTCTTGAGATATTCATTGTAAACTTGAAACATATATAACAAAGTGTCATGCAAATTTTATAATTCACAAGGAAACCCATCAAATCCAAGAGTTTTATCATTAGCCATATTCTACGTCACTGCATAAATCTCTTAAAGAGAAATATGTGTATCACGTACATGCTGAGCAAAAGGTATAAGCTTGTGAGGAACAATATCAAGACATTCTTGCAAAGCTTGATATAAATCTAGAGAATCCTCCTAGTTATGATATAAGGTAGCCATGAGATATTTTAATGGATTTAATTTTAATCCCTCCAAGGTAAGGTTATAAACCCTCTGACTCTCCCAAATACTTCCTCAGGGTAGAAATGTGAGTGCAATCATAGTGTATAAATGTGATATATATTTTATGAATGAAATATGACCCCTATATATACAGTTCTAATACCCAAAACCAACCATGAACTTTAGGTTAACAATATCCATTAGGTCGATATAGTTGGAAGATATCATCTAGCACAATAAGGTATCAACTAGGCCAATACTATACAAATGCCAGAAGACAAACTCATAACTATATTAAGCTACCTGATACTATATGGAATACTTAAGCATGGAATAAAATGTATCACCTAGGCTGATACCATATGAAATAGAGAAGCTATAAAATCTAGACAAAAATTAGATAAAGAGATAAGATGGATATAGACTTGGAGGAGGTCAGTCTGATAGTAGTGATGGTATGATAGAATAGTATGAAAACATCTACCAAAAAGTACCATGAGCCTGATCCCACCCCATTCTCATGCACCCTTTAAGGCATGCACTCAAGGAAATTGATGCATCAACCATCCACTACAAGAGAAAGCA
This sequence comes from Torreya grandis, assembly GCA_037957365.1. Classification (NCBI taxonomy): domain Eukaryota; kingdom Viridiplantae; phylum Streptophyta; class Pinopsida; order Cupressales; family Taxaceae; genus Torreya; species Torreya grandis. Next base: position 777,250 of record JARHVA010000010.1, on the reverse strand, counting down.
TCAGTAAAGTGATAAAGTGAAAATATTAGGTGTATACACAAAGAACCTTCCTTGTCCTTAGGATTCTCAACCATTTAAAATATTTGCAGATAAAACAATTGGAAAGATGAAATTTATATTCCAACCAATGACAAAGTTTCTCTATCTAGGTCATCATTAGGTACATAAACATTAATAAGGCCCAAACCATAGCCATCGATATCAGTCATGACCCACACGACATGATGCATCAAATATTCATCAGAGGAAATAAATGATGATGTGATCTTTACGTAAATCAATATATTAGTGTTGTTAATCTCTTCTTCATGAAACATGGTGTATTGTGAAACATATAACTAAAAATAATAATAATTATAGCTCACAGAATAAATCCAAAGACCTTAACTTCATTCAAGCAAACAATATGAAAGGCATTAAGTCACTTACAAATAGACCCCACAAATAAATTTTGAGAGGATTCTACGCGGTCGCACATACTCCATGAGAGAATATTTTTAAGTGGGAAACCTCCATATGTTATTCCCCTTGAACATCTTTATACCCTTATTCTGCAGTTAGAGTTTAAAACATGTGACTCAGAAGAGGTTGTTGGCTTAGAAAGATATAATCTTTTTATGAGATGGAGTGGTGCTTAGACCCATAGTTTCCCCTCTGTGAGTCATCACCATCATGGGGTGGACTATGTGAGCACCTATAAAGTAGAGGAATCATTAAGAATTTCCCAACACTAAAAGTGGCAACTTGATTACATATAACTGAAGAAGTTTGAATTTATGTCATAGGGCTAGTTTGGGGGATACTATACCTTAATTTTTTTGCATATTGTCATAGCTTATCATTAGAGGTGAAAATTACATCTTTATGGGTTTTGGGAACCAGTGACACCTTTGTTTTTCAATAACGGTCCAACCCTATTCCTTTGTAGGCATTGTTAGATTTTTAAATGTTAGTTTAAGTTTTAGGTGGACCATGAACAAATAGTCTAAAATTTGGTGATCAATAGCTGGTCAATGAATGTGTAAAAACCTGAATTTGGCATAAATCCCTTATTCTCATATTGTATTTCCAATTCAACTGATTTGTAGAAATCTTACATTTTAACAAGTTTCTAAGATAGCCCTAACCCCACATAAGTGTTTATTTTCTCCATGGAGCTTAAAATTGTATCCTTTTATCATGCCCTACCTAAAAAATAAACCCTGACTTATTTCCTAGACATACATGTGCCTATATGTGTTATTCTTGGAAAACCCATACTGATACGAGTTTATCTCTTTTAACTTTGTGGGTTCTTCTATTTATTACCATTGGTCATGAGACTTAACCCTTCTCATTTATATTTTCAAAAGTTGGTCGACATAATTTAGTCTTCCTAAATCATCCTTTAAATATAAATTCTTTCCAAGCCATTTGAGCATCTAATAATCAAGATATCAAAGGAGAATAACAATTAACACCCTACTATACCAATGGTTAAGCCTGGAGCTTAGCTTCTCCATTAAATTTTTGCTTCACTGATTCAAATCCTACACACTTATGACATTTATTCATCTTGGGATCTCTATAAATTCTCTTATGCCAAAGGAGGGTAAGTAGACTTCAATGATTATATTAATTAATTCTAGGGAAGATGAGGTTAAAACCCTTACCCAATTTATTATATTCACACACCACAAGAACTATGTGGATGATTGATTTTGAGTGAGATATATGTATATTAAAATGTTGCTTTGGCAATTACTCAACTTCATTAATTTTATTTTGTTCTAGAGTTTGAAAGCTAGGTCAAAATGAAGATTTAGCCATGCAACATATTTTTATGTGTAGATAGATGAAGTGAAGGTACAATCATAATCAGGAAGACATAGTGCACATGTACTAAAAAACATAAACTATGAAACCCTATAAATATGCACTTGATGGCACAAAGATGTACCTGACATCATAAAGGTAGAACTGAAGTGGCTAAGCTTGTTGCATCTAGGTTTGCACATGACAAGTCAGTACATATACGAGTTCATCTCAAAGCAATGCACAAGTCTAAAAACTTAGGATCAAGTCAAATACAATCAACATAGTCAGAGTATAGATACATAATTACATAAAAGTCAAGGTGTTATTATTTCTTAACCTCTTTTTCAATTAATTTATTTACTTAATCTTACATTAGCAATACTTGGGCTTGTTTATGTTATTTAGCCTCTTAGATAGATATAAATTATTTATTTCATGTGTACATGCTTAGATTTATTTAATTTCAACTTGTTTATACATATTTTTTGTAAAAACCATAATTAAGGTAAACACAAATGTTGAACCACAACTCTTTCCAACACTCAATCTAGGGTTTCATATAACCATTTTCTTTCCCAATTTCATAATTGATTGAAGATCTAATTTATTTTCATGCTTGATTCATCACAAACCTTAACTACTATTTAGGTACCTACATCATGCCAATATCACATAGGGTTTGATTTTTGCTTATATTCAACCTCTTGTTTCACAAACCCACGTCCTCTTAGGGTTTGATAAATCATTTTCAAATATAATTTTCAGATTTTCATTATATTTTTTCCTAATCCCTTTTTACCCTTAAGGATTGTATATTGTTAAGTGTTCCTTTCTTAGTTATCATCATGGACCACATTCCTAAAATTTTAAAAATTAATTAAATACTAAAACACTTATAAATTTTAGATAATGAAATGTTAATCAACACCTTATTTGATAATTTAAGGAAAATCCTAATTATTTTCATTGATTCATTAAAAAACTAATGAATTACTAGTTGTAAAGTTTATTCATGTGCCTACCTTTAGGGTTTGTACTTTTGATCATGTAACTTGTATGCCTTGTATAAAATGTTTTTTTCTATTTTATAGATAAATCCTACCTTTATCTAAAATAATGCACCTATAAAAGATAATGTAGCTTCACCTACCATCACTGATACAATTCAACTTCTAAATGGTCTCATTTAGAGCATCATCATTCCTACACTTGATTTAGACACCATGAGACATACTATAGGTGAGCTACAAAGTAAAATGTGTACTTTACAATTAGAACAAGAATTCTTCATAGCTAACATGAAAACAACATAGAGTATAGATATGGTTTTTTTGCATGACTTGGTCATTCCGACATTTTAATTATTTCATGGGGCATTTAAAAAAATCCTTAATTAACACGTATGTTACTATTTAACCTTAAATTAAATGATATAGGGTATATAGGGTTAAGAATATAAAAATGATTGAGCATACATGTGATAAACTAATATGGAGCAGGCTAATTAATTTGTAAACTTACATAAATAATATTCTAAATTTAAATATTGAGATATGCAAAAAATATAAAATACAACTACTAATTGATATTGTGATAAAATGGAAACAAGAGTACTTAGCTAGTTTATTATGCACATGTAGATCTATGCTAAAATAGGCTAGAAGTGGACTGTATTAGGATCCTGAAACAATCATTAGATCCTATAATATTGCATTTTATGGTCTCAATCACTTATGCTAGATATAAACAATTACATCAATGCATGCATCTGATCTAAACACAAGTGTCCTATATAAAACAACAATTGAATCTAGATGCAACCAACTAGAGCCATGTGGGTTCTCTATCACCTTGCGTCTAATGTATACAGATCATGTGCATATATTGTTGATCTTTGTCAAATGATTAAAACCCTAACTTTTTCACCCTTGAAGTGACTATGGAAAAAATGGGTTAGTGTGCACATGGTGTCGAGTTGCCCCAAGGACCCCTCTATCAATGGGCATTGCCTATATAGCCAATACTTCTAAGAGGGCCTCAAATTTATGTAATTATCCACTATGTGTCATCTTGTGTGTGCATAAGGATGCAATATGTGAAAAGTAAGTACATGTAGTGACCTAGCTTATAACTTGGAAAATATAGCTCATAGGATGCTCCTTCAATACTTCACACATGTAGATAAACTGCTCCTATAACTGATATAGAAATAATAATGAATAGGGTAACTTTTCTCACTTGAATGCTCAATTGGTAGTTCATTTGTTTCTCTATATTTGAGAGGTATGAATTTTCTAGGTGAAGAATAAATGAGGGTTGATCTTATATATATACCAATTCATTTTGAAAATGTCTTGAACTAAAGCACTTAATCCAACATTTAGGATACATTTGATTTGTAAATTAGATGATTTTTTGGGATCTTTACACTTAGTTAAAATAGGGACACTTGCATTGACATAGGTGTCAGGTTGGGATGCAAGTGTTAGGTAAACTAAAAAATAGTACAAGCCCAAAACTGCCAGAGAAGGATAATGATCATGTTTAGAGAATTTTACACAATATAGAAGTATGGTCATCATAATACAATGGTTAGACTACGAGATAAGTAATTTAGACATAAAGATATAGGAAACATGAGTCTTTTGGCAACGAAAATGTCTTCAAAATAAAGGGTGTAGCCATGATTGGTATTTTTCAAGTGTATAAGACCGAGGTGTTATATAATTCAAATTTAGTGTCTAAATTTACCCCCTTTAATCTAGTAATGAAACTTCTAATTTAAAGGAAAAGAAATGTGTACCTAGGTGTGTATAACACACCTTGTCTTTGCATGAGCCCAACTTGAGTGCTTTGATGGTGACTGACCTGAAACTAAGAGAATGTTACAATGTATAACTAGTGTATATAATCTAAAATTGAAATCATTTTAAATGTTTGAAATTAAAGAGTGCAAGGTTAGGAGTATACATGTGTGTCGATGTAAACATCTTACCTTTTGGAAATTTGATTTGAAGAGATGCTTCATTATGAATCATTGGAGCAAATATTAAGATATTTTTGAAACCTAAAAGTGCGCACACACGCACACACACACACACACACACACACACACACACACACACACACACACACACAAGGACAATATGCCCCCATCCTTGGAAAAAAGTTGAGTTGTCACATGGCCATTGAGTTTATCTCAATCATGCAACCCAATAATGTTTATAACATAGCTATTATGAGTGATTCAATCAAATCACACTATATATATGGTGAGGGTGGATGATTTAATCACTCCATCCTATAAATATGGTGAATTTAGATGATTTAATCAAGTCCAACTTATAAACTTGGGAATATTGAGTGATTTAATCACCTCAACCTTATAAAAAGTGAACCAACTACTACAATAGATTGGCTCAATAAAAATCAGTAAAAGCCCATCCTAAGTATGATGATAGTCCATAGTAGTATTTAAAATTTGGAAATTGATTTTATTTTTAAATTTTAGGTGCCTTTTGCATGGTATATGTACCTCATATATGTCTCAAGATAAAATATGGGCATAATAATGGTACCATTGTATAGAATGTTGCCAAAAATATATATCTAAATATATTACTTTGAAATTTGACCAATTAAAATTTTTATGCAAGTGTGCAGGACATGTTTCCATGACATTCCCTCACTAAATCTAGAGAATATGAGAATTTGTGTAAGTATGGAGAACATGTTTCCATAACATGCTTTCATTGTAATTTGGATATGTTGAGTACTTAATAAGTATGGAATTCATGCCTTTTTTACATGCCTCAATTGAAATATAAAACTATGAAAATGTGGAATCCATGCCTCTATGACCTTCCCACACTGATATCCTTCCCCTCTCTTTTGAGGTGAGAGGAAGTAGAAACTGGTAGTTACCTTACCTCAAAAGGATAAGATAAATATATAAGGTATGTATGGATCATGTATCATATAGGAGTAGTATGTCTAGGTAGATATAACAATGAGGTACATAATATGTGATCACATCATGTCCTAAGATTCATGATATAAATCATGGCAATGTCTATAGAGTAACAATACAAGCTCAACAAGCAACCAAACACACATCCAAGATCACTCAAAAGTAAAACAAAAGGCAATGGTCCAAAGAGACCTCATATAAGGGGCATGTTCAAATTCCATACAATCGAAGGGGCATGACTCAGTCAAATGTACACAAATCATATAATGATATATTCAAATGCCCATGTACAACAAATATGACATGTTCAAATCGCATAATAGGCAAACAAAGGCATGAGGCCACAATCAATAAAGCATATTCAAATTCTTGAACAAGAAATATAAGAACAAGTTAAGACACTCAAGTACATGAAAAAGACAAAAACATGGAATTATAAGTAACCAACATAATCATATCATACTAGTCCTTGAATATATACATTATAAAAAAAATATTAAATATGTAACATATCAAGTACACTTCAAAATATATAAGCATGGATAAAAGCATGTGTAAGTACATAAGCTCAAACATGATAATAAAAAGTGATCATAGAATAATATAACCTGGGCATATCATGATCAAATAATTAGTTTCCCCCAATGTATTGATGATGTGAGTAGATGGAAGGCCCAACATACTTATATACATATATCATGTTCCTGGGTATGCATGTATCACACTAAAAAAATGTTTGAAATATATGTGTATATATAGAAAGAAATGATATCTGATATGCCAACATTAAAATGATAACATAAATGCCAAGGAGTTAACAAAATATGGAAATGTTGAATATTTTTGTATTTTTTACTTTTTTTAATATTATTTAGAATATTTGAAAATAAAAGACTATCCTATGTTCTCATCCAAGGGATGCTCATAGGTATCTCTTCACTCAAGACCTGGTGCAAAAAAATGGTGGTACTATCAAGGAGCATGTATAGGTGTAATAGCAGGCCCATTGTAGGATCTATGATGCTCGGTGTATGTGGTCATGAGGAAAAAATACAAGGAACAGGGGCAGGTTAATTTCACCCAATGTTTAACCCTAAATTGAATGATATGGGGTATCTAGGGTTAATAATATAGAAATGATTAATCACGACCAAATGGATCTATAATAGGAAATTAATTTATAAACTCAAATAAATAATAGTCTGAATTTAAATATTGAGATATGCTAAAAATAGAAATTAAAACTATTGATTGATATTATGATAAATTAGAAATAGGATTACTTAGCTAATTTACTATGTGCATTTAGATCTGTGCTAAAATAGGTTGGAAGTAGACTAGATTAGGATCTTGGAATAGTCATCAGATCTTGAAATGTTTACATTTTGTGGCCTTGAACACTTGTGTTAGATCTATACAATTGCATTAATGCAAGAATTAGATCTAGACCTAATACTATGTAACACCTATTAAGTCTATAAACAATATTTTGAATCAATACTAATCAAATCTAGATGCAATAAACTAGAGCCTTCTAGGTTTTATATCACCTTTCTTTTGATGTATACAAATCATGCACATATGTTGTCACTCTTTCTCAAATGATCAAAACCTTAGTTTTCTCACCCTTAGAGTGACTGTGGGAAGATGGTTAGTGGGAACATGGTGTTGAGCTACCCCAAGGACCCTTTTATCACTGGGTATTGCCTACATATCCATTAATTTGAAGAGGGCTTCAGATTTATGTAGTTCTCCCCTACATGTTTGATTGTGTGTGCATAAGGATGCAATATGTAAAAAGTAAGTACATATGGTGACCTAGCTTGTAACTTAGAAATATGGCTCATGGGATACTCCTTTAATACTTCAAACTTGTAGATAGATTGATTATATGACTAATATGGAAATGGGAATGAATAGGATAGTTTTTTTCACTTTAATGGTTGATTGATAGTTCCTTTATTGTTATGTATGTGAGGAATGAACGAGGGTTGATCTTTTATATATACCAATCCATTTTAGAAATATTTTGCACTAAATCACTTATGATGACCTTTAGGATATGTTTCATTTTAAAACTAGATGACTTTTGGGCACTGGACAGTTAAAATAGGGACACTTGCATCGACGTAGGCATTTGGCTGGGATGCAAGTGTTAGGGAAGCTAAAAAATAGGTACATGTCCAAAACTAGTAGATAAGGCTAATGATTAGGTTTACATATTTTTGCACAATATAGAAGGCCTTGGCATTAGAATAATAATGACTAGACTAAGAGAATGGTAATTTAGGAACAAAGAGATAGTGAACACGAGCCTTCAACAATGGAAACATATTAAAGATGAAGGGTACAACCATGATAGATATTTTTCAAGTGTACAAGACTAAGGTGCTATATAATTTAGATTTAGTATCTACAATTACTAATAATTGACCAAAAGATACATTGCAATGCATTCAACATCTAAATAAAAATTCCAACAAAAGCATGTGTGGTTTCATATTTAAATTTTGTTTTTTTATGAATTTAAGTGTGTATCAACACTGTGATTTATAAAATAAACCTATCTTCAATAATAGCCTACTATATCCTATCAAAAGAAATTTAATAGGAACACCATACATGTATTTTTCTCATTTTACACATAAGGCTATTGATTTATAAGATAATAAACTCCTCCTTAAAATAAAGTTAAATACCATTCATACTAATATTCCAATAAAAAAATTTCAAGAACTTGGATTAAGAAGAGAAAAATGCATTCTAGTTTATATTTCATCAAACTTAGACCTCATGAACCAACTAAGTCTTCACATATTCCTATGGTCAAGAAAGCAACAATGTTAGACCCATAGTACATTTTAAATCAATTTACATATTTTTTAAAGAATCGATATAATATAGTAGGAAATATTTCATGAACAAAGACATAGTCAAATATACACATATGCCAAACATAATTTCAAACTATATACTAACATTTAATAATGATATCTACTTTTGAACAATCATGAAATAAGAGGGATTTCAAAAAATAAAATCATTGCTTTGAGGCAGAAAATTCAAGAGCTAATTGATAAATTAAAAAGTACACTTCTTCACCAAACATCTATTGGAAAGGGCATTGTTTAAAAAGAAAAATAATCTTTTAAGGATAAAAAAAAATGTCAACAATAGTGATAAAATCTAATAAAATCAAGACTTGGATGAGGATGATCACTTAATTTATGATCTCACATACTGGGGGGATACTTACCACCCCCATCAAAATAAACATCAATGCCTTACGGGGGATCAAGGGATTACACACATACATTTTTAAACCCCTTTTATATTATACATTTTTCTTGTTTAATTCACTACATACTTTGTATGTTGTTTCAATTTAATTCTAAACTATAAAAAACATTGATAAAATACAAAAATGCTTTAGTGACCATCATCAATGTATATTATAATACCATAATATTGTACATAGGTTTATTCTTCCATATGTTGTGACTTGCATGTATCTTTTTCCTAATATTTACTTCTTCAAAATTATAGAATTTAAGAACATTTAGTTTTGTTGTTTTGAGTCATATTTTTTTTACCATCATGGAGAATAGGCCATGGATACCAACTGATTACATTTTTGTTGTAACCATCTATGTATTATATTTTTTTTTATGATTAATAGATATGTCGATGAGTTCTAATAGAAAACATTCAAAAAATACCCAAAAAAAAAAAATTGCATTTATCGTATTCATTAGATACACATCATACCTACCACTATAGATTCTATTTATCCATGTTTTCACACTCAACTTTTAATAATTCCTTATATGCAAAGTCAAATTTTTATTATGCCCTTCAAAGTCTATGTTTAAAAGTCCACCCTAGTAAATTTTTTGTGATGGTCATCCAATCAACATTTCCATTTAGATGTTAGGACAAATTTTATGTCCAAGGATTCTTTTTTTTCACATTTATTGCTACCAAGCAATATAGTAAATGACATTGTGAATTGTACCATGTATTACAAGGTAGGTATAACTTTGAAAAATTAATACAATGTAGTTTTAGAGCCTCAATTTTAGGTGAAATGGATAAGAATCAATAGTGTGCATTGATTTTTAGAATAGTTATTTCACCTAAAACCAAGGATTTAAATTTAAAATGTTACAGGGAGAGATTGAAATATATAATAATATATACTAAAGACATGATTGAATGGTGAATTTATAGTCTTATATTACATTTAGTAGTATTTTGGTAGGTCACAAAAGTAGTTGAATGACAGTTGGATATAATTTCAATTTCCAAAGAATAGTTTTGGGATCCTCTGTGTTAGAAAAGATAGATGCGAGAGACTCAAATATTAACTTTAAACAGAGGATAAAGGCAAAAAATAGTGGACATAAAGGTGATAAATAATTTGAATGAGTTTATGTAGTTTTAAGTGGTAATAAATGAACTAAAATCTAAGGTAGAGACATGTTTAACCCTAAAATGTCTCTAGATTAGAGTTATATAGGGTTAAAGGGGATATAGAAATGACAATGCACAAGGGTGATAATTAGATCTACAACAGGCTAAGTAGACGCTAAACTCATATATAACTATGTTGAATTTATTAAACTAAGATAGCTAAATATAGAAAGTACAACTATGTGAGATATTGTAATGATAAAGAAATAAGATACTTAGCTAGTTTTGATTGTAATACAGTTTGATATCTAGAATAGACAGGAAGTAGACTAGAAGATGATTCTGGAATAGTCACCAAATTCTAGATTAAGTGCCTCTAAAGTCATATACACTTACGTTAGCCTTAACATAGTTGCATTAATGCTAGTGTATAGTTTGGACACAAGTGTCATGTATAAAATACTTATTGAAATAAGATGTGATCATTGAATGCTTTTGGGTTTGTCTTTTGTTTTCACTCTAGTGTATTTAGATCTGGGTCATGGACTATCACTCCTTGTCAAATAGCAAAACCCTAATTTTTCCTCCTCATAGTGGCTATGAGAAAAATGGGTTAGTGGGCACACGATGTTGAGTTGACCCCAAATATCCCACTATCAATGAATGCTTCTTATATATACAATTCTCCAAAGAGGGCCTTAGATTGATGCAATTTGGGCCTATGTGTTGGCTTGTGTGTGAATCATGTAATATGTGGAAAGAAAGTACAATAGTGACCTAGATTGTAACTTGAAAATTTGAATCTTGGATTACTCCTTCAATACTTCATACCTATAGATGCACAATCACTATGATTAATATGGAAATAGGAATAAATAATGAAGTTTTGCTCAATTGAATTCTCTTTGAATGTTATTTGGTATGAATGCTAGGTTATTTGTAGGTGAAGAATGAATATTGAGTAATCTTGTATTTATATCAATATTATTAGGAAATAACTTGCATTAAATCACTTAGGTGACCATTAGGATATGTTTCATTTGAAAATTAGATGACTTTAGGGCAATAGAACTTGTGCCATATTTGGACACCTGCATCGACGAAGGTATCTATCCAAGATGCAAATGACCAAGGAGTAAGAAAAAAGGTACTATCTCAAAACTTTTAAGCATGTAATATAAGTATATTTTAAGCATTTTAGGCAAGATAATAGGTCTGGGTCATCAACATAAGATTGTTCAAACTAAAAAATAGGCAAAGGGACACAAGATAAAGTAGATGTGAGACTTTCAAAAGTGGGAAAGGTCTAGAATTGAAAGAAAAAATCAAGGTCTAAATTTTCCAAGTGTACAAGACTAAGGTGTTGTATAATCCATAAATAGTGTCTACATTGCCCCTCATTTAATCTAGTGATGAAATTACTAGTTTAAATGAGAATAAATGCGTACTTGGGTGTGTATAATTGTAGTCATCTAAAATGTCATTTTAATGCAATGAGTGTTACTAATGACCACCTTGTCCTAGCTTAGCCCTAAACTTATCTTCGATCCAATTTTGACCCTTTTCTATCTTTCATGGGAGTCCAATCCAATCCTAGACATACCAAAATCAGCACTAAGCCACCCCCTAGGCACCCGGGCCCCTTATTTACTAGCTTCTGCCACCTACACATTAACATGACCCTTTAAACACTAGTGTACTACACTATTGACCCAGGGACCATTCTATTATACCTTAAATCTTTACTCCCCCAACATGTATATTTTCATTCCTCAAAGTAATTTAAGGTCATCCTATACCTTTTTCAAGTCTTAACAAGTAACAAAACATTATATATACACCAATTTCATTTACTTCCCCTAGATGGAAAATCAGATGCAAATACTCACATGTCGACTCAAAAATAATTATGCAAATCAAGGTCATTGATCCCTATTTTTCCTTAATTTTGTATACACCCATAGACAACAGCCTAGAGCTTGGATTACTCAAATTTTTAGAGTTAAGTCACACTCAAACCAACACTCATACTATCATTCACTTACACTTACATCATCACTTAGATTGGGAGAACTACATCAGGATTGATCCCCTCTCAAGGTATTGGTATGTAGGCAATGCTTAACAAATGGCGTGTTGAGGTCACATCCAACCTACCATGCTAACACCACTCTTTTATATTTGTGCTCCTCAAATACCCTAACAAACATGGAGTCCCAGGGTTTTTACATTCAAATCAGTCAAAACTAAGAGTAGACAATGAACCAACATTTGTCCACATAGGCACAAGCATCTCAGGACCAGGTGAAGGTATACCCAAAAGCTCACTTCCCTCACTACAAGAGGACACTATCACACCCCAAAGAACACTAGTGAAATGTACTACTATCCAAAGGATCGTATTATTGTCTAAGAGGGTTTTTTACTCTTGTTTCTAGCTCATAACACTTTGTACAACTTTAGTATCAATTTCTAACCTATCACTCATCTATCTCAGTCTCTTTCTAGCTAAGTACATCCCATTCTAGTTCATTGTTATTTATATAATAATCAGATAGGTCAATTATTGTACAAATAAGTGGCTATTCCCTAATTTATTATTCCAAAATTTTAGCATCTTGGGGTTTTACATTCCATAAACTCTAAAAAGTGAAATCATTTGGTGAACCTAACTTAATTTGAATAGTGCCAAAACCCTAGCCCTAGATTCTACTAGGGTTTGTATCCTTCTTTTTCCTATTTCCATTTGTTGTGTTAGGATTTTTAGATGTCATATATTATGTTTTAGCAACCCTCTTTCACTTTATTTACTACATTCCATCTAAAAAAGCTATATATATTCCTTTAAGATGTGCTAGGCTTAGTGGAAATCCTATTGAGCATACCCATATTCCTTCCATTCAAGCTTATACCATGGACAAAGCACTAGTTACAACTCCTCTAGTTGATCCTTCAAATCCTAATTATGTGGATTTCAATGATAATACATCTGAACATGAGAAATACAATCAAGGCCTTAATGATACACAAGAGGGAACTCGAGAGACACTCCCCCTTCGATATTGATAATCTTATAATAAACAAGGATGAGGTCTTACAAAGCTTAAGATATAGACTTAAAATATTAAAAAAAACCCATTATCATGCATAGGTTTTACAAGCTATATTGGAAATAAAAAACACATCAATTGGTCAATCTTCTAACCCCCCAAAAGCTAATATTGTTACACCTATTATTGGGGCAACTTGGATTATACAACATACTATAACTAGAAAACCCTCTCCATTGGTAACACCTCCTATGGATAGTATGCTTTCCTCCTATCTAGATGTATAATCCCTTATACATGAGATCCATACTCTGCAAGCCAAGGTGTTTTATATTGAGTAGGGTGCCACTAGGCCATCTCATGTTCTCCTACATACACCATTGGCATAACATATAATGGTGAATCCTTTACCATATAGATTTTTGGCACCCATTATTAATTTATATGATGGTAAGGGTGACCCAAAGCATCACCTATATGTTTTTCACATAACATGTTTGGACCACATGTGCAATGATTGGATCTTGACTATGTTGTTCCCTCACAATTTAAATGACTATGCATTAAAATGGTTATATGATCTTCCTAATCATTCCATAGTAACATTTAATCCACTGGCAGATATTTTTTTGGCCCACTTTTCAATCAACATCAGTGATAAGGTTTCCTATGCTCAAGTTTCTCAACTAAAGCAAAAATTTAATGAGCCAATAGCTGAATATGTCTTGAGATATAAAACTATATTAGAAAATATGACTAGCCCCATGGTAGATAGAGAACTCCAAGACATATTCAAACAAATTTTATTACCAACATTACATGAAGCTATATTATTCAATAAGTTTCCATCATTCATAGATCTATGCCATATAGTGAAAGAACATGAATTCAAGCTTCTCTCCATGGGCAAGTTGAAGTACAAAACTAGATCAAATTCAACTAATAAGAATTCCAATAAGCTCCCATATAATATGAGTCCAATTAAAAACAATAAAGATAAAAAAACAATAGTTAATGCATCCTTAGAGCTAGCTCCTCGCATGGTATTGTCAGCTCTTCTAAGGAGACCCTTTACGAATCTTCCTGAATCACTAGCATGTGTTATCCAATATCTCTTGGAATGTAATTTAATCTCTCCCTCCCATTAAATAGGTTGATATGACTAGGCTTCTTCCAAAGAACTATGATCCCAATGCATTTTGTGACTATCACAGGGGCCCCAACCATTCTACAAACAAATAAATCAGCTTACAACATAAGATCCAAGATTTGATAGATGCTAATATCATTGATGTGATCACTCCTATAGAGACAATAAAATCACAATTAATTGAAGCAAAAGCAATGAAAATATTATTAGATCTATATCTAAAACATATAGTTATTGAGACATCAGGCACTTCAAGTGTTAATCATACTTATTAGGCACATTCACCACCAACATCTTATCATACTTATATACAAGACACACACCCTCTAAATAATATCATTGGTGTGTATCATACAATAGTGACAATTAGACCTCTTCATCACTTTTTATGAGTATGAGATCATCGATGATGATTTTGATTTATAAGCATTCTTTATACAAGCTTACATTAATCATAATCTTATTCAAAGTGTCATGGTTGATAATGGGCAAAACATGAATATGTGTACTAATACACTTCTACAACACTTGGGTTATTCAGAGTAGGATATTTATTTGATAGATACAATTATTCATGGCTTTAGTGGCCATGTCTAGATATCCATTAGGGAGATCATAATTATATTACAAGTTGGGCCTGTACATATGCCCAATATATTCTTAGTCATCCCTAGTGCTAGCATATTTTATATGTTATTGGGTAGGCCTTATATACATCAACTCTAAGCCATTACATCCACTATACATAAATGTTTTAAGTATGTACATGTTAATCAAGTGGTTATAATTAAGGGCTTCCATATGAGTATCCTTTACCTATTCCAAAGCCAATTATAGATCAATCACTAGTTATAGCTCCATAAACTACTTCTATTATCACACCTCAAATATTAGTTGAGACACCATTGCAGGTGAGGTCTACTCTTATAGCATTACCATGTACACATACTCTCCCACAGAGAGCCTTATTAGAGAAACCCTGTGTTAGAAATATATTGTGGATTTTAGACAGCCTCTCTCTACCCCATTACCTATCAGATCAATGTTATAGCATAGACCACCCATGCGAGTCATAACTTCTACTAGATGGGTCCCTAAGAGCCCCACAGTTCATAGGCCTATTCAGTCAACTCCAAAAATTCACAGCCCCACTCCATAGGTAGTTTTAGTTATAGAATATTTAGTACATTTAGTTCATAGATCTTAGATATCTCCTCGAAAAACACACATAGTCACTCTTCATTTATTTGATACCAGACACCTTGATAGTGAGTCTCTTGTGAGACTCATCGGCTAGTAGAATCTTTCCTATTATACATATTTTATCTTATCTTGATCCTTGTATATAGTTTCATTTTCATGATTTCTTGTACATAACTTATACTCAAAAATACATAAATAGTATAACATGTTCAAAAACACATAAACGTTCAAATATTGCTTAGAAAATACAAATTTTAGATTGTATGCATTAACATGTTTAAAATCCTTCTAGTTTCTTGGTACTCAATATGTTATCTATAATATTATAGTTGGTTTTATCATAAATACATGATTCATGTATGCAATCAAAAATTCATCATGTCTATAAATCAATCCTAACTCAGAGAAGATAGATCATACCATACACTTCTGATTGGAGACACATTTGTTAAGCACGAACATGACCAATATAGGGATCTAATAGACCTGATTAGGGGATATCTTATCACAATACATAGTTCTAGGGAGGGTTCCAAATCCTTTATTCAAGCACAATCATGCAATAACCCTAAGGGGGTCCTGTGCTTTGTTATCTCACTAAACTAAAAAAAATTAAAGTAAATCTAATCTAGTGCTCACTAAAGCTTTTGGCACAAAGTGGGGGTTAGAAATAAAAAAATTAAATATGCATATAAGACATATACTGATGTCAATGTATATATAATCCTAATGCATGGAAGATAAGTACAAATTCATATCTATCTACTCTTATAAAGGAGGAACAAAGTTAGGAATAATTACCTTTGAAGGCGAACCTACTGAGCCTCAATTTCTCCCTTGTCCAAGGTGCTTCATAATAGGTTATTATGGTATGTAAGGATGACAAGGATAAATTATATCTAGGATACACAACCTATCAATGCATCCAAAAGGCTTCTCCATAAGACAAAATTCATATCTCCAAATAAAGTATGAAACCCTAAGCTTTATCCTCAAGTAGAATGGTCAATAAGTAGATGTGCAATAGCTCTTAATTTTTATTCTCTTCTCTAAATAATAGTAAAATAAACTTGTATATATAGGTGTATTTGACCTTAAACCCTTCCAAAAATCTTGAACTGATAGGTTTAACCTAGTTGACCTAGCATAATTTTGGATAATTATTCAATAGGTCATGAGCTAGGTTTGCCAAGAGTCAAACTAGTTCCTAAGTGAAAATCACCCAAAACTGTATAGGGTTGACCCAATCAACCTAATACAGTTGATTGACAAAAGGGGATTAAGGTGAGGACAAGGAGGATAAAATTTTAAAAATGATTAGAGAGGGTACAATAGAGAAGAAAAAGCTTAGGGATAAGATTTTTAGGAGACAAGTGTGTAGATAATAAGTGGCAAAAAGGACAACAATCTTGTGAAGCACCAATGGTCTACCCAACCCTTTCTTGGTGCATCCCTTAAGGCATGTACTTAGAGATATTGAGGCTTGATGGGTTCCTACAAGATACAAAGTGTTAGTAGTCAATAATTTTTTTTAAAATATTATGTGTATACATATGCCCCACTTGAAGCTCATCACGTATCATGTGAGTGCAATATAGGATGGTGTTTTAAGAAATAAAACATGATAACACAAAACGATGATACTAAGTAAAATTTAGTAAGGAGAAAATAAGATAAATGAAAGGATAGAATTGAAAAACACATACCTTTTCTTTCCTTAGAGTTGTAGATAAAGAATTAGACTACAAGAAAAGTGAAAGCATCCAATGTGAAGAACATTAGGTGAACCTGTAGAAGTTAGTGAAAAAAATAGCCAAAAATCATTTTTTTTGGAAGATACACATATAGTATTTGAAAATATTCTCTACATCATCATGATTATATAACATTTTATGGTTTAAAAAATGTAGTAGTAGAAACAAAGATATAGGCAAAACAAGGAATTTGACAAAAAATATTCAAAAGATTTAAGATTTTGGAAAAGTAAGTTTAAATAAGGTCAAAGGGAAATCATTTATTATTTTTGACTTGTGAAGGAGAGAAAAATAACTTAGAGAGATCAAGAGATATAAGATGGCAAGGAGAAAATAGGTTAGATGAGAGGGACCCCCAACAACAGCAACAAGTGTTGCATAGGTCAGCAACTGAGAATCTCAAGCTAGTTTTTGAATATTTTACTGAATTTAAGTATTTTTAAGAAATACATAATTTAGAGAATTTATAGACATCATAATTAACCCACCACATATGCTAAGGATAGGAAAAACCATTTATGAAAATGGGTTAGAAGGGTTTGGGGAAATAACTCTCAGAAGACATTTATTTTGCAAAATGTAATGGGTCGACAAGTAAAAACAACTAGGTCGACCAAGTCAACCTAGTAGGCTAAAAATTGGTAAAATCCACACTACCTAGTTGGTCGACCTAGTAGGCTAAAAGTTGGTAAAATCCACACTACCAACCTAGTAGGTATGTGCTGACCTAGTATGTTTTGTAGACTATCAACTTGGTACATTGATGCTGACCTGGTAGAAAAATCCACTTTGATAACTTAATACTAAGAGGGGAAAAATAGAGGGGTTGAATTATTTGGTAAGATAACCAAGTCAAAATAAGGAAATTTTGGTCAAACTAGTGTTTGACAAGGGGACTATAATAGTATGGAAATGCATGCAATAGGCTGAAAGAGTGCTAAAAGGGCTAAAAATGATTGAGTGAGGGATAAAAGAGCCGAGTAGGCTAATAATAGGTCAAATTGATGAAAAATGACTCAATCAAAGTAATTTAGGCTTGTTTTTGTTAAAATTTGAAAATAATGTATTTTCATTATAAATGACATGGAGGATCTAATATATCTTTATTATTTTATGGTTACAGGGATGGTCAAGGTTCTGGCTCTTAGTGGATGCATCATGGCTTCCACACTTATTGGAGTGCTTGTCTATTGAGGATAGAGCTAGAATGATCTCATTAGGCCTAGGAGGCATAGTAGACATGTGTAGGATTCTTTTGAGTTTAGACTTGTTAGTTATGTTCCTAAGAGCCTGGGAATGGTTGGCCAACACATTTAGGTGGGAGGTGGAGGGGGATACTATAGAGGTGGGTATCACCTTAGAGGATGTGCATGCCATCCTAAGACTACCCATAGTAGGTAAACCTATGGTCATAAGAGTGATAGATAGTCAGGAGGAGAAGAGAGCCCAAGCCATATGGGCAATGGGCTTGGAGAAGATATATATTGAATTGAGGGTGAGTATGCTTGATGTATATACCTCATATAGTTTGGATATCTGGAAGGCTATGATAGGACTTGTGATAATATGGGTGGTGTCACAAGTTGGATGGCAAGGTAACACTATTTGTGATAGCCTTGAGTTAGATAATATTAGAGTAGAGGATGTTATATAACTTGGGATCTATCATATGGGTATAACTCATGCATGACATGTATAGAGTGTTTTCTAGGGGGCAAAAGTCTATGGGATCAATTATATTCTTGATGGCATGGATATATGAGAGGTTCCCCATATATCAGCAAGCTAGGTTGGCCCATATGATTGATGATAGGTTACCTCAGGTTTAGAGATGGAGATAGGACTAGGTAGCACAGGTTGTGCCCCACATGCTAGTGTTATATACAGTGAGATGAGTGGATATTATATGTCTGCCTTATGAGGACATTGTTTTAGTGAATTTTAGCTTATATTTCAAAAAAAGAAGAAAAAACTAAATATGGTAATGGTTGAAAACATTATTTAGTTGTGCATGCATTGAATCAGATGATTGTGAAGAAATCTTCTTTGGCTTGGAGGATGACCTACAAATAAAAAATCACTAAAGCAAATTTATTTGTTAGACATATAATTGGGTGGATTGCCTAATGATAGCTAGATCCTAAAAGCAAGAGCTTCCTCAAGGACTGTCAATCCACACATTTTAAACAATTAAGCTTATAAATAGAATATAAAGTAATTGCATCAATAATCAAAAGGTACTAAAATTGAACACAAGAAATGTTTGCTGAAGAAATAGAATAGAAATGACTAAAATAGTGGTAAGCTAATTAATACTAATGCTAGAGGATTAGTGTTGAGTTGTGGAGCTAAAAGCTTCACTAATGAGCTAATGTGGAGGTTGTTGGGCTTACATAATAATCAGCATCGGTCAGAACCAACCGACATCGGTTAGGGGTCGATCGGCATCAGTCATCTTGCATTATCAACTAACCAACATCGGTTAAGGGTTAGCCAACATCGGTCATCTTTAGACTGACACCAACTTCTATGCGTTTCCAAAATACTATTTTTAGACAAACAGATTTGAGCCTTTGATTTATGAGGTGGATCTGATGGTGGTGAATGCATGGTTCATGAACCCTAGTGTTGTAGAATACTATATAGTAGGGTTAGATCCTCATAGCATGTAGACAATTCAGTAATTGAGTTGGTTGTAATTGATTGAGAGAGAGAGAGAACTCTTGAGGGAGAATTACTGTACATCTATGAGGTGTGAGGAGAGAGAGAGAGATTTATTCATTGTATTTCCTTCTAGAAGAGCTTAATATAGATTGGTTGTCTCTTGTATCTCTTATTATTTGTTGTTTCTGATTTCTAGTTACTTATTACCTCTGGTTTCAATTTCGTGTTTAGTTGCTTATACAAAAGTAATCAATTGTACTCTAAGATCCTAACAACTAATATCAGAGCATGTTAGTGTTTGTTGATTACAGAATTCACTCATAGGGGTTTCTGATTGAGTGGGAGCAAAGCAATGGTAGAAGAAAGTAAACTAAAAATGGAGAAATTCAATGGCAAGAATTATCAATTATGGAGGATGCAGATTGAAGATTATCTGTATCAGAAAGATCTGTATTTACCGTTGGGTGGGGTTTCAAGAAAGCCCATAGATATGGAAGATGAAGAATGGAATGTTCTTGATAGAAAGGCTCTTAGATTTATAAGGTTGAGCCTGGCAGCTTCTGTGTTTTCCAACTTATCACAGGCAAAGACAATGGTAGAGTTAATGGATACTTTGGCAAATTTATATGAAAAACCCTCAGCTTCGAATAAGGTATATCTTATGAAGCAATTATTTAATTTGCAAATGTAGGAAGGTGGATCTGTATCTAGTCATCTTAATGATTTCCATACAATAGTAAATCAGTTAAATTCAGTCAAAATAGTTTTTGATGATGAAATTAAGGCTCTCTTAATCTTAAGTTCTTTACCTAAAAGTTGGCATAGTTTGGTAATGGCAATTAGTAATACTGCATCTGCTTCAAATATCTTGAAAGTTGATGATGTTGTTAGTGTAATCTTGAATGAATAAATTCACAAGAAAAGCATAGGGGAAACATTAGGTAGTGATTTAAGTGTTGAAAGCAGGGGAAGGCAAAGAGAGAAGGGCAAGCAAGGGAAATCAAGGTCAAAGATGGGAAGTAGATCCAAATCGAGAAATGAAAGAATAACCTGCTAGAATTGTGGAAAGAAAGGGGATGTAAAGAAATATTGTTGGTTGAAGGATAACAAAAAAAATCAGCATGAAGGTAATAAAGAAGCAAAAGTTGCAGGTATTGTTGCGCAAGATGCTCTTATATTTTTTTTGGATAATAAAGTAGAATCATGGGCCTTAGATTCTAGTGCCTCTTTCCATGCAAACCCAAATAGAGAATTTTTCAATGATTATGTCCATGGAGATTTTGGAAAATTTTATTTAGGGGATGATGATCCTTGTAAAATTGTTGGCAAAGGAAAAGTGCAGCTGATATTGCAGAATGACAACACATGGGTGTTAAAGGATGTCATCCATGTACCCATCCTGAAGAGGAATCTGATTTCTACATGAAAGTTGGGTGATGAGGGTTGCACAGTAACTCTCATAGCTGAATCTTGGAAAGTTTCCAAGGGTGCACTTGTATTAGCAAAAGGTAAGAGAGTAGGTACACTTTATCTATCTACTTGTATTACTGATTATTCTCCTTCTATTTTATCTACTTCATATGTAGATGCAAAGTTGTGGCACTGTAGGTTTGGTCACATGAGTGAGAAGGGAATGAATGTTCTTAAGTCAAAAGGTAAGCTTTCAAATTTGAAAAGCATATATCTAGATTTCTGTGAGCATTGTATTTTTGGGAAATAGAAGAAAGTGAGGTTTCTCAAAACTGGGTCAACAAAGAAGAAGCACAAGTTGAAGCTTGTTCACACAAACGTGTGGGGACTAGCTCAAGTAGCTTCTATTAGAGGATCACAATATTATGTTTCTTTCATTGATGATGCTACAAGAAAGGTATGGGTTTATTGCATAAAGAAGAAATCTAATGTTTTTGACACATTTAAGAGATGAAAAGCTTTGGTTGAGAATGAAATAGGTTTGAGATTGACGTGCCTTAGATCTGATAATGGTGGTGAGTACTACAGCAATAAAATCAATAGTTACTATTCTATGAGTGGAATACGCAGGGAAAGGATGGTTCCAAGGACACCTCAGCAAAATGGAGTTCCTGAAAGGATGAATAGAACAATAATGGAGTGTGCACGGAGTATGAGGTTGCATGCTGGTTTGCCCTTACAGTTTTGGGCAAAAGCTGTAGATATTGTGGTTTACCTAATTAACAGAGGACCTTCTACTGCACTGGATGGTGGAATTCCAGAAGAGGCTTGGATAGGTAAAAAGGTAGATCTTTTATTTCTTAGAGTTTTTGGTTCTAAAGCTTTTGTGCACATTAATAAAGAAAATAGAAAGAAGCTAGATGCTAAATCTATGCGATGCACTTTCATTGGTTATGGTTTTGGAGATTTCAGATTTCGGTTGTGGAATTTAGAAACTAACAAAATTATTAGAAGATGTGATGTAGTTTTCAATGAGAAGGTGATGTACAGTGATCGGCTCAAGAGGCTGAATAATTCTGAGTAGGGCAATCTTGATTTGGATGAGGTTATGATCCAAAATGAGCTCACGGGTAAAAATCATCACTCACAAAAAAACATAAAGACCAACATCGGTCAGGTGGAAACCAACGTCGGTCAGGCAGAGACTGACGTTGGTTAGACATAAATGACATCGGTCAGGTGTAGACCGACATCGATCAGAGATGATCGAGATCGGTCACTGTCAGAAGAAAATTTGGGTAGACAGCAAGCTATAAATGAGTCTCAAACACCCATAAGGAGGTCTGAAAGGGTAAGTAAACCTCCAATTCATTAATCCCCTTCTTTATACTACTTGTCTCTCACTGATGGTGGAGAACTAGAAATTTTTGATGAGGCAATATAGGTAGAATCTAAGAAATAGTGGGAGCATGGCATGAATGAGGAAATTGATTCCTTGAAAGAGAACCATATGTGAGATTTGGTTGAATTGCCAGCCAAAAAGAAAGCACTGAAAAACAAATGGGTATACAGGTTAAAAGAAGGAGAGAATGGACAAATGAGACATAAGGTCAGGTTAGTAGTAAAGGGATTTGCATAGAAACTAGTTATTAATTTTGGTGAAATTTTTTCTCCTATAGTAAAGATGACTTCTATTCGGATTGTATTGTCTTTAGTTGCTATTGAGGATTTTCATCTTGAGTAGCTTGATGTTAAGACAATATTTCTTCATGGAGATTTGGATGAAGAGATATATATGGATCAGCCAGAAGGTTTTGAGGTCAAAGGTAAGGAGAAACTTGTGTGCAGGTTGAAGAAAAGCTTATATGGTCTTAAGCAAGCTTCGAGACAATGGTATTTGAGGTTTGACAGGTTTATGACAGAGCATGGCTTTAGTAAATGTCAATATGACCATTGTGTTTATTTTAACAGATTAGATAATGGTAGTTATATTATCATGTTACTGTATGTAGATGATATGCTTGTTGCAGGTTCACACATGTAAGAAATTACTGAGCTTAAGGTAAAATTAGCTCACACATTTGCCATGAAGGATTTAGGAGAAGCAAAGAAAATCCTTGGCATGAGTATTAAGAGAGACAGGAAAAATCATAGTTTGATTTTGTTTTAAGAGGATTATGTGAATAAGGTGTTGGAGAGGTTTAATATGCAGGATGCAAAACTGGTAAGCACACCTATGGCTGGACACTTCAAGTTGAGCAAAGAACAGTGTTTTAAATCACATGATGAGGTTGAGTACATGAGTAGAGTTCCATATGATTCAATAGTTGGGAGCTTGATGTATGTAATGGTATGTACTAGACCAGATATTGCCCAAGCAGTGGGAGTTGTCAGCAAGTTTATGACCAATCCAGGAAAGGAACACTGGAAAGCAGTTTAGTGGATTCTCAGATATTTGAGAGGGACCAGCAGTAGGCATTTATGCTATGGAGGGTCAAACACTTCTCTACATGGGTATGTAGATTTGGATATGGCAAGTGACTTGGATGGTAGGAGAAGCACCATAAGATATGTGTTCACTATTGGTGGAAAGGCGGTTCGCTGGATTTCAAAGTTGAAGAAGGTTGTTGCCTTGTCTACTAAAGAGGAAGATTAAATTACAGTCATAGAGGCTAGCAAGGAAATGATTTGGATGACTCGGTTCATGGAAGAGTTGTGAAAGGAGCAAGAGAGTTGCAAATTGTATAGTGATAGTCAAAGTGCAATTTATTTAGCAAAGAATTCAGCCTTTCATTCAAGAACCAAACATATACAGCTTAGGTACCACTTCATTAGACAGGTATTGGAGGATGGATAGTTGAAGCTAGAAAATATCCATATGGATAAGAACCCTATTGATATGTTAACAAGACCGGTAACAAGAGAAGTTGGTTGTCTCTTGTATCTCCTATTATTTGTTGTTTCTGATTTCTAGTTACTTATTACTTTTGGTTTCAATTCTATGTTTAGTTGCTTATACAAAATTAATCAATTTTACTCTAAGATCCTAACAATTAGGGTCTACTTCATAAAATTAGGCAGTGGTCTGTGAATAGGTAGGGACACAAAAAATTAGATTTAGCTGAGGGTAGGTAGGTGGAAACAACTTGCTAGAATTTGCTACCACAATGACCATCGGTGGTTGGGCTAACCATCAGTGGTTGAGGTGACCATCAGAGGTTAGGATGATCATCGGTTGTTAAGGTGACCATCAATGATTAAATATATCATTTATGATTGAGACAACCATCAGTGGTTACTATGTGTAGATCTAGGTTGGTGAATGGTTGATTGATAGGATCAAAAAGTGGGATTTTAGGAGATGGGTTGGTGCTAGGTTGAGTGCAAAAAATAAATAAAGTAATTGAATGCTATAAATTAAGTACTTATCTTGAAAAAAACTAATCAGGTGGATGCTTGAGGTGATTGACCCATTGGTGGAGTCTAGTGTGATTCTAAGAGAGTAACGATAGCTTTGGTAAAATGGTGGTGGCAAGTTAGCTCTATGACATTATTGCTAGTTCACTATATTGTTGATGATGATTGACCTATAAAAGATAATTTTGGATGCACAAGATCTTGATAACAATTATAGATGGATTTTTCCTTCCTGTTCCTCTCTTTTTATAGGTAAGGGAAGAGAGTTAAAACAAGACGTGAACTAATCTTATTAATTTTTATTCATCCATGTAATAGCTTGCATATAGATTTAGACAAATGAATTTTAGAAAAACAAGGTGGGGTGGTTTTCATGTTGGAGGTTGAGGAGTTGGACCCTGACCGTCGATGGTCAAAGTGATCATCTATGGTCATCCTGACTATCGATGGTCAAGGTGACCATTAGCGGTCATCTTGACATCGATGGTCGAGGGTGAAGGGTAAAACTAGGTAAAAGGTTAGGTTAAGCCAATTTAATTAGACTAATGTGGGTTGAGTTTAGTTAGGGTTCAAAGGGTCAGATTGGTCCCAAGGGGGTCTTAAAATGGTCCAGGGGGATTTTGACATTCAAAATCATAGTGTGCATATTTTTAATGTCTACATGTTACTCATTTTTGTTAAGCAACTTTAAATCAACAAGTTAAAAAATAAAAATTGATTACTAGTCAAAGGTTTGATTGCCTTGAGTGTGGGAAGAGGTGTTCCCCCTCAAACTAAGATTCAATGAGGTGGGACAAAATCTAGTGTGGGTTTGACAAGGTGGGTGAAGGTGATGATGAAGGTGGATGCCATGAAGGTGGGTGACAAGTTGGGCACTAAATCACATATTGGCATGTAAAGTGTGATAAAAAGGTGTCATAGCCAAAATCATGCATTGATGAGGTTGTCAAAATTGGTAAAAATAAATGTCAATTCTAGGAAGACTAGTGACAGAGCAACTAGGCCATAGTATTAGGCATAACTGATTGAGTTATTCCTATCAAGTCTTCTAGATGATGTTTGTGTTAAAATGGGTATCCAAGGTAGGAATTGCTCTCGATTATAACACAAATGGGTCAAGTGTCATGAGTATCCAAGGTAGAAATTGCTCTCGAGAAGACACGAGTGGGTTAGGTAAGTGTAAGGTGGTATAAGTTCAAAAAATGGTCAACATGGCAATGTTATCACTGTGGTTAAAGGACCAGGCAAAAAGTGTCACAAAATGTGCACTAGTAAGGCTAAAATGGACCAATGGTGAGGTGATGAGGTGTTTGAGTGGGTGGAGAAGGTAGTCTCCCAAGGGTGGGTAAAAATGGGTGGCTTTTACTAAAAAGGGGTCTGCTTATGTGAAAATAATAAGGTGAGCATCCTGACCATTGATGGTCAGGATGCTCAAGGGAAACCATTAATGGTCACCATGACCATCGATGATTAAGGTGAAAAGCCCTAAAATCTTGGTAGTTAAAAATGAAAATAGAATGACTTTTTACCTCATTTAAACTTTAATGGTGTTGACCTTGAGCTCTGGTCTTTCATATTTCATGGTGAAAGTGATAGTTTACAATGATTGTTTGCTTATGGGGAAGAGTGTGCTAAGGTGGAGAGTGGACCAATGGGACCAACAAGGATGTAGGGAGCACACAAGTGTGGATGAGGATGGGGGGTCTTTGATTGACTCCTCTATAGAGGTCACAAAATGAGGTAGGGGTGTCCTTAATTTAATAGACTAGATTGAATTTGTAATTGTATTAGGATTAGGGTAGGTTGAAATGATTTGGTTTTGGTTATTCCCAAGGTAGGGTTTTGGTAAAATTTGGGTAAATAGGTAGGTTAAATTGGAAATTGGTTAGGTGGGTAGGTGAAATAGGGTGGGTAGGCACAGTAGGGTAGCTAAGTAGCATATTTTATTTGCATTTTGGTTGGTTTTAGGGTAGATAGGGTTTGGGGTGTTCTACTTGTAGAACACCCATAATGACCATTGATGGTCGAGTCTGACTGTTGATACCCCAAAAAGTAAAGACACTTGATCATCGGTGGTCTCCATGACCATCTACGATCGACCAGGCAAAAAGTTAGCTATTTAAAAGGCTAAAGCAAATGAGAGAGTGTTTGATAGGTATGTACTTGGATAAGAGGTTAGAGGATACAAATGGGTAGGAGGGTAAAGATAGGGTAAAGAGAGGTCACTTGTGCAAAGCAAAATGGTAAGGTAGGGTTGGGTTGGTAGGCAAAGGTTTAGGTGACTAAGTTGTTTAATAATGAATGGTTATAGGCTAGGGAGTAGATATAAATGTGTGATCGAGTGTTATGCATGTTTACAACGATCCAATAGGGGATGACTCCCAATGACTGGGCACACATAGAGGAGATTGGGTTGGGGGCGATGAGGCACTATTAAGGTGTGCCTCAAGATGCATCCATGTTTGTAGCACTCATTAAGAGATAGGATCATGTTAAAAGCACCTTCCTATTATCGACTAGAAAGATGATGATCTTGCCTAAGGACATGCATAAGATCACATGACTTTCAATTTGAGGTGATCTAATCTATCACATAGAGTGAAAGGAGAATGAAAATGACATCAATCTATTGTACAGTGATGATAGTGATCAAGTTTGATGGCATGCTAGTGGGTTTAGCTATAGCACATTGTATGTGAGGTTTCTAGGTGAGAGGATATTGATGACCATGCTCATGATGGCCATCTCTTGCTTTACTCTTCTTGACTCGAGCAATAGGTAGTTCTCATATTTACTATTGGGGGTGCTGGTGAATCTATTTCTAAGGTGGACTATGTTTAGTTGGGTACCTATTTTCTTGGTCCAAATAGACAGGAATTTGTGGGGGTTCAAGGCCTATAGAAGGTATGATATCGGTGTTAGCCTAGTTTTACATTGTTGGGCATATAAGCACATTCAAGTGATGAGGCTAATGAGGCTACCATGGGTAGGGTTCACATAGATTGAGTTCCCAGTCAACTTTATAGGGTGGATGGGTGATTTTATTGCATCAGGTGCAGGGGTAAGAGCCCATGACATCGATTGGTTTAGGGGTGCACTAGTGATTGGTGACATCACTTAGAAACCTTATGTTCAATTCCCAATATGGCCTAGTTATAGGAGTCAGATGCTCTCCCTATAGAGATACATATAGATATTTGGTCATAGGGATGGAGAGGTCAAAATCATCCCATTTAAGAGGGTAAGGAGGCAGTTTGGCCTCATATAGAGTATCCCAAGTGCATTCCTTAGGTATAGGAATGAGGACTCTAAGATTCTACTACCAGAGACACATCCTATGCCTACATTACTTTATCATGAGGAACTTCCAACTAGGCCACAAGTAGATGACACAAACTTCATATATGGGTACATGGCATGATACTAGCCTTTATATGTAGCTATATATATTGGTGATGGTGATAGAGGTAGGGGGCTTATGGATGTGGATATAGCTAGGAGAGGGGGCCAAAGAGTACATACACTGGGGGAGAGTCACAATGGATGGGAAGGAGTGGTGGTAGCCACTACACAAGCATAGGTATAGGTATTAAAAGGGTAGGTGGCCACCTTACAGGGTCAAGTTATTGCCTTACATGGTTAGGTTGCTACTGTCATAGGTGATAGGGACTAGGGAGGAGATTCACTTGCCTTGGTGACACAAGAGAGATTATTTGAGGTAGAGAGGAGGAGGAGTAGCTATAACACAAATAGGGCCACCAAAAAACATCCTTATGGCATAATATTAGGCTACAATAGAGGATCTATAGTATTATGAGGCCATAAATTTGACACAATGTCCATAGCAGCCCCGATGGGGTGAGTATAGAGCCAGCCTGGTAGGTAGTGTAGGTGTAGCGATTTTGAGTCAATGGGATGCATTTGTAATTGGGAAAATAAGGATATGTGTGGGATCAATAGGTACAACAAGTGGGCAAGCACTACGATCTAGCGGTGTTCTAGGAGACAGTGGTGCCCCTGGGGCATAAACAAGATATGACTAGATTATGACATATGTATATCATTTTGATTCTAGTCTATGAGCTAATGTGGTGAGATGTACATTTTGAGAGAGAGATGTTTATCTTATTATAAACATTATGCTATTTGACTCATGAGTTATATATATAATCATTGTTTATGGCCATGTTCATGATTTGTGTTTGGTGTTTAATGCATATGATGTGATGTTTTATGTTGCTTATGGAGTGTGATTATGTTGTGGATGCTAGATATTGATATAGATTTAGCTAGGTAGGCATGACATGGATTTGATTTATGGTTATGCTTCTTGGTTGCTTATGACATGCTAGATTTTAATGAATATATGCTTCAATATTTAGATGTAGACATGTGGTGAAAAATGGTTGTTTGTTTTATTACTCATGGATGTTATGGATTTATTATGCTTGTTATGGTTGTGATTATGATGTTTCTTTTGACACATATGGATATGCCTATTATGACTATGGTTATTGTTATCTTTCTTAGGGTGAAGCACATGAGGTAAGCTAACTAACAACAATAAATGGAAGAACATATAATATAATCAAAAGACAAACACCATAATGAAAATATCAACTAGTCATGATAGGATCAAAAGAGGGCACAATGCTTCTTTATTGACCAGGACTAGAACAAAAACAAAGTTAGATTGGATTAATGAACATAAGCCCTTCAAATGTTTCACATGAGTGATCATTAGTGGGTTAAAAAGGTGTCTTGACCACATAATGTCAAGTAAGCTAAAAATACCTTGATTATAGTGCATAAAGGGGGGATGGATGAAAATGTAACCTTCTTGTGAGACTAGTATGCCTCTTATATAGGTGTTTGAAGAGTCAGTATAAACAAGTCTATGTCATTCAAAGCATAGATTGATTAATGTAGAAAGTCTACTTGTGAAAACTGATTGTGATTTCCACCTTATTTTGTTGTGTGAGAGGTAATTGCAGCTTTCAAGATTGGTTTGAAATTATTGTGATTTTAAAAATGGGTTGTTTGCTTTTTTACTATATATAAGAAGTTGATAGATGTTGGAAGCTTTTAAGAAATTACTATGCTTTTAACAAATTCTTTACTTAGCCATCCTTTAAGGGAGTGGTCTAAGCTCATTTTCTTTGTTCTAGGCTTTGTGATAGTTTTCCTTCAAAGGAACAGTCTACCTTATCTTTTTGCAATTTTTAGTATGTTTATGTAGTTGTCCTTTAATGGAACAGTCTATGAATACTAGGAATGACCATGATTGCAATTGGTTTGGAATTTGTTGTTTGCTTATTTAATTTTTACTTGATATAGACATGCTTATATAGTTTTTAAGGTTCACCTTTATAAAGGCAAAAATAGAAACACAAGATGTTGATTACGTGTAAAGAGGTTTAGGTGACAATGATCATGGAAATCCATCCTAATAAAGGGGTGAAAAGTACCATGAGAATCATGCCATGGGTAGAGTTGTGGTACTCATAGTTCAAGATTAGGCTATGACTATGACAAATAATCACATGATTTAGTTTTAATCAGTTACCCGTAAAATAGGGAGATGAATGTGATGTGAAAGCAAGAGATGAGCTTAAGTTAAAATAAAAGGTGAACTTGATCCTTTTTAACAAAAGAATGGATGTAGATGCAAAGCATTGATGGGCTTAGGTTCTATATTTTCCTTAAGAGAGGACAACTAATAAGTTCATGATCCATACTTATGGGTTATGATATAGGGTTCAAGTTTCCTTAAGAGAGGACAACTAATAATTTCATGATCCATACTTATGGGTTATGATATAGGGTTCAAGCCAATTAAAAGCAAACTTTCCCTGCTTGCTTTTCTCCATATTGGTGACATGTTGATTTTCCTTTAGGATGAGGTCTCTAATTTTGAATTATAAACCTCTAAGGTGTTTTTTATAGGCACTCTTGATGCATGCTTGGTAGACATGAAGGTGGGTAAGGGCTTCTAAATGACACTCCTCAAGTAGCTCAAGTTGAGTCAAATGGTGTTGATGATAATTGTACTTAGTAAAGAGATCTTGCAAAGATATGCAAAAAGAGGGTATTTAGACTTTGAGAGGCAAGATGACCTCTACTCCAAACATAAGATAAAAATGTGTAGCTACCATTAGGGTTTTAATGATAGTACGATATGCCCATAAGACAAAGGGGATGCGCAAATGCCAATCTTGACCAAATTTGTTGACCATTTTAGTTAGTATTTTATTAAGAGTTTTGTTAGAGGATTTAACCTATCCATTCATTTGAGGGAGATAAGTTGATGAGAAACTTAACTTAATTCTGAAAGTGTCACATAGACCCTAGACTTGCTTGTTATTAAATGAATTACCGTTGTCAGTAATGAACTTATGAGGAACACCAAAATGACAGATGATGTGATGGTTGATAAAATTGACAATCTTCTCTGACTTGGTCAAGACTAGAGGAATAACCTCTACCAAATTAGTAAAATATTCAATCTTAGTAATGATAGAATAGTGTCACTATGAGGAATGGGGGTTAATTTCACCAATAAGTTCTATACCCCATTATGAAAAGGCCCAAAAATTAGTATAAATGTGAAGACTAAGACTAGGTGCATGGTGTAAATTAGCATATACTTGGCATTTAACACCCTTTTTCACATAATCATAGTAGTCTTGGTTAAGGGTAGGCTGGTAATAGCTGAGGAAAAGGATACATTTAGCTATAGTGAGACTACTAAAGTTTCCCCCATAGATACCATCATGCATTTCATTTATAACATGAGAGGCTTCATGACTACAAAGGCAATGGAAGAGGAGGCCATCAAAGTTATGTTTATAAGGAAATTTTCCCATAATGGTATAGTGTGAGGTGCTCTGGATAAATTCTCTTTGAGCATTCCTAGAAAGTCTAGAAGGAATGATGACTGGGTTGAGGTAGTCAAAGGTCTGTTGATACCAAAGGTCAGGCTAGGTCTCCCCCCATTGAAAATAGTGGGAGAATTGGATTTAAAATAAGAAGGCTAGGTAAGTTGATGGACAATGATAAATAGCTTAGAGTTAGAGGGTGTGGATGAGATTTAAGAGGTAAGGGAAGCCATGGTATCAATGAAATTATTAGTAGATCAGGAGGTTCACTAGATGTGGTAGTGTTCAAATGATGCTAAGTGCTTGTCAACTAGTTAATTGTACTATTGTAGAATATCATTCTTACACTGGTAAGAACCATTAATTTGATCGATCACAAGTTGGGAGTCACAAAATATGTTGATTATTTTGACTCCTAGGGCTAAGGAAATATAAAGGCCTATCACTAAGGATTCATACTCAGCCATATTATTAGTACATTCAAAATCAAGCTTGAAGGATAAAGGAAGAGGTTCACTATCAAAGGGGATAAGGATGATACCCACTCCCCCACTACACTGACACTTTGATCCATCAAAGAACATGGTGAATTGATAGGTGAAGTCTGTCTAAGAGAGGGTCATGATGGAATCATCAGTGAACTCAAGAGGAGGAGGTTGGTTGTTTGCTAATGGTGCTTTGACCAATTGGTCAGTAATGACTTGC
Organism: Torreya grandis; assembly: GCA_037957365.1. NCBI lineage: Eukaryota > Viridiplantae > Streptophyta > Pinopsida > Cupressales > Taxaceae > Torreya > Torreya grandis. The sequence continues at coordinate 744,839 of JARHVA010000010.1, read as the reverse complement.
CCCTTAATTGAATTTTTCTAGAGGAACTCAAGGTCAAACTCTACTAAGAGCATGATCCAATTGGCCACACATTGGTTTTGGTATGGCTTAGAGTGCATGTACTTGAATGGGTTGGTGTTGGTTATGACATAGTTTTTATGGTTAAGAAGGTAGTGGCAAAGTTTGGTGTCCATGAAGACTAAAGATAAAAAAATGTTTCTCAATGTGGGTATACCAAGTCTTGTACTCTAAAAGTGTGTGACTAATTTAGTATATGGTTTACTCTCTATGTTATTCATCATGATGAGTGAGCATTGCCCCTAGGGAGTGGTCTTTGGTAGAGATATAAAGTGGAAAGGTTGTTCATTTTTGGGAGGGGTGAGGATAGGTGGAGACCAAAGTTACTTTTTGAGTGAATAAAAGGCCTTTTGATAGTTTTTATTCCACTTAAAAGAAACATCCTTCTTCATAAGGTGATGGAAGGGTTAGCATCGATCTAAAATTTGGGAGATAAAGCAATGAATGGATTGAACTTCCCCTATAAACTATGAAGTTGCTTGAGGTTGACTTGAGGAAACATGTCAAGGATGGCTTTGATCTTGACAAGGTTAACTTTGATACCTTGAAGGGAGACAATAAAACCTAGAGGATTTCTTGAGAAAACCTCAACAATGCATTTCTTGGGGTTTAGGTGGACATGTTAATGGATAAACCGCTCAAAGATGATATTGAGAATGGCTAAATGATCCTTTCAAAATTTGGATTTTATAAGAAGGTCATCCACATAATCCTCTACAATATTATGGATAAGGTCATGAAAGATGTAATTCATGGCACATTAGTAGGTTGCACCAACATTATTTAACCCAAAAGGCATGAATCTATTTTATAAAGTCACCCATAGGGTGGTAAAAGCAATCTTCTACTAATCTTTGATAGTAATTAGGATTTGATTGTAACTTGAGAATATATCCATGAGAGATAACATCTTGTGGTTGGATATAAGATCAACTAGCTGGTTGATGCTTGGTAAAGGAAAGTCATCTTTGGGACAAGCAGGGTTTATGTCACAAAAGTCCACACAAATGCATCGGCCCCCTGTGGCTTTGGTGATAGGTATGATATTCAAGACCCATTGGGGGATAGTCAATGGGTTGAATGAAATTGATAGATATAAGACACTAAATCTCTTCTTTGATGAGAAGGGACATGAAAGGGTGCATTCATTAAACTTTCTACTTGACAAGCTTGGAATCATGATGGGTGAATATGTTATGAGTAACAATGATGGGGTCAATTCCAGGCATGTTGCTATAAGACCAAGCGAATGCTATACTACAGTCTTAGAGGAAGGAGGGGAAATCTTGAAGTTCCTTGGCATTCAATGATTAGCTAATTTTGACAATGTGAGAGGGATCTTCAGAGTACCCAAGTTTATATCCATGATGGATTTGTTTAACATGGTAAAAGTCTTGAGAGGAAGGGATTTGTGGATGGAAGAATATGAGGCACCAAGGTAGGTGAGAATGGAATCATCATCATGGCATTGAATAGTGTTAATAGTAAGAGATTCATACCCTATCATCTCAGGATGGATCAAAGGGATGGTTACAATTTCCCCCTCCTCCTGATAATTTAGGGCTCCTAGGCTAATTATGTTGATGAAAAAAAAGTTAGGTGGGATGATTCCATCATCCTCACGCACAAGTGGAGGAGAGGTTGGTGAAAAAAGGGAATCTTCCTTAATAATGGTGGTGGTAGGTGGTTTGGGTTACTTGTGGTTGGGTTGGATGAAATTGAGGTCATGCTTCTCATGAGGTTTTCTATTCTCAATGAAGACCAACTCATGTGGACCATGCTCATATCATCCAAGACCAAATCCTTTTCAAGCACACCTATGGAGGTATATTTTGGCAAAACTCGGCTTGTCTAGGTAAGAGAAGTCAGAGGTGAATGGTCAAGGTAAAGATGAGGCAGAAGAAGAACCAAGGGGATTTTCAAGGTCCCCATAAATAAAATAGGTTTGACAACATGAAGGTCCAAAGGGAACAATGGCTCTGACATTAGGGCCATACCCAGGTTGGTGGTCAAGTTTCCCATATCTTGGGGAGTAGGTAAAGTGTCGAGGGCTGGGAGGTGATATTCCCCTAGCGAAAGGTGGTGAAATGTTGATTTCAAAGGGTTTGAGGTGGGGATATAGTTAGTAGGGATGGATGAGCTAATCGATGCCCCATTAGTAAGAGGAGTGACTTCCTCTTTCATGGTGGAGGTCTTGTCTTTAGTTAAGGAGGGTGTGCTAGATGGGTCTAAGAAGACATCATTAGGTTGGTCGGCCATGTTACATGTTGAGAAGGGACTTGGGTCAGCTTGGATGGTGATGACTTGACATTCATGCTCAAATTTAATGCAATGATATAGGGTAGATGGGATGTAACCCATGGAGCAAATCCAAGGTCATCCCAGTAAGATATTGTATTAGAATTCACCTTTCACGACATAGAAGAGTTTAGGGAGTTTATGGGGTCCTAAACGGATATGAAGGACAAAAATTCCTAGGGTAGTGGTCATGGTGTCATTAAAATATTAGAGGATGGACAAGGTTTTGGACATGACATTATATGGTAGGTTGAGTTGGTTATAGGCATGGGAGGAGATAATGTTAATGCTATCTCCCCCATCAATCATGATCCATTTGATGTGGGTTTGGTTGATGTAAGCAGTAATAAATGGAGGGGGATCTAGGTCATCTAGATGGATAGAGGGTATTTCTTAATCCTTGAAGGTAACAAAATTGGAAATTTGAAGAATGCCAATAAAGGCTGCTAGAGGTTGGAAATCTTCAAGATGGACCTTTATGAATTGCAAAGCCTCTATTAGTGCTTGGTAGTGGTAAGGATAGGTAGATATCAACTCATGTAATCTCATCTTCGCTGAGGTTTGGTGAAGTTGCTTGAGGATAACTCTCTTGATGGATTCTGAGGGGTTAGATTGGGAGGCACCTAAAATAGATACCTTGGGTTTGGTTGAAGATGGAGATAGATGGGTTTGAGTTGGTTGGGAGGTGGAGGATGGGTACATACATGGGATGCACAACTTATCCTTCCCCTTATCCTTCTACTATGATCTTGTGACCATATTGATATTATGGATAAGAGAAGGAATTGGGGTAGGAGATTGGTTAGACTCATCTTCACTCTAAGGTGAGAGTGGAGGGGTAGGTAAGCATTGGGTAGGTATGGTTATTGGTGGGATTGGTATAGGTCTTGTGGGAGGTTCATTTTTTAATAGTTCATCCTCATTATAAATTTAGTGGATAATGGTTTGGAGATATATGTAGTTCTCCATGTCATGGCTAGGTGTCCTATGATAAGAACACACTTGGTGGTCATTGTACCAAATAGGTTTTGAAGTAAGAGGTTCAAAGGGTCTTATGGGAGGTAAGGATAAACAAGAAGTTTGAAATAACCTATGGAAAATGGTTGAGTAGGATTTATCTAAGGGTGGTAAAGGTTTAATGGTCTTGGCTTTGGTTGTTGAGATGGAAGGTTATTTGGAAGCAGGTTTGGTGATAAGTTCCTTAGGTAAGGTAGTGCACTTGGTTGATGGCTTTGGTTTAGATAAGGAGGCCAATGAGCTAGATGTGGAATATTTCAAGGTAGTTAGTCTAAGTATTGCTAGTGTGGTGAAAAGAGGTGCATCAAAAAGTAACTATGAAGGTGTAACCAAAAGAGGTGGTGGGGTTTTGGTAGAGATAATGAGCTTCCTACTCAAGGTAGAGGGATGAGGCCCCAAAATGGAGGGTAAGGTTAAAGGAGTTAAAATTTGGGGTTTCATGCCTTTAGGCAACTTTAATTTCTTGGTTACTTTGGTTTGGCACTTGGTTGGTGGGTTTGGAGATGTTAGGTCCAATTTCACGGATGGGTGACTAAGGCATGGTGTAGTGAAGGTACCAAGGTTTTCAGTTGATTTGGTTATGGTGATAGAATAAGGTTTGGTGATTTGGGTCTTAGTTGACTTAGGTGGTTGAGGGTTGGTTGGTTTGGTGGAGGTTTTGTGAGATTGGGTAGGGGTTTTGGTTGGTAGGGTAGATATGGCAATAAGTTGGTCAATAGAGGTGAGGGTTTGGTCTACCAAAGAAAGGGTTGGAGGTTCCAATCTGGTATGTGAGGGTGGCCTAGTTACTACCAAAAGTTAGCACAGTCTAAGCTAGGTTTGGAAATAAATTCAAATCTCTAGACTAGTCTAGAGAATGGTTTATAGATTGGTTTGGTTCCATGGGTAGTGGGTTCAAAGGATAAATCGATCGATTAGGAAAAAGAGATGGTGACCTTGTCCTCTTCCTCAATCAAAGGGTGAAAGGTTGAGATAGGTGGATCCTTTGTGGGAGGACTGGGCATGGGGACTTCCTCTTTGGAAATGGTTTTTGAGGGAGGGGTGAGTTGCTTAGTAGTTAAAGGTAAAGGTAAGGTGGTGACGATTAGATATTCAAGTATATTAGTTGAAAGAGTGGTTAAGGGCTCCACTACCTTAATAAGTAGAGGGGGAGAAGATGGTATTTCCTTAGTTTGGGTTTCCAAAGGAAGGGAATGTGATTCCATTACCTCAGTAGATGGAGGATGCATAGAATTGGAGTATTAGGTACTAGGTGGTTTCGATAATGAGTGTATCAAGGACCATATTGACCATATGGGCATCTTGAGAACACTCAACCTAGTTACTCTCATTCTTAGTAGGAGCATGGTTTGGAAAAGGTTGCCTAAATATATTAAGGGCTTGGTTCGTTGGTTCATTGGGGTTGTCCAATGTGAGATCCTCCTTATCAATGAGGGATTGGACAAGGCTCTTGAAGGTGTTTTACCTACTAACATCATGTCCTATTACTTGATGGAAGGCACACAAATCATTCTTGTTGTAACAACTAGGTACAGGATGAGATGAACAACTAGGTATAGGATGAGATGAACCAAACTAATAAGGAGGTTTGATAGGAGGAAGTTGAATGATATTAGATTTCTTGTTTTTTAGTTTTATATTTCCTTCATCAATGGCTCTATTCTATAACTTACGATCCATGGTAAAATATTCATCAAAATTTTGGAAGATTTGTGTAGGGTAGAAGAGATATTCTTAGTACATGCTTGAGCAAAGAGCTCTATGAGTTTGGGTTGAGTCAAGGAAAAAGAAAGTTAGTTAATAATGCTCCTCTAATGAGCAACAAAATTGAAAATGGATCATCCTTAAACTTTCAAACATAGTAGAGGTTGGTGATAGAAACTTTCTTGGAGATATTGATCAGAAAGTGGTCCAAGAAAGTTTGAGACAACTAGGTGAAGGAGAAGAGGGAGTGTTTGGCTATGGCATTATAACAATCCAATACCAAACTAGCTAGGGACATGGGGAAGGTGTAGAGAAGAAGGGAATAATCATAGGTAATTAGATAATAAGCATGCCTAAATGTCCTAAAGGTGATATTGGCTGACTTTGGAATTTAGAGAACTTGGAATGTTTCCATTGGAGAGGATATGGCCTAATAGGCATAGACGGATGGATGGGCTTATTATAGATTTGGTCATATGACAAGATGTTGTGAGCACCTAAGATGGATGACTCCCAGGTGGTCATCTTGTCCATAAACATCTTCATTAGGTCTACTTGGGGTTGTGCACCTGAAAGGTTATAAGATGCATATTGTTGTGGAGTTTGGGTGGCATATTCATAGTGGGTAGAAGGTTGGGAAGCTGCCATAAATTGGTGCATGGATACTAATGGTTGGGTGGAAGGTATATAAAGGTGTGTAGATGTAGGTGGTTGGGTAGTAGGTAGGGGCACATGCCCTTTTAGGTTAGGAATGTAGCCTAGGTTCAATACGAGGGGTGCTTATTGGATAGAAATGATAGTTGGGTTGGTGATCCATGGAAGGGTGGTGACCCTTCTATTGTTCGGTGGTAAGGTGGAGTGTATGGACATTGCAAGGCTTTGAAGTTGAATAATGGTTGATGGATTGGGGTAGTTGAAGGAAAGTTGGTATTTCTAAAGGTAGGCACTCCCATAATGGAGGGAGTGTACATAGATAGAGGTTGGCTTGCTCTTAAGGTGGAGGAGTTAGTGGTAGGAATGGAAGGTATAAGGGTGTTGGTAGTTTGGATTGGTTGGTTGTCTATAGTAGTATCAAGGGGATTGTTGGTGGATGAGGAGGCTTGAATATTCAATGGTTGGGTTGTAACCATGGTAATAAAGGTGTTCCCCATGAGGTGGAGAGGTATGCCATAAGGTGGATCTAAGGGTGGGGTCAAATCTAGGGTATGATAAGACATGGTGTGAAGGTAATGTTGTAGGGCCACAGGATTATTATCTAGGAAAGTGGAAAAATCCACATCTCCTTAGGGAACTTCCTAAGGGAAAGGAGTACTTCCTGAAGGATGAGAAGAATCCACAAGTTTAGAGGTGTAGTCCATGGATGAAGAGGTAAAAGAGGTGGATTGGTTTGGTGATGGGTTTTCCTTTGCTATATTATTTTGCTACTAGTGAGTAAGAACCATCCAAGGTATAGGAGAGAAAATACACAAACAATCTTACCACTCAAATAGAGACAAGACAAGAAATGATCGCAGGAATCAAATCACACTCTAAGAAAAATGTTAAGCCCTAGAGCTTTTATTAATCTCACTTTTGGCTTATGCCTTAAGAAGTTGTGTGACAAAAATTGGCTTATAGAGCAGGTACTAAAAAGGAAATCTAAGGTTGGTTTTAGGTTATATGTAGGCACTCAAAAAGAATATTTATTGGAATCAATACATGGCTTGGTATTGGGGCCTACCCCCTCACTTCACACACCACAATGATAAGGGTGTCAAGTGCTTAGCCAAAATATATTGATTTCTAGAATTTATACTCAACTAGAGAGATGAATTGGTTCTTCCCTTGGTAATGACCTCTAAGTAGGATTGTCAGGAAAAGGTAATGTTACTGCTAGGTGATGAATTTCTAGTTGAGCATTGTCTCAAGTTTTTTTGATGCTTAATTGGTGAAAGTGGTTTGGTTTAATGTGTGAAACAAAGAGTGAAGCTACAATAATATTACTTTGTTTTAAGTTAAACTATGTGAGCTAAGCTTGCAAGCAATCAATATATGCACTCAATTTTAATCCCAAAAGAGATTTTAGTTTTATTAATGAGCATAGATAGAGAGAAGAGTACACAAATGCAATGAAGAGAAACCAAAAGTAAAGACTCAAGGTCCCATCAAGCATGTCAAAATGTTTCAGTGAATTTTAGCTTATATTTTGAAAAAGGAAGAAGAAAAAACTAAATACAGGTATGGTTGAAAAACTTGTTTGATTGTGCATGCATTGAATCAAATGATTATGAATAACTCTTTTTTAACTTGGGAGGATGACCTATAAATAAGAAAACACTAAAGAAAATTTGTTTGTTAGACAAATAGTTGGGTGGATTGCCTAGCGATAGCTAGATCCCAAAAGCAAGAGGTTCTTTAGAGGTTGTCAATCCACATGTTTTAAACAATTAAGCTTATAAATATAATAGAAAGTACTTGCATCAATAATCAAAAGTTACTAAAATTGAACACAAGAAATGCTTGCTTAAAAAATAGACTAGAAATGATTAAAATAATGGTAAGCTAATTAATACTAGTGCTAGAAGATTAGGGCCTGCTTCAAAAAATTAGGGAATGGTTTGTGAATAGGTAGGGACACAAAAAATCAGATTTGGTTGAGGGTAGGTATCTGGAAACAACTTGCTATGATTTGATGCCATAGTGACCATCGACACTTGGGCTGAATGTCGACAATTGAGGTGACCATCGGTGGTTAAATAGACTATCGATAGTTGAGATAACTTTTGGTGGTTACTTTGTGTAGATCTGAGTTGGTGAATGGTTGGTTGATGAGATCACAAAGTGGGATTCCAAGATATGGGTTGGTGTTGGGCTGAGTACAAAAAGCAAATAAAGTAATTAAATGCTAGAAATCAAGTACTTATCTTTCATAAAGTTGATCAAGTGGATGCTTGAGGTGATTGACCCATTGGTGGAGTATGGTATAATTCTAATAGTGTAAGAGTACTTGGCACTTTGGTAGAATGATGGTAACAAGTTAGCTCTCTAATGTAGTAGTTGGTTCACTAGATTGTTGATGATGATTGACCTACAAAATATAATTTTAGATGCACAAGCTCTTGATAAAAATTTCAGATGGATTTCCCCTTCCTGCTCCTCTCTTCTTATAGGCAAGGCAAGAGAGTTGAAACAAGATGTGAATTGAGCTTCCTAATTTTAACTCATCTATACAATGGCTCACATGTGGATTTAGATAAACTATTTTTATAAAAATAAGGTGGGGTGGTTTGCATGTTAGAGGTTGAGGAGGTGGACCCTGACCATCGATGGTTAAGGTGACCATTGGTGGTCATCCTTACCATCGATGGTTGAGGGCAAAGGGTAGAAATAGGTAAAAGGTTAGGTTAAGCTATTTTAATCAACCTAACTTGGCTTGAGTTTGGTTAGGGGTTAAGGGGTCAAATTGGTCCCAAGGATGTCCTAAGGTGGTCCAGGGGGATTTCAACATTTAGAATCACAATGTGTGGATTTCCAATGTCTACACACATCACTAAGATATTGCCTATTTGGGAGACAGTGACACCAAATTTAGCATAGATAGAGGTGATATGGCACTATACCTAGTGGATAGAGCCATATCGAGTGGCTTGTGTACTAGGGAAAATTAGATAGCCTCACCCAATGGAACTGACAGTGGTTCTTACATTTTGGGCTCAACATATGAGTGAGCCATGGGGGAGAGGAGGACTAGGCCCACCAGTTTTTATGCTAGAGCTTAGACCACATCTTGAGAGATTATAGACTAGTCAAGCATGATAGGTAGTAGAGCAAGATGAGATATATGTAGAGGTAGAAGTACTAGAGGTACCACCACTAGATCTATGGTAGGAGGAGCAATGACCATTGTGAATATGACATCAATGGAGGTATTAGGAGCAAGAAAAAAAGGAGACTATCATCATCACAAATGACCCATCAGGTTGGCCAAGACATAAATGAGTGATAGAAAGACCACTAAGGCATAGCCTAAGATGGGCATAAGTGGTGACTCCAAGATTTGTTTTTGGGTGGTAAGTGATAGATGAGGTTCCTAGACAACACACAAATGGGGAGACAATGCTCGATGGTCACGTAAATGGTAAGACAATGGTAGGTAACACATGGATAGGTAAAATAAGAGATGGTTAACTTTTTGTTTAAGTTATTTGATATAGAGTAGAGATAGATATATTTTGAGATATATCAATGATCTAATATCTATCTGGTTTGATTTTTTTAAGTGTTGCAAAAGATGAGGAGACCAGATGGGGGTCCCTAGTGAGGGGAGCACTCCATGATATCCTTGATGAAGTGTTGATGTTGTACAACTCAGCCACATTAGAGGATCCTATTGTACCATCTGCCCTAGTTTAGGTGAGATCATTTAGATTAACAAGAGAGGCCAGGAGGTATTTGTGAGTGCATAGAGAGGGGGTACAACCATCAATAGGGGTGGGTATTGGAGAGGCATAGGCATGCAAGGTCCTGGTTGAGGAGAGATTTGTGCATCTAAATACCATGACACAGATGGGATAGGTATAGGCCTAGGAGAGAGAAACACATTTAGTGACCCTGACCTAGTTGGCACAGGTACAAGCTCATATGGTTCATCTATAGGGAAGGTATCAAGATTGAGATCTCAGACATCCTCTTTATATAATTCTATTTGGAGGAGTCAGACCAAGGCATCTATGGGTAGCATGGCTAGGCCATGAGATAGGCATGATGGGTCCCAACCATAGAGATAGATCTTTTTATATGGTTGTATTTTGTAAAAAAATCATGATATATATATATATATATATATATATAACCATATATATATATATATATATATATATATATATATATATATATATGGGTAGCATGGCTAGGCCATGAGGTAGGCATAATGGCTCCTAACCATAGAGATAGATCTATTTATATGGTTGTATTTTTTAAAAACTCGTGATATATATATATATATATATATATATATATATATATATATATATATATATATATATATATATATATATATATATATATATATATATATATATGGCTAGGCCATGAGATAGGCATGATGGGTTCCAACCATAGAGATATATCTTTTTATATGATTGTATTTTGTAAAAACTCATGATGTGTGTGTGTGTGTGTGTGTGTGTGTGTGTGTGTGTGTGTGTGTGTGTGTGTGTCTGGGTAGCATGGCTAGGCCATGAGATAGGCATGATGGGTCCCAACCATAGAGATAGATCTATTATATGGTTGTATTTTGTAAAAACTCATGATATATATATATATGGCTCTTTTGGCATTTGGATGTTGATTTTATGTGTTTGCATTATGGTTGTGGTTGAGGATGCTTGGATATATTTATTTAGAGGACATGTATTTATCTATTATTGTATATGCTATGGGAAATATATGAGTTGTGTTTTCTTTTCTAGCATTATGTAGGACACATGCATTGTGTCAAAAAGACTTGGTAAAATATAATCAATCAAAAATGTACTACACACTATTTCAAGTTTGAAAATGTGTAATGACAAGAAAATGACTAAGAATAAAGAACCAAAAAGGTGGTAAACAAGATGGTATAAAGTTTTGTTTTTAAACCAAATGAAATATTGGTACCAAATTAAAACAAGTAAAATCATACTAAATCATGTTGGGAAGTATGAAAATAATGTAATAAAGTGAAAAATATGTAAAAATAGTATAAAAATAAATCAATTTAAGTTAATCAATCATAATAAATCATGTGGGAAAGTATAAGAGAAAAACAAAATTGGTAAAATTGGTCTTAAATTTATCACAATAATTCAAGTTGGGAAGTATGAAAAAATCAAGAAATGATTGGATTCTTACATACAATTAGAAAATAAGAAGATAAAAGTGAAAGAGAAATGAAGTAAGCATAAAACATACTAAATCAAGCTGGGAAGTATGTCAATGACATGTAACTTCACGATCAATCACATCTTATCTCATATTTAACACATGTAATTGTTGATTGTGACTTGGATTATTGGAATTTTTTTGAGGAAGGCCAAGTCCTATCCATGGCCTTACACTGCAACTCACAAATGGAACACCAATGAGGTGGAATTTAATGTGAAAAGCTGGTAATAAAGGATGTTGGTAATAATAATGTAAAATTGTGGTAATTTGTGAAGTAGGCCAAGTCCTATCCATGGTCTTACATTGCAACTCATAAATGGAATCCCTAGGGGAGTGATTAGTGAATAAAATAATGTTTCTCAAGAGGAAATAGGAGGAATGCAGGGAGTGAAAAAGGGAATGTAAATATCATAACGTACACATCTTATGAGAAGACCTTAGGAGAAAGGAGGCATACTAAGGACATGAGAAGACACTAAGTGACTAGTGACCATAAATATACAAAGGAAATGTATTTTCTATAGACACAAAGTTATGTAAAAAAATAAGCATGCTACTAAGATCAACTCATGAAGGTAGATTGGTATAAGAAAAGTAAAATGGACCTACCTTCCCATGATGTGTTCCCCATCCCTTAGGACCCCTTACAGAGCTGTATATCTATTTCAAAGATTGGTTACTTGCATGAGAAAGTAGGTACCATTAAAAGATTTTTATTTTACTTTTCTAATCTACTAGCCTATCACACTCCAATAGATATTGGATCTATTGTGAGGCCAACTGTGGAGTTTGAGCTTCAACTAGAAGAAGGAGATATGCTTTGAATCATATATTTTAGTGTGATTAGACTTTTAATAACTTTGAAATGTTTTTGCCTTTTGTATCATTGCCTTTTGTTAAATAATTTTCTTTTGAATGTTTTTAAATTTTTTTAAGATTCCTCCCCCATACAGACTTGGAATGACCAATCATGAGAGATAGAGTGATACAAATGAATGAGTTATAGGCTTAGGCTAAAAGAAGCTAAGTGACTAAATACAAGATTGACTAGAACATTTTGATATTTTGATATAAGTGAGTATAAATTGATTTGATCTTGTCCCTAAAGTAAAATTTTGATATTTTTCTATGGGTAAGCATGCATAAGCATTAAAGTATGGAATTGATTGATTGATTTTAGGGTTGCATTACCTGGTTGGGAAACTTAAATAATTATTCATGTTTGGATTTGATTGATTAATGTTTGAGTTTGAATACATATTCAAACTCAAATTTGGATTTGTTGGATGATTGATTTGAAGAATAAAAAGTGGTTGATTGGAACCCTATGTTATAACATGGATTATTTAGATTTGGATTTGTGACTGAGTTGATCAAGTTATTGTTTCACATAGAAATGCTTTTTATAATGGATGATGTTATTAATAAAATACTAAAATACCAAAGTGATTAAAATTTTGATTATCAACTAAATAACTTTACAAATAAGGATGCGTGTCAAACATAAGAAAAATAACAAATAATTTTTTTAATTCTAAATAGTAAAGAAATTGCACATAAAAGGTGAAAAAATAAGATGTGGGTTGTGAAAAAATATGGGGCCTTCCGATGTCAGTGACTCATCCATACTCTTAGCTTTAGCCTAATATTTCAAGGCACTAACCATGGAGGATCCTATCATTCCCATGGCCCATTGAGTCTGATTTTGAGGGTGTGTAGAAGGTATCTTCTCATCACTAACTAGTAATTGATAGACCAAAGTTGAATGGCAAAAGAGGTTATACTAGGCTTAAGGTTTAAACAAGATTATCTAGGGGGAAACTATAGAAAAAATAGATAAAATGGACACACACTATTGGTTCTTATCCTAAAGTTCCTAACACAGTCGTAGGGGTCTTAGTGTTTTGATAATCAATGATATCATATTTGGAGGCAGCTATTGAAACCTTAGGTATTGGAACATGAAAGCCCCTCATATCACAAGCAATTGAAATAAATAGATATCAATTTATATACCTCAATAATAAATGAGTTTTGGCCTAATGTCTAGTGGTGAAATCGATGATCAATAGAGCCCTTAAAAAGAAAAAGTTAAATTAAGTATTCTTTTATGATTTTTGAGTATTGTCACCAACATGACATCTAAGAAAGAGCATATGCGAGCATTACTTGAGTCACATAGAAAATTATTTAAATATTTTTTATTTTTGAGTATCATCACCAATGTGACACCAAGGGAAGAGCATACGTAATTTTTATAATTACAAACAAAATGTGATGTAATTATTACAAACTTTGAAGGCAAAATTGAAAGTGTTAGTAAAAAAAATTAGTTTTTTTAAATCCTTTTTGCCGTTTACATTTGACAAGCATTCTGCAAACAAGTGGTTAGAATATTTACTTAGGCTTGGATCAAGGCAAACTGTACTAGAATAAGTAAAAACCACAAAAACAAATCAAAAAACCATTTCTCTGTGATAAATTCATAGTTACATAGAAAGATAGGAAAGCAAAATTATGATAAAACAAACAAAATAAAAAGGTAGAATATAGAAAGCAAGAGCAAAGAAATTAATGCTTATAGAATGATTTTGCTATACTATATGACAATTTCACTACCCAAAATGATGAATTCACTGCACAAAAAGGTGAATTCACTTTTTAGGATAATAATTTCACTATTTCAAAATGAATTTGTTATTGAACTTGTAGACATAGAAAAAAAAAGGGACTAACATAATGATTTTTCTACTTAGTTAAACAATTTCACTGCTAAGAATGACAATTTTTCTCTTAAACACAGTGATTTCGTTAAAAACTGTACCAATTTCATGATTTTCCTATAACAAAGAGTTACAAAAGATTGAAAACATAGACAAAATCATAAAGTGAACAAAAATAAAATGATGTAAATAAAATAATTAAAAAGAGGCTAAAAATGGGTCAAAATGATTTTGTTATTATGAGGTACAATTTCACTATTGATGTTTTCAAATTTGTTATTACGCAATGTGCATACACAACTAAGTATAAAATGTTTGATAATGACCTATAGCTTATATAGACAATCAAAAAGATAAGATTAAATGCACATGCAAATATAAATAATAAAAATCAAATGAAAAATACTTTCTAATGCAAAAATGATGATCAAAAGATGAAAAGATGAAGGAAGGTCCCACTGGGCATACCAGAAATGTGAGAACTAAATTAAAAAGTGCTAATAAATCAACTAATAATGCAATCTTAATCTAAGATAAATTTAACCTAAGATAGAGGAAAAAATAAAGAAAAAATAAATCACAAACTTATACTTCAAATGTGCAAGCTTTCTCCATTGCGATGTAAACTTGATTTGTTCTTCAAAAATGTGATGCTCACTCTTCCAATGCAAAGGAGAACGAGAAACATTTTGGTGCAAAAATATTTTTTGTATGTTTTGATTCTCTTTAATTCTCTTGTGAATATAACTTTGTTAGCATAAATCAGGATTCTAATTTCTAGTATTCTTGAAAATGAAGGTTTCAAGTTTATTTATAGATTTTTGGAAGAAGATCCAATGATGGAGGATTATTTGGATGGATTAAATGATCTAAATAATCAAAGGTAATTAATTATTCCTCACCCATGAGGATGAATACCATTACAAATAGTTGAGAGAAGCATGGGATTGGTTCGCTAAGTCAGCAAGAATAAGTCAAGCTTCTTGACAACTCAAGGGATGACTCATGGGATGTTGAAAAAGTTGTGGTTTTGGTTGGGATGATGGAGAAAAATGTGGAAGATGTTGGATGAGGTGTAAAATCTGGATTTTATATTTAAAATAAGGATTTAAAGTGTGCATAATTGACTAATTTGACTTATTCAATTATTTGAATTTGGAAGGAGATATAATGAATTATTTTAATAAAAATTATTAAATATTTTACGTGCATTTTGACACTAAATGAAATTTAGGTGTATAATATATATATATAGAGAGAGAGAGAGATATATATATATATGTATACATGTATATATATGTATCTATATATACAAACACACACATGCATATGTGTGTGTATACATACATACATATGTGTGTGTGTACATATTATACATACATATGTATGTAATAATGAATGTGTGTGTGTGTGTGTGTGTATCATGTACATATATAAAATGTGTATACATCATATCCCTATCAACTCTCTTTTTGTCTCTTTATAGGGGGTTATCTTGGCTATCATGGTGCACTCTGTGAAGGCTGTATCACCAATGCATGTCTACAAATAATCTTCACTCTCAAAATTATAATCAAGGACTTGGAAGAATTGATTTTATTGTTTAATAAAGGTTGTAAGGATGTTGATAGACTAGTGAGATGTTCCCTAGTCCCTTAAGCACCTTGATTTGGGCAACATAATTTTTAAAGATAAGCTTTTGGAATAATTGTGTAGAAATGATATCTCCAACTTTAAGTAATAGATTCTAGCTCAAATTTAAGCACCTTGGGATTGATGAAACTTTTACAACCTATTTTTTTGGTATAGTACCACTACCTTTAATTTCAAGAACTTTTTAATAGAGGAGAGCATAAACTCCTGAGACACCTGATTGGATTCTCTAATATTGGAAGCATTGGGATGTTTTTTGAATAAGGCCAACTATTTATAAAAATCCTTTAAAATTTGGTAGTGTGCCCAATATTAGCCTCCCACCATTCAATCTAACCCCCACACCCATCAAATGTGTATACGAGTGCACTCATGCTTCATATGTGAGGCATTGAGATATAATTAGTTTATAATTTTTTTGGCAAGTGGAGCAGACGATTCAATGAAAAATTTGATGGTCCAGTGGTTTAAAAGGAGAATATAATAAAGGACACTAACCAATCTATAAAGCTAAAGGAAATACAAAAGTGTATTATTCTATGAGCATGGATTTGTCCAACCACTTGATAACCATATCACAACCTTAGAATTGTTTTGACAAAAGAGAACCAAGTGGTGGATTTTGAGTGTCTATGGTGAGAATTTGGGTCATACAACCCTAATTTTTTCCATATATACAACCATACTTCTCTTTCTCTAACAAACCAACACATGGGAGAAAAAAGTATTTGTCTCATTAGTATTTTACCATGTTAAAATAACCACAAAAAACTTAGTCTATTATGGGGAGTTCCTCCACGAGCCACCACCAGAGTGTATCTTGTTTGATGCTACCATTGGAAGTGTAAAGTTTAACTAATCCAAAAGACCAAATGTCTAAAAAAAACCATACAACTGGCATGGCTTGATAGGTCCATCCCCCAGTTTATCAAAAACAAATAAAAAATAGGGGCTATCAAAGTGATGACATTGTCATCTCCTATTTCATAACAATATTATGATGCATAGCATCATGACAAATTGTTTTTAATGCTAACTATAGGGGTAGACTAGAGATCATAACCTCTTACGAGTTCATAACTTGCACATTCCATACAATTATTGGAAACTAGCCCAAACCATATATTTTTTGAGTTGGGAAGCTTAAACACCACACATTCCATGAGAATATGTTCATGTATAGTTATTGAGGTTCATGTCCTAGTCATCATGGTCTAAAAACATTAACAATGCCACACATTCCATGAGAATATATTCATGTATAGTTATTGAGGTTCATATCCTAGTCATCATGGTATAAAAACACTAACAATCTATTTCTCACAAAAGTTGGTTGTTGGATTTTGGCTATAAATTCCCCAAGTTGTACCAACCACCACTCTTTTGACACATATTCATCCTATTATCCAAATAGGTAATTTATCTAAAAATGTCGTGCACTCTATGACTATGGAGAAAAAAGGAGTTCCCTTGGTTTTGGGGTTGACAAGGAGGGAATATTTTCCATAACTCATAAATATGGAGTTAAAGACTCTTGTGATATTCTTATGAGTTTGGAAATATGTTACTTGTTTTTTAGAGTGCCTAACACTAATGACCTAGGGTTAACTTGAGGATCTTGATTCTAGTAGGAGTTCATTTGGCAATGGTGGAAACCATAAGCAACCAAGTGTTGGAATTAAGAGCTCTATTATATTCCTATTATTTTGGTTATTTTTTTTTGTTAATGACTTGTCATCCATCATTTTTACCTTCCTAGGTTTATCGTCCCTCAGTGTAAGATTTGATTTTTGGATTGTTATAAATCATAAGAGGATGATATCTTATTTTATGTTTTACTAATTGGTAGTGAAAAATTTACTAGGCAAATTGATATACATGACCCATTGAGTGTACCTTTGGCCACTAGCCTATATATTAATTATTTTCTTGAGGTTTTGCTATAATTCAACCCCACAAAAATATATATATCTACTAGGGTTTGGAATTTTTTTTTTTAACTCAAAAAAACTAAACACCCTAAGGGTTTAGCAAGTTTTCAATAAAATTACATACGGTCATCAATAACCTAGGAAATTGTACTAGCATGGGAAATTTAATCTTGGCTTTATGAGAGACCAAAACATACATAGATCATGGAGAAAACAAAATAAGGGAACTCTTTACAATCTAATATCCATACATAAGGATAGCTACATAGTGTTTAGAGAATGAAAACCTTAAAATAAAAAATCGCTTAGTCATATTTTACACCCCTTTAATGTTTATGATGTGTGGTTTCTAAGAAAACTGAACCAAAGTTTTGAGAATGGATTCAAATGGGATTATTTATATAAAATATCCAATAAAGGTATTTTTTTGAGCTTATGACATGTATTTAAAATTTTTTAAAAAATACAAAATAACATGAACAAGATTTTTCTGAGGAGAGGCTACATTACATCGTGATAGACCTTCGGGATGATTTTTTGAGCTTTCAGTGCCATGGTTTCACCTCTAGCATGGGAAACACCTAACAAGGCATGCTCTTATGGTATCTCATTAAATAAAAATACAACCACCTGAAGGGAAAATAACTAGACCAAAGACAATTACATGTTTAATTAAGGCTAAAAATTTCTTGTAAACCTAAGTAAATGGGGGTGGTATAAAAAGCCGAGGGGAAAAAAACCTATGACATGGTAGAGATGTGACAAGCACTTTAAAGCCTTATATGTGCATTTCAAATAACAATTCACTCATCTTAAGAATATTTTACATGTCCCAATATTCTTGTTGAATGGTTCAATTAAAATATTGAATATTTTGTTTTTGCAAGGCTAAGGATATGGTTATTAAGAAGGATTTGTTGAACTTCAAATTGACAACATGATTGAGCATATTTGATATGTTTAAAACTACTTGTATTTACTATATTTTTATGAGTGGTTTATTCAAAGTGCAAATAATGCATGAGAAATGCTAGGGAATAACATTTAATGGAGCTCATACAAGTTGATTTTAGTAGGTTTAAGTGAGGCTTCATAGAGGGGGGACTCTCTTATGAGTTTTCCTATAAGTATGAGAGATTTGGTATTTTCCTTATTATAAGATAAGGTTTTGTGTTAGTTCATGCACTATATTTTTTGGTTTTAGAATATTTTGGTCATATTATAGCATGTATAACCGAACAAGGTTTCATCCTAGGAATCATGCTTGAAAATGGAAATGTTATTTCAGTCATGTCTCCTTTCTCACTCTCATTAAGAATGAATCTTCTTTCATGAAACCATAGAATGCATTGATATATGACCTTCATCATGTCATATATAATTATAATTAATACTATTGACGCTGGAGATTGCACCTGGTGGCAGGAAAACAGGTCCCTGCCTTCTCCCCGCAACATGGAAACTCCTCTCTCGCCTGTGGGACGGTGAAGCAGGAGAGGAGAGTCTCTAGGTATGGGCTAGTTCCCTCTGGTGTATCAAGTTTGTCTCAGCGAGTGCTATATATATATATATATATATATATATAGCTATATAAACTGGGGGGGTGAAAAGGGAAGAAAGTGCAAGAAAACAAACAGCCTACTCTAAGGAGGTGATACACCAAATAAAAGTGATCTTCTCGCACCTAATCTTAGAATCAAAAAAGAACTACAAACATACACTCAGACTCAGCAGTGAAACCAAGCTACAAGAAAATGGCAGGGAGGTTCTTATAAAAACACAGGAACAGAGACTCACCAAGATGCTGTGGAATACATACTGTAAATAACTTCCTCTGTTCTGTATCTCCAAAATGGAACTCTCCTCCTGTCACTTGCAGACAATGGTGCCTTGTGGATAATTGGTGTGTTGGTGCTAGAACTGTGAGAGCATTAAAGACAATGATTGGACACAATGCAAACACTCAGACACACATAGAAAATCTGACCAAGAAGAGGCAAAAATAGTCTTTATAGATTTAGGTAGAAATTTCAATAGGGCTGTGCCTTACCAAAATTACAAAAAGATCCTTTACAAAATGACAAGTATCAAATATATAAGGAAATTCCAAGAGGCTCATTTGGTGCTTCTTTTTCAAATGGTTGTTCATGAAAAGAGACAAGCCTTTCAAAATATTAATGAACCATCTGCCCTACCTACTTCGAAGTTCACATTCTAAATGTCAAGATGCAGTTTGTCCACCCATCAAGTGTAAAAAGAAGAAACTGGTTACATTCTTTAGCTGTTGCATCTTCTCGATGGTCAATTCACAGGCACTATTTCACCTACTGGAATTACCTCTCCAAATTGGCACCACTAGGACTCAACTATTTGCTTATGCGTTATGGCCATTCTGCTATCAAGATTGAATTTATGAGCCACACCATCTGTCGACTCTTTGTTCTCTGGGCTCTTTGTCCTTTTCTGATCCCTCAGTCCCCAGGGGCGATCTTCTGGTAGGTCACTGCATACTTGGGCTAATTCCATGGTTGGCACTCTTCCAGACTAAAACCCCAACAACTAAATGGCTCTGTTAAATTTGACATGCTCTGGGACATCCTCGAGTCCTCATCATCGGATCACATGGTAGTCAGATCCATGCTAGCATTTGGGTCCATCGTGGCTTCTCCTTATAAACTTCTTTGTAGCCTACTAAGTCTTAGCACCCAGTCGGGCACTTTGCATTATATGCGCACTTCGATGGGTCCTGGGATGCTCTCTCAGGTTTTGTTGTCTCCGTAGATGTTTTGCATTTGTGCCTAAATTCCTTCAGACTTTCCTTTAGTTTCTTGCTTTGCCCCTTTTTGCTGAGAGTGCATCTGCCCTTGACACGTGTCGTAATCTGCAACTTAGGCACCTAGGAGACACTTTGAAATGCGGACGTTGACATGTGGCGGCTTCCACCGAGCTGATAAATGGGATGTGGCAACATCTGCTTACATTAGAGGGCCTCTTAGAGTTAGGGGAAGTTGACATGTGGTCACTTTTACAGAGCCTTTAGCTGCCTTTAGGAAAGTTTTGGGCCCCTATTCTGGTTCCTAGTGGATGCTGACACTTGGCACACTCTGCATAGCTCCTAGCAACTCATTCAGGCCCACCACATTCTTCTTTGAAGCCAACAAGGGAAAACCATGGATATTTCCACTTGTTGGTTTCTACAAAGCCCTACAGGAGACACTTGGCACATTCTGTTGCTCCTAAAATAGCATGTCGAAGTCCTCCGCGATTGCCAATTGGTGTTTTCCATGCTCTGGCTTCCCTGATGTAAAATTTAATGTTCTCAAGCCCGTCACTGCCCCTGGAAAAGTTCATCGGGTCCATTTTGCTTGAATCATCCATTGAACCAAAACTGAAGAACTTTGAAAATGGATGAACCAAGCGCTATCAGAAAGAGACTAGCATTTCAAAGCAAGGGAAGAGGTTGACCAATATTTTTTGCCCATTGGTAAAAATTGGTCAACAAATTGGTGACTCCCAGGGGAAGCATGCCTGCTATGCTTAGAGACTAGTTGCCTTGCAATCCATTGGGCATGGAGTCAGATGATAACTTTGAAAACCAGTAAGAGCTCTATCAAAACTTAAGACTAGCCACCTAGATCTACCTCCACGAAAAGGCATCACACACAAGACTAGGAAAACTACTTGTGCAACAGCACTTAGGAAAAATAGGAAAGAAAACAAAGAAAGTATGTACAGGTGAACCCAAAAATATCAATGGCAATGCTTCAAATGTATCCCATTAACTGGGATATGCAGTTCTTCGCCATCCAACCTTGAAATTTGGAACACATTGTGCTGCTTGCACTGAGTAATCACATAAGGACCGCTCCATAAGGCGTCAAATTTTGCATGTTTTTTGGGCTTAGCTCGATCTTCATCCCATTTCAGGATAATGTCTCCTTTAGAAAAATCTCTTGACAAGGACTTCTTGTCAAAGTGCCTTTTTACTTGCTGTTGGTGACTTGTCAGAGAAGCCATAGCCCAATCCCTCACCTCTTGGAGCTCCATTAGCTCACACAATCTGACTTCCATGCTGGTCCCTTCTTCTAACTATAGCTGATGGGTGAGATCCAATGCTGGCAATTCAAGTGAGATGGGAAGCCTGGCTTCCCTTCCATACATGATCGTATATGGAGAATTTCTAATTGCTCTCTTTGGAGTAACTCGGTCGGCCCATAGGGTTGTCTTTAGCTTGGTATGCCAACTTCTATGATTTTCTTCCACAGTCCTCTTTATAATTCTGATCAGATTTTTATTGGTGGATTCAGCCAGCCCATTCCCCTATGGATAATAATTTGATGAAGTGCTGAGGTATATGCCATACTTTAGCACCCATTCACTGGTTTTGATTCCCAAAAAAGCCAAGGTGTTATCTAAGATTATGGTGGCTGGGACTCCAAATCTTGTTACTAGATCTTCATAGAACTCCAGGATTGTGCTCTCATTTGCCTCCTTCAAAGCAACTACTTCTACCCACCTGGTGAAATAATTCGTGGCAGTCAATACCCACTTATGCCCAGCACTAGAGGGAGGATTAATCATCCCTATAAAATCTAGGCCCCATTGCATGAATGGTTGCTCAACTTGAATGGACTGTAGGGGCATGGCAGCCAGTCACTATTTTTCATCAAAAAGTGCACACTTCTGGCACTTTCTTACCTAGGCATGGGTGTCCTTGAAAAGAGTAGGCCAAAAATAGCTAGCTCTCATTATCTTTGTTGTTGTAGCTTTAGGGGTGAAATGGCCACCAACTGGCCCATCATGAAACTCAGCCAGTATCCTATCAGCCTGATTGGGGTCAATGCATCTTAGAAAAACCCCAGAGAGATCCTTTATAAACAATACTTCACCAACCAGGACATAAGGGAGGGACTGGAGCTTAAAATACCTTCTTTTGGCTTTATCAAGACCCTATGGACACTCACCTGTGAGAAGGAAATGCTTCATGTCCAACATCCAATCCTTTATGACAGTCGGTTCTTCTGCTGTGGTTGCATCCTGGATTAGCAAGTTGTCTCTCCTTGTTGTTTTAAGTTTGCAACTAGTTATTCGCACAGACCTCTGCCCCTCACCAGCTTGGTGATCTTGATGTCTATGTCGTATTCCATCACTTTGGTAATCCACCTTGCCCTCTTTTCGTTCAAATATTGATTGGTCAAGAAATCCTTGACACCAGGATGTGGGACCATAAGGTGGATTCTACTGTTAGACAGCATATACCTAAATTTCTTCAGGCTCCTCACCACTGCCAGGACATGCTTTTCCACATACATGTACCTGACTTTGAAATCCTCTAATCCTTGGCTGAAGAAGGCAAGTGGTTATTCGAGGTCTTCACCATTTGCTTGGGTAAGCATGGCGGATATTGCACTTCTTCATTGCTGAATATATAGAGGTTGAAGTCTCTACTGAAGTTGGGGCTGATCAGAGTAGGCACCTGGGCTAAAGCTTGCTTGATGGCTTCAAAGTTGTCCCTTCTTTGCGCTGTCCACTTGAATTCTTCACCTTTCCTTAACATAGAGGTCAGGGGTTTAACTATCTCAGCAAAATTTAGAATGAACCTCCGAATACAATTTATCCTGCCAAAGAAACTCTGCATGCCTTTCTTGTGCTTTGCTAGGGGCATTTCCAGAATGGAGTGAACTCTCTTAGGGTTAATAGATAAACCCTCCTTAGACACAATGTGACCAAGGAGCTTCCCTTCATGAACAACAAACATGCACTTCTTTAGATTAAGAGAGACGCCAAATTCCCTGCACCTCTCAAAAATCTGCCTGAGGTGTTCTATGTGCTGGCTCGCTTCTTTGGAGAATACCGTTATATCATCAAGATATACCAGCACGTTGTTATTTATCAAGCCATCAAAAGCCATGTCCATGGCTCATTGGAATGTAGCACCAGCATTGGATAGTATGAATGGCATCTTCTTATAGGCAAACGTGCCCCATTTGGTGGTGAAGGTTGTTTTATACTGATCACAACCTTGCACCAAAATCTAATTATAACCTGAATAACCATCTAGGAGAGAGAAACACTCGCTACCAGTCACTTTTTGAAGAATCCGCTCCATGCTTGGAAGGGGATAATGATCTTTTAAAGAGACCTTATTAAGGTCTCTAAAGTCAACACACAGCCTGATTTCCCCATTCTTCTTTCTAAAAGGAACAAGGTTGGCCAGCCATGAGGAATGTTTAATTGGAAATATAATTCTGGACTCGATCAATCTAGCCAATTCTCTTTGCATGAGGGGCTCAATTGTAGGATATTCAGGCCTTTGCTTTTGTGTGACTGGTTTGGCACCTTCCTCTAACTCAATGGTGTGCTGAGCAAGTCTTGGGTCGAACCCCTTCAAGTCGCTATAATCCCATGCAAACACATCAGTGAACTCTTGACACATCAGAATGAAAGCTTACTTTTCTTGAAACATGTAGACCTTGCCAAGCACCAGCAGCTTGTCCTTGAAGATTTCAACCTTTTCATAATTCTCCTCTTTGGTTGTGATGCATGCTTTGTCATTTCTCAGTTGGTCATCTCTATTGAAAATGCTTTCAATTGTGACCACACCTTTAGGGAGTTTATTGTTCTTCAACTAGATGATTTGATCTCCATACTGTTGCTGTAACTTTGCCTGGTTGTGTATTGCGAACTCAGCTTCTTCTCAGAGGCAAAGAGCTATCTGTTGGTCACTTTTGAAAACTTGCCAATCTGCAATGTTATCTGGGATAGAGGGTCAAAATACCACTTTCAAGTGGCGCGAACCACAATCTCGGCCTATTTCTATTGAAATATCAAACTGAGTGCCAATTGCTACCAGCTTGTCTGCATGTCTGTTCTACTCCCTGGGAATTGAGGCAATGTTGAAGGCAAGGAAATCTTCCATTAGGTCCCAGACCCTAAGTTTGTATGACTTGAGCAAGGAGTTCTTGGTCAGATTCAGGCCTCTTACTTGATTCACAATTAGTTCGTTGTCCCCTAAAACTTGCAACTCCTTGATCCCTCTTTTCCTTGCAAATCCCAGCCCATGGATCAAAGACTCATATTCTATGACATTGTTGGTACAAGAGAACTAGAAATGGAAAGCTAAATAGTACCTTTCCTTAGAAGGGAAAACCAACATTGCTCCACCACCAGCGCCTAGCTTACTTCTGGATCTGTCAAAATACAACTGCCATAGGCCAAGGTCTACTTGTTCTTCCTTCATCAAATTTGGCATGAAGGCACCCTCTTCGTGCATGCAATAGACTCCAAGGTCTGTCTCCTCTATAAACTTGTATGGATCATGTTTAAAGTTATCATTTCCCCACTCATCCAAGAGTAGGTCTATGACTCCTTCAAGAGCAGAGGATGGAGCTTGGTCTGTCTGGGACTCTTCTAGGTTGATGATTGTGTAATTGACATTTGCTGCCTTGGGAGTATATGATTCTAGATGGTCATTGTAGAGTGACTCAGACTCAATTTTCACCTTGGTCCCATACCTAGTTATGAAAACCAATGTGACCAATTTGCTGCTAGATAGCCACCTATTTTGGACGTGAAGTCTCTGGACAGGCACATTGCAAAAAATGGAGGAACGTTCGCTACTATAATATCATGGGGAATTGAGAAGGTTGGGCAAGCATGCAATGTCAAGTCTAAACCCTTCAAAATTCTAACTATTTTTGTAGGTGTCCCATCTAGCTGTAGGACTCCCCTTTTCATTTCTTCATACTTCAGTCCCATCTTATCAGCAATGCACTTAGGCATCACTGAGGTGCTAGCCCCGCTGTCAATTATGCAGTTGTGTACCAAGAAGTCCCCAATGATCAAGGATACGTAGAAAGGGGGAGTCTTCTCTTCTTTCTTTACCTGTTCTAGAAGGGTAGGCTGTCCATTTGTCATTAAGACATTATCCATGTTTGCTGGAACAACTTGCTGATCCAACTTATGTAATTCTTTCTTCAATACATCCTTCTGTCCTAGAAGAGATAATGAATCCCACAAGGAGATGTTCACATGCAACTTCTTCATCTAGTCCACTATATTGATCGTGGGACTGCGTCCCTTCACGTTTTCTTTTGGGCTGGTCCCAACTGGAGCTGTAGGTTGAGGCACTGGAGGTGCAAACGACTGTTTGGAAATTGTGACCCTTTGAAATGAGTGTGTTGGAGGAGGTGCAGCTGCTGCCTGAGTGGTAGCTTGCACCTCTTCCACTTCCCTCCTCTTAAATCTTGTATTGGCTGCAACACAATCAACCTGATTGCCTATGGCGCCCCCATGGTTGATTGCATAAAACTCACCCTCTTCGTAATTCATAAGAGCAAAATCTGGCTAGGCCTGATTGCTACTCATGCTAGGTTGAGCTAGAGCCTCAAAGAATTGGGAAAAAGTAGCACCCTGTTTCTCTATATTCTAGAGATAATTCACCATTTCATTTGTGTGCACAGCCTGTTCTTGGCCATATCCCATGGTCAAACAGCTAGGCTGCTCTTGTACAAGATTATTTTGAACAGGCACTATGGCCTTAGATGATGAAGAGGGACCAGTGTTGTAATTTTGAAATGGCCTAGTTGTAGTGAGCTGCCCTTGACCTTGATTATAATTGTGAAAAGGGGGTCTAGGGGCTTGACCATAATTCTGGTACCCTTGGTTTGGTCTGTTGCCTTAAGCCTGTTGTTGCCTTTTAATGGCAATGAGTTCATTGGTCACAACCTGCAACATACTCTTAACCTCATGAAATTCATTCGACGGGGTAGCAGCAATTTTTTTGATGGCAGGCAGAGGAGCCAATGTGGGAGCAAGGGCCTGAATTGGAGGTGGTACTTCTAGGAAAATTGGCATGTGGGGTCTAGGGGCTATTTTTTTAGCCTATATTAAACAGTTCTCAGCTGCTATGGCTATGTCATAAGCAACAGGCAATATATGCCCTCCCATAGATTGTATCATGACTACAACGTCGCTATTTAATACTTTCAAATAGTATAAAAAAGCATAGCTAGGAGTCAGCCTTACCAAGATGGGAATCCTTTGCTAGGTCTTCTAAAACTGTGTGTTAAAGTCTTGCATATACTTGTGCGAGGCCCTTTGAATGGTTGTCAGCTGCTCAGCAAGCAAGAGGTCGTCGCATTTTTCCCCAAAATGGTCCATTAGCTAAATATCGAGCTCATTCTAGGAATGGATTGAATTCACAGGCAAGGTCCCATACTAGTCAAGAGCCTTGCCCTTAAGAGACAGAGCCAACAATCTGACTATGACATTCTCCTCTGTGATATTATGAATATTGCAAAGGTTAGAAATGTTCCTGATGTGCTCAGTGACTGTAATGGGTCCCAATCCATCAAAAGAAAGTACATTCTTTAGAGCTGCCCCTGGAATTGGGTCAAACTATGGGAAGTTCAAGGGGCTCTCTCCATAAAAGGCTATAAATGGCAGAGCCATAGCTAGAATGGGGCATAACTGAGGCTCTTCTGTAATTGTTTCTCTTATAATAGGTTTAGGAGGATGACTTGTTGGATAAGGACGAGTCTTCCTAAACCTTAATCTTTTAGCAAAATTAAAAGGCAGTTCAACGAATTCAAAAGGAATTCTTTTTGAAGCAGACCTAGTGGTGACTTTAGGCATAGAAATTTAAGACACTAGTCTTAACATGGAAAATGAATCTCTTACCAGCGGAGTCGTCAGATGCTAAAAATATTGAAATGGCTGTGACAGGACCAGCATCAATCCTGAAAACTTACTGTGTTATAAAACAGTGTCCCACCAGGCATGCCAAAATTGTTGATGTTGGAGATCGCATCCGATGGCAGGAAAACAGGTTCCTACCTTCTCCCCGCAACATGGAAACTCCTCTCTCCCCTGTGGGATGGTGAAGCAAGAGAGGAGAGTCTCTAGGCATGGGCTAGTTCCCTCTGGTGTATCAAGTTTGCCTCAATGAGTGATAAATACAGGTATATATATATATCTAGCTATATAAACTGGGGGGGTGAAAAGGGAAGAAAGTACAAGAAAACAAATAGCCTA
Organism: Torreya grandis; assembly: GCA_037957365.1. Taxonomy (NCBI): domain Eukaryota; kingdom Viridiplantae; phylum Streptophyta; class Pinopsida; order Cupressales; family Taxaceae; genus Torreya; species Torreya grandis. Next base: position 717,517 of record JARHVA010000010.1, on the reverse strand, counting down.
CTCTAAGGAGGTGATACACTAAATAAAATTGATCTTCTCGCACCTACTCTTAGAATCGAACAAGAACTATAGACATACACTCAGACTCAGCAGGGAAACCAGGCTACAAGAAAATGGTAGGGAGGTTCTTATGAAAACACAGGAACAGAGACTCACCAAGATGCTGTGGAATACATACTATAAATGACTTCCTCTGTTCTGTATCTCCAAAATGGAACTCTCCTCCTATCACTTGCAGACAATGGTGCCTTGTGGATAACTGGTGTGTTGGTGCTAGAACTGTGAGAGCATTAAAGACAATGACTGGACACAATGCAAACACTCAGACACACACATAAAATCTGACTAAGAAGAGGCAAAAATAGTCTTTATAGATTCAAGTAGAAATTTCAGCAGGGCTGTGCCTTACCAAAATTGCAAAAAGATCCTTTACAAAATGACAAGTATCAAATATATAAGGAAATTCCAAGAGGCTCATTTGGCGCTTCTTTTTCAAATGGATGTTCATGAAAAGAGACAAGCTGCTCAAAATATTAATGAACCATCTGCCCTGCCTACTTCAAAGTTTTCATTCTTAATGTCAAGATGCGGTTTGTCTGCCCATTAAGTGTAAAAAGAAGAAACCGGTTACATTCTTTAGCTGTTGCATCTTCTTGATGGTCAATTCATAGGCACTGTTTCACCTACTAGAATTACCTCTCCAAATTGGTGCCACTAGGACTCAACTATTTGCTTATGTGTCATGGCCATTCTGCTATCAAGATTGAATTTATGAGCCACATCGTTTGCTGACTCTTTATTCTCTGGGCTCTTTGTCCTTATCTAATCCCTCAGCCCCCAGGGGTGATCTTCTGGCAGGTCACTACATACTTGGCCTAATTCCATGGTTGGCGCTCTTCCAGACTAAAAACCCAACGACTAAATGGATCTATTAAATTTGACATGCTTTGGGACGTCCTCAGGTCCTCATCATTGGATCACATGGTAATCAGATCCATGCTAGCATTCGGGTCCATCGTGGCTTCTCCTTCTAAACTTCTTCGCAGCCTGCTAAGTCTTAGCACCCAGTCGGGCACTTTGCATTATATGCGCACTTCGACGGGTCCTGGGATGGTCTCTTAGGCTTTGTTGTCTCTGCAGATGTTTTGCATTTGTGCTCAAATTCCTTCAAACTTTCTTTTGGCTTCCTGCTTTTCCCCTTTTCGTTGAGAGCGCATCCGCTCTTGACACGTGTCATAATCCACAACTTAGGCACCTAGGAGACACTTTGAAATGCAAACGTTGACATGTGGCAGCTTCTGCTGAGCTGATAAATGGGATGTGGTAGCATCCACTTACATTAGAGAGCCTCTTAGAGTTATGGGGAAGTTGACACGTGGTCGCTTCCACAGAGCCTGTAGCTACCTTTGGGAAAGTTTCAGGCCCCTATTCTGGTTCCTAATAGATGCTGACACTTGGCGCACTTCGCATAGCTCCTAGCAACTCATTCAGGCCCACCACATTCTTCTTTGAAACCAACAGGGGAAAACCATAGATATTGCCACTTGTCGGTTTCTGCAGAGCCCTGCAGGAGACACTTGGCACATTTTGTTGCTCCTAAAATAGCATTTTGAAGTCCTCCACAATTGCCACTTGGTGCTTTCCATGCTTTGGCTTCCCTGATGTAAAATTTAACATTCTTGGGCCCATCACCGCCCCTAGAGAAGTTCATCGGGTCCGTTTTGCTTGAATCATCCATTGAACCAAAATCAAAGAACTTTGAAAACGGATGAACCAAGCGCTATCAGAAAGAGACTGGCATTTCAAAGCAAGGGAAGAGGTTGACCAAGATTTTTTGCTTGTGGGCAAAAATTGGTCAACACAACCATAAGAGGAGGTAAAACCACTCATCTTATTAATTAATGGCCATGCAAAAGAGAAGGGCTATGCCATAATCTTGGTGGAAGGATATTTTATAATTCTAAGATTAGGCATACATATATGAGAAAGAAGAAGAGAGAGAGAGAGAGAGAGAGAGAGAGAGAGAGAGAGAGAGAGAGAGAGAGAGAGAGAGAGAGAGAGAGAGAGAGAGAGAGAGAGAGAGAGAGAGAGAGAGAGAGAGAGAGAGAGAGAGAGAGAGAGCCAATGATGGCTACCAAGAATTCATGGACAAGTTACAAATAAGAACTACCAAAGGATAATTATGAATCTCTCTTCAATGTGTGTCATCTTGGTATGATCTTCTTCTTCATCAAAGTTGCGTAGAGTGACTTCTGCCCTTATTGGATGACTCATCAACTTCATTCATGAAATTGATCATTCTTGGTCTAAGAGGAGTTACAAGTCTATGTTTTGACATATGGCACTCTTGATCATGCTTCTTGGGTTTTCCCCATGCCATCCTTGGCCACTTCAATTCCTCTTTCATCTTGGTGAGGATGAGGACCTAGAATCAAGCTTCTTTAAACTAACAAGAATGTGCATTTCATTGAAAGGCTTGTTTGTTTCAAATGGAGGCCATAATGATAAGTCTATCTCTCTACCCAAGGCATAGTCTTTTGCTTGAAGACTATCATAACAACTCGACCAAATCCTAAGCATCCTTTAGGGTATCATTCCACTTATTTTCAAGCTCAAAACCATATTCATAACTGATACACAGGTGTATTAGGTCTATTAGGAGCTCTTGATGACATTAACATCTAAGAGTTTATTCCAATCATTGAGGCAATCTTCATTTTAGCTTATCTTAGTGTCATTAAGAGCTTGTGTTTCACCTAATAGATCTTGAAATGGATTGTATAAGGCCATATAACCTCTACCCATATTCAAGGTCCTTCTCTAAAGGTCTATAAACTTTCACATACTCCAAACCCTTGCATTTAGACCTGTAAGAACCTTTTCTAGGCCATTTTTGTGCATTATTCTCTCCACATGTGCCACTAAATGTACCATTCAGGTTCTCATAAGACCTATATAGGTCATTCTGATCACTATAAAACCAAACAATTGCATTTGAAGTCATTTAGAGGGTAAATACAATCATCGGGTCATAAAGAGGGTTTTAGGGTGTTTGATTATTCATAGAGTTAAAGCCCTCAACCTATGAAATAATGATTTTAATTTGGATTAGGGGTACTCTATGAACACCTCCAATATCCATTTGAGTCCATGAAAAAACTCATATCATTTTTGGGTAAGAGATCATGACTTTTGGAGCTTCTTCACAAGGTGACAGGAAGGTTTTTAGTGGTCTCACTTATTAAGCATTATTCATAAAGTTGTTGGGTGTAGTGAATAAAATAATACTATAATTATATTTTAGAAACATTATATATGTATAACATTGTTATAAATATCTCATGAAAATCCTCAGGAAAGTTCCAAGCATAGAAAAATCTTTTTGAATTGGCAGACTTGGCATGTTTAGGCCAAGAGAGAGTTTTTAGGCTTAAGAGCCTTGAAAATGCTTTTTGTTGGTTATAATTGCTTCTAAAAGGTGTAAAAAAAACTCCACCATACATTTATATATTATTATATGTGCCTTGAAGCTTCATGATGTTCAAACTTTCTTATTCTACCTATAGGTGCTTGAGTGAGATTATAGGCCTGATTAGGCTTTTTGGCCTTCTCACTACCTTTTTTCACTTTGAGGGATTATAAAGACCTCTGTGACACTTTAGAAACCAATGTACAAGTCTCATAACCAATCCATGCATTATATACACCTCAAATCATCCTAGGAAACTCATTAAAACCCCTCATAGGTCTGCATAATCAATTTAGCAAGAAGCTCAAGAGAACTGTAGGTGATCATTTGTTTCAACTAAATATATTCCTCCACATGAATTTTATCCTCATTTAAGTAAGCCCAAAAATTTTAAGACCCTCTTTCAATATAATCTTCAATCTACAAGAGTATTCATACCTCAACTTACCTCACAACTTATCTATTTTCCTCATATTCTTAGAGGCAGGGCTGTAGGTTCTTCTCTAAGCCTAATATTTGCTAGGGACCAAGAGTGGATATTTTATCCAATGTTTCTCCTCATTATATCTTAAAAAATCCTTCATAACACTTAATTATGGCTTCCACACCTCATTTTGTTATTTCCAAAATCAGCTCAACTCGTTTTTTTTAATCAACTCCCTACGAAACTTGTTTGTTTCGCCTTTTGTCTCTCTAAGTCCATTTTCGAGACATGTTTTTCTCATTCTTGTATTAGCTCAACTGCCACCATTCAAAATTCGTAACATATTTTCGTTACATTTTCCCCAAAATGTGAAATTTGTTACGGTCTCAATATGACCAGGGGACCAATTTTTGGTTTTTTTAGAGTTGGTGTTTTTCTTTTGTTTTCGTGCACAGGTGGCAAAATTCGCCGTCAGTGCATTTTTCCTTCCAACATGCAGGAGCGGCAAATTTTTCCATCCCTGCATTTGGACATGCAGTAGCAGAAAAATTTACTGCCCCTATATCTGGATGTGCATGGGTGGTGAATTTTTTCGCCCCTGCATATTTCATCTTTGACATGCAGGAGCAGCCAAATTTGTTGCCCTTGCATGTCCTTCCCTTTTTTCCAGTGCAAGGGTGGTGAATTTTGCCACCCCTGCACTACCTTATTTTTTTCACATGACATTTATTTCCATGTGTGCTAGGTGGTTGGGGTCAATTTTACACCCCATTTAATCTGATTTTAACCTCATTTTGATTCATTCCTTCCTTTCCTCCTCCTACCCTCTACCTCTGGATGATCCAACAAACAGGGAAAAGTGCATTTGACAGATTTGAGCTCGTGACGTGCATGGTTTTATAGGTAGGTCTTGTATTTGGCATTTATTTCTTTTCTTTTCCTCTCTTTCAGTTGTGTTTCCAATTTTTGTTTGTGTTTCTCTCCCTTCCCCCTCAGCTTCCTCTCTTTCTCCCTTGTCAGGGCGGCAAAATCCACTGCCTAATCCATTGTTCCCCATGTTGGGGTGGTGATTTTTTCCACCCTAACCATGTCCTACCCATTTACATGCATGGGTGGCAAAATTCACCACCTATGCTCCCTTTCTCCCCACCTTGTTGCTTTCCTTCACCTGCATCGGTGGCAAAATTCACCATCGATACGTGCTCGCCCCATTGACCTGTAGGGGCGGTGAAATTCACCGTTGATGCAGGTCAAACATGCAAGGGCGATGAATTTCACCACCCCTGCACTTTCCCACTAAACCTGCATGGGTGGAAAAATTTGCCACTCGTGCCCCTTTTTGTTCCTCCCCTTCATGCAAGGGCGACGAAATTTGCTGCCCGAGCATGCAAGTCTATTCCTCATGCTTGGGCGGTGAATTTTGTTGCCCTTGCATTTTTCCTCCAAATTTCTCCAACTCTAGAGAGATTTTCATCTTTTTCATTTTTACCACCTCCTCTCTTTTTTCCCTCATTTTTTGACCTGGCCCTATCAAGTGTCCTTCCTTAGTCATGATCACCCAACGTGCAAATTCCCTAATTTGCCCACTGTTCCCTAATTAAAATTAATAAATAAATTTGGACAGATTTTTGGGTTGAAATAAGGTAGGTTTTTACTCTTTTTGGGATTTTCAAGATTTTTTATGCATTTTTTGAACTTGAGGAAATAAGGAAGAAGACTTAGAAGGGCTTAGGATACCATATCCAACCTGAAAAACTCTCAAAGAGACCCTAAATGCTTTCTTTATTCAAAGATCCTATGTATTATGATAAGAAACCCCTATTGCAACCATGGACCAAGTAATAAAGGTGATTCAACTAAATTTTAAAGTGATGGTCTAGCATTCCAATATCCTCTTTCATTTTCTTTCCCTGTAAATTCTCATTATTGCCTTATTGAAATGTTAGAGATAGTGAATACGAAGTTACCAAAGAAGTTTCAATGTTGGAGAAGACATCTAAATACAACTTGGGCAAGATGTACGACAAACTACATATGTCATAACATTACACAAATGTTAAATGACTTAGAAGACCCCTATTTCACCTCTTGACATGACATTAGATCTTCATGTTTGATGATACTTTCAAAGATTGATCTTACAAGATTGAAATAAGCATTGTAAAAAGAAGCAAGGAAACCTTAAACTTTCCAAATATTATCTTAACATTTGAAAAATGCATGAAAGTCCAATGTTTCCATATTATTATCTCCACTCCTTGGTCTACTTTTTTATCTTAGAACACATTCTTCCTTGAAGGGTCACCACCTTACTTCTTCCTTGAACATGATTCAAACTTGACCTTGACCTCATACACAAACCTTAACTTTACAAAAGCTACATTAATCAATGTTAAACACATGAATAAGACTACAATGAATGACCATTTTATGACAAGACAAAGTGACTTGACCCTACTACTAACTAGACCACCCTAAAAACTCTACAAGCTACCAAGAATGACATAATGCCTACTACCATGACACCAACACAAACATGACAAAGCCTCTCTGAGGGATAACAACAAGGTTGGAAGTATGAAGAATAAATTTTTGAATGTTAATCACTGATGGTATCCAATTTTGGCTAACACAACCCACTTAGCACACAAGGCCATACTTTTTTTATAGGTGTCAATGATGCCCATGCCACCTTTATCATGAGGGAAGCAACAAATGTACCAAGACACCCCATGAAATCCTTGAGCCCTATTATAATGGCCCAAAGGAAATATCAGAGAAGCTTGGAAAGAGTATCATAATAGGATTTAGAGGGGGCCTAATAGGAGGAGTAATAAACATATATGGTAAACAAGATCTTGGTGTAAATCTGGATCTTGCCCACTAGAGATAGGGGCTTGGTGATCCATACACAATCTTCCTTTCCATCTTATTGAGGACATACTACCAAAGCTTGGTCAATGAGATATCAAAGTGAATGGGATTACAAAGAACTTGAATTGTCTCCCCCACCCCCCATCGAGAAATCCACAACCAATTAAACCTCTTAAGCCACTCAAGCATAGGTATCATGCATTGATGAAAACACTGGGTTTTCCTCCATTGAAGGTTGGATCCAGAAGATAGATAAAAGATGTCCAGACATTGCATAGGTTCATTAAAAGTGGCCTCTTGCTCTTCAAGTGTGAGGAAGGTGTCATTTTCAAAGTGTCCATTGATGAGATGATAGGCACAGTTAGGAAAAATAATGCCATGGATGATCCCTTGAGAAGCCTTAGAATCCAAGAGGTAACCTAGGGCTTCGATGGATAAAACATAAAGCACTAAGAACAAGGGACAACCTTGTCAAATATATCATTGGAGCTTAATCCCTATAGTTTGATGCCCATTGATAGTGAGGCAAGTTGACGAATCATGAAGTAAATTCTACACTGCATAAATAAAATAGGGGCCAAAGCTGACAGCCTTGAGCATTGTCAGAATAAAATGCAACTCAATCTTATCGTAAACCTTTTCATAGTCCAAATTAAGAAAAAAAGTTCTCTAAAGAGAGGAGCAGTCCCAAGCTATGCCCTCCCATACTAAAATAAGATTATCCAAAATATATCACCCCCTAATAAACCATGTTTTTTGTGGTCTAATAATGATAAGTAGGAAGAGATGAATGTGGTTGGTGAGGGCTTTGGCAAGAATCTTGTAAGAGACATTGAGTAAGGTTATCGAACTCTAACTAGTAAGAAGCTAAAGATCTATAGCTTTGGGAATTAATTTGATATTTCTTTGATTGATCATGGGTCTAAGAGACTGATTCCATAAAGTGTCTTTATAGTCTTGTAACAAGTCATGATCAGTAAACTCCCAAGTGGATTTGTAAAATTTGTAAGGGAACCCACCGAGGTTGAAGGATTTATCATTGCTCATATAGTTCCAAGCCTCTGTAATCTCTTTCAAGGTGAGTAGGGCATCACAAAGCTCTTGGTCAGTGTGCTTGAGCTTTCAAGGCACCACATTGAGGAAATTCTAATGAGCTTGGTACTACTCAATCATGAAAGGTTGGGCTTGGAAATTTAGCTTGTAATGCGCAAGAAAGGTTGAGGAGATATTAGACTAAGAGGTAAGTTGGGATTGTGACACTTGAACAGCCTTAATTTGCCTATGAGATTGCTTGGATTTTAGTATTTTAAATACATATTTGGAGGCTTTGTCACCAAATTTGAGCCAGTGTAGAGTTGGGCACCTCTAGTTGCATGACTATCTGCAACCTTGATATGGAATTTTAGGGAGGCAACCATCCTTTGTGACTGCACATTAAAAGGATCAGTCTCAAGGGAGTTATAGACTTGTTTGAAATCATTGGGTATGGCCTCCTCTAAGCTCTTGTAAATCTAGGTGATATGTCTATCATGGTGGTAGAGGAAGGAGGTGGTGCATAGAATGGCCTCATTCCACCACTCAATCTAGTTGGTAGTGTATGGGGGATAAGGGGCTGGGTTCTTAATTTGTCAGATGATTTGGATGGTACCAGTGTGAATCAACATGGAATTATTGATAATAAATTGATTACATGGCACATTGTACTACCTAGAGGTCCATTCCAATTTGCAAGAGATGGGTGAGTGGTCTAAAAAAAAAGTACCTAAGTGGACATTGAAAGGCTAGCCATCAATTCTAAAAAAAAATAGATGACATCATAAATTAGTCAAGCCATTTGAGCACATGATGATCCTTGGGTATTATTAATTGGACCACATAAACCAAGATGTGGGGTTAAATTCTACTACCAAAGGAGAGGATTTGAGAACCCCCATTTATTTTTGAAATAATACCAAGCCTCATGTTCACCAACACATTAATGAATAGTGAGGTCCTCAACCTTGTCTTGGGGGTGTTTAATCATATTGAAGTCATTTCACACCATCTACATTGTAGTAGGTAACCCATCTGCTAAAGATCATTAAAGCAAGGAGTAGGCAGGGCCATCATTGGGAGCATAGATGTTGGGAATACAAAATGGATGGACATCAATGCCAAGATAATCTAGACTACTTGATGTAATGGGTCTTCCCACATGTAAATGATGCTAGGGGAGACCTTAGAAGTAACTAAAATGCAAGAACTACCACATCCCATTTCATACAAGGTGGTGATCTGGATGGTGTCAACTTAAAGGCTTTGCAAGGACATCTAAAGGATATAGCCAAATACTTTAACTTCCTACAGATAAAGAATATCTAAAAAACCAATCTACTGACAAGCAACTTATATATATTATTTATAGGTACACTCTATAAAACCCCTAACATTCTATGATAATACATTTATAAGGGAAGGTCATCCATTTGAATCTACCCTTGCCCATCCTCAAAGTCTGCTAATGTTGTAAAGTTGTGTTGGTGAGGGCATGAAATTCCATTTACCAAAATGAATCGATGTTTGGCATCATGCTCCTCTTGAGGAGACTTTGTTCCCTCATGATATGGGCTTTGAGACCACCAAGAGAGTGAACAACTAGTTGAGAGAACCTTATGCATAGGAATATTGATATTTTGGGAGGCCATTAAAGCTCTCTATAGGTTAGAAGGAATTGGGGTAGTAAGGAGTGGAAGTGAAGTCCCCTAAGGGCATGATAGATAAAGGAGAATCCTCTCAAGGTGCTATTTAGGGTGTGTTTTATGGCTTAAGGCATGATGACCATATTGGCGCACTATGGTCCAACCATAACCTTGGTCTATCATTTTGGGCTTCTCGGTTTAAGGAGGTAGCTGAGCAAGCTTGGGATGACCCATATGAGGACAATCCTTGATGTGGTGGTTTGAAGCCTGGTAGCAGAAGCAAGTTTTGGGAAGGTTGAAATAAACAACCCTTTATGACCACTAGGTATCCTCAACTTGGATTTCTATGAACTCCTTTAGCTCCTTTGATAAGTCAACCTCCACACAGACTCACTTGTTAGGGTGAGGGAAGAACCACCTATCTGGTTCAATGATAACCATGCATCTTATGAGAGTGATGATTTGGGGTATAAAATCCTAGAGGTGAATTGGTAGACCAAGAAGCTCAACCCAGACAGGGACATGAATGGCAACATTGTTAGAAACTTTAAAATCACAAGTCTAGGTAGATAAAATCATAAGCTAAGTATGAAGGAACAAAACATTGGATTTTGAAAGAATCAACTATGACTCAAAGGGAACTTAAAGGTAAATAAGAATAAACCTTTGGTAAGGTTTTGAATTCCATATAAATGTACACCCAATGGCTCCCAATGGTTGTGGAGATAATTATAGAGGTAATCCTCTGATGGGATACGACCAATAAAATAAGTAATGACAAATCAATTTTCATACCACTTGAAACATTGTTCAACATCACCAGGAATATTTACCTCTATAATGGAGGGGGGACTGAGGAATTACTTCATCATAGACTTTTGGAACAAACTTCTGATCTCACTTAGGTGCCATTAGCTCTAACTCTTACATCAATACATGCAATAGAGCATAGAGAAGCCATAAATATAGGGCTTGCCCACCCAAAGGGCATAGTGTTGAGTGCAGTTAATGTATTGCAACCCTATAAAATCCTATGGGCCTAGAAATATGAGCAATAGGGGAAAAGGATGCAATAAAAAAACACAAACCATGAAACCCTAGCATAAATTTTTTTCCATTTCATCCCCGATCATTTTCTCAATTCTCATCTCAACTATTGCAACCAACCCATAAAATCTCCCCCATCCCCTTCTCACACCCCTATTTAATAAAGATACCATATAAAAATACCCTATGTATTTATATATTCACAATACAAGATAATATTTCAACATGATTCATTTTAAATGACTTTTGTGTAGAGAAATTGGTAAGATATTACCCTATCAATGGGGAGGTTGTGGGCTTGAGTTTGCAATTTCAACTATGGAACATGGTAGTTTTTAGCCTTGTCTCTCTATAATAGTTACTGGGTCAACACACACACACACACACACACACACACACACACACACACACACACACACACACACACACACACACGTATATGTATACATGTGTGTGTGTGTGTGTGTGTGTGTGTGTGTGTGTGTGTGTGTGTGTGTGTGTGTGTGTGTGTGTGTGTGTGTGTGTGTGTGTGTGTGTGTGTGTGTGTATACATATAAATGTACATGTATATGTATACATATACATATATATGTATATGTGTATGTGTGTATATATATATAATGTTACCTTTTATGATTCTAATTCTCTCTTTTGGTATTTGTTGACCAATTTTTGCCCATGGGCAAAAAATCTTGTTCAACCTCTTCCCTTGCTTTGAAATGCCAGTCTCTTTCTGATAGCGCTTGGTTCATCCATTTTCAAAGTTCTTCAGTTTTGGTTCAATGGATGATTCAAGCAAAACGGACCCGATGAACTTTTCTAGGGGTGGTGACGAGCTTGAGAACGTTAAATTTTACATCAGGGAAGCCAGAGCGTAGAAAGCACTAGGTGGCAATCACGGAGGACTTCGACATGCTATTTTAGGAGCAGCAAAATGTGCCAAGTGTCTCCTGCATGGCTCTGTGGAAACCGACAAGTGGAAATATCCATGGTTTTCCCTTGTTGGCTTCAAAGAAGAATGTGGTGGGCCTGAATGAATTGCTAGGAGCTATGCGGAGTGTGCCAAGTGTTAGCGTCTGTTAAGAACCAGAATAGGGGCCCAAAACTTTCTCGAAGGTAGCTAAAGGCTCTCGAAAGCGACCACGTGTCAACTTTGCCCTAACTCTAAGAGGCCCTCTAATGTAAGCAGATGCTGCCACGTCCCATTTATCGACTTGACAGAAGCTGCCACATGTCAACGTCTGTGTTTCAAAGTGTCTCCTAGGTGCCTAAGTTGTGTATTACGACACGTGTCAAGGGCGGATGCGCTCTCAGTGAAAAGGGGCAAAGTAGGAATCTGAAGGAAAGTCTGAAGGAATTTGAGCACAAATGCAAAACATCTGCAGAGACAACAAAGCCTGAGAGACCAACCCAGGACCCGTCAAAGTGTGCATACAATGCAAAGTGCCCGACTAGGTGCTAAGACTTAGCAGGCTGCGAAGAAGTTTAGAAGGAGAAGCCACGATGGACCCAACTACAAGCATGGATCTAACTGCCACGAGATCTGATGACAAGGACCTGAGGACGTCCCAGAGCACGTCAAATTTAACAGAGCCATTTAGCCGTTGGGTTTTCAGTCTGGAAGAGCGCCAACCATGGAATTAGCCCAAGTATGTAGCGACCTACCAGAAGATCACCCCTGGGGGCTGAGGGATCAGAAAAGGACAAAGAGCCCAGAGAACAAAGAGTCGGCAGACGGTGTGGCTCATAAATTCAATCCTGACAGTAGAATGGCCATGATGCATAAGCAAATAGTTGAGTCCTAGTGGCACCAATTTGGAGAGGTAATTCTAGTAGGTGAAACAGTGCCTGCGAATTGACCATCGAGAAGATGCAACAGCTAAATAATGTAACCGATTTCTTCTTTTTACACTTAATGGGTGGATAAATAGCGTCTTGACATTAAGAATGCAAACTTCAAAGTAGGTAGGGCAGATGGTTCATTAATATTTTGAGCGGCTAGTCTCTTTTCATGAATAACCATTTGAAAAAGAAGTGCCAAATGAGCCTCTTGGACTGTCCTTATATATTTGATACTTGTCATTTTGTAAAGGATCTTTTCACAATTTTGGTAAGGTGCAACCCTCTTGAAATTTCTACCTGAATCTATAAAGACTATTTTTGCCTCTTCTTGGTCAGATTTTCTATGTGTGTCTGAGTGTTTGCATTGTGTCCAGTCATTGTCTTTAATGCTCTCATAGTTCCAACACCAACACACCAGTTATCCACAAGGCACCATTGTCTACAGGTGACAGGAGGAGAGTTCCATTTTAGAGATACAGAACAAAGGAAGTCATTTACAATACGTATTCCATAGCATCTTTGTGAGTCTCTGTTCTTGTGTTTTCATAAGAACCTCCCTGCCATTTTCTTGTAGCCTAGTTTCCCTGCTGAGTCTGAGTGTATGTCTGTAGTTCTTATCTGATTTTGAGAGTAGGTGCGAGAAGATCACTTTTATTTGGTGTATCACCTCCTTAGAGTAGGTTGTTTGTTTTCTTGCACTTTCTTCCCTTTTCACCCCTAGTTTATATAGCATATATATATATATATATATATATATATATATATATATATATATATATATATATATATATATACCTGTATTTAGCACTCGCTAAGACAAACTTGATACACCAGAGGGAACTAGCCCATACCTAGAGACTCTCCTCTCCTGCTTCGCCATCCCACAGGCGAGACAGGAGTTTCCATGTTGCGAGGAGAAGGCAGAAACCTATTTTCCTGCCTTTGGGTGCAATCTCCAGCGTCAACAGGTTGTATGTACTATATACCTTGAATGGTTGATATGATCAAGCATAGATTAAGTTCATCTTGGTTTTTGTCTCATTATCTTTATCTTCATGTAGTTTGACTCATTATTGCAAGATGTGAAGAGTGTCATCAGGGGCTTTATGGGGTTAGAAGCAGCAAATATATTCCCTTCGAGTTTCAATTGACCTTACCTCTTTGTAAATCATTGATGTGATAGGGTTTATTTATGAGAAGTGTATGTTTATTGCACTCTTACAGGTCTTAGTGCACATGCAAATAAATGGTAGTGGTCATAACATTTGGTATATCACATCCCTTTTAGTTTATAGTTTTCTTTCTCCCTTTTCCTTTCAAGCTAATCTGTTAGTGATTGGTTCTAAGTGATGTATCAAGGGAGCCATCCCTATTTAGAGGTTCTCGTCAACTATAAGGTCACTCAAAACCTTTGAAGAGTTCTCATGCTATCACTTAAGTGAGGAGGATTAAACACCCTCCTCAAGTTCTTGGGCATCCCCTTTGATTTTGATAGTTCACCGGCCGAGATTTGGTAACATGTCCTCAATAAGATTGAAAAGAAGATTATGTATTAGGTCATAGGGAAGTTCTAGATTTGCACCAAGATCTTGGATGCCACACATATTTATTATTCCTCCTACTGGTCCCCCCTCCAAATCCTCTTATGATAGTCTTGCCAAGCTTCTTAGATATTTCCTTTGGAATAATTTTAGCAGGGCTCAAATGGTCTAGGAATTTTGTTGCCTCCCTCATGATAAATGTGAAATGGGCGTCATTGAAACCTATTGGTAAAGTATGGCCTTGTGTACTAAGTGGGTTGTTTGGGTTATTGAGGGCAATTAGTCTTGGAAAATTCTTCTCCGACATGGTATCTCTTTAGGCTCTCTATATGGTAAAACTAGATGGTGTAATATTGGCTTTCAATCCCTCCTCACCACTACTATGTGTTAAGGTTACTAGCTCTTTTGTAGTCAAAATTATATAGAAGGCTTTTGAAGTAGTCAAACCCCACTTAAAGTGGGCAGGGGATGGTTTTCACACATGGTTATATTTTACTGACCACAGCTTATGGTGGTCTTCTATTCTCACTTACTTCTTCCATTCCCCTAACTAAATTATCTGGTATTAAAGCTCTACAATTATTCTAGAAGGCGATTTTCACTATCCATGATTTGGTTACCTCTAGAGACTCAATCCTCTAGCCTAATTTACAAAGTAAGTTTCAATTAAATAATGCAGACTTACCTTCCATCCTTCGCATTCAAGAATTACTACCTATTGTTATGCTACATAAGCTTGGCCTGTAGTGTCCTAGGTCTTGGTGGAAAGACTAGAGGTGGAACTGTGATACACACCTTAAAAGCTACTCTCCTGGGCTTATTTATCAAGTGATGAGTTTGTTCTCTGTAGCTCTCGACAAACTCAATAGGAGTTGGGGCCTTCAGTCCTCTCCCAAGACTTGGCTTGTTTGTTTGGATTGTGTATGGCACCTTGGCCTAGAACCCAAGGCTGACTCATTTATTATGGGGTTTAATTTACTAGGGACTCCTCCTCGATGAGAGGCTACTCCACCTATGCGTTCCCAACCCTTTTTTCTAGCTTGCAAGTGACCAAAATATTTTAAACATCTATTTTGGTTTTGTCTTAAAGCTCGGTTTGCCTGGCTATGGAATCATTTGTCATTCTAACCTTATCATCCTAAGCCTTTCTCTTGGTGTCAGACACTTTTTGGGAATTTTTTCTAATTGGCCAACCTCTAACATTTATTTTATGCTACCATCCTCTTTCAACTTTGGAAAGCTAGAAATAATGTTATTTTTAATCATAAGGCCTGTTGAATTTTATTTTTCATTAATGAGAAGGTTTTTATTTCATCAATTTACTTTCATATTCAAGCATAAGTTGAGAAGATGGTTCTAGACCTCCACCACCTACAGGGGCTCCTCAACCATTGGGAGAGTGCCCCTTGCACTATGAACATAGTTATGTCAGATGATACGCCCCACAATCCACCACCACCTCCTCCTAGGGGGCGTAGAAGCAAAGTGAGTCCTAAAGTAGGTGCCACTTTTCACCTCACCCTCCCCTATGGGTGGTTGGAGTTCTTATGGAAAGTCTGATGTTGGTCCTTCACAATGATCTCTAGTGAGCATTATTGTTCCTGTGTAGCCCACTGATGGTTGGCCTATCACTATTTATGATGACTCCTTTGATGGATAGAATGCTACGAAGATTCTTGATGTGGAACTCCCTAGTTAGTCAGCGCTTCCCAAGGATGACCCTTTGCCTCTATTTCTTGGGACGACAACCTATATTTAATTTTGTAATGGTTTCTTGTAATTACTTTCGTCGTACTTTGACCAGTTATTTTTTAACGTTTTATACTATTTTTTCCTCCATCATAAAATTTAAACCATGATTTATCCAACTACATTACTTTGTAACTTTTCTGTAATTATATATTTTATTTAATATAATATGAAATGATCTAATAATAATAATTAAGATAACTAATTATACAATAATTCAACTTTGAAAAGTTCAAATCTCATAATTATTGAATACTTAAGTTTTAGTTATTAGTAAATAAAAATTAAATAATGTAAAATTTTATTATAAAATAATGTTTGTATTTATTTTATATAATGTTTGGTTTTGGTCTTTTTCATTTAGTTGGTCTTGACAAAGAACTTAACAATTTCTTTGTCAAGATAAGGAAGTGTTTGATTGAAATAGCCTTTTTTTTAAATTTATATTAAGTTCAATCAAATTGTTATGTTCAAATCCATATAATAGATGTGGTATTTTGGAGCGTAATTTCGTTCCACTCACTCTTTAAAAGATTATGTATATTTTTATATTTTATTAATAAAATATATTTTAAAAAGAAAATATTTATTCATCCATCTATAATTTTATATATTAAAATGGTTGTTGCTAATAATTTTTAAGTTATTAGATTGGATTTTATTATAAAATGTATAAATTTTTATAGTTAAAATTAACTTCGAAATTATTAGAAGTCAACTTTTTCTATTTTTTTATTATGATATTTTTTTTAATTGAACTACTTTCGAATTATATATAAAAATATAATGTCAATATATTTTATCATAATATGTTTAATTAAATTATAACTTTTTTAAAAAAAAAATAGATAGGTATTTTGTTTTTTATTGGGCTTCTAATTGGTTTGAGATATAATTGGGGGAGTAGATTTTTAAGTGATCATTTATTATAAGTACCAGATTTATCAATAATGGTTACAATTGATTCGAGAATACCAACGAATGATTATCACAAGTTTGAGAATACCATAAATGATCACAACTAGTTCAAGAATACCAATGATAGACTACAACCGGCTCAAGAATACCAACGATCGGTCACATTCGGCCTCCAATACCATACTGAGATTTAAATCGTAGGTAGTGTTTGTAACATCCAAGTCACTTTACCAACTCACCCACCTCTTATTGGTTAAAAAATATTGGGTACTAACATTTTTGTAATTGGAATGCCTAAACCAACAGTGAATAGTATCCTTAGCGATGGACATTGTGGACTTGTCTCGTCACATTGAATATAGAGTTCAAGTCATATGTCAACTTTCGTCGTATTGAACATCGAAACCTCGATAGCCCATTACATTGTGTATACTTTTCACATATAACCCATCATAACTTAATGTGGAAACTATGCTAGAGAATGATTATTCCAAAAAATAGACCTTAAAATCTCCTACTTCTAACATTCAACTCATTCACTACTAAATTATCATCACTAAATATAACCTTTTAAATATTAATTTATTTATTTTATTTTAT
This sequence comes from Torreya grandis, assembly GCA_037957365.1. NCBI lineage: Eukaryota > Viridiplantae > Streptophyta > Pinopsida > Cupressales > Taxaceae > Torreya > Torreya grandis. The sequence goes on along the minus strand of JARHVA010000010.1, from coordinate 700,375 downwards.
CTTATTTTTTTAATATTTTTTTTTGGGGTGGCAGAAAGAACTGACCACCTAAAAGCAAAGCAAGTTTGTATGGAAAATCCTAAAGTAAAGTTAAAGTATTTATTTTCTTAAAAGCAAGGTCTAACCAGCTAGGCAAAGGGTCCCTCTACCAACTCCAACGCTGCATATGTTGTGGCTGCTAAGCTACGTTCTGATCCATCCCATTAAACAAAGAAAATAGTAGGGCAACCAAACTGACCTATATATTCCCCCAGCAGTAGAGTCTCTAGTATCTTCCTTTGCTCTATACAGATAATTACAGTGTGGATCTAAGAAATACCAACAAAATGGCCATGGAGGTAGAACAAGGGGTACAAGACAAGGACTACAAGGATCCTCCTCCTGCTCTGCTTGTGGACAAGCACGAACTCACCCTTTGGTCGTTTTATAGGGCCATTATAGCCGAGTTTGTGGCCACATTGCTCTTTCTGTACATAACAATCTCAACTGTAATTGGTAATCAGAAGAACAGTGCCAATTGCAAGGGGGTTGGACCTCTGGGAGTTGCTTGGGCCTTTGGGGGAATGATCTTTGTTCTCGTGTACTGCACTGCAGGAATTTCAGGTACAATCAATTCTAGATTCAGAGAATGTTTTAATAACTTCAAGCTTCCACAGTCCATGATACTTGTGACAGAATTTCTGCTTAAAATTTAATTTTCATATAACCATGGGACCTGAAATTTTAGGTCACATTTAACTGTCAAATGAAAATTTGATGATGGCTTGATGGTTTTATCACCTTTCAAACAAATAAAATTTTCAGTGAATTTGAATTTGAAATTTCAAAATTTTAGAAACAAACTGTCAAATTTTAATAGAGTTAAGATTCTCAAAATTAATTATAGTATGTTAATTTTCAAAACTGTTTAAAATTTTATTAACTTTTAGTGTAAAGTTTCTTCAATTTCTAATGTTTGTTAAGAGAAAGAAAATTTAAATTGATAATTTAAACAAATTTTAAAAATTGATCTTTTAAACCTTTTGATAATAATAAGTTGTATTGATTTGAATATAATTTTTTAAAATTTGATATGTACAAATATTCTTGAATTTCTTCCCTAACCTGTCAAATTTGAAAACTATTTAATCTCTACAAAAATAAATTATAACCTCTTAAATTCTAAGTGAAGTCCATTTAAAACTCAAAAACAAGTCATAACCTCTCAATTCAAAAAATGTTTAAGATGAGATCAAAGAGAGTTTTTTAAAAAGAATGTTTAATTTTTTTCGAACTTTAAAAAAAATCTTATAATTGATCAATTAAATTTATTTATGATTCATCTTTACAAATAGAGGACTATGAATCGAAAGCAAGTATATATATAATCTTATTTATGATTTGATTTTTGTAATTAGAGAAAATATAAATTATAAGAATATGTTTTTAATAGTTTTTTTATTTTTTATTATAATTTTATTATTATTTTAGATTAAGTTTTTATAGTTAATAATTAAAATAGGGAGATAGAAAAATAGAAATTGGGAAGAAGGTTCAAATAAAAATATGAAATCGTTGAAATTTGAGTCGTGAATATTAATCAGTTATTTTATTTTGTAATTTTTATGTATTATTATTTTTTATATGAAACGTTTAAAAAATAAATTAGAAGAAAATATATAATATTAATAAAAAAATTCATAAATTAAATAATTTTTTTATTTTATTTTATTTAAATCAAAAATTATAATATTATAGCTTACAATTAAAAAGGGTGATAGTTTAATGAGAATTAATGATAAAAAAATGTATTAGCATACCATTCACCAAAATATTAATGTATTCTATTAATCAGTAAAATTATCTTTTTTTTAAAGACTAAAATTTGAAAAAATAAAACATACTATTATCACCCATTTATTATTTTTTCTTTCATAATATTCTTAACTCATTTTAAATATGAGAATAAATAAACTATATGAATATGTTCTGCTAATTTTCAGGCTTAAATATATTCATATAATGTATATATTAATTGACATCTCCTTTCATCATAAATCATTACATTTAAGAATATAAGTTATAGTATTTTGTTTCAAAAAATTTTGAGTTAAAAAATATCTTTATACTTTATATCCTCTTTAATCCTCAAAGAAGAAAGAAGATATTGATTATAGGAATATTTTTTTATAATTTATATTTTTTTTAATTTTATTTGTTTAATATTATAATTTTATGAAGTTAACTCTGTGAATAGTTGTTTGTTTACTTGGAAAAATTGTTTGGCTCACCAAAAATCTTTCAAGGATCAATTTTTATTATTAACAAAACTTTAACACGATAATAAAGATAAGATCGAATTATATCCAAATAACTTTAACAAAATAAATACCCCTCAAATTTTAACTAAAAAAATAGATTAACACATCTTTCAACCCAAAACTCTGTCCAAATTCTAAGGCCTGATTTGAATGTGGTTATGGTTGCAGGTGGGCACATTAACCCAGCTGTCACATTTGCTCTTTTTCTTGCCCGGAAGGTGTCACTGCCTCGGGCAGTTATGTACATCATGGCTCAATGCGTTGGAGCCATGTGTGGGGTTGCACTGGTAAACTGGTTTCAGAAGGCCTCTTATGTTTCAGGTGGGGGAGGAGTCAACACAGTGCAGAAGGGATATTCAAAGGCAGCCGGCCTTTTGACAGAGATTGTTGGAACCTTTGTCTTGGTTTATACTGTTTTTTCTGCCACAGATCCCAAACGCAAAGCCAGGGATTCCCATGTCCCAGTAAGAATAAAATATACGCTTGTTTCTGTGATAGTTTGCTTTTAGAATCACTATTATGACTCAGAAGCATTTATAACATGTTTTTTGGTTCAGGTATTGGCACCACTGCCAATTGGGTTCGCAGTGTTCATGGTTCATCTTGCCACCATTCCTATCACTGGCACAGGCATTAACCCTGCCAGGAGCTTTGGACCTGCTATTGTTTATGGCCGTAAACAGCCCTGGAATGAGCAGGTAACAATTTTTTCAATTAGTTTAACTGTATTATTATTTTTTTACATTAAATGAATTTAATGGTGAAAGGATGTGTATACTAATTACTGCAACTCTAGATGATATTGTAAATTGAATATCAATTAGCATGAACACCATGATTCTTTACTTTCATGCTACACAAAAACTCTAAACCCTGGGCAAATCTAAAGCTAAACAAAATTTCAAAACCCTGGACAAATCTAAATCTAAACCCTGGATGTTATTAGATGTGTGATTGTTTTATATTTTATTTTTGGTGTATTGATTTATGTATATTATATGTGCAGTGGATATTTTGGGTAGGTCCATTAGTTGGAGCTACAGTTGCTACAGCCTACCATGAGTATGTGCTTCGAGCAGGAAGAATGAAAGCCCTGGGTTCCTTTCGTAGCCATTCTAGCACTCCACTGTAAAAATATATCATGATATCACTATGAAGCTTTCTCAAAATCCTAAATAAGAGTAAACTGACCAAAAGTTTGTTTTAGTCTTGCCAATCAAATTATGGCTAAATGTTATCGAAGGTGACCATCAATGGAAAAAAAATTCATTAAATTATTGGCTTTTTCTTAAAAATATTTCTTTCCTTAAAATAATATAACAATATTCGGATTGTATAATAATTTTGTTTTAACATTATAAATTAATTGGGAACTTTTTATATGTAAAAACGTTAACAATTATAAATTATTTTTATTTATAAAATTTGTAATTTTTTATTTTTAATTTCAGTAAATAGATGTTGAAAATTCTCTGAATGGTAATAGATGCTTTCAATTTAATTGTATCATTTTATCTATTTTAAATATATATATATTCTAAAAAGAACCAAACTCTACTATAAATTTACTATTTTTTAAAAAACTAAATGGCTTTTCTACTACTAATATAAGTAGACATATCTAATATTAAAATTAAAAAAAAGTATAAATTTTTTTTTTATAATAACTAAATAAACATCATTATAAATTTTGGCTATTGTTAATTGTTAAACATTACAATTCAACCCCAAAAAAAATAGGTTAAAAGCAAATTGGAAAAACAGTTAAAATTTTTAAACAATTAATTAGTGAACTTTTTAATATATATCTACAATTTTATAATTTTAAAAATTAGTGAATAATTCTTAAAAAAAAAAAAAAAAAATGATTAAATTAATCATTTAAATAAAATTTAAATTTATAAACCATATTTATTTTTAATATGTATTCAACTTCTTATATAATGAAAGAACAAATCTATTTTTTCTCTCAAAGACTTGTCTATGAAATAACTTAAACATTAATTTTGATGCTTATTAACGCTAGGCTGTTCTTCTTATACCATTACCTATATTGTTAGATTTTTTATTAGGAAATTTAAGAAAGACTTGTACAAAAAGTTTTTTAAATAGAAATATATTAGTAGAGGTTTTTCTATAATAACATTTAAAATGGTGGAAGACTAGAATATTAGTGATATGATAAATTAAAATTTAATCAATAAAAATATATGTAAAGTTTGAAAATAGATAAATAAATTTTAAAACATATAATTAAAAAGAGTAGAAGTAAACAAGTATTAAAAAATTAGAAAAAAAAAAAAAAATAAGAAAAATGGAAAAAACAGATTTTATGTAAAAAATGAAGGTATACTTCACCAATAAAATAATGTATAACAGAAATTAAAGAATTTTTACACATAATCTCAAACTAATTTTAAAATATAATCTCAACAAATAATACATTCCAAAAAAAAATGAAACATTTCCATTTAAAAACCCAAACTCCTTAAAAATCTACATTAAATTTTCAAATTTATATTTTAAATAATAAAATAATTGATAAAAAAATCAACAATTACATTTTCCCATAATCCATAAACCCACAAAATTATAGCAATTTTAAAGATGTAATGCAACAAGAAGGCTACACACTATTTGATTGCCCCTCATTATCAGCTTGCCAACCCACATGCAAGGGATTTAATGCAAAGAAAGTGCCATGAATTTGAATATGCACTATGCAATAATGTATATATGTTTATTTTATAACCAACATGTAAAATATTTAATTTATTCAAATTTTTGGAGTTAAGTTTTGTTAGTGTAGGTTTTTATTTTTCCCTATTATTTAATTAGGAAAATTATATATTTGTGCATACATGGAGTTTTCCTACATTCGTGGGATAGGCTAGCTTATGTAGAGATGTGTGTCATAGATGTGTCATAGGTGTCATAAGAATGTCATAAGTAACTCCTTTCATCGGCTGTTCTGGGAATGGGAGTTACTTCTCTATTCTTAGCACTCTGTCACCACCTTTCATGGAAGAATTACAGTCTATTCTTGGGGTGCCTTGACCACCTTTTATGGAGAAGATACTTACGTGCTCTCCTATATGTATTCTTCACTTTGGCCATCTTATGTTAATGGAATATTGGCTTTTCTCCAAATTGTTTATGCAATTGTCTCTTGTTTGATTTCATTTACTTTAACATTTTGTCGTATTCACTTGCTTCGTCCCGTGAAACCACAACTCGTGCATCCTCGTTATTCAGACTTTGGCGAATCCTTCGATATGGTATTAGAGCCACCCCGATAACTGGTTGTCTATTTTGCTATTGCTTTCATTGAAATCTAGAGCTTTGTTAAGGCATTTTTTTGGTGAAATTTAAAAATTTTCGGGAGACATTGCTAGTTCTCCGTGCTCTTGTTCCTTCCATGGCTTGTTTGGTCTCTCCATATACATGTAGGCAGGATTTTGCAAGATCCAATAATCTTGTTTCTGTCAATCAGCTTGCATATTTTGTGTTTTAATCAAAATTTTAGGTTGTCACATGCCTTTGCAATCTCTTGGTCACTGATTCTGCCTTTGCATGCCATTTTTTGGTTGCCAGGGTCATTTTTTCTGGCTAAAGGCCTCTGTTTTACACTAGATTTGCATCTTCTGTACATCAGCAAGAAAAACGCCTTTTGAGTTTTGTTCGCAGCACAGAAAAACCATCTGGGTATTTTTTTAGTTTTTGCACACATTCGGTATACTTTGCAGAAATGTGCTCAGAAAGCTACAGTAGGACCCCTCTCCGTTGGCAGTTGCAATTTTGAAGGCAGTTTTCAAATGCTCCGTTCTTGCTCATACGGACTCCTTTTCCCATGAATTGTTTTTTGATTTGGCTATTTTTTCATTCTCTATGCACTATGCAGACGTTTTTTTATTTTGATGCTAAGATTTTTCAAAAATAGCAGATTCTCAGTCGTGACATTGCACAGTTCTCGTTTTGGGAACTTCGGAGGATCATAACTTTCACATAAGACCTCGTATCGAGACGATTCTTTTTTTGAAACTGCATTATTTTTTGAGTAGATCACAGTGGTGTTGTTTATTTATCTGAATATTATGCCAAAGTTATATTTTCAACATATGCTCTTCATGAAGGTTTTGTAATGCATTGAAATCAAGACCACTTAGTATTTCTTACTAGTAGTATTTGTAAACCCACTAATATAAAGTGTTAAATCATTTTTTTTTGGGGGGGGGGGTTCTTTGATTGAGCAATATTTGAGTTTTTTTAAAACTTGTATATTCGATTGTCGAAGACGAAGGGTGAGGCCCGGGTTGGCAAGAGGCCAATTCCCCCTCACAAAGACCTCCTTTTGATTCTTCACTCCGTGTCGAGTCCAACGAGTGGTTGGAAGGCCACTTTCTCTCTCAAAACAGACATTTTTAAAATGTTTTAGTGCTATTTTTTTGCAAAAACACTAGTTTGCAAGAAATTGAATATTTAATATCTTGCAAACGGTAGCTTGAATTCGGGTGCCATTTTTTGAAAAAATGTTTGTATTTCAATTATCCACAGCGTAAGCTTTTTATTTTTTAAAAATGCACTAGTTTATAAAGTGCCTAAATTTTGGGTCTCTCGAGATGCATTTTCGACTGAGTCTGACGACTTGTTTGCTTAAAGTTTTGCACTGATTGCTCTAAGACGCATTATTGGCTGAGCCTGACATCTTTTGAGTGTACACTTGCATATTTTTGGGGGCTCAACATTTCGGGGGGGGGTGTGATTACTTTTCAGCACTTGCAATCTTTGCTTTTATTCTCCTTTCTACATAATTTCACAACTTGCAATCAACACAACTTCACCTAAATTTAGATTAAAATAGATTTTTTTCAGCCTAAACCCCTAACACCCTTCAACTATCATGAATGAAAGGTTAAAATGTCAATCATTCTTAGAAGCAAAGGGTTGTATAGTATCACCATGGGTACTGAAGTAGAACCCAGCACTGATGCTAAAAATGTCAAGTGGTACAACCGTAGTGATGAAGCCTATAGATTACTGAGCTTGTTCATGTCTCTGAAACTTCTTTTCCATTTAGAAACTGCCAAGACTCCCAAAGACATATGGAACACCTTAGAACGCTTATTTTGGAAGCTTGATGAGATGAGAGGTCATGAGCTCAAAAATGAACTCATAAGTCTAAGTCCTAGCAACTTTGACACCCTACAAGACTTTTTCACTAAGTTTAAGGCCTTCAGATTGCAATTGAAAGAATGCGGGATAGAGAAGAAAGATGACCAACTCATCCTTTCTATTCTCGCAAAGTTAGGTCCAAGCTATTTAGGCTTTGTCTCCACTTTCCATGCCACAAAAAGTGCCCTTGGTGCTACATAGAAAATGCCTTCTTTGGATTCATTCATTGCTGACTTGACTAGGGAGCAAGATAAACTAATCCAAATGGGCACAATGAAGTCTACTCAACCCCAAGCTTTGATAGCTGGAGATGGTAAGGATAAGACTTCAACAAAGGAGAAGAAGAAAAAGAACAAGGACTAGGGGAAGAAGAAAGAAAACAACAATCCTGCCAAAAACAACACTGAGTCTTCCTCCTCCAATGCTAAACCTAAGAAGGAGAAGGTTAAGTGTGCCTATTGTAAGAAGACAGGGCATGATGAACATAGATACATGAAGAAACAAATAGATCATCTAACTCATCTTCTAGAGAAGCACAACATAGGTGTCCTTGAGTCCATCAAGCAGAATTCATCTACCCAAGATTCTACCAAGGCAAAAGGCAAGGGTAAGGAGAAAGAAAAGGGCAAGGCCCTTGTAGCAACTGCAGCTTCTACAACATCATGGGTCATTGATTCGGGTGCTTCTCACCACATGGGCTCTTCACTAGTTGATTTTTCATCTTTAGAGCCTTGTAACATGACTTCAATTAGTTCGGGTGATGACACATCAGTTTTTGTTGTAGAGAGAGGGTCAGTTGAAATAGAAGGGGGAACATTCAATAATGTTCTAAGTGTTCCTTCTCTTTCAACCAATCTCCCATCAGTGTACCAAATCACTCACATTGGTTGGGGCATGAGAGTTGAGTTTTCACCAGATTCAGTGGCTATCATGGAATTGAATAGTGATACTACAGTGGCAGTGGGTAGGGAAGATCACCAAGCAAGGTTATACATCTTCTCACATTTTGCACATGATTCTTCTCCAATAGCATTGCTGACTCATTTAGATGGAGTTAGCAAATTATGGCATGAGTGGTTTGGCCACCTTAACTACTGCTACCTTGAGCAACTTTGCAAACATGACATGGTCATTGGCTTGCCTTGTGTCTAATTTTCAAAATGACTTTGCGAGGGGTGCTCCCTTGGGAAGCATCTCAAAGCAAAATTTGAGAAAGGCAAAGCTTGGAGGGCTTCACAACCTTTGGAGTTAGTCCACAGTGATGTATCAGGACCTTTTTTCAAACCATCTTTCCCAAAGGCCAAGTACATCCTCACTTTCATTGATGATTTCTCTAGGTACACTTGGATATACTTTTTCAAACAAAAATCTAAAGTGTTTAAAAATTTTCTAGACTTCAAGGCTCTTGTTGAGAAACAGAGTGAGAAATCCATCAAGGTTCTTCGAACTGATAATGGAGGGGAGTATGTCAACAACAGGTTTGAGCAGTTTTGCACCACAGAGGGGATTGATTTACAATGCACAGTCACTTACAGTCCTTCACAGAATGGGGTTGCAGAATGCAAAAATAAGTTCTTGAAAGAGATGGGTAGCTGTATGATTCACTCTAAATCTTTAACACCACAGTACTGGGCTTAAGCCATCAATTGTGCTTGCTACATTCAAAATAGGGTTCCTCACAAAGCTTTGAAAGGAAAAACACCCTTTGAAGCTTGGCATAAAAGGAAACTTGATGTTGAGCACCTTAGGGTTTTTGGATCCCCAGCCATGGCCCACATACTGAAGAAGAAACGCAAAGCTATGGAACGTCAGTCCAAGCCTTGCATCTTTGTAGGATATTCAGATGGTATTAAGGGGTATCGCCTTCTAGATCCGACCACTCATGAGTTGTTCATTGAGAGAAGTGTCCACTTTTAGGGGAGTCCTAGAGACTCAACACTTGGCACTTCTTCTCTCTCATCGGATCTACTTCTTCATGATGATTCCTCATATTCAGATCAGTCACAACAAGTTCTTGAGCCAAAGACATCTTCTTCTTCGAGTTCAGACAATGAGGATAGTGATGTAGAGTCATCCACCTCTAGTCAGTCAGAGGATGAGGAGTTAGCACCTGACTCGCCCACTTTCGGGCCACTTTGGGCCAGACAGACACTTGAGAGTGCTGGCACTTGGACAGGAGATCCCGCAAATTATAGACGTCCTAGGGGGGATTTTTAGAGAGATCCACATGCCTTCTTTGCTTCAATTTTGGATCCACAGACTTTTCAAGAGGCATCGGGGGTACCTAAGTGGGATAGTGCTATGGAGGAAGAATATTCTTCCTTAATCAAAAATCACACTTGGGATTTGACTTCACTTTCTAAGGGAAGGAAGATGGTTCGATGTAGGTGGATATATCACACCAAGTTTGTAGCAAATGGGTCGGTTGATAAGTACAAGACACGATTGGTTGCCAAGAGTTTCTCACAAGTGGCAGGCATTGACTACTCAGAGACCTTTGCACCCATTGCAAAGATGACTTCTATCCGATTCACCTTAGCTATTGCTGCAACACATGGTTGGGATGTGTACCAGATGGATGTGAAGAGTGCATTTGTTCACGAAGACCTAGAAGAGGAGATCTACATGGAGCAGTCGCCAAGATTTGTTCAAGATTCTTCTTTAGTATTCAGACTTAAGAAATCTATCTATGGCCTCAAACAAGCCCCTTGGGCATGGTATGCCAAGATGGATTCCTTCTTTTGCACAGCGGGTTTCACTAGGTGTTATTCTGATCTTAATGTCTACTTTTTGCGATAGGATGACTCACACTTGATTCTGGTTCTTTATGTTGATGACCTTTTGATCACCGGGAGTTCTTCATCGACTATTGCAGTGGTGAAGGCATCTCTCTAGGATAGATTTGACATGATAGACTTGGGTTTGTTGCACTACTTTTTTGGCATCGAGATCTCACAGTCAGATTCAGAGATTTCTCTTGCATAGCCTAAGTATGCTCTTGACTTATTGGGTCAATTTCACATGGCTGATTACAAGCCATCTCTGACTCCCTTTCTATCAGGAGTCAAGCTTGAAGCTGACTATTCTTCACCATTGGTTGATGTCACTCGGTATCGACAACTTGTTGGCAGTCTCATCTACTTGACTCATACCAGACCTGACATATCATATATAGTGGGACTTGTCTCCAGATTTATGCAGGGACTTCATGAGCTGCATTGGAAAGTAGCTAAGAAGATCTTGCATTACATACAAAGTTCACATAGATACGAGATTCATTACAGATTTGGCATAGAGGTTGACTTGGTTGGATATACAGATTCAGACTGAGCTGGCGATTCACAGACTCGCAAGTCCACTTTTGGTTACAGTTTCTCTCTAGGTTCTGGTCCTATCAGTTGGTCTAGCAAGAAGCATAATGCTATTGCTATATCATCCACAGAGGCAGAGTATAGGGGAGTTGTTAATGCAGCTACTGAGGCTATTTGGCTTCAGGGCATTCTTTCTGAGTTTGGCATTCCTATCAGGCAACCCACCATTATTTATTGTGACAACCAGAGTACCATTCAGATTTGCAAGAATCCAGTTCAGCACCAGCAAACCAAGCACATAGAGATTCACATGCATTTCATTCAGGAGCTTATTCATAGTCAGGTCATTGACTTAATCTTTTGCCAGTCTTCGAAGTAGGTTGCAGACATCTTCACCAAAATTTTCACCAAGAGCAAGTTCATTCATCTATGAGCTCTTCTTGGGGTGCGGTCTACATCTGCAGCAACATCATCTTCAGGGGGGGCCTTCTAGCCTCTTCATTTCTTTTATGTCTTTCTTTTGGGGGGAGTTTTTTCCTACAGGTTTTATCATTTTCTCTATCTTATGGGAGATTGCATTTGTACATGGGTACCTCATCAGGGCTAGTTGCCAGGACCCATTTTATATTTCCACATTGCCCACCTAAGCTGCGCTTATAAGGGGGTGTTAGTGTAAGTTTTTATTTTTCCCTATTATTTAATTAGGAATATTATATATTTGTGCATACATAGAGTTTTCCTATATTTGTGGGATATGCTAGCTTATGTGGAGATGTATGTCATAGATGTGTCATAGGTGTCATAAGAATGTTATAAGTAACTTTTTTGACCGGCTATTCTGGGTATGGGAGTTACTTCTCTATTCTTAGCACCCTGTCACCACATTTCATGGAGGAGTTACAGTATATTTTTGGGGTGCCTTGACTACCTTTTGTGGAGGAGTTACTTACGTGCTCTCCTATATGTATTCTTCACTTTGGCCATCTTATGTTAATGGAATATTGGCTTTTCTCCAAATTGTCTATGCAAATGTCTCTTGTTTGATTTTATTTACTTTAGCATTTTGTGGTATTCACTTGCTTCGTCCCATGCAACCACGACTCGTGCATCCTCGTTATTCGGACCTTGGCAAATCCTCTGATAAGTTTTGAGTGGTTTGATGTTATTTATTTTTCATTCTATTAATTATATAATAATATATATTTTTTAAAATTATATATTTTTTAAATGAAAAATTAAAAAAATTGAGTACATGTATTTATAAAATTATATTATTAAAAATTATTGTACATTCATTTTTTTTCTAAATAGATACTTAATGGATAAATTATATAATTATGAAAATAATTGAACTACTCAAACAATGGCATGCCATGATGATAAGACATTTGATGAAAGAGAGAAAATCATTTTAGACAACTTTATTATGATTTTGCGCACTTAACTTTTTTAGTTTTAATTATAAAATAATTTTAGACAACTTGATATGATTTTGCCTACTTAACTTTTTTACTTTTAACATGTCCATTTTACTATTTTATCAATTTTTAATGATAATGTTTTTTTTAATTTGATATTCTTTTTTATATTATATATCTGAAAGTATTTTATGGAATCATTGTTCATATTTCAAAAATAAATATATATTTAAATTAATGAGTTTTTTAAAACTAAATAATTGTTAGTAAAAGACATTTATCGGTTATATCAGATATATGTAAAAATTTATACTTTGATGAATAGATATAAACAACCATCATCATCACCAATATAATTATTAAAACAATAATAATTATTTCACCAATTTAAACAATGATTTCGAAACTTAAACAACTCTTTAACTCGACCTCTCCTCTACTTTTGATCTGTCCGCTGATAAAGTATCAGCATTAAAAACTATGCCAATTGGCATACCAGATGAACATAATTATTCTGCAGACTGGGCAGGAATTTTTTTAACTCAGACTGTTCGTGGGCATTTTTTTTAACCGACTGTTCATGAGCTTTCTTCTGCCGGTTTTTTGAATTGTGAGTAAAATATTGGGAGCTGCTTCCCTTTAATGTGGATGTATATATCTCACTCGTGCTTCCGTAATGGCAAAATATTTATGAAACTGATTCAAAAGTATTATAGAGATCGCAAGAGTAACAGTACAGAAATGATTCATAAACATTATAGAAATGGAAAGTTATTCAGGGTGTAAAAAGGACTGGCTTGTTTAAAAATTGAAGGTCCGATCTCCACAAAAAGAAGCTAAAGCGTATCGATAAAGATGGAACAAGTCAGATTTGGATAGCAATGAGAAATGTTATGTGATTCTGAAATTAAAAAAATTATAATACAATGTTAGTCATATGAAAAAGATGGGTGGAGAAGTCACACTCTAGAGATCAAGTTACTTTGAATTAGACAAATTAAGAAAAAACAAAAAGAATAGTTTAAAAAATTATAGATGGTCAAACTTCATAACCATTATATATATATATTTTTTGTCATTTTTCTTTGTAATCTCAATCTTAACTTTATGAGCGATCAATATCCATCGGATTAGAAATAACCATCGGAAGCATAAGATTACGTTAAGGTTCAAACAAGTGCTGATCCTTCTCAAATTAAAAATATTCAAATTCATGTGATCTCTTGATATCTTCCCTTATAGCATTACTTGTAGATGTCGTTTGGTAAGAGAAATCTACCACAATCAATTCTTCAATAAAATCTAAGCCTTTTTTATTCCTTGTGCCATCTTTAGAATTTTTTCTGTCTATGTTTGGAAAAGTGTGGTCATACGATTGGCTGTCTTTAGGATAAAAATTGGCTTTTTTTTTTTTTTTTTTGCTAACTAGCATGAGGACAAACCCCTTGGAGATAGTCAATCTGATGGCAGAAATGGCATCTAAAGGTAGTTTTTTCATATTCTAAGGTTTGGATCTAAAGTAAGTTTTCATGTTTCAAATAAATTCTATCTAGAAGACATTTACTAAGGTCCACTTTAGGGTAAGCACACACATTTGGGGGACAAAAAAGGGTCTATCTGTGGATATGATTTTTTTGAAATTTCAAAAATTTGAATTTTTGTAAATAATTTGAGATGGGTACACTCAAAATTTGAAAATGGTATAAAAACATGAATTGTAGCATTTCAGGTCTAGTTTTCAAAAAACTATTTGTTTTGAAAAATGGTTAAGTATAAATAGGTCAAACATCTAAAATTTGAAGAGGACTTTTTTTTTTTAAGAAAACATAGTAGATAGATGGTCGTATGGCCCACCATTTTTTAAACATTGTTAAATATTGTTTGAAACCTTTTGGTGAATATTTAGATAAGATCTTCTAATATGTTATGATTTTTTTTTTTTTTCAATGAGTTTTTTTTAATTAATTTTGCAATCAAGTAGATCCTGCAAACTAATAAAAAAATGGATAACCGGCTGTGTGGCCCCCCTAAATACCTAAAAAAATAAAATTTAATTTTTTAAAAATGTGTATAGAATTAGTCCTAGTTTGTTACCATATAATTTATTTTGCACTTATATCAATGAAAAACATTTTACATAAACATGAATAGGCATGTATATGTGTGGCATGTAGTGGCCTAAAAAATGTGTAGTTAGAAATAAATATAGTTTGAACCTTTAAAATAGCTCAAAATTTATAAAAATCATATATTTGGAAAAAGGACAACGTGATCGTCATGATGGTAATAATTTTTTGAATTTTGATGTTAAAATCCATAACATATTTGGTGATTGAAGTTTAAATTTGTTGGTTTCTATCAAAACTCTTGGTCTCTGTTGTAAATGCATAGTCACAAGCCTTTGGCTCGGAAATTCAAGCTATTTTTGAGCTTAGAAGCTTGGTTTTGAATTCAAATTCAATAAAGCGTACGCTTTACATAATGCATATGTGTTATCTAACATGTATGCGTTGTTTTACAATAACATCAAAAATCCAAATTTGATCTTTCTTATAATAGGGCAAGGATAGACCTTAGTATAGTATTGATATTATCCTACTTGCCTAAAATCCTATCTTACATGCCTTACCCTTCCTTGCCCTTTTGTTGTTTCTTTGATATCTTTGACCAGACCCCTTTATTTATAAATTTTGAACTAATTTGTTTAAGTGGCAAACCCGTTGAATTGGACTATGTAGTATAGCTAATCTTGTGTAAGTAGAAATAAGAATTGAGAACTTGGTGTAACAGCGTATCTTTTGAATATCTATTTCAAGAATGTTATCTAATGGTACCTAATACCTATGAATCATTTCTTGGATTGTCTTAAAAACATTCCTTAAATGTGATAAATAAAGTCCCTTAAGTTTCCTCCAAGGTCACTCAATGCATCTAATTCAATAGGTGCATTTTGAAGTCCCAATTGAAAGTCTAACAAAATTCTTCTATTGTTACAATTATTCAATATTCCCCTAGTGTGTTCAAATACATTGTTACTATTTTGCCTAAAATTATGATCTCTTGTGAAAATATGGTTAATCCTCCATTCCTTGCACCTACTTCATCTACCCCTCCATCACACATGGGATAAACATCAACCACTCCATCCATTCCCACCTCATCTCAAGAGTGTGTCTTTGACATGGGACTAGTCCTAGCTGCACAATGGATGCAACAATTGTAAGCCCAAAAATAAGCTAGACAACAACTAGTGTTTATCAATACTATAGAGTTTTATACCTTACTATGTAATTGGGATAGTAAGATAGGAAAGTAAGATGATGGGTAAGGTATACATGTTTCTTATATTTTTATATTTTGGTCTTTGGGTGCGTGCTTTGTTTTTTATAAGATGTGGTTTTGAGCTCAATAAACTTGAAATGGTCACATGTATCCATTAGTGATGATGTGGTTTTAAGATTTTGTGCATGTAGTGATGAATGTAAACATGTATGAGCCTATTTTAAATTGTATACATGATGTGATTTAGAGTGAAAGTACCCTAGAATGTAATCATATATATATATATATATATATATATATATATATATATATATATATATATATATATATATGAACCAAAGAGTTGATTCATTCAATTGAGGAGGTATGGGAGGCCAATTTGAACCCCTTCTTGATGTAACTATAAGTACAATTCTATCATGAATTGAACCAATTGGTCAAATGGTGCAATTAGGGATGTGATTTGGGAAAAATTGAGAACCTAAACCAAATTTATGGCCTAATCGATGGTATAATATATGCAACATGTATGGCTTAACTGACCCTAGAATTTAATCATAAATGCAAATACAAACACAAATGTGGCAAATTTGAACCCATTCAACCTAAATTGGAGTCTACAATGTGATTAAAGGGGCTAAATTAGCTCATGTTTCATGACATGTTGACCGTAAACCCTAATTTTATCACTTGAACATGTATAATTCCCCTAATCCCTAATTTCATAACATATACACGTGTACAAACGTATAACACTAAACCCCTAACCCTAAATATTAATTTTATAACACAACCCCTAAGTTCCCTGATTTCATCACATATGCATAAATTCATAAATGTGATTAGTGCCAATTTGTGAACCTGTTGTTTAACTAGTTTTGCAAGGACTTATGATGGGATTTGAGGCAAAATTAGCTCATTTTGCTTTACATATTGATCCTTATTGCATCATATGATAGTATTATTGCTTCATAGTCTTATTAAGAGTCTTATTTCATCATATTGGAGATTTATGCATCATATTAGAGATTTATACATTATATTGAGCCTTATTGCATCATAATGGAGATTTATTATAACATATGATAGTTTTATTACATCATATGATAGTCTTATTGCATCATATTGAGCCTTGTTGCATCATATTGAGCCTTATTGTAACATTTAATAGTCTTGTTGCATCATATTATAATCTTATTGAGTCTTATTACATCATATTATAGTCTTATTGATTATGATTGCATCATATTATAGGGGATTTATGCATTGAATATGAGCATTTTTGCTTGTTTTTATAGTATATGTCTATAATTCAAAGAACACGTACATGTTATAGTAACGCATATGCATTCCTTGAAGTATAAACAAAATTTATTATTCAACATTTAATTTTTTTCCAAATTGAAATTAATGTCCCCACAGACATTCCCTGCATGCACTCTACATATTCTTTACATACATTTTGAAGTACTTTTTTGGACCCCACATTTTAAATTACTTTCTTAGGTGTTTTTGTCAAAATGGGCTTCAATTCATGTTCAAGGAAGAAGAAGAATTTGAACAAAAAAAAACCATAGTAATTAGAAGAGTTGAGAGAAAAAAACAAGGTATGAATGCAAGCATTTCATTTTAGATAAGGTACAAACACTAACCCTGATGAGCCAAATGCCTTAGATAATGAGGCAATTGATAACAATGAATTGAATAATGATGAAACTGACAATAATGAATTGAATTATGATAGAACTGACAATGATGAATTGAATTATGATGAAAATGACAGTAATATATTAGATAATGTTGGAAGTTCACATTCAAAGTTTAAAGTTTTTTATTTTGTTGATGAAGAGTCTATGCATGATACTTTACCCACCAAAAATGAAGAAAATTTAATGGACACAAATAATGATGATATTAACAATGAAGAAAATTTCATGGAAACATATAATGAAGAAACAAACAATGAAAAAAAATTCATGGAAACATATAATGATTTTGAAATACCCTCTCAATGGATTCCACCAATAACAACACTTCCAAGAATTATGCATAAAAAAGACAAGTACTTAATTGAAGTTGATGAAAATATTTTGAAAACAATGTATAGCAAAATGTCTGACCACCATTCAAGAAGATTGACTCAAAAAATTTGGGATAGTTTCTTTCATAGATTGGATTATAGTCAAAGATATCAATTATTTATTTTATTGATAAAATTGGTTAAGATGAGACCTACAATGTACACATTAGGACTAAGATCATCTAACATGAATGATGAAAATGATGAAATTATTAAAAATCTACATGATGCATATCATAATGTAGGCCCGAAATCATACAACAAATATTGTAATGTTGCTCGACATATAATGACAACTTGTGCAGTAAGTACTAAAATAAAAAAAAAAATGATTGATTTCAAAAATAAACCAAACACTTGATATAAATATAAAAACATTAATGAAATCAATTTCAAGATGTGAAATACTTAATAAACCCAATGCCAAATAGATCTGGGTATTCTCTGATCGACTTCTATGAAAGGACAAGGTTATATGTAGGTGATGCTTTGAAAGACTTGCACAATTTTTGAAAGACAATACAAGAGTTTCACCAAATGTAAGAGATGTAGTGAAAAGAAGAGTTGGTTCTCATAATCGTGAATCACATCTAAAACATTTTTTGGATATGACTCAAACGTAATTGTACTTTAAGTTTTTGAAAAAAAATCCACAAATTGCTATTAGTCAAATATTTTTTGAGATGGACAAATCTTTTTATATAAAAATAAATCACACACGCACCACTTATTATTGTAGGCAACATGTTGAATTTTCAATGCACTATGATATTTTTCATCATATTCATTGTACTTTGCATACTAAAAACATTTTTTAGGAGTGTGACATAGAAGTTCTACCAAAATCAGTCGAAAAATTTATTTCAAATATTTTTTGTGAAAGACTAGATAGACAATGCTTTTATAAGAAAACATGTTTGGATATAAATTGCAACATTTGCAGTGGATTGCCAAAATAAATGTATCCATGAGTAGTGTACACGTTTAATTGGACAAGAATTAGTTTGTTTGACAAATACAAATATATGACTTATCAACTAAAAGATGAAAAAAAATCTAAAAGGTGTGAGCTTGTTATGAAAGAGATACATGTTTCAAAATTTATGGTCAAATTCATGGAAAAAATTATTTATAATTATGTAAGGCACACACATAAAGATAAATAGTTGGATGAATATTTTAATCTAATTAAAAACATATTCTCACTTGATTCTATTGTTTTAGTAGTTGACTTTACTAAAAATTATACATTCAAACCACAAATGGAAGTTCAATCGTAGTATTACAACTCAACACAAGTTGTCATATTTGTGCATATAGCATTCATGCATGCACCTGATAGTATAGAAGAAGATCAAAAAATATTAAAAGAGTGTCATTTCTATATCAGTATGACCGATCACATTATACAAAAAATGTGCAAGGTTTTTTTGAAAAGTTTTATGGACAATTGACTCAGATGAACATTACTTTCAATCAACATTATATTTGGTCAGACAATTGCACATCATAATTCAAAAATGCATGGATGTTTTATTGGTTGATCATAATACATATTACCACTGGTGTAGAACATATTTGGAGTTTCACTAAGGCTGGTCATGGAAAACAGAAGCATGAAAGTGTTATAACATGTGTAAAAAGAGCCATTGTAAGGGAGGACTTAAAATTTGACCATGTTGCTAATTTGATTGATGCAAACACTATGGTTATGGTGTAATGAAAACTTATGTCATGGTGCTCAATTAAATTCTACTGTTCATAGATATTTTTGGTTAATGTAAGAAAATGACTTGGCAAACTATGAGTATTGTATGACTCTAATGGGTTTGAGTGAGCTCCACTCATTTTGCAGCTCAAATGTAAATTTTTGGATTATTCATACGTGAAACTTGACATGTTTTTGTTTTTTATGCATGGACTCTATTTGGAATGAGTGTGAGTCACAAGAGTGGGTGGATGATTAGAGTTTTAGACCTTTAATTCCAATCAACACATATCAAGTTCCACCAGCATTATGACTTATAGATATGACATCATCACATGACGTCAACCATATATTTGATCTAGTGTAGCTAGGTAAAAGATTAATATTTATGCACTATTTATTCTCATTATCTATCTTTATAGTGTCATTAAAAATTATTTTTTGTGATGTAGGCCATGTTTTTACAGTTATTGCAAATGAGGATAATGAATAAAGAACATATTACTACTTATGTCAATGTGTACATGGAAAGAAAAAATTGATTTCCCCGATCGTAGATGGAGAAAACATTGATTATCCAAATGGGTCTGTGGTGGTCAGTGGAACTTAACTTCAACGATATCCTATGAAAAACTCAAATGTATGGTTATTTGAAGATTTTGAAATGCATGGGAAGAAACTGTACTATTCAAATTTGGTTCTTGTAATGAATATTCAATTGTAAAAATATCATGGGAGGCCAAGAAATAAGAATCTATGAAAAGTTCATGATTCATAACATGAAGTTATTCTTGATACTATCAAGATTAGAGTAGATCTTAGTTGTTCATTAGATTGAAATATGCAAGTATGTTGACTTATAAAATGTAGATGTAATCAATTTTATCAAATTTTTTTTTTTAATTTTCTAGGCATTACATGCATAAATTTTAGCTTTAATTACTAACATTTTTTTGTAGGTTAGTGGTGCCAAATAAGCTTCCACCTTCATTGGTTGGCACCGTTAATAAAAAATTTCATATTCTTGAAGTTAAGAAAAGCTTACTAAAAGTACTTGGTGTTTCCACACTCCTGAACAATTGCTCATAATAAGTCTCTTTCTCTTTGTAGCCTTCCAAACACATAAACATCCTTACTTATAATGATCTACATTGCTTCTATCTAAAACAAATGCATTAAAATTGTCTCAAATGGCATTACATACCAATGTTACACACAAAACAAACACACTTTTCATTGATTTCGATATTTTCATTGGTATGGCATTCTTGAATAGTACTGAAAATCATCTTCCAGGTGGAATTGGATGTTATGGTCATTAGAGCATGTGTAATTTACCTATATAGACGTGCCTAAAGTGATGGATTTGAACCTGCAGGTCCTAAAGGTAAAAAATGCTAGTTGGAGGTCAACAAGTTATCTATTGACTACCAAAAAGTTATATTTTAGGACCCGTTAATGAAACTTATGCCATGGATTATTCTTAAAGGTGATTTATACTAGGTCTGGGGTGAAATTAGATATCTTTCCCATGCATAGTAGGGATCTTACGGTTCATCCATATGACTTATAGTTTTGATTTTATGCATGCTTGAAGTTAGTCTAAAAATCAACATCTTTCTTGTATTGAGAAGGGCATTCTTGAGACCAGAATGGGTGGTGGGTTTGTCTATCGATCCAGATGGGAAGCCAAGAACCTAGTCGTAGATGTTATCCACCCCTTCATATGTGTTATTAGTGCCAATTTTTAGTAAAAAATCACTGTAAATAGAGTTCTCAGAATGTAGCTTCAACTTTGACAACATTTATTGTCAGTGTTTTCGTGCTCATGAACAATAATGAAAATGCCCTTACAGGTGGAATTGGTTGTCACGATCATTAGAACACATATAATTTACCTATATAGACATGCTTAAAGTGATGTATTTGCACTTGTGGGTCTTGTTGGTTGAATATTTTGTCGATTAGCGTACTGATAAACAAAATAGGTCTGATCAGCCAAAGTAAGAAGATTGGTCATCCAAATGTGTAGATTTACCACATCAAAAGGGGACTAATCTCTCCTCTCATCAAGGGGAGGTTCCCTATATATATATATATATATATATATATATATATATAAACAGAAAATAATACTCAAGGGTAGGACAAACCATCCATCTCTCTTTTTTCAGAGATGATGCATGCGGATCAAAGGAGAAATCTCAAGGGAAATGACAGAAAGCACTCCTCTTCTTTCAGAAGTACTATTCAGCAAGCCACAAGAATACTCTTGGTAGTAAAAGAAAAATGTAACCAAGGACGTAGTAACTAGAAAATTGAGATGTAGCACAAAGTCTCCACCTGAATTGCTCAAGAGTGAGATACGAAGGACAATGAGGGCACAAAGTCATCCCAAGGTCCTTTGCAAAAAAAAAAAAAACACACTAAAGGCAATTATGGGGGCACAAAGTCTTTCCACAATTGACTTCAGGACACCTTCCTGACTACTTTCACTAATTTTGCTTGTTGAATTAAAGGAACAGAAAATATATTAAGGAAAAAGACATAAGAACAATTTCCCCAACAACAAAGATATCACAACACAAAGTCTGAAAAGTCACTTGCTTTCTTATTCCAATAACAAAATATGATCAACAATCTGAGCTCAAAATCTCACTAATGCCTTTCAATTTGGGCAAAGTTTCATTTCTAATTGTCAAAAAGAGATATTTTTACATTAATAAGAGAGTCCCTTATATAGCCACTTTAAGAAGGAATCGAGAACAATAACACATCATGTTGCATTGAAATTTGTTAAGAAGACATGTTGGAATTTAGGGGCATTTACCCATTTACTTTTCTCAATGTAGAGAAATGAGTCACACTAATGAAAGTTTGCAACTTTCAATGTCCACCTGGCAATCTGATCCTTCCTCATTGTTCCTCCTTTTTTGGTTAATTAAATTGGGTCCTTGATTCGATTTGATGCTCTCTTCCTTAGTCGCTTCCTGTTGATCTTGGCCTTAAAGCCTTTGAATGCATTCAGGTCTGTGCTTTACAAGGATCAATGGCTATTTCATTGTCGCAACTTTGATGTCCATGGGCACGTCACTTTCCTTGGCAATTCCTTCAGTTTTGTCATTTGAGCTTTCCCAGAGGGGACTTGCCTTTCAGGCCTTAAGAAATGATCTGCTTTGGGTCAGGAAGAGCCCCCCGCAAGGGTATCTACCCTTTGGGCAGTCTTCGGATGACCTTTGGGCTTCTTTATTTTGGCGGGTCGCTAAGCCCTTTATTTTGCATCCTCCTGAAGGGAAGGTGACCCTTCGGCTTTGGGGGAATGTCCTTTAAGTTGGCAGCTGAGAGTCCCTCGCAAGGGCACCTACCCTTCAGGGTCCTTCAGCGGCCTTTTCTTTGGATTCCTTCAGGGCTTTTCTCACGGACATTTATCGTAGATATTTCCCGCAAACAAAAAGTCTGCAAAATTATTACTTTGTCTTTTACCTTGGAAAATTCCTTCAGGCTTTCCTCCTATAGCCTTTCCGAATTCCTTCAAACAAAAAGTCCGAAGGAATTATGCCTTAGTCTTTTTCTTGAAGGAAATTCCTTTGTATTTCGGCTACCTTAAACAAAATTCTGAAAGAACGTACCTTTGCGGCTTCTTTGAAAATGACCCTTCCGAAGGGTGCTTTTGTCGACCAAGTGCCCTCCATAAGGGCACTTGTCCTTGGAGAGGCTTTTTTGAACTTTTGCATTGAATTGCTCCTTTGAACCAACCATTGAACCAAGCTTTGAACCAAGCCAATGAACCAAGCTTTGAACCAAGTCGATGAACCGACTGAGTGAACTGACTGAATGAACCGACTGAATGAACTGAAGCATTGAACCAACTGTTGAACTAAGCTTTGGTTCAATGGTTCAATGGTTAATTCCCTTTGATTTGGCTAAGTCCTTTTGATCCTCGTTTGAACCAAACATGTTGAACCTGTTGAACCTTGAACCCATTGAACCTTTGAACCAAAGTGGTTTAATGGTTCAACGGTTCAATGGTTCAATCCTCAGAAACTTGTTAAACCTTGATTGAACCTACTTGTAGAAGACTTTGAACCTGACTGTAGAAGTCTTTAAACATGGAAGCGGTTGAACACTTGATGCAGATGCTTGCCAATGAACTCTTTTGGTTGAACCTAGTCATTGAACCAACTTTGAGATTGCCTAAGTGTTGAATGCTTGCTTCTTTCCTGCAGAGTCCATAGAAATCAACCTGTGAAGCCTATTGAACTTGGTTTGCAGAGTCCGTAGATTTTCTTTTCCTACAGAGTTCGTAGATTTCTCTTCTTGTAGAGTCCATAGATTTTTGAGAGGCTTGAAAAATGAGGAATTTGAATGCCTAGGACAAATTTCAAAAAGGGAAGAGATAATTTTGGTTTGTAGGACCAAAATAGTTCAAAGGTGAAAATGCTAGTTGGAGATCAACAAGTTGTCTCTTCACTACCAAAAAGTTACATTTTAGGACCCGTTACTGCAACTTCTACCATGGATTTTTATTATATATGATTCAAACTAGATCTTAGATGCATATGAGGGATTTTTCATGCATATGAGAGATCTTGCATTTCATCCATATTACTTATAGTTTTGGTTTTATGCATGCCTGAAGTTAGGCTAAAAATTAGCATCTTTTTTGTATTGAGAAGGGCGTTCTTGAGCCCGAAATAGGTGGTGAGTTTGTCAATCAGGCAAGATGGAAGGCTAGTAACCTAGTCCTGGATGTTATCTACCCATTTGGATGTGTTGGTAGTGCTATTTTTTAGCCAACAAGCATAAAAAATGGAGTTCTCAAACTGTTGCTTCAACTTTAACAACATTTATTATCAGTATTTTCATGCTCCTAAACAGTAGTGAAAATGCACTCACAAGTGGAATTGGATTCACAGTCATTGTAGCATGTTTAATTTGCATATATAGACATGAATGAAGTGATGGATTTGCACCTCCAGGTCCCAGAGGCAAAAATGCTAGTTAGAGGTCAACAAGTTCTCTATTCACTACCAAAAGGTTGCATTTTAGGACATGTTACTACAACTTCTACCACTGATTGCTCTTAGAAGTAATTAAGATTATATCCTAGATAAAATTAGATGGTTTTCCCATATATAAAATGGATATTATGATTCATCCATATGACTTACATTTTTGGTTTTATGCATACCTGAAGTTAGCTAAAAATTAACATCTTTCTTATTTTGGGAAGGGTGTTCTTGAGCCCAGAAGGGGTGGTGGGTTTGTCAACTGGGCTAGATGGGAGGACAAGAACCTGATCCTAAATGTTATCCTCCTTATGGAAATGTTGGTAGTGCCTTTTTTAATCCAACAAGTATCAAAAATAGAATTTTCATATCATAGCTTCAATTTTACCAACATTTGTTATCAGTGTTTGCGTGCTCCTAAATAGTAATGAAAATGCACTTGTGGGTGGAATTTCATATCACAGTCATTGGATCACATGTAATTTGTACATATAAACATACTCAAAGTGATGGATTTGCACTTGCAGGTCTCAGAGGCAAAAATGCTAGTTGGAGGTCAACAAGTTGTCTCTTTATTGTCAAAAAGTTGTATTTTAAGACCCATTACTACAACTTCTTCCACAAATTTCTCTCAAAGGTGATACAAATTAGATCTAGGGTACAATTAAAGGGATTTTACATTCACAAGATATATCTTATGGTTCATCTATATGGCTTATGATTTTAGTTTTATGCATGCTCGAAGTTAGGTTAAAAATCAACATTTTTCTTATATTGGGAAGGCCATTGTTGAGCCCAAAATGGGTGGTGGGTTTGTCAACCAGGACAAATGAGAGGCCAAAAACCTAGTCTTGGATGTTATCTAACCCTTTGAACATGTTGGCATTAACATTTTTCAACCAATAAGTATTATAAATGTATTTCTCAAACCGTATCTTCAACTTTGACAACATTTGTTATCAGTGTTTATGTGCTCTTGAACAGTAGTGAAGATGCACTTGTGGGTAGAATTAGATGTCACAGTCATTGTAGCACATGTAATTTTCCTATATGTACATGATTGAATTGATGGATTTTCACCTGTGGGTCTTGGAGGCAAAAATGCTAGTTGGAGGTCAACAAGTTATCTCTTCACTACCAAAAAGTTGCATTTTAAGACCCATTACTGTAACTTTCTATCCATGTATTGCTCTAAGAGGTGATACAAACTAGATCTGGGATGAAATTATAAGTATTTTCCATGTACAATAGGTATTTTATGTTTCATCTATATGAATTACAATTTTGTTTTTATACATGCCTGAAGTTAGGTTAAAAATTAGCATCTTTCTTGTATTGGTAAGGGCATTCTTGAGCCTAAAATGAGTGGTGGGTTTGTTGAATGAGCCAGATGGGAGGCCAAGAACATAGTATTGGAAATTATCCACCCCTTTGAACATGATTTTAGTGCCAATTTTTATTCAAAAACCACTAAAAATGGAGGTCTCAAAATGTATATTCAACTTTGACAACATTTGTTGTCAGTGTTTTCGTGCTCCTGAACAATAGTGAAAATGCACTTGTGGGTGGAATTGGATGTCACAGTCATTGGATCACATGTAATTTTATTATATATATGTGCTCGAAGTGACGGATTTACACCTATAGATTTGGAGGCAAAAATGCTAGTTGGAGGTCGTTAAGAAGCCTAAAAGGCCTAATAGTCCAAGTGAACCATATACATATGGCTAGAAGCTAGTGGCATTGGAATTGGGTTTCAATAACTTTTAAAGGTTTGGTTGAATCTTATCAAAGTGTTTTAAGGGTCAAAAATCCTTCAGGAGGCTACTACTTAGTTAAGGAGCCTATTAGGCCTTCTAGGCCTAATTAGGCTAAATTACATGCCTATAGGTAACATAAGGATCTTGACACTAGCAAGGGAGAAGTTTTGTGGTTCATGAAATATGAGAACTTTTAGAGGCTTCACAAATAGGCCAATAGACCTAAATGGCCATTTAGGCCTAAATAGGCTTAAATGACCACCTACAGGTGGTCAAAGTGGCTTCAAAGCTTAAGCCAAGGGGTATCATGGACCAAATGGAGCCAAGTGTTTAAAACTATTGATGAAGGAGCATCCTTTGTATAAACTAGTGTGGTGTCCATGTGAGAGTTTTAAAGTGTTAAGTAGAGTCAATAGTCTTTACTAGTCCTTTAGAGTCTTCTTATATGTTAGAAAGGTCCTACTTATCTTATATGATTAAAGTGTCTGTTTTATGATTTACTAAACTGATACAGGTCTTGAGATAGATTTTTGGAGCCAAAAATGGACACTCTTCTATTATAGGAATGAACCAAAAGGATAAGCATGAGTGTCAAGATGCAAGGAGCTTCTTCAGGAACAAACATCAAGCAAGTATCTTCAAATCATACCTACAAGGGATGTAAATGTGTGTGTTTTCTGTTGTGATTGTGAGTAGTGTATGGTCCTTGAAAATCCTTTCTTGAAATGTGCTTGAACTTGAACAATCAAAAGATAGTGAATTCAAGACTTTGAAAGTCCTTTTCTGCTAGCTTGGACCAATTTTGGTTGAAAATCACTATTTGCAAAGCTTGTTTTTAAGATGAAACTTGTGTATGGTTTGAAATTGAGGATTAGATGAGTTACACAGGTGAGTGAGGAGTCATATACAACGATTATATTTCAAATAACTTCTTTTATCTTTATGAAACAAGGTTAATTATCTCTTAGGTCCTTAAAATGCAGGAAAATCTTGGTTACAAGGTTTTGATTGAAAAATGGTCATAAATCCATTTTGAACACAGAATTTGATGAAAATCTAGTGAGACCTAGTTAAGAAGGTTCGTAAATTGTTCTAAGTGTTTTGGATTCAAAATAAGGTGCATAGATGATGTATTGAGCAGTTATCCACAATAATACTTAGAATTTTGAGTTCCTCTAGACAACAAATAGGAAAATTGACATTTCTTGCTCAATTTTCAGCCAAAAGACACCAAGTAGACACCAAGTAAAAGTTAATTCTCATCTAAAAACACCATTCAGACTTGACTAAGGTGTTGGTTTAGGAAAATAAGCCATCATCTAATTTTTGACATACTAGTGGTACAATTAGGTCTCTTGACAAAAATAGGGCTGAGTCATTGTTTGATAAAAGGAATCCTAAACCAATAAAAAATTGGTTTATCTACAATATAAATCCTCTAAGACATGTGAAAGACCTTTTGACAATTCATAAAATTGGTGTTTATCCCAAATATAACACTAAAAATGTCTTGTGTATCCATTCAATCAAGAAGGTCTTGAAAAGGAAAAGAGAGTGAATAGGTCCTAAAGGGCTTAAAGTAAGAGTTTGAAGTTTAAAGAGAGTGAAGTGATACATTCAAGTGAATCAACTATCAGGAGCCCTTAATACCAATCAAAGACTTTGTGCTCTCTCCCAAGGTCTATTTTTGTACTCTCACAATTTTAGAGATGGAGTTTGGGGATGTTTCAGATGGAATGGAGATAAGATAGGGTCTTCCCCATGGCATGAATAAGTCCTAGGCACTTTCCAAGACAATTGAATGCCTAAATATTAGATTTAAGATATTCTTAATTATCTCATAGATGATGCTAGATTGCCTTGACTGATATGAGCTTCTTCACTAGTGTAAAACCATTCCCATTGGAAGGAGAGACTTAATCACCTATTGAGAGGTCTCCTCTTTGCAATGTATTGATTCTTCATAGTCTATTGACTCTCTCACCAAGGCTCTTGAACCATCTCCCTCTAAACCCCTATTCTCACACTCTTAGAATCCCATTAGGCCTCCATTAGTCCTATGACAAAGCTCATCTTAAAATATGTACTTGTCCTATCTATACCATTCTAAATCTTCTTGTTTCTTTTATACCTTTTGAAAACACATCAGATTATAACTTTCCAAGAAATTTCAATGGTTAGGTTTCA
The DNA here is from genome assembly GCA_037957365.1 of Torreya grandis. NCBI lineage: Eukaryota > Viridiplantae > Streptophyta > Pinopsida > Cupressales > Taxaceae > Torreya > Torreya grandis. Next base: position 672,148 of record JARHVA010000010.1, on the reverse strand, counting down.
AAATATGCACACTTCTAGGTCAAAACCCTAGGTCTAATTTTACTAGTCTGTGTATGGGCCAAGAGGGTTTAAAATTGTATAGTTGAGTTTTTAGACACCTTATTGAGTTAATTCTTCCTATATAGACTTTATGATGTAGGCGCATCAGCTAAGAATTGTAAACTTGCACATAAGTGGTCTTAGGAGGTCAATTGAGTCATATGGAAATCATGTATCATGCTCCATTGTACATTATAAGGAACTATACTTCATTTTACTTGTTGTAAAGAGTCTTCATAAGCCTTAATAGGCAAAAATAATCTATATAGTATTCATATGAGAGTGTTTGAGTCATCAAGTCTTCTTTAGTTACGCGTATGAGGTTTTCCCTCTAGAAACTATGTTTAAATGTTCAAATTATGATAAAAACTCATTAGAAAAAGGTATGGACCTTCGAAAGGATAAGGTATAGTTTGGGTGAAGGAAAAGATAGAATATGTTATGATAATTATGAGAGGTCGAGAAGATTTGGAGTCTCTTGTCTATCTAAATCCATGTTTAGACATAAAAAAACTTTAAGAGGAGTAATGGTACGTACAAGAAAAAGATAAAAATAGCATGGCTGTTAAGATACATGGCGTAAACAATGAAACAAAAAACAAAGTATAGAAGTTACTATGTAGAGATAAACTAGAATGGATTCAATAAATGGAGGTTGATGCAAAAAGAATCAAGAATGAAGTCTTTGGAGAAGTAGGAGCGAATAAGGCCTCTAGGCCTTTGTAACATCTACAGGACTGTATGTATAAACATGAAGATTGATCAATAAAGGAAAAGTGTTTATTTGATGTCCACAAATCCATTTCCACTCATTTTTTGTATTCTGATGTGTATTTCATATGTATATGAGGTTAAGATGTGTTTGGGAATCCTTAGAATATGACTGTGTGAAGAAAATCAGAATTTTGATGCAAGGAGATTGTAACACCAAGAGAGTTGTATGGTTTTTCTGATGTATGGAGGCTACATGATTATATTTAAGGTAAGATATAATAATATATGATATATTTAAATCATTAGGATTGATTTTTTAAATTAACTTAGTCATTTAAATCAATTATCACCAGGTATCAGGTTAAAACATACAATCACAGTCACATTTAGTCATACATAGTGGTCTGGTTGCACGTGAAAAATGTTGTATGGGTGAAAAGTTGATATTGGAGAAGTTTAATGAGTCAATTTATACCACTTTAAATGTGATATTTAGTAATAAAATTTCCACAACTTTATGAACTATTCATAATTAACTCTCGACCTGCCTATTTTCTGTGTAAACCTGAATTAAGAATTTGGTCACTAAAAAGGCCATAGATCATAAAATATTGGGCCAAATGACCTGAAATTTTGAAAAAGGTTAGGGGAGACTTTTTTGACGTAATACAAGTGTTTTAATGCATAAATTATCTCTAAATTTTTAGATATAGATGACTGTGTTTTCACCTACCTGTAGATGCGCTTTTTTGGAGAAAGCTTCAAAAGGTCAGAGGTGATTTTTCATTACTTTTGAATGTTATAGCTTGGTAAAAGGCTTGGATCACCTTTATTATGTTTTAAATACCTTTAATAATTAGGTCTTAGATTGTGGAAGAGTCAAATTGTGATTTTGACCTATTGAGAGTCAATTAGGTGCAGAAGCCTAAAAACAGAATTTGGAAACTTGAGTCTAAATCTATTTAGAAATCAATAAGGGAATTGATTTCTTGTGTGGTTAACATTTAAATATATCTCTTGTGATTATATATAATCTTCACGTGATAGTCTAAACCAAGGTTCTATAAGAAACTCATTGAGGAGCAGATCTAAAGGAATGTGTTTTGTGTATTGAAAAGAAGTTCTTTAAGGTCAATATAGAATAGTGAAATATTAGTCAAAGTTGACAAGAGCATTAAGACATGTTTAGGAATTATTTGATAAAGGTTAATATAAGGAAGATGCTAAGTTCTATCAAACCATATGACTATGAGGAAAGTACATAACCTTGTAAACTGAATTGAACAAAGCATGGAGGACTATTAAAAGTGTAGATGATTAAGTGTCTAAATTCCTTGGAGGTCTGAATCAATTATGTATACTTCATAGTTGAGAGTGGGTGAGTAAATATAACTGTGTCAAGGATCTAAGAAATATATTGTAAACATATTTATATACCATTGAGAATTTTATTTTGATAAAGTTAAGATAAATTAGATGTTAGTAAATAAAAGGACCAAGAATATGTTATGCATATAATTGAGATCTAAATATATTTAAAGGAAATAAGGATAAATATTAAGTCATTTGAAACAATGGGTAATATTATTTGTCTTACAATACCAATCTAAGATAATAATCTTTTGATACAGACCTATAAGGTGGTGAATTGCGCAATTTATTTACAAAGTGCTAGGAAAGGACTATAAAGTTAAGATTGGGCCTAAATATCATCAGATAAATTAAATAGAGTAGATGATTGTCATCACTCTATCCAAAATAAATTCACATGTTTAAAACAAGATTATACCTTGATTATGCCTTATAAGGATTATCCCACTAAGAACTCAGAGTTATGGACCTACAAGAAACTATAGATGACCATGAGCATATAAACATTATTCAAATGCAATCACTGATATTATTTATTTCTTATAAGGGTTTGTTCCCTTAATCCCACTCCATGAACAAAACTTAGAATCGATATAAGTGACTAGATGTGTCTAAAAACTACCAATATAATACTGATTTAGTCACCAATATAGGATTCAATTAATGAAAAGATATGTTCAACACTACATAATTCTTATTTCATTTGCATTCTTATAGAAACAAAGATTCTTAAGAACAAGAAATGTCAATATTTCTAATTGTAGGCTCTATCATACCAATCTATTTGCAACATTATCCTAGCAAGTTATTCTCAATCTCATAACATTTTTAATCCTTCAGAATACTTCAAAACCAATCATTCATAATACTCTAAACACAAGTGATTCAAATAAGACTTAATTCATTGGTTTTCTTAAATATTCATGTAAAACATAAGAATGCGATGTATGAATTCCATATATTGGCATATAATATCAATAATACATGCATTTCCATTTAGGCATACAAAAAATTACATCATGTCTAACAACATAATATCTAATGTCAGGTGAATACATCATATACGCATGTACAATGTAGAAAATGTGTACATTGCCATATAGGCATACAAAAAGGTGCATCCTAATCATAAAACAATCTCCCTCTCTTTGTCTTCTTTGAATAAGACTCTCCTTGGGATGCCCTACTTGTAGATGGAGACATCTCGAATGCCTTGTATTGCTTCAAGGTTTGACTACAGGTACTATGCTCATAGCTCACTTGTAGCCAAACCTATTCAAATACAAAAATTATTATAAAATTTACAAGTATACATGAAACCAAGTTAAGAAACTCATTTTAAATGATAATAAAAAAATCATTTAAACATGCACTTACTGCAATCTCATGGTCCTCAATTTTCTGTTGACACTCGACTAGGTTAGTGCCAAGTTTAGCTACATGAACAAGCATGTCAAATGATGAATAAACATGAGGAGATGTTGTAGCAGTCATCTGAGTTAGACTATCAAATGTCATATGATATCCCTACATACGCAATAAATTTATGCATATAAGTTATATTTTCCCAAGTATATAGTAAAATTATTAAAATAAAAGTATTAAATTATAATTCAAAATTACAAGTGAATATACATACCTCGGTGAGAGCATGTATAGATGACATTGTAGCAACAATGTCTGAGTTTTTCTTGACTCAAAATGATGAAGAAGTGTCCACCCTAGTCATCAGCTAAACAAATAACCTAATAATTAATAACTTGGGCAATTCATTGATTAAATAAGTTGTTAACAAACTTAGCCTTGCATAAGATATGAAAAGATCTAATGAGGTCATGGGAAACATGAATATGACAAGTGGATATGTGCAATATGACTTGTAACACCACATTGAAGGCAAGAAATGCCAGTTTCATGAGGGAGAATGGCAAGACATCAAAGGCAATGATGCATCTCCTACACCTCTTGATGCAAGAGCATCCTAAGAACTTGTATATATGGTCCTATAGTTAGTCTTATAAGGGTTGATAGGTGTCAATAAGCCTTGAATGAGGCATTTAGTGTGTGTCTTAGGTCATTTATAGGTCTTGGAATGTTTTCCCTCCAATACTTGTTATTTAAATTTTCAAATGTATTTGAGTGAATATTTACTTAAATTATAATAATTAATGTGTCTAATAGGTTCTATAAGGTTTGATACATGGATAGGATTATCCTAAGTTTAGTTAAGATCATATTTATCTTTCTTACTCATTTAAAGGTCTTAAATGACTTGATAAGTCTTAAAAGATGATTTTTTATAATATGAGATAGGTCTATTAGAGAAATAAGGACCTAAATTAACACATCCTAAACTTGGAAATGTCCTCAACAACATGATCAATTTGAATCTATCATTTTAGGGATGCACAAGATGAAGGAAAAAGTATAATAGACCAACTTTGCATCATTGGAGGACTATAACTTCTATTTGAATCCTTGAAATTTCACAATTACTTGGGAATAGTTAGACAAACAAGCCTAAAAGATTATTCCAAAGGTTTTGGATCTAATAAAACCTTACAATCACATTTATTAAAATTTGAGTTTCATGTAAACCTATAACCTCATATCTCTAAGATAATGAGGGAGGATTTATGAGTGAATTTTGTGAAATTGAGTCATTGAATGCAAGTTAGGGGTTTAAACATCCTTGATACACCTATATACACTAGTTTGGATGCTTGTATAGCTTTTTTGAGGTGTATTTCAGATTTTAACCTGATTAAGGTCATTAGGCCTAATTGTCCTAAGGCAATGACTTGGTATAGTTGAGGACAATCCTATGAGCTATGGTGTCTAAGTTGATTTGTTTTGATATTTTGATCATGTTAACACCTTGAATACTTTGCTTATAGAAATTTCTTACTTTTTATTCCAACTGAGTATTGGTGTGATCAAAAATCCCTTGGCAATAGTCATTGTGATAAGACAAGTAACTTGTACAAATATTTATTGAGAAGTTTGTAAACTGAGTTTTAATTAAGTTAAGACACCTAGAGTGATAGGTTGATTTTATGGGGGAAATATATACAAGCCTTTTAACAGTGTCTAGAAACTTATAAAATAGGTCTCATCAAAATCTAAATAAACATACAGAAAATAGAACTGAATATTGTAGAGATAAGAGTGAGTGGACAATCTTCTTTACAAGTGTGTGATTTTAGTTATTGAAAGCATAGCTTGAAAGTAAAAATAAAAGAAAAAACTTTGAGATGGAGGATGAGTTTCTAACACTATGGAAATCCATTTTAATACATCAAACAAGAAAAAGTCCAACAAAATTATATTATGTATTTTATATTTTCTTACACAAAATCTACCAATGATGCAATTAAGGTGTATGAATGTAAATCTAGAGTATATAAGATTCACTTGAAATTTACCTCTGTAAATGTATATGGTGTCATACTATGTATATTGTGTCGTACTAACACAAATAGATGTAGTATTGGTTGTCCCACAACCTAGCTCAGTAAATTGAAAGTATGATGTCAAAGCCAACGTCTCCTCCTAAAAGACAAAAAAATACATATATATTATTCAATTTAAATGTGTAAATTAATTTTTACCTTGTTAATTTTTAAATATAACTTAAAATTTAACATGAAATTAAATATAAAATATACATACATATGTGTAGAGAGTCCCAATGTATCCAAACCAAACATGTGTGCCAACAATTCATTAGTTAAGACCATATCCTCCAAGCCCCCTGAAGCGCTGCCATCATCATCTCAAGGTCTAGTGCATATAGCACCATAATATTTTCATGGGTGGGGTCTGGTATGACCACTAGGTTGAGTATCTCAAGCATCTGTCTTTGAAAGCCTACTGATGAATGAGTGTATCAATAAGTGCACTAAGTCCATGCAATGTGTCTATTTCCACACCCTCCTTCACTATAAAGGGAATATTTAGATGAAGTGGCTTTTGGGTAGGGATCCTTGTAGGCCAATTAGGTGCATGGCATGCATTGGTCGATCTTGTGCAGAGCCTTTCCCTCGACCCTAAAACTCTCCATAGTCAAAATAGTTTAGAATTTCATTAAGGACAAAATCATAGTAGAGTTTCCTCAAAAAAGAACAAAGGGACCTCATTGTTATTACAAGGTGGATATTCAAACACCATCCACCATCGCTCCCAAAAATTGGCTTTAATCAAATTGTTTTGGCATCAATGGATTAGAAAATATTTAGTTATTATAGGAAATGGTGCATTGCTGGTTGGGTCGATAAATAAGGCACAAATTTATTCTTTTGTTATTTCTTTCTTATTCACCTCATATGCTAATCAATCTATCAGCACAATAAGCCCTATAACTATCCCTATATTAGCTTCATCTATCAATTTGACTGTTTATCGACTCAACTTGACTTAATACTAACTCTAAGGTCTTGGCCAAATAGGTGTGATGGGTGTTCATGGAAGTGGGCTCCCTCATTCTCCTAATTATCTGCTCAATTTCAATTTTGTTCTCCACTATGTGTGTAGCTAAATCCTCCTGACTACTTGGGGGATCTAGTGGAACTATACGAGGGTTAGGTAGAGGGTTAGGAGCATTAGGCAGAGGGTTAGGAGGGTTGGGTGGAGGGTTGGGTGGAGGATTAGGTAGAGGTTTAGGTGAAGCATGCCAACCTTTTGGAGAAAAATTACAAATTAAACTATGCAAAACATTCACAAAAAATTCACAAAAATTGATTTAATTCACAAAACTTACCTCTTCTTCATGATGGCATCATCAATCTCATGAATGTAGGGGTAAAAAAAAATTTTCTACTATCGATGGGAGTAAAACCAAGGATTTCCATGCTAAAGGAGAAAAACATGAATGGGAGGGCAAAACACAAATGTGAGAAGAAATGAAGGAGAAAAATGCGAGAAGAAATGAAATGGGGGTTCAGTTTTTTGTTTTGTTTTTATGTTTAAGGAACATGTACGCATTCCTTATAGTTATAGGAATGTGTATGTGTTCCTATAATGCATATGAATTTATATTGGTAAAGGAATACGTACTTGTTCCTTTTACCAAAAATACATACGTGTTATGGCTCGAGTGTCCCGAGCCATAACGCGTATGCATTTGTGGGTTATGTCTAGGAAATTATCCCCCAACTCCATGCACATACCCCTCAACACAAATACAGGTATAAATAAACAACCCATGCTTAAACTACTCAATATTCATCTTGATGAATTTTTCTAGTGTTACTAATAACTTCACATATTGAAGGGTGCCAAAAAGGAAGATGGAGGTTTAGCAGTTGAATCCTAATTGATATTTTGGAAACCATTATTGTTGAGGGATCAATATCAAAGAACCATGGGGTAACAAAGAGTCCAACACTTTACCAAAACTAAGGTTCCTCCATCATAACTCTCTGATAATCCTTAGGTTCAAAAAATTGAACTATGAAAACTTTTATAACATAAATGGATCACGCATTTATTGGTCCAAGTAGCATAGAGCCATTGATGCAAATCTTCTAACTAAGGCCAGAATCCATTAAACCTACAAATCAATACATAACCTTTAAATTTAGAAATCAACCCAAGTATCTCAAGAAGAGAGATCTCCACTATAGAGACTTCGTATGACTTCTCTATAATGTTCGGACTGGGAGAAACTGAAGGTGATGCTGAAGGAGTTTTAGGGAGAGCTGCATCTTTGAAGGAATATCTAGAGTTTTGTTTCATAGGGGCACCAATTAAAAAAAACCCAGATGCCATACTATAGGTCAAGGGGAAGATGATTATCGATCTCATTGCAGACCTATTGTAGATCCTAATTGTTGCCATAAGCCTATGCTCACCTACTCTAATTTTATGTCGTCTCCTTTTCCTTTTCTCTCTTTAGGCACCATCTAAAATCCTAACAAATTATAAATATTTTTAAAAAGTACTACTAAAAAATTATAAATATTTTTTAACTTGTTAAAGGGTTCCATATTTTTTTAAATTTTATACATATATGTAATTGAAAGAAATCAATAATATTTATTAAAAATTGTTTTAAAAAAATAAAATAAAATTTATGAATAAAAACTCATTGTTGCCAAAATAAAATAAATTGTTGTGAATGAATTACATTATAACATTCTCTTGTTCGTCATATAGTTTATGTTATATTGAGGTTATGCACCATCGAGTAATGTATATATTTTATTTTATAACCAACATATACAATATTTATTTCATTCAAATGTTTGAAGCTAAGTTTTGAAGGGTTTCATGTCATATTATTAGATATGTTTTAGATAATATATTAATAAAATGTGAGAGTTTTTATATGATTTTAAATTTTTTTAAATTCTAATTTAATTTTTATAATTTTTTAATTTAAAAAATATTGAAATTATTTATTTTTTATTTTATTAATTATATAATATTTTTTTAATATAACTTTTTTATAATTTTTAAAATTATTTTTTTTTTAAAAATAAATGCATATATTTATAGAATTATATAATTAAAAAAAATATATACATCTATTTTCTTGTTAAATTGATAAATTATATAATCATAAAAATAATAGAACTATAACTACTCATAGTAAACATGCTATGATGATGAGACATTTAATGAAAGAGAATTATTTTAGACAACCTTATTATGAGACATTTAACTTTTTTTCATCATTTCTTCTAAGATTTTGCAATCAATTTCATATTAACTTTATATATAAATAATTTTTTGGTAGGGAAAATTCATTTCAATAAAAAAAATTAACTTTGAAAGAAGTATATAATAATTTATATGGATGATGGTATTTAACATGTGAAATCAAGAACAACAATATTCAGAAGGTGAAAAATAAACTAATCATGTCAATTTTTAAATTAATATGGTGTAATCTTTCAAATATAAAATTCACTTTTCTTAATGTAAATATTTTTGATATTTTTTGGAATATTATTTTATTATTATATTTAATAATAATATAATTATTAAATTAGTATATATATTTTAGATAAATTTATGTAATAGATATTGAGAGATATCATAAATATAATATAAGCGCTTTCACATTTGATAGTGAAAACAGATACACAGATGTTATTGATGAGGCTTAGAAATATACATCATCTTACTATTAAGATTGTTTTATAATGATCTTATATTCATATATTTCCATCTCCTTGAACTCATATTTTACTAATATGCACATATACTATGAATAATATACATATGTAAGGTTGATCTTGGTTTAATATATTATTCCTATATTTGCTAATGTAAGTTAATGGTTTTTATGTTCTAATAGTTTCATGGCAAAGGTTGTACAAAGAATATGTTGATTTTATGTTACAACACATGTAGTCATTATGGTGGAACCATATGTATCTACATCATAGCCAATGCCAACTCCTTATTACCATTGGTTGTTTCAACCTGTAGCAATAGTTGTAGGTGAGCATCTACCTGGGAACAAATAGTTAAGTAAACTTCAAGTTGTAATTACTACACGTGTCTCTCATGATTAGAAATAAAGACTTGCTAGGTTGTACAACCGTGCACTGATGTTCTCATGGACCAACTGAATGATTGAATTTCAAACATAGCTAATAGTTTAATTATTAACAATTTTAAGCCAAGTTGTATTTTTTGTTTCTTAGTTTGTTAGGACTTTATGGTTAGTGCTTCCATGATTGGAATATATATAATAATACATCTATCTTTTTATATAAGGAAGAGTTTCATAGCCTAGGATTAGTTAAGTGAGCTAGAGAAGAGAATGGATTGTGAAGATTAAAAATAATAAACAAAGTATTGTGATTTAAATTACAACTGACCTGTAGTAATTCCTTTATTGTTGCAGATAGAATATTAATAGATACTAATTTCTACTAGATAAACATGTCTTATAGAGGAATGGAATTCAACTCCAATCTAAACAAGGCAACTTACACTCGTGAGGATCTGGGGGTTTGATTTCCTATATGTTGGTTAGGTTGTTTTTTGTAATATGAGTATTTATATTTCCATTTGATTTAGTGAATGTATGTTAGTGGGTGAATGTGAGACCCAAACTCCTTCATCAAGTTTCATTCTATTGTATAGTTGTTCTACATTGTTTCATGGTTAATCTATTTTGGTATTGTTGGCATTACAAGGAAATTAAATATGGGTTGGCACATATGTGTATTAAAGATGGCTTTAGACGTTACGAATAATAACAAATTGTAGGATATATATTACTTTAGTTTGTAGTAGAATGGGTTTGTCAGATTGTAATAGAAGGGGTTTGATTTCTGCATAATTAATAATCTATTGTAGAATATTTTCATCACATTGAGAAAGATTGTAATAGAGTTGTTTGCTCTGATGATATGCATATATATGTATGATCAGTGTTTCCCTTGTTATGAAGAAGCATGAAACAAACTTAATTGAATATTGAATATGATTTCTTTGTGTGTTATTCTATGAAATATGGAATTCTATATATAAGAATGCATGCTATGTTTAATTCATTCATTAAAAGCTTTGCTAGTATTTGACTAGACCTATTTGTTGTGTAAGCATATTCACAGAAGTTGAATATCTGTGATTTCAATTTAGATGTGTAAAACCCCTATTTGTCTATAAGTTTTTGTAAGTTCTCCCTTAGATCACAGGGTTATCCCTATAATTAACATGTTTTGGTGAAACCCATGAATCGCTACTAACAATGGTGCAGTGAGGTAGCACTCATCAGAAAAGGAGATGTTAAAATGACTACCTAGTTAAAGAGGGGTAGAAAGCTAGTTAGAGAAAAAGATTCATAATTTCACAGAAGTAAAAAGAATGGGTTGTACTATGAAATAAATCATATAAGAACATATATATGGTGAGTTCTATGAGATATTTTGGTGCAAATTTCCTAGGCTATTAGCTAAGTGGTTGGCTAGATTAGAATTCCATTATTTTCAATATAGAGCTATCAATGTTATTGCATAGACTGAAGAGAAGATAGAGTAGTTACAAAACATAGATACGAGTTGGGCATATGCTATCGATCACTGGGTAACTTATACCATTGATGGATATTCTATGGAGTTTGTAGTACAAGGGCATATAGCTTTTGATATGGTAAAAGATATTTTTGTTAGAGGGATCAAAGGTAAATTTTTACAGTGACTTTCTTTGTTGATCAAGATGTTGGCTATAGAGAAAGCCATGGTTCTTATTCCTTTTAGTATGGAGTAGTGACTTTGGGTGCAATGGGGATGTGTGTGACTGAAGGGTGAATGGTGAAAAGATGAAGAGGTAGATCTTAAACCTAAATTCAGAATGGATAATCAAAAGGAGAAGAATTGGAACAAGACTCTGGAATTAGAAAGAGAGTTGTGATAACAAAAAAGATGGAATAAACAGAGGGAGATCTGAGAAGATGTGAGTAGGAATAATAGTAGCATAGAAGATCAAAGTGAGCACAAAGGAAAAGGAGAAGAGATAGGAGATGAATGGAGTCTAATCAAAGTAAAGAAAAAGAAAGAGAAAGTGATGAAGAATGAGTGATGAGAATAGGAGGGAGAAAGTAGTGAAGTAGATCATGTAGTTAGAAGCTTGCAGGCTTATAGAGGAATATTTCCTACAAGAGAAGAGAGATTATCGTATAGTCACAGACATAGTACAGGTTCAAGTTTTGAGAAATTCATCTTTGGAGGTATCAATCATTGACCATAGGAACACACATCCCTTGAGCCTTTTTTTTCAAAACCATATAAGTTTCTATACCACCTTGGAAGACAAAGATTGGGAAGGTCCTGCCATAAAATAAATTCATAGGAGAACTAATAAAATATAGGATGAAGTGCATCGTGAAGTTGCTCGTATCTTTTCTACGAAATAAAAGAAAACAAAAGCATTGTTATTAATAAAGACAGATCCCTTAGTTGTTATGCAAGCCAAAGAGTTTATCAACCAAATTGAAATATTAGAAGAAGAAAATGAAGATAACAAAGATACATCTGAAACTATTTCGTCATCAACAACACCAATAGAAACAAAACAAGTGATGCTACCATAAAAATTGCCACCAAGACTGTAAAATTTGTAGATGCCAATTATATAACAACTGTCTACAATACCAATGAGAAATTCCAATATGACAACCTAGTTGAAGGCTTTGATTCATCATGGAGGATTTACATAGAACTAGAAGCTATTAACCATAGGAGAGGACTTCTATGTAATAAAAATGGCAGCCCAGTTGGAGGCTTTGATTCATCACAGAGGATTTGCATGGGACTAGAACTATTAACCATAGGAGGGGACTCTTATATAATAAAACTCATGATATTGGCCCTCACCTTTATGAATCACTATTAAGATGATAGGCCTATTCAGGGGGTAAAAAGAACAACTATGTTTAAAAATTAGAGGCCCGATCTCCACAAAAATAAGCTAAAGCGTCTCAACAAAGAGAGAACAAGCCAAATTTAGATAGGGATATCAAGCAATAAATGCCACATAACTTTGAAATACTTGCTTAAACTAAGAAATTATAGGAGTTTTTTAATTAAAAAAATTGTAATTTTTTTTAATTTTGTATAATATATATGATTGACAAAAATAATAATATTTTATCAAAAAATTATTTTTAAAAATAAAATAAATTTAATTAAATAAAAATTTATAATTGTTAATTAAATAAGAATAGTCATACAAGTTTTCAAATGTCTTATTGATTCAACTTCTTACTAAATAATAATTATTACTTATTTTAAAACACATAATTGTCGTTTTAATAATTTTTAAATTTGTGATGATACATAACACTCCTTTTATTAAATTTATAATAATAACACCCAACATAAGATCCTTCTATAAATATAATTTTTCAATCTTATTTTTAAACATTTTGCAGTTTGAACAGGAACATTTCAGGAATTAACATTTAGTTATTTTTAATATTATATTTATAGTTTCTCTAAAATTTTATAATCAATTTATATTAATGAAATAAAATTATATGTGTAAGGCATACCCTTTCCCAAAAAAGCAGAAACAATTAACTTCGACAAAATTATATAATAATTCATATGGATATGGGATCTAACATGTGTTATGGTATGCGATCCGTTAAACCCAAGAACAGTAATATTTAGAAAGAATAGTACTCATATTTTATATACATATAATGTCACTTCATGTCAATTGATGTATAGAAGAAAAGAAAATAATATGTCACAATCAGAGTGATTTAATTTATATTATAAAATAAGGTTGAGATTTGTTTATAGATTTTTTGATGTCGTTTATATTATATTGACAGATGTGATTATTATATGAATCATACTATAGATAAACTTCATTTTTTGTTAAAATTTCATTTCTCAATCAAATGTTGACGTGTGTACATATATAATCTAAATAATCTACTCGACCACTTAGATGAATTATGCAATCGCTCAGCTGTATTATGCAATCGTGTGATTGCATAATCTAATCATTTAACTACATTCAATAGCAATTAGAAGGGGTTAGATGAAGCATGCGGTCAACTACAACATGTAGACAAACAATTGGATGATGTAGTCACGTGACTATATTTTATAGTTGCTCAACTACATTGTGTAGTTGTTCAAATGCATTATGCAATCGTGTGACTGCATAATGCAGCTTAGTGACTGCATATTTTAGTAGGGTGGATGCAGTTGTTTGCCTACATAATTCAGTGGCCTGATTGCAGTTGATAATAATTGAATAAGGCTAGCTCAAGCATGCAGTCGACCGCAATATATAGACAGATGATTGGATGATGTAATTGCATGGTTGTATTCTATGATCACTCAATTGTATTGTGCATTCGTATAATTGCATAATATAGTTGGAAAATTGTATTATGTAGTCGGATGACTACATGATGTAGTCAAATGACTGCATCATGCAGTCATTTGACAACATCATGTAATTATTTGGCTACTTCATGCAGTCGTCTGATTGCATCATGCAGTCATTCAACTGTATGATTTGTCGCTTGACTGCACATTCAGTCATCCACTGACATGTTGCAGTCATGTGCCTACATCCATATCATGTAGTCAGGTGACTGTATTGAATAGTCAAATGACTTCATCATTCAGTTAGATGACTACATTTGACTGCATTCACCAAGTACCACCTCATAATTCACCTAAACTATTATATGCCTTCCAACCTAATTCACCACCATGTGAAACCAATTCGTCTAGTAAAGCATAAGAGTGTATATCGGTAATTACACTTCACTTGAAACCCATGACCACTAACTTGCAATTGCTTCTCACCATCATCGTCTAGTTCACCTTTAAATCTTTCACCACTTTCATGATCTATAATAATATATTTTGATGTCAAAAATAAGTTGTATAAAGTAAATGTGGGGGTAGACCAATCGGGATCTAAATTACCATGCAATGGTTTATTTTGTGATGGCTTACATTCTTCATAGAAAAATATAGTGTCTTTGCCCAATCTCTATGTCAAAATTGTAACTCCCTTGGTTTCAATCAAGGAACATTCTGTATTAGTTAAATGCTAGTAATTTTAAAATAAAATACAGTAAAATTTTAGTTTTTAAATTAAAAATATTTTTTATTAATAATATGAATTATGCATACTGCTACCCAAATACCAGATCTAATTGTATGGTATGGACCACACATGCATAATTGTGTTGTGAAATGTCAATCATGACATGTGTATAAATTGTCAAGATACTTTCTCTACTTGATAGGAACTCCTTCAGATCCCTACTACATTTTTTTCACTACTTTCACGTGAGCATATATTATGTTTACCTATGTATTGTATTAATTTGATCAATGACATTGTGATTAAGGTCTTTTAGCTCCACCATAGATATGAGAAATTTTGTTTTCATAACAATTTATCCTTGCAATCTACTTAAATACGATTCCTTTCTAAACATATTTTGAGAAGTAGGGTTATGTTCAAATTTTGGATAGAAATCTATTTATTCATATATCTCCACAAATGAAAATAAAACACTTAAAAATAAATAAAAAATCAAATACTAATTCTTCTTTTGGTAAGCACAACACATGCCATGATGATTCATGTTCATTGTTGGATATGGTGAGCAAATAGATAGAGGTCAACATGAACCACACAATGGCTAGGGTTCCACTGATGATTGCATAGTTAAGAAGAAGATATTATAAATTTTGTGTTGGCAGTGCCATCTCCCATTGAAGTCACTTTAAATTATTTCATGTTACGATTAATTAGCTATACCTACAATAGGATTTGAAAAAGTTATTTCTATGCTTAACATTCTTGGATAGTCACTTCTAATGCTATCAAACACTTTCGAGCATATTGATGGATCAAAAAATGTAATGACCACCCCTGAGGTGGATACTGTTGAGCATATTAACCTAGAAAGATAGAGAAAATGATGGTATCATTGAGTATGAGGTTCAATGGCATGGACGCAGCCTCCTTTGCAACATAAATTTGCACATGCATGGAGCCATAGATGTTGGTTGGGCTTGTTTAATTCCTCAACTAATAGAAAAAATAGTAATCATATGGTGAAAGTTGAGTTTAAGTTTAATAGCATCAATTTGAGACAGTCTGTGTCTTTTGATGTTGATAAATAAACCTAAAAAGTGGCTACAACATAAATTTATAGATTAAACTCCTTCAACATATATTACATTTGTAATCCCATCAATAGAGAATGGAGGGTAGGATGATCAAGATATAAATTATCATTCAAGGCTTTTGTTTATCCAATGGCTTACATTGTACTTCAAAATGATAGAGCTTGGGATCCATTTAGGTGTGGTGGGACTTAATGGTATAGGTCACATGGTTGTTAAATTTTAGAAATCCTTTGGCCTACTTGGAAAGTTTATCTTCCTCGATCAAGTAAACTATAGGGTTTTAGGAAACATAAATTCAAAACACTCTACCTCCTCAAACTTCATGGAGTTCTCACATAGCAGTAATTATGAAATTATGATGGACATTGTATGATATATCCCCATTTTAGTGAAACATGTTTTATCATTCGGTAATCAGGTATAAGTATCTTAAAATCATCGATACTATAAAGGAAGAGAATATCACCAAAGTGATGTAGTGTACGTGCTGGCAGTTGGTAGATGCACGGAATGTATGGTTAACACGTTATCAAGTTGTGTGGATTGTTCTTTTTGGTAAGCATAGTCTTTATTAAAATTAATTTGATCGCCTATTGCTTCTAATACCTATATCCAAAATCAAAACTATCAAAACACTAAAATAAACTCTATTATTTTCCATGATGCATGATTTATACATCAAAATAGTTATGCCAATTAACAAGCTGCAAAATAGGCTTTTCAGTTTATTCATGAGATAAAAAACATGTTCACATATATAAACTAGCAAAACTTTGTAAATTTAACACAACCCAAAAATTGAAACACTTTGATTTGTAAATGATATGATATTAACCACCTACATAATTTGAGTGTTAAATCGTAGATCACTACATTAAAGTTTTTAATATTTATTTTATTAAAAAAATTGTAGAATTATTATAAAATGTAATTATTATTTATAACACAATGTACGATTGACCTTGTGATATAACTTTAATTGCTTATCAATAGTCAAATAACTTTTAAATTATTATTTGACTACTAATTTCTAAGCCACTTAGCAAAAGTTAACTGGGGGTGACGATGAGGGGCAATGATTGGTCTTATTACAAAATAGCTTCAATTCCCATCAAATATTTGGGACATATTTAAACTTGACAATGTGATGTAAGTTTCAATGATGAGGTGTAAATGTGTCAAGGAAGTAGTGGAAGGTGATCTGATCGGTTGACAAAAAATATCTAGCAATTAAAATCAAATGTAAATAACCACTATCATTTACAGCTTAAAACTACCTTTATCCATACATGCACTATATAATTTCAAGATAGAGATTGGGCTCTCTCTATCAACAAGATGATGAGATTGCTAACTTGACTTTTCCCATAGATATAGAGGCTTACATATATAGATTTACATTTAGAGATTGGGCCATCTCTATCAACTATTAGAATTGGGGGCAGATGACAGAATTTGGTTTTTAAGTTTGTCTGGTCATTGGTTGATAAAGTTGGGATTTGGTTTTCGATTTGTAATTCATTTTGGTCATTGATTCTTGAGCTTTGGTCCTCTTCTCAAATCTCCTCTCCAATAGTTATAGTAGTCAAGAGTGTCTATTAGATAGAGAGATTTGGGGTCATTATTCGATCTATAGGTCACTCTAGACTCTAGATAGAGAAGAGACCCACATACATATATATTCGATAAATAGCTATCTATCTTCCTATATATCAATCTAAGACCCCCTATAAATATATATATGTGTGTGTGTATATATATATATACATATATACATATATATATGTATATGTATATGTATATGTGTGTGTGTGTGTGTGTGTGTGTGTGTGTGTGTGTGTCAACCCTATATTATATATATTTTTGATATGGGGGCACTCTGACTGCCTATATATCTATGGAATAAACCCGCATATATATACTTCCAATAGAGACCTATCCATTTACCTATATATGTAACTATATAGGACCTAAACCCCACACATATCGAGACTATACATCACCATCCATCTACATATATATTTATCTAAGACCTATCCATTTGCTTATATATTTATCTAGGACCTATCCATCTGCCTATATATCTTTCTAGGACCTATTCATCTGCCTATATATCTATATGGGACCTTGCTAGATCATATAGATCATTATGGGTGCTCTGATCGATAGGTTATACATCTATCTACATCTACAAATATTAGTATTCTCTACAGGATATATAGATGGGGGTAGAAAGAAACCAAAAAGAGTTGCTCATTGAATGATTCATTGATGGATAACCTTATGATTGACCTGAAAAGTGTACACTTGTACTCATCTTATCAATTTTGGACATTGTCAACTTTGACATCAGGACCCTGGGTCTAGGCTGAAAGGTTTGACATATGCCTATGTGGCAGCCTACTTTTGGTCCCAAGTATTGTAATATTTTATTTTTAGGTGTCAATATATTGGAAATATGGATGAATGGAAGCAACAAGATAAACTCTGAGACCTCAATATTTTTTCCTTGTAGTAACGACATTGCATCATTAATTTAAGTTGCACATTAAATGTGGTGTCTTGTTTCAATCAAATCAAATATGTCTCCACCTTTCAAGCTAAAAACTCTTTGGTGTATAATATGTCCCTCCTGGCATGTGATATCAAATTGAAATTTGTAGGCTATATCAATGATGAAAGAATATAATCTAAATAAATGGCACAATCTTGCACCCATTTTCCATGCCCCATATATAGAACTACCAAACATATCAATATGTGGAAATACCTTTTTTAATTAATTACAAATGGTCATATAACTTTTAAATGATTACTTCACTTCTTATTTCCAAACCACTTAGTACATGTTAACTGGTAGTGACGGTGAGTGACAATGACTGGTCAAATTGTAGAATAACTTCTATTCCCATCTAATATTTAGGGCACATTTACACTCCACAATGTGATGCAAGTTTCAAAGATGAGGTGTAAATTTGTCAAGGAAGTGGTGTAATGTGATATGATTGTTGATAAAGAATATCTGGAAATTAAATTCAATTGTGATATTGGTTGATGAGATTGAGATTTGATTTTTGATTGGTCATTGGTTTGATATATTGGGAAGTGGTTCTATATAGTGGTCATTGATCCTTGAGCTTTGGTCCTCTCCTCAAATCTCCTCTCCAATAGATATATGGGATCACACTCAACCATCTTGATGAATAATCAATTAGTCATGCCCTGGTTTTAGTGTAAAATAGATTTACATTTGGTGATGCCATTCTGAACACCTCAAAACTTTGTGCATATCAGCCCTAGATTTCTTTCAATCGGTTTCCTAAGCAGACATACATGCAAATTCCAATGACATATCACATATGTGAATCTAATATGTGGCTTCCTCTAAACTATTTAGGTAAAAATCAGTTTAAGAAACAATTGAAGTGGACATGGGTACATACAATCAATATTAATATGTAGTTGTAAACACTCCGGTCCTTTATGAAATATACTCCACAAATGAAAAAACATGCATACATTCTTTTCAGTGTAACTTGCACCTTTGAGGCAACTACTAGTTTATATTATGTCATGAATATTTTGAAGTTCCAATTAATTATGTGTACTATTTTAATATTGTAAATATATCAATGTTTAAAAAGATATACAATTTAATTAATTTTAATATTATTTAATTTTAAATTTATAATTTAATAGTTAAAATTTATTATTGTAAATTATTGTTTAATAGTCATATATGACATTTTTTTAAATGTCCATAACAATCATATCATAAAATTAACACATTTCCACTCCCATATTTTTATTTTAAAAAATTATTAATAATAATGTTAATTAGAACTTATATTTTTGAATATTTAATATTCATTTTAAAATATTTAAAAATTTATACATACTTAAAATAAATTATTAAACTATATTTTATGATAAGTAAAAAATTGTCAATATCTTTATATTTGCAAACATAAATTTTATAGTGAAAATTACATAGAGAAACATTTTGGATGAGGCCCTCCAAAAGGAAACCATTAAATGAATTTTCCCCAAAAATATTTATCATATTAAGTATGATTTTAAAAAATAATATTTTGGAAGTAGTGGAGAGAGTCGTATGGAGTACTAGATGTTTGAGGGCTTTTAGGATTTCTCCCATCCATCACACCATTGATCTATTTTCGATCTAGGTTAAATTTATTCTGTTTTAACAACATATTTATTGTGTTGAGTCAAGTTGGCCTTCTGCCCTTTGGGCGGTGTTGCCTTCACTTTACTAAATGGCCCCCACTACCATTTTTGCATTGTTTGATGCAGGGATTATAGGTGGAAGCCTGAGACGCAATGGCATTGAAATGAGATTGGGATTGCCAAGATTTAATTAAATAGATATGTCACAGTATTGACAATGTGAAACTGAAATTGAATGTTTCATCATGGGAAGAAGTTAAAACTTAAATAAAAACAAAAATGGTGTCCTTCAAAAGATATATTTAAAAACTATAAATAAAATATAATCAAATATTTTGATACGGTGAATTGTGGTTACATTAACATCATACTTTGTTTAAAATACTCATATTTTTATGTTACAAGCATGTTTCAATACTTATATTTATATACAAATACTCAACTATAATCAATTTTCAATATAAAGGTAGGAACTTGGCATGGCCTCTATTTTTCATTGCCATGCCACTACATGGCCTCTATTTTTCACTACCATGTCAGTCTTTACATTAATATGGTTTAATCATTCAAACATACAATTTACTCTTCCCATGTACTAAGAGATAAGAAGAGATTATATATATATATATATATATATACAAGGTTGTTCGATTTAATATATTATTCCTTACTAATATAATTTAATGGATTTATGTTCTAATATTTTGATGACAAATATTATACAAATAATATGTTGGTTCTATGTTACAACAGAGCAAGGTGTTAATTAAAGAACTCTTGAAAATTTGGGAATATATTTATTTATTTCTAGATTAATTTCCTTACGATAAAAGTATAATTTGATTTAATTTTGGTAAAAGTTGAATTTAATTCTAATAATACAATCATCTCTTTATATAAGAAAGAGTTGCATATCCTAGGATTAGCTAAGGGAGCTAGAAGAGAATATTGTGAAGAACAAAAATAATAGATAATGTATTGTGATCTAAATTGTATTAACCCTATGAAAGATAGGGCAGAAATAATCAAAATGGAAGTTTGATTAAGTGCATGTAGTGTGATAGGGATCACTTAGGAATGTAATTTATATTCATGACATTTAATTCCTAAAAAAGTGCTTTACAACAAGTGTGTGTTAGCCTCCAAATATTCCATGTAATTTAGTGTTTCATATATAGTGCAAATACAAAGTTCTGTCCCTATTATTGCCTAAGATATTTATTTTATCTATGAAATCAAAAGCTAAGGTACCACCTACAACAACTACATGTTGTATAAGTATACACATAGTCAATCCATGCTATGAAATCAAAAGATAAGGTACCAACTACATGTTGTATAAGTATACACATAGTCAATCCATGCTTGCCACCTGAATTTGTATCAAAAGAGGCAACAAATGAGAAGTTATTCATTGAATTAATAGAGAAATCTAAGGCCATGGAACAAGAAGATCCTCATAATCCTTAGAAATATGTCTTCATATCATTCCAAAAAGTTATGGTTTGGCCACCCTATACTCAAGATTCCAGTATTTAACTCCCTCCACCTTCATCTGAACTTCTCTCCAAAAGAGAATATCAAGCCCTTCTAACTTCGAAGATAAATATTAAACTTGTATTTCTAATTAAACCAACTGAACCAATTGGGTAAGATGATATATTTTTTGAATTTCCAAAATAATTTTTAAAAGGCTCCACTACATCACCCCTAGTTAGAAGAGTTTCTTTTCCTCTAAAAAAACCTAGGACCATCATTCACTACTCACTTTGGGCCAAAAAGACTGATGCAGAATTCTAAGAATGGGTTGAAAAAGTCACTAGTACACAAATATTTTGATGCATCTTAGAAGACATTGAAGGAGAAAATTTTGCCGAAAAAATCATAAATTTTGAATTTCCCATCAATACCCCATGGGTAGTGTACCTATGAATAATGTTCCCCTCTCTATTTTGCCTAATTTCAAAGGAATTATTAGTGAGGACCCTGACACATAATTTTTTGAGTTTAACATCATGTGTCATATTTATGGCTATAATTATGAAATTAATTCCAACCATTCCTAATGATTTGATATCCTATGATAGTTCATGTGATTGGGTAAAAATGTAGTCATTAATTGGAAGGATATGAAGGAGATGTTCCTCACCAAGTACTAGGATTATTGCAGAGAAAAACATTCTAGAGGGGATGACATATTTTAGATTTTTTAAAAGGAAAATGTGTTGTTGGAAGTTTACATGGAAATCTTCTTTTTTAGCCTACAAAATAATAAGGATACAAAATATACCAAGTTGATATTTTTTAAGGGAATTAATGAGGAATGTCTGAAAGCTCTAAATCTCATGGGTATTCGAGATATCTCACAAATTTTAATTTAATTTAACACCCTTATATGCATAAACTAATCAAGGTCTATGAGAAAAAGGACCCACAACAATAGGACGCTACTATCAAAATCCTCTAAATCTAATAATAGAGTTTCACATATATAACTTATAAATATGATACATGATATGATGAAAAATGTTATAAATCATATGGATACACAACTAGACACATTGCATACTTGAAGGAAACAAGAATAATTAGAAATATCTCTAGTAGTTTATTTCCCTAATTGTCAAAGGAAGAAAGAGAATTGTCAATTTCACACTTCTCAAGTAAACATGGAAATTATAATGAAGGAAAATCCATAAAAAATTGAAACTCATGAAATTAGAGGATAAGGAGATTAAATATTATGTGGTACAATTAAAATCATGGTCACATAGACCACAAAATCTAGGTATGCCACCAAATTCTTCATTTTTTTAATTCTCAATTTGCATATGCTCCTCCTAATAATTTGTATAAACCAAATCCTTGGAATTTAATGACACCCCAAAATTATAGTTATTCACAACAAAACCATCAACCTCAAAACAATTGGTAGCAATTACAAAATTAAAGTTAGTCACAACCAAGCTTACAATCTCAGGACAATTGGTAGTAGTTCCCAAACCAATCATGATAACCACAATAATTGAACATGTAGTGTAAATAATCCCCTAACCCATGAAAATAAAAATGGAGGTGAGATCCACCTTGGCATAATCAAAACACTAACCTCCTATAACAACCATAATAACCAACTTTAATGTCAAACACCCAACACCAATAATCTCCTTGCATACCACAACTACTTGCCCAACCTGCACCTAATCCAAATAATAAACTAACTTAGTTAGTATTTAATAATGACATGGTGACATATCACACATATGAAATGGAGTTGAATGATGTTAAACTTTGCTCAAGGAAGATTATCCATAGTCCAACCACTCCTATAATAATGAAACCTTTCAAGGAGACTCTGGAACACATAAATATCCTAACCCTACAATTCAATAATGAACCCAACCATAAGCCAAGCCCATTAAATAGTCTAATTGTACCAATTAATCCTCATTTTCTTGAATGCTTTACTTGATTAAAGAAGGAATGTGAGCCATTTTTTAATTTTCTATAGGGACTTGAAAATGTTTGTGTTCATATACCATTATTCCAAGCCAATAAATACGTGGCCATCTACAACAAGGTTTTTTTAGAGATATGCATATGAAAACCAAGATAAAATTAAAAAATATCCTCAAATTGTTCATATTGTTGCGTTGTTGGCTGATCTTATGTTGGGTAACATTGTTCTTCTCAAATACTGCGACTTGAGAAGTCTAGTAGTAGATGTGCATATTTCAAGGATCCTCATACAAAACATTTTAGTTGATCTATGAGTTGTTATTAATGTTATGACTAAAGAGCCTTAGTAACAACTAAGTTAAAAGGTCTCCACCAAACCCCAAATGGTAGACATATCTTTGTTCACCCTAAAATGGTGATTGAATACCTTGTCATATATGTTAATTCTTGGGAATACCCAACTGACTTTATGGTCATATATCCAAAGCCTAGCTTAGGAGTATATTCCTTCATCCTAAGAACACCTTGGCTATAAATAATAGACACTTAAATTAATTGAATGGTTTGGAAAATGGTCATCTCCTATGGGAATAGTACCAATAAATTGACACTCTAGCCTCATGCCCAAACATCACTAGAAACATAATGTTAAGATAAAATAGAACACATATTTATCTCAAATTTTCATACAATAAAAAATATGAAATGAATCAATCAAACATATAAAAAATAATCATAAACATGCACAAAATAGGAGACACCATATTTAACGTGATTCACCCAAGATGGGTTACATCCACCAAACTTGTCTAGTATATTATTTTCAACAATATAAAGGAGAAACAAATCCTGAAATAAAACTTGTTACACCTCTCTACCTTCTCTGCCTCCTCTCTTTGTCTAAAAATCCTTTTTTTCATCTTAACCATGTATCAATACATTTTAAGGTGAAAAACACCTAAACATAACCTCTACCATTAGATCTAGAAACCTTTAATCAATGGCCCAAATTGACTATGAAATTATAATTTTACAAGGGGGCTTTCCCTCTTGTGACCCCCTGCACCATCGAGGATACAAAGAATGGGATCCAAAACCTGATTAAAATAACGTAAGAATTTTAACCTCTGATCCTGTAAGATAATCAAGGTCCACACCTAACAATTGCCCACTTGGAGACTAATTGCATCAAATCCACCACTACTTCATCCACTGTACTATTTGGACCTGGATAAGTTCATTAATTTAATTATCATCCATGAAGACCAATTAAAGCTAAATAAATCTTTAACTTATCTCTTGTAACTACCTTGGTCATCATATCCACAGGGTTTTTACTGGTATGTATATTCTCCAATTTTAGTTGATCTTCCTCTATCACTAAATGAATGAAATGATACTGCAATTGAATATGTTTTATTCTAGAGTGAAAAACTAAATTTTTGGCTAGATGGATTACACTCTCACTATCACTATATAGATCTCATATTCCTTGTCTATGTCCCAATTCTTTCATCAACCTCTGTAACCAAATTATTTCCTTGCTTGCTTTTGTAGCAAAAACATACTTAGCCTCTATGGTTGAAAGTGCCATAACCTTCTGTAACTATGGTACCCAACTAACTATTGTACCACTTACTATAAACACATACCCTGTAGTGCTTCTTCTACCATCCAATTCACTTACCAATGACTAAGTCAATATATCCCTGTAATGCCACATATGATCCACCATAGCTTAAGACTATATCTATGGTCCCTCTTAAGTAATGAATGATCCATTTTACTACCTTCTAATGTTCCTTTCCTAGATCATTCATGATCCTACTCGCCACTCTCACTGCATGTGCAATGTCTAGCCTCATACACACCATTGCATACATTAAATTATCAATTGTTGATGAGTATGGGATTTTAGATATCAAGTTCTTTTCTTCTTGTGTTTTAGGACATTATTCTTTTTTAATTTAAAGTGTGCAGCCAAAGGTGTCCCAACTAATTTTGCATCCTGCATATTAAATCTTTCCAACACTTTTCTAATCTACTCTCCCTGTGATAGTTCCAACTTCCTATTATTTATATCTCTAGTTATCCTCATACTAAGGATCTATTTATCTGCACCTAGATCCTTCATAGAAAGCTATCACTTAATTATTTCTTGAGTACATTAATATTATGCATGTTGGAACCAACTACAAGCATATCATCTACATATAAAATCAAAATAATGTAGTTGTTATTTTCAAAACTTTTAAAATATACACAATGGTCTGAATGAAATCTACAATAACCCTTTTCTATCATAAAACTATCAAATTTCAAATACCACTATCTTGGAGCTTGTTTTAGGCCATATAAACTCTTCTTCAACCTGCACACCATTTTCTCATTACCTTTGACTTCATATCCCTGTGGTTTCTCCATATATATTTCCTCCTCCAAGTCTCCATGAAGGAATGCAGTCTTCACATCTAACTATTCAAGATGAAAATTTTCTAATGCTACCAAACTTAAAATAGATCTTATAGAAGTCATTTTAACTACTGAAGAAAATATTTTTTCAAAGTCTATACCTTTCTTTTGTGCAAAACCTTTAACCACCATTATGGCCTTGAATTTATTTTTACCTTCATTCTCGTCCTTTATCCTATATACCCACTTATTTTTTAATGCCTTCTTTCCTTTGGGAAGCTCCACCAAATCCCATGTTTATTTTTCCATTAGAGCATCATACTCCTCATCCATAGTTTACTCCCACTTATCCTTGGCATCAATCTACAGTACTTATACATAGCTTTTTGAATCACCACCATTAGTAAGTAATAAATAATATAAAGGATAAAAATTATCAAGTCATCTGCTTACTCTTGTAGATCTTCTAACAGGGGTTTGAGGTGCTTGTCCTTGTTCCACATTTTGATTAGGAACCTCTAAGACATTTTTTTTTGTAATGTCTTCTAATATTGTATATTTCCTTTTGGATTCTTCTTGCTTCTTTTCCTGTAACTGGTCCATGTACATGACTTTCTCATGGAACACAACATCTCTACTCCTAATTATTTTCTTATCTTCCAGATTCTACAATTAGAATCCATAGTCATCAATTCCATAACCAATAAATGTGCATTTCTAAGACTTAGCTTCTAACTTATTCCTATGATCTTTGTCAATATAAGAAAATGCCTCACAATCAAAAAATCTTACAAAATAATAATCTACCTTCTTTACAATCCATGCCTCCTCTAGTATTCCACCATCCAAAGCACTCAAAAGTCCTCTATTTATCAGATAAACAATTGTAGTTATAGCATCTACCCAAAACTATAAAGTCAAACGTGCATGTAATCTCATGCATCTAACATGCTCCATAATAGTCATGTTCATTCTTTCTGACAAACTATTCTATTGTGGTGTTTCTAGAACTATTTTCTATGTACAAATTCCACTTTTTGAATAGTAATTATTACAAGAGATAGTACAATACTCACCTCCATTATCTGATCTGAGACATTTTAGTTTTAAACATATTTCATTTTCAACTAAGGCTTTCCATTTTTTGAATGTATCAAAACATCAGACTTCCTTTTTATATAGTATACCTAAACATTCCTAGTTAAATCATCAATAAATGTAACATAATAATTTGAACCACCAGGTGAAGATACCTGATCTAGTCCCCATACATCCATATACACAAGTTCTAACTTCTACTCCTTCCTGGTTGGTCCAACCCTGAAAAACCTCACATGTTTTTGTTTCTCATATACACAGTGCTCAAAAAAGTTTAGATCTAATTCTTTTAGACCTGTTAGTTTATATTTTG
This sequence comes from Torreya grandis, assembly GCA_037957365.1. Taxonomy (NCBI): domain Eukaryota; kingdom Viridiplantae; phylum Streptophyta; class Pinopsida; order Cupressales; family Taxaceae; genus Torreya; species Torreya grandis. The sequence continues at coordinate 644,917 of JARHVA010000010.1, read as the reverse complement.
TATGTAGGGTCTTCATTCCCATTTCACTCATGTGGCCAAGTTTGTAATGCCACAAAGCTATGTCTTTACTTGTAGTAGCTACATCATAAGATGAATAAATATTATTTGTAGATAAATATAAAGTGCCTAGTTTCTTACCTTTTTAAAACACCATAGAACCCTTTGTAACCTTCCCTGATTCGGTTGTAAATGTGACCATACAACCCTCACTACCTAGTTACCATACAAAGATCAGATTTATCCTTAAGTTTGGAACATGCCTAACATCCTTCAGCACCTAAGTGTTTCCATTTTGTAATTTAATCTGAACACTTCTTTTTCCAACAATACTAGAGGGTTCATCATCACCAAGGTAAACATTCCCATAATTACCTTGAATAGAATCTATAAAATAATGTCTATGAGGGGTAGCATGAAAAGAATCACCTAGATCTAAAACTTAAGATTCAATAATATTATCTAAAGAAAATATAAGAGCATCTTGTAGTACATAACCTGATACATTTGTTTCTCTATTACCTTCTTGTTGGTCCTTACTCGATTTATCCTTTTGAAACCAACACTCTTTATTTGTGTATCCTAGCTTGCCATAGATCCCACATTCCATTTTGCCTCTTAATTTAGATCTTGCACCCCTTTTTGATTTTCCACGATATCCTCTTCTTATATCCTTTTGCCTTCCTTTGTTCTCCACTGTTAATGAATTTCTAGATATGGATGTTTCACCTATGTTTTTCTTTCACATTTCCTCACTTAGGATAACACCCACCACATCTTCAAACTTTAGTTTTGCATTATTAGACATAGAGTTGCTTGCTGCCATTACCAAGCTAGTCCAGCTTTCAGGCAAGGAACAAAGAATGAGAAGAGCCCTAATTTCATCATCAAAGTCAATATTTAAGGAATGTAACTAGCTAGTAACCATTTTAAACTCATATAAATGATCTGGTACTGAACCATTTTCAAACATTTTCATATTAAATAATTTTTTCATCAAAAATATTTTATTTAAGGTAGAGGGTTTTTCATATAACTTTCCTAATGCACTTGTAAGACCCTCTATTGTATTTTCTTTTGATATGTTAAATTCTACATAAGATGCAAGGCACAATCATATGGTTTCAAGGGCTTTCTAATCCAATAGTTCTCAAGCTTCATCTGACATTATCAATGGCTTCTTGGCTTGCCCTCCCAATGGCAAATACAGGCCCTTCTGGTAAAGGTAATCCTCCATCTACATCTTCCACAATACAAAGTTTTATCCATTGAACTTCTCCACCTTAGATTTATTTTCATCCACCATAGCTCCCACTCAATATCAAACCCTTTTCTTCATACGATTTAAAATTATGCAAAAAAACCTTTGCTTTGATACCACTTATTAGGATAAAATAGAACACAGATTTATTCCCAAATCGCATACAAGAGAAAATATGAAACAAATCAATCAAACATACAAAAAATAATCATAAACATACACAAAATAGGAGACATCATATTTAACATGGTTCACCCAAGATGGGATACATCCACCAAACTTGTCCAATATATTATTTCCAGCAATACAAGGGAGAAATAAATCCTACAATAAAACCTGTTACACCCACTTCTCTACCTCCTATCTATGTCTACCACTCCCTTGTTTTTATCTCATCCATGTATCAATATATTTTAGAGCAAAAAACACCTAAACATAACTTCTATCATCAGATCTAGAAACCTTTAATCAATGGCCCAGATTGATTAAAAAATTACAATTTTACAAGGGGGAATGCCCCCTTGCAACCCCCTATGCCATCGCGGATACAAAGAATGGGATCCAAAACCTAGTTGAAATAACATCAAAATTTTAACCTCTGATCTTGGAACACAATTAGGGTCCACACCTAACACATAATAGTTTTGGTTAGAAATAAAAGAGACTAACCATGCCCATGTCCAACATATCCGTACCAATAAGTAAAGCTTGTCATTAAATGAACTAGATGAGGACATAATATTTTTGAACATTATACAAAATGTGTATGATCAAGACCAAATTATAGATAATGTTCTTCCATATATTTATTCCCTTCTAAAACATATCTTTCCATATGAGTCATAAAATCCCACTAGTATATTTTTTTATGTTTTACCTACTCTTACCACACCAATTCAACCTACCTAATTATTTGGATGATATTGATTCCATGGCCTCACTCTCTAGGGTAATTGAGATCTCCCTAGGCAAATCTCTCAATATAAGTAATCAATTAACACTTCAACAACAAGACAAACTTGTTTATATGCTCCAAAGGCACAAAATTACCTTTACATGGGACTATCATGATATGAAATTTATATACCAAGTTTATGGACCCACCATATTTATATTAAAGAAAAACTATAAGCCCATCCATCAACCTCAAAGGTAGATGAATCATGTTGTCAAATAAATTGTTAAAATGAAGCTACAAAACCTCCATCAATATAGGATTCATCTACCTCGTATATAACAAATAATGGGTTTTTATACTCATCATTGTACTTAAGAAATGTTTAAAATAGAGTATCTTTGTGGATTATCAAAATCTCAACACTACCACTAATAAATATCACTTTCCTCTGCCCTTCATTGACCAAGTCCTAAATGCCCTCTCTAGAAGGAAGTAATTTTCATTTCGTAATGGTCTTAGTGGATACAATCATGCAATGTGCCTTTTTTAATTAATTCATTACTATGGATCAAAAATATCATTCTCATATTTACTATGGGCCAATGGAAATTTCTATGTTAATAGTTGTTAGTTATTTGGCATCTTCATTAAGACAAATCTATGACAATGCTTTAATGGGGGAATTACAATCAACTGACTTTGGAAAGAACATTTCTATTATGGAAATGTGATGATAAAATTTATGATGTTGTGTAATAGAGTGAAAATGGAGAATATTTATGGGATAAAAATAGCAAGGGATAAGAAGGAAACTATTACAAATCTTTAGTGGGCCTATTTTGAAGGGAGAATATAGAAACACTATATTAGTTATTTTTAAGAGAAAAAATGAAAACATTATATTACCTATTTTGGAGATAGAATATGGAAACATTTTTTTATTTTTTTTTTTAATGACATGGATATTTTTTCCCTAACTTTTAATATAAGTGAATTAATTTCTCTTGTTTGCATCTTTTGCCAATTTATAGATTTATTTCATAGCTTGAGTTAATTAGCTTCTCTAGTTTGCATATTTTTCCAATTTATTGATTTATTTCATAGCTTGAACACTTGTGTTTAATTAAAAGATTTGGGGATGAAACCCCTTAGATTATTAGATATTATAAGATGAAATCACTTTGGTTTCTTTAGGGAAATCTCATACAAAGGTTGTATTTTCACTTCAAAGTTTTATTCAGATTTCAGAATGCATTCTTATATGCCGTAAGTGTCGATTTATGAATAAAAGAGTTCTGGTATATAGAGTATGTTTTAAGATTTCGTATTTATATGTAATTCTATATTTTTTATTTAATTATAACATATTTTTTTACATTTCATGAATATAAATTAGATCCAACATTTTGGTGATGCTCTACTTCATCTGTTCAAACATCAAGTGGTTTCATGACATAATTTTGAAAATCAACATTATATATTTCGATAGTTTGATATAAAATTTACATGGAGTTTATTATGAGGTTGTAACATATCTTTTATATCAAAATTAAGGGAAATAGTTTAGATCAAAATATATTTTCATAAATAATTGGTTGAGTTCATTATAGTGGTATCAAAGCCTTAAGCTTGGCATTCTACATGGTGAATAATATTGTTAATGAATCTTAGTGAAATAAAAATTATATATCAAAGGAGAGAGCAAGGAAAATTATAGTAATCACAAGATCCAAATAAAGAAGAAGATATGGGATAAGGAAGAGGAAATATTAAATTGATAAATAAATAAAATTAATAATTTTCCCATGAAACTTTGATTAGACTTAAGCAAGAACAAGATAGATTGGTCTACAAAGATATATCAAGGAGAAGGGAGTACATTTGTAAATATCTTGTTGACATAAAATCTGAAGCTATTGGCTACAGATGGTTTTCTGTTAAGTGAGTTAAATTTAGTGAAACTAATGTATCACAAGGTTTAGTATTGGTTATATTCTCTAGCATTCACTTAAAAAGAAGTAGGACCTATATTTATAGTAATGCATACACAATACACAAAACATAATATTTCCTATTCTAACACTTATCTTTTATATATATTTTTATAACTACTGAATATAGATGTTTATATGCTCTTTATTTTATACCATAAATACATAAGTTATTCTACAACGGTCTGTATAATTTATTTCTATTCTTTCTTTTTTTTTCCTTCATATCTATTACAATATACTGTGATATAAATATCGAGTCAAAATAACACAACTCAATAGTCATGTCTATATAAGACATGTCTTTTCTCTAATCAAGTCATATTTTGTCTCCATAGAGATTTATTTCTTAATATAACTCTAGGTGGTAGAATCATCTATTATGTTAGCTTGGATAAGTGTTATGCTATTGTGGTAAAATAATTAGGTTTACGATACATGCAGTGTAGTTCCCTAGCTAATAAAGAATACATACAACATTTTCCCAGCTTTTAGTTATTTGTTTCATCCTCAATACAACTCTAAGTGTTAGAAGTACCAAAAATTACATCAATCTACCTAAGTGTAACAAAATTATGGGAACTACTATAATACACTATTATAGATTACAGAGTAAGTGCCCTTCCTTGGGTGGGTGCTACTGGTACTTGCTTACCATAGTCTGAGAAAAAGTTTCCCAATCTAAAATAAACTTATTAGCCTCCACAAACATATTTTCTATAGCCACATTCTCATTTACCACTAAGATAATGTCATTTGGGACAAGAGCTTTGTCTAGGGAGTTCAAGTAATCAATATGCATCTTAAGGCATACCTCCATTTTTCTATTTATTTGCTTATGAACTAGTCCTCCATTTCTTTGTGTGTATGTGTGTCTACTTTCTTTGTTTATCCTTATAGTGTTCATGCAAGGATATCATTTTATCCCTTTCATTAGTGGGGAGTATGTTTTGAGATCCAAAATTAGTTGAGGTTGTACTCAATTATTTTTCCATTTCCTCTAACTTGGCATTCTTATCAATTTTCCATAGTGGCTAGTTAAGTGAGTAAGTGAAGTAGGTGGTTGCATCCTCTAATTTATCCTTCATTTTCCCTACTTTTTACTTGTATGTTACTTTGTTGGCCTGATTTTTCCCCAAAATTAGCCCTAACAACTCTTTGTATTTCTCCCAAGTCTCAATTTTGATGAGGCCTCTATCCATTGTGGATCTAGCATGGTTGATAAAATCTTCCATCATCTCCACCAGATTATACTCTATGGGTAGAGTAGTGTCTAGATCAAATTGTGGTTGATCAGTGGTCAAGGTAGATAAATTTTTCTTAATTGCCTTGTCCAAGGAAATGTACCATGTCATACAATCCCCTATAGTGATTTAGATGAGCCTCTGACCTACCATTTCCTTGTCAATTGGAGTTAGGTGTTGTAATGCTACTTAATTTTTTCCTCCTTCAATTGGCTGGAGAAAAATTGATGGTACTAGGATAGTGGAGGTCTTTTGGTTGTACTTGGCTAGTTCTACTTTGATCCATGCTAACAAATCCATAGGAGTTTTTGTAATGCCTAGGCTTACCCCCATTATGCTCAAATTTATTGCTACAACATCATGGGTGGTATCCTCTATTCTTGGACTTATCTCCTTCTCCTTCCCTTTCATTTACAGAGCCATTGTTTATTTTGTTAGCTTCTTTTGTTCTAGCTCTTGGTTTTGTTAGTCCTTTTCTTCTTTCTATTTGAGATCTGCCAATTTTATTTTATTTTCTCCATCCAATTTATTTTTGCTTTCTTCTTGGATTTTCCTTTCCTTTTCTTCTACTTTCCTTTTATGTTCTTTTATTTTTTCTTCTTGTTATTTCCTTTTATTTTCCTCTCCTATAAGTTTTTCCTATCATTCCTCCATGTCTCTCTTCTCCTCATGTTCCTAATTTTTATTTTTAGATTCATCCTTCTCTTCTTTTTCCCTTTCTAAAGTTTACTTATCCAATAGTTGTTTAACCTTTCGGGTGGCTAATTCTATAATTTCTTAAATTTTCCTATTTTGTTCTCTAGTTCATGTTCTAGTTGTTTGTACTTTTGAAACATTTCTTCTTTCAGTGCCTTAGCTACTTCCAATTACTTTATTTTATCTAAGGCCTTAGTGACCATATTTATTTTCTTCTAAGACCTTAACTCTATTTGTTGGAGTTTTGTAATCTTTCCTAGTCAACCAGGGATAGAGGGGACTTTGTGGTGCTCTTTTCTAATTCTTCCTCTTTGAATTTTTCTACTGTGATCTTAGCCTCTTTACTTCTTTCCTTGGTTTGAATGAGCAAAGTTTGTAAATATTCTAGGCATATGTCTATAACATCCTCTAAATTGAATGGGATCAACTTAATGTAGTCTAGAATTTATGTTACCACCCTACCTTGGCTAGTAGAATCTGCATTTGTTTAGAAGTTCCCTACTTTACTTATCCCTCCTTTGTTGTGACACATACCGATGATGGTGTTCATATATGGGACCTAAATTTTCACCTTTTTCTCTATATATGTAGTACTTAATTTCTTTAAGGACTCTAAATTAGAGTCTATTATTACCATTTTGGCTTTAGATTTAGTTACTTCTATTTTTTCTTTCCTTTAAGTTCTACCTATGGTGATTGGCTCCTTTCTCTTTTATCCCCACTCATTTTTAATAGGGTTTGGCTTATGGTGAGGGATGCAGTAGGGGAAACCTCATGGTCTTTTTCAATATGGATTTTTCATTTTGATTTTGATGATAGGTCTCCTCTAGGTGAAATTTTCCTCTTCTTGAGTGTGTACGGTGGGGTACCCTTTTTTCCATATCTTCTTCTCCCAACTCTTCACCTATAGTAGAGTATTTGATCACAAATATAGTTGTATCCTATCATTCTTATTCATCCTCATTTAAATCCCTCAAGTCAATAATTGGTTTCTTTGGTCCAAAGGACTTGTGAGTACCAATTTGAGGCTCAAATGCCTATGCTCCCCCTAGTGTCAATAAGTCTTCACTTGTTTTAGTTTCCCCTTTTTCCTCTTCTCACTTAAAATCTTCCCCCATCTCACTAAAGAATATTTTTTCCTTAGGGTCTGGTGGAAGACTTCTTGATGTAATGATGATTGCCTCAACTTTTTCATCAATAACTTCATAAGGCAGAGGTGGGAAAGGCACAACTTTTTTTAATGAAGGGTTCAATGGAAATGTTATATGTATCTACTATAAATTTAACCTATGTGAAACACTTTTGACAGTTGTCTCTCATTTCATAGTTCCCACCATTTATCAGTTTAATTATTAAGGAATTGTAGTTTCTAATGGACTAATCCAATCAATTTTTCATTCTGTGGAGGATAAATTTGACTACTATTAGGGAGCTATGTTTACCATGTTTTGTTATTGTTGGTTTTTTATTTCTTCCATAGTAGCATGTGTATTTTTGTATGTTTTAATAATGAATGATGTTTTATTCTAAGTTGAAGAGACTAATTTGAATTTAATTTTTTCTCTAATATCCTTTTGTCTTGCATATCACCAATTAGTATTTTGATTTTCTCCATTTTCCCTCTCTTCATATGTCCATTTATTTCCTCATGTATATGTCTTTCTCTTATCTCTTTGTTTTGATTTTGACAGTTCATTTCATAGTTCCCACCATTTATCAGTTTAATTATGGATATCTATAGAGATAAATTTGTAATTATTTTTATTATTGTACGATGTTTTTCTTTTACTCTAATTCCTTAGCTTATTTAGTACCACCATTAAATTTTTTCATTTTCTTATCTTTCCATTTTTTTTCATTTTTTATCTTTCCATTTTTTTTCTGATACTGATATATCTTCCTTGTGATTTACAGTATGGATCTATGATGAATTTTATTGATAGTTGTGATTCCAAAATCCTATTCTTTCTTACTACTATATAGTAATATCAACCATAAAATCATGTTTTTTCCATCCTTATTTCATAATTCTATGAAATAAAATATGACCACTTTCCTTCAAAAAAAATTTCTCTTACTGTTATTTGAAATTTATTACCATAGTCTCATATTTTAATAAGCATAAACTAAGTATCCAATCTATTGATTTCTACCTCTCCTTTATCTTTCTATGTGTTAATCAAGCTAAATATTTCACTAAGATGTTTTGGAAGAACCAAATAACCAGTTGCTGAGATATTGGTTTCTGGGTGCCATAGTAACCTTATTCCATTTCCTCATCTAGGAGGATAGTACCAACCTATTGGGGAGGTGACATGATCTATGACTAGAAACTTGAGTGTTTGGTATAGGGTACCATGTTACCATCTACTAGAATTCCATTTGACTAGAAGGACATTGTCACCTCGTATGTTTTATAATCATTAGTTGTATCTCCCTTCACTATAGTTGTATACACATATAGGTTTTCAATTGGGTGATATTTATAAACCCTTACCTAATATTGCATGCTAGTGTTTGCATCTTTATTTCACCTGAACTCAATATATTCTTAATTATGTAAGGCCTAAGCCATCTTATTTTTATCTTGCCTAGTTTTTTATATTTTTTATCATAGAGTAAAACTTTATCTCTGATTTAAAATTATATTATTTTTATATGTCTATCATGCCATGCTTTTTGTCACATCTTTTATTACATTTGGTTATATGATGCTAAAAAAGCTTTTTTCGTATAGTTTTTTCTAATTCTAATAACCTGTCTAGAATAAAATCTTTCTCATTCATCTAAAATGTTATTACAAGTCTCAAAATTGGTAGTATATACTCCATTAGCATCACTACTTCTAGTTCATAGACAAATTAAAAGGGGCAATATTGAGTCAACCATTTGTAGGTGGTGCAATAAGCCCATAAGACTACTAGTGTCTTTGTATTCCAATCCCCTATCTTCATATTACATACTTTTATGAGTACTTTATCCAATATTTTATTGAATGCTTCAATGGTGTTATTTGCTTGCGAATGGCAAGGAGTAATTTTGTGATGATGTATTAATAAATGTCCCAACAATTTTGCTATTGTTTTCTTTATAGTGTGTTTTCCTTGATCACTTATTATGCTCAATGGGTATCCAAACATTGTGATTATGTTTTCATACAACAATTTTACAGCAGTCTTCATGGTACAATATTTTTTTGGAATAGCTTTTTCCCCATCTTGTGAGATATTATATTCCAATCATAATAAACCTTGCATTACTTTTCCTTGCCACAAGTTTAATTGGGTCTATAAATTCAATTGCCCATTTTTCAAATGGGGCTACCACCAAAAGTAGGCGAAGAGACATCTCATCTCTAGAGTTTGGATTGCACACTCTTTGACAAATATCATTATATTCTTGTGTATCTATGTTCATATTTAAATAGTGATGGCCACCATAGGCCTACTAGAAGTGTTTTCTTCCCTATTGCTTCTCTAGAGTTGTGTCCTATTGTAACTCCATCATGCACTTCTCTTATGATATTGTACTACTCATGTGGTAACACTACCCTCTACAACACCTCATCTCTTCCATTTTATACAGTTACCTTTCAATAAATGTCAATGTAAATGCCTGAATCATTTATATTTTCTTCTATAATGTGCTATATTCCTCTAAAAACTCTCCACTAGATAAAAATTATGTAATACCTTTCATGTCTTTAGGTATTGATTCTACGCAGAAGAGGTAAGTTTTGATAAACTCACCCTCAATTGGTCATATATATATACCTCCATGGTTATTATTGATAGATAGTTAGGTCTATTATTAGATTTCATTGGTTTCACTACAATTTTAAAATCAAATTCCTAGAACAACATAAGCCAACATTAGATTCTTCCTTGTCTTATGAGTGTATTTATCAAATATTGAAGTGGATCATGGTCTATAAATAATATGAATAGGGTCACTAATAATTAATTTCTAAATTTATTTACCATGTAGACCATCACTATTTATTCCCTCTATGATGGAATAATTTCTTTCTTCCCTTGCCAATTTTCCACTAGTAAATGAGATTGGGTGGTCTATGTTTCCCCGCAGTTGTGCCAGTACAACTCCTATGAAAATTATTGAGGTATTCACATGTACATGGAAATGACTCTTCCAATATGAGAACACTAAAATGGGAGTGTATAAAATATTGTTATTAAGTGTATCAAATGACTCATGGCATTGTCTAGACCAATCTAGTGATTGATTATGCCATTTTTTCAATAATTATTCGATGGGTGCACTTATAGCTACATAGTTTATTATGGACCTATGGTGATATCCAGTATATCCAAGTATTTTTCTAACCTTATTTTATTGTTTGGGTGGTGGTAGGTTGATGATTATGGTAGTTTTAATTGTATCTACCATCAATCCTTCTTTACATATTATATGGCCCAATAGAGTTTTAAAAAGAGTAATAAAGATGCATTTCTTAAGGTTTAGAGAAATGTTCAATTGTATACATATTTTGAACATCATTAATAATGCCTATACATGGTCCTTAATCAAAATGTAAACTATCCAATCATCCAAATATACTTCCAAAAACTCATGTATGAAATCTTGGAATGCATTTACCATTATGCGACTAAATATAGTTGATGCATCTGCAACCCAAATAACATCACTTGTACATGAAGGATCCCCATTCTATGGCAAATGTGGTTTTTGGTCTATCCTCTAGCACTATCTTAACCTGATGGTATCCTAAGAATCCATCAATGAAGGAGTATATTTCTCTACCCATAACACTTTCCAATATATTTTCATTGAATGGTGTTGGGAATGGGTCATGTAGGCAAGCCTTATTTATATCCCTATAGATAATGCAAATGTGTATTTATATAGTTTTCTTGTTTTGTACTATCATATGAATTATCCAATTAGTATCTTCTATAGGCATTATAATATAGTCATATAGCATTTTATCCAAAGCTTTAACATTTTATTTTACATTCAGATTTAGTTTGTATGGTTATTTTTGCAATGGTTTGATGTCTTCTTTCAATTAAATCTTCATGTTACCCACATATTACTTAATCACCTTGAGTTAATTAAATGTCATTGGTAATAAATCTTTAAACTCCCATAATAGTTTTAAAATCTTCTTCACTTCCTCTTCCACCTAATAATTTTCTACTTTTTTTATTTTTGGATTTCCTTCTGTGGCAACATTTTCTTCCTTAATCTTAAGCTTTGGGTATAAATATTTTGTTTTATCTTTCATAGTGTCAATAAGTTGTCTTTCTCCTTCTACAGCCTTAATTTTTATATTTTATAATTTTCTCCCTTATCTTCTTCGTGTTTTGTAATTTTTTGGCAATATGCCCTTTGTTCATTTTCTTTTATTTGTTGGGTTTTCTTGTGGTTTTTGGTGATTCTTGCACAATTGTCCCAATTTTCTTCCAATCATCTATGTGTCCTAGCAGTGTTTCCTATATTTTTATTTTGGAGAATTGTTGCTTATCCATTGATTATTTTATAAATAAAAATGTTTTTATCTTCCACAATGCCCTGTAGACTCTTGTATCTATGTCTCAGAAATTAAAATTTTCATAGAAATCCATTTTCAAAATTGTCCATATATTGGTTAACTTCCACATTTCTTGATGAAAGTATCATGTGTTGGGAATTGCATCCAATGTCTAGAATAATAATTGTGCCCATAGGTGCTTATCGTTTTCCCCTTTTGTCTTCCATACTTTTTCACATGTTTCAATATGATACTATGGGTTAGTGTCCCCAGTGTAACATCTTATTTTTGGGAAGTAACTTTCTAATTATATAAATTGTGTTTTGAGTAATACGTAAATAGTTTTTCAAGTATGGATAGTTGATTTATGGGTGTGCCACCATCTTACAGTATTAATGGTGAGTGTATCATCAATTTCTTTCATCCTTATTTATTCTTGTGTAAAAACTATCATCATCTATTGTAAGTATTCATTGACTAATCATATGCTAGTAAACTTAAGAAGTTTATTATGTGAATCCCAATCTATCTAGTCATTTATCTTTTTCTGTAATAATGGATTTTATATCACAATGATAATTTTCCCTCTGTGGAGTGTTTTCCTTATACATAATGGTTTCTACTCTTCATATATGACGGCCTAAATTTTATCTCTTGAAGGTGTTTCTCCTTCTTCTTATTCTACTATCAACTCTCTGTCCTCATTAGGTTTTGGGTCATCTTCTATTTTTATAATTTTTTTTGGAGTATACACACCAAGGTTATCAAATTCACTATTCTCCTCTTCCAACCATAGCTCCTTTAACCATGCCACTATCATTCCTAATTATAATGTAAAATGGACTACTAAACCTTGTTTCTTAAATATGATTTCTTCTTCTTTTGAGTCTAATAATCTATTACAATCCACAAACTATTCTAGATTTAGCAAATTTGGATAGTTGGTATCATACATATCAATTACCTCAAAGTCCACCCTCTTCTTTAATCTAATAAAATCAACTTCAACATTCTATAGGGTGCCAATGGGTGACCACTAGGTACCATCAATTATGGAAATATCATATGCTATTGTATGTAACTATAGTTTCCCTAATAGTTCCCATGTGATTCATGATAATACATTTGTGTCTACACCAAGGTCCAAAAGTGTTTTCTTGATTTCTTGGCCATTTATTTGGATGTTTAAAATAATTATAGCCTTTTTCCATTTTCATTTTTTTCTAAAAACATTTTTCTTTAGCTTTCTCTTTTGGTTTTCTCCACCCACTATACGTGATGCTCTCTTTGTTGTTTATTCCAATACTTACAAAATTGAGTAAGTTTGGTTACTAGGTCTTTCTTCTTAACTAATTTCATTATTCTTTTGAACTATCCAATCTCATCTTCATCAAATTAAGTCAGCTTAAGTTGATCCTTATCTTGTTTTATAGTTATTATTTTTCTACTTTTAATAATAATTTTGTCATGCTCATTGATATTAGGTTTATCCCCTTTTACATCTGAGTTGGAATCTATACTAGAATTAATGGTCAATTATTTTCATTCACCCTTATTCATACCACTTCTAGTGGTTATTACTACTTGTAGTTGTAAATTATCCTACATAATGTGGAGATCCTTCTTCCTCAGTCATTCTTTTTGATCCATTATAATTTATTGATGTTGTCTAATTTGTTTAGTCATGGTTACCCTCTAAGATGAGCTATCCTTTTTTTCCACTATTTTCTCTTCTTTTTTATGGTAGATTTCATTACACTACCCTTTCATATCCTGGCCCTTTACTATTTTCCATACATGTTTATCCCCTTTTATAGGCAAAGATTCTACCAATTCCTCCATTTTTCTACCACCATTTTCTTAAAATTGTGCTACTTTTGGACAAGAAAGGTAATCATAGGTTCCTTTTTCATGGGAAAATCCACACTCTATTTGTGGATCTTCATCATAGTTTCTAGTAATATGCCCAATATTTATGCATTTATAACACATTAGAGGGGGTCTTTTTTAATTATACCCTTGATTATAATTTAGATTATATCCTCTACCACCTTGGTAATTTCCCCTTCTACAATATCCTCTTTTGTAACCACTATGAATGCCTCCTTTATAACCTCCTTGGTTATTATTATAATACAAATGTTGTGTATTTTGAATTATCAATAGGATTTGGTATGTTTTCTAGGGTATGATATGCTAGCATTAGTTATGTGTAATTGCAATAATGGCATTTACTATAATATTATTGTTCATCTCAAGATAGTGTCTTGTACGTCCAAAAGTGCATCTATAGCAAGATAACTATGATTATAGTGATTAAATGACCCATAATTGGTGTAGTGCATCCTCTGATGTGTAGGGGGTGAAAATTCTATCATTGGGCATAAGTGGTGTAGATGTTGATCATAGACTATGTATATTTTGTAGTAAATTCTTGCACTATATATGGCTTGTTGAATTGGTGGTGTCATTCCTATCTATGTTTATGATGAGCTTATTGCCACTGATCTTTTTGCCATAGCACAATGAGGACATTTTATCCTAGAATGGCCCGTTGTATATCAATTGGTACACCACATTCTTGGTTGTATTATTTTATGCTTATTTTGTGGTACCATAAAATCATCCCTTGATTTATATCTCCTATTTTAGTCTTAGTTATTCTAGTGCTAACTAAAATATTTTGATACTATTTTTTACTGAGGTATTTGTATCTCTTATTCAAGACTGTCTAGTCTTGATGTCATTTCTAATGTATCAATAAATGTATTAAAAAAATTCCATGCATGTTGCACAGATATAAGGAATTAAGCCAGATAAAACCACTATATCATTTATTTTTTATTGAGAGGTTCATCTAGTTTATGCATTATGTATTAAAACCATTGATCATAATCTCTTACATATTATTTCTCTTTCTAAATGAGTTACCTCATTTTTATAATGCTCTCTGTTGGTATATTAGGGTAGTGAAAATCACCCTTATATGCTTTATGGATATCCACCCATGTCATGGCATGTCCCAAGTAAGTCTTCATGTACCACTTGAGTGCATCATCTCCTAATGTCCCAATAAAATCAAATAACATTACCCTTTCCTTATTAATGTTTTGACTCCTCTAATATGAGTCTAATATGAACATATGTTCTTTCACATATTTTGTATCCTTACCAAATAATGGTAGCTTCTTCCTATTTTGTGCCATTCTAGTGTTTTGAGACAGTTTGGGAGTACCAATACTAGGATTAGTACTGATATTTTCATGATTACATAAGGTTCTTGTTTTTACAATACTATTGTAATATATATTCTACTTATATTTCTATTATCTAACCAAATGACAATTAAGACATTCATCCCTTTTTAATTCTTCTTTAAAGTACTATCTTCTTAATACTTTTGCCCAATTCCTTACAAATTCTCTCTTGTTATCAATCTCTTGCTTGTGATTCTTATATTTTTTTATACTTCGTCTCCATTTAATATATCATTTTAAAGGGATGGATGTACACATCTATTGTGAAGCAATGTGGGGGATGATGATTGGTCTAAAGGGTTCATTTCCTCTTGGGGTCTCTTGCAGTTAGGGTTTGGAAGATTTGTATCACTTCCAATATTCTTCTCTTTATTCTATCTCTAATTGGAATTCATGACCCATATTTTCACTAACTAATCCTCTTCTTATGGAGGTATCTTCTTCTTTATCTTTTTTGTGATATTTATTTATTATTACTACTAATACGTATCTTTGAATCACCTTTGTCCTATGGGTTATCATTTTTATTTTCTTCTATATGTTCTTTATGTTATCTGTAAAACATTCTAACTTATCACTTACTTTTAGACTACTTTATATGGATAATATATGTTCCCTTGGCTCAAATATGTAATTAATATCTCTTATCATAATCCTCATTTCATCACTTCTTCTTCTACTACCTTCTAGGCCTCATCTACTTTGGGCTAAACTACTTATAATCTATTGGCTTTCCAAACCCATGGCTTAGAATATTTTGACTATTCTAAACAATGTGGATAACTCTATTAATCCTTGTCTCATATAATTCATCACTTTAACCTATGTATGATGTAGCATTTATTTATTCTACTTCTTTCACTTATCTCATCTATGCCTCCCTATGGTGTGAATACTAACTCATTTGTCTTTGATAAAGGAAGAGTATCAAGATTTTTAATATTTGGACTTTTGATGGTCAAGGCTAGATCGTGTTTCCCTATTATTTTATTTATTTTCATCATTCTTCCCTTTCTTTATTTTTTCTATATTTATTTGCTAATTTCATATTGAATTCTCTCATTCTCCATCTGATTCTTCATGTCCTCATTCACCATTTTTTCTTAACTATCTTTAATCTATGATCTTCCTACTATCTCTTGTCTTCTTAATTAACTTATTTTTATTTGATACTTAATTTCCTAGCCTAGTATAGATTATTTAACCATTACAAACCATTTAGACCATAAATTTTGATTAGTCACATCTTTTGAGGATCCCCCTTCTTTCCACAAACCATATCTTAAGTGTCTGGCCCTAAAGGAATTGTTTACCCTCTCTTACTAGCCTTCACTCCACAAACAACTTACAAATGAGAAGTGATACTTTATTCAAAAAGTGTTGCCTTACTCCTTCAAAAAACTCAATTTTCTTAACGTTAAAGCTTGTCTAACTCTGTATAGCCTAGACTATGATGAATAAATCAAGATTTGTCTCAAACTAGTAATCAATAGCCTGAGTTAATGATATATCAAGGCATTAGATTGCATCAATATTTTCCATATTCCATGTTATAGGCTTAATTTTCACCCTTGGAGAGGGATCTTCAAGTGCTCTCCAACTAAGCTACACAATGGGAACAACCCCAGGCTTGGGTATCCTATAATGGGGTTAAACCTTTAGATAAGGGTAGCTTCCTCTTGATTCTCACCTAAAACTAATGATAAACTAATGATTCATAGGGAAAATGGTTAGAAAGATGGTTAAAGGCTCTTAAGAAAGCTAAAAGGGTGATACACCAAAGCTAAATAGACACTCATATAAGCTTGAACACACACTAGATCAACAAAAGACAACTATGGATTACTCAATCTCACAATCTCACTAGTTGCATAAATATTTCATAGAAGAGGTTCCAAGTAGAACACTAGTCTAGACCTACAAGCTAGTTTTAAAACACCTTCAAAGAGGCAATCAAAAGGACAACAAACTAGGAAGAATCTCCTTCACAAATTTACTATACAAGAGCATACTAATCACTGATTAAAGATAATATATAGGCAAAGAGTTGATCCTATTACTTCAAAAGGTATTTATTACAATATTTTGATAGGGTTTAACCACATCAAATGAGCACACTTTTTCAAGAATCTTGATGAGTATCCTTGTCTCGAGAAAAGAAAATTCTAAATTATAAGAGTTAAGGACCCCTTTAATGGGAATGAGACCAAGATATATGAGAGAGAGAGAGAGAGAATATTTGAGAGCATGTCATTAAAAAAAGAACACTTTGTCCTAGGCCATTAAGTGAACCTAAGCTACCACCTTTTGCTCCTTATCCAATGAAAACCTTGCCACTTTTTTGATCAATCAGGACACTACTCATGGCTTGTTGAGTGAGAAAATCCCCAAAGGTTTTGAGGATGCATTTAATGCTCTTAGCTATAGTTCTAAACACTAGACCTTTTCTTTGATCCTTCATGCCATATTTTGCTTGAAGAAAAAACACCATGCTCATGGATCTGATTGAATCATGGCTTTATGCTTTTTATGTAGTTTTTTGTCAAGACTGGGCATGTTGAAGGGTGAAGACCCTTTGCATTAGTCACTTGTCTGATCCAATTTCATATCTGGATCATAGGTTTATCCTATAAATGAAAAACCAATCTAAGGCCATTGGTTTTCCTATAGTTATCCATACTCTGATTGATGCGTAGTCCCATTGGTTATCAGTAATCTAACCTTAGATATATATTAGGTCTAAAATACTTAATATATCTTTGTATAGCCATGTTGGAAATGTTTGGTCCTTATTATTTATCTTAGTTCAACTCATGTCAAGTTTGAGCTTGATTTAATGTATTTGATGCTAGTTTGGGTCCACTCATTTTCTTTTCCTGAGTTGAATTACTCCGTCGACCTTAGTTGAAAATGTCCCAACTCGATCCTTTTCCCATTGGTTTTCAGCAATCTAACTCAGTTCCATTGACATTTTGACCTATGCTCACTCTATTGATCTTGATCTATATGATCAAGTATCAACCATTGATCTCACCCCTGACTTGTCAACTTTGTCCAAGATTACAACACATGCTAAACACATATTTTATTTCAAGGTCCATTGTTAGTTTGCCAACTCCTATGCTTACACCACATGGTAGATCCTCAACTCATTGACTCATTGAATCTAATTACATGCCATTGATCTTCCTTTTTATGCTTAATACACTTCATATGATCTGCTTGGACTGATTGACCTATCAATAACCACTCATCATTATATTTGATCTAAGCTCCTGAGATTTGGACATTTGTCAAGCTTGTATTCATTTTGGGACCCCTTTGATGGTTGTTGAATGTCAATGGCTATTTTGTGAGGCCTAACTTTGACATCTGTACAAGCATCCTTGGATTTTAAAATATAAATAGATACTTATAGGGACCCAAACTTAACATTCATATGCCCATCATGGGATATTTGAATCCCAATGCCTATTTGTTATGTCCTTAATTTGACACTTGTGCAAACATCCTATCCTGCTTCCCATGTATTTTCCCCACAACAAATAATTTCCTCAGGCTATTTCCTTTAGGATTTTTGCTAGACATTTTTTGTGGGCTTTGTGTCTCAGCCACTTCCTCTAAAATAATTTGTTTGTTTCTCTTTTGCATTAGATAAAATGTATGTGGAAATTGTCATGGGATAATTGCCTAAAAGAAATGAGTTTGCCTTATCTTTGCCTTGGATAATTTCTTGTAGATAAAATATCTAAAAGAATTCATGTCTTCAAGACTTATGCTTGCAGACAAAATGTCCAAGAGAAATGATCTCTTCAGAGAAATTGTCATGGGACAATTTTTCCAAAAGAATTCATACTTAGCTCTTTTTGTGGACCTTTTGATTCAGAAAAAATGTCTAAAAGAATTCATACCTTTGGAACTTTTGTCTATGGTACTTTACCAAAAGAAGTATCCCTTTGAGATTTTTTTCTTGGATAATTTCTTGATAAAAATGGCCCTTTAATATTTTTGAATCAGACCACTTAGCTAAGGAAATGACCCTACCTTTTATATTTTCTATTTGGATAATTTCTTGAGAAATGACCCTTCGAGAAAATTGTTCTAGGTACTTTGTCAAAGAAATGGCCCTTCAAAATTTGTATAGGACACTTTACTGAAAACATGCCCTTCAAGAATTTTATATCAGATCACTTTCCTATAGAAATGCCCTTCAAAACTTTTTCATTGGTCTATTTTCCAAAAGAAACACCCTTAAAAAAATTTGTCAAACATTTTTCCTGAAATAATTATGCCTTTGATAAAATTATGCAGACAATTTTCCCAAAATAAATCTGACACTTAACTTGAGAAATATCCTTCAATATTTTTGAATGGACCACTTTGGCTGAAAAAGACCCTTTGGGCTTTTTATTTGGTACACTTTTTGAGAGAATGATCCTTTAAGATTTTTGTTTTAGAAAAAATGTCCAAAACAATTCCTGACACTTATCCCAAAAGACCCAAAACAAATCTCTCAAAACAAATAACATAGCCAAATAAAAAGGTCAGAAAGAATTGAACTTAGCAAAAGGAAAGCTGAAAATATTTCTCAAGTGAGGATTCACCTAAAAAGGTTTAACACTTATCTTTTCTTCTTAGGCCCTCTGAGCCTATGCTTGAACTATATCTTGATCTTTGAAAGCTCGTACATTATAAAAATCTATTCAGATACTTGTCTTTGTAATTGTAGACCTATCCCCTTAAAAATTGGCAAGATACACTTTTAAGCAAGCTCAAAATGTTTCAAAATCTTAAACTTTGTATGATCCCTTTTGTCCATTAATTTCATCTAGAAATATTTTTCAAGCCTTTCTCCATACTTGATCCTTAGGAAACTACATTGCACTCAGGAAAGTTTGGTATGTGGGCCAAAAATGGTCAACATCTTTGGTAACTCACAAGGAAGCATGCCTATTATGATTTTATAACCCAGACCATTTGCCTTATCTAGTCTATTGGGTATGGATTCATTATCCTCTATAACTGATTTGAACCTATCTTAAAGTAAAAAGGATCAAAAGAAACAAAACAAAACAAAATGCTCAAAGCACTTTGGAAAAGGAAACAACATAATAGAAAAAAAAATGTGCACAAGGTACTTAGAGGAAAGCATAAAGCTATTCTAACATATAAAATATGTTACAATGGATTAATGCTATTCAATAATAGGGATTTAAATGAATGTCATTAATTGGGATGGGTAATACCTCTCCATCTACTTGGGCAAGCTGAAAAGTATTGTGTTCTTTGCATCCATGGATCAAATAAGAACCACTCCACAAGCTGTCAAACTTGGTATAGTTTCCTAGTTTGGCCTTATTTTAGGACTAGGTCCCCTTCTTTAAAGCTTCTTATTCTATCTCTTTTGTTAAAGGCCTTCATGACCTGAGATTGATTTGATTATAAATTTTTCATGTAAAGGTCCCTAGTTTCTTCCAACTCCATGAGTTCTATCATCCTCACATTCATGGGCTCATCCTCCAACAACTCAAAATGATGGGTTAATTCTAATGTAGGAAACTTAAGGGAGATAGGCAATTTGGCTTCCCTTCCATACACAAGAACATATGGAGAATTAACAATGGTAGTTTTAGGAGTCACCCTATCAGCTCATAAGGCTATCTTTAGCTTGGTGTGTCATGTTCTCTGATTCTCTTCCATGGTCTCCTTGATGATCCTCAGTAAATTCTTCTTTGTGGACTCTACTAGTCTATTTACTTGAGATAGTAGTTAGAAGATATGTTGAGGTAAATGCCCAGTTTAAGAGCCCAATAACTTATCTTCATACCAAGGAATTCTAGTCCATTATTAGAAATTATGGTGCCTAGGACACCTAACTTGATTACAAGGCTATCATAGAAATCCAAGACTGCACCTTCACTAGCCTCCTTCTAATCAATGGCTTCCACCCACCTAGTGAAGTAGTCATTTACAATGAACACCTATTTATTCCTTGCACTTAATGGTTGATTGATCATCCCAATAAATTCTAACCCCCCTTACATGAAGGGCTACTCCACCTAAATAAGATTGAGTGGAAGGGATGCTGCTTTCCTATAAAGATGGCACACTTCTATCATTTTCTAATCCATGCATGAGAATATTTGAAAAGATTTTTATAGTAATAACCAACCTTCATTACCTTTGTTGTGGTGTTTTTAGGTGCAAAATGACCTCCTACAAGTCCATCATAGATCTGCTCCAAGAGTTTGGTCACCTATTCATCATCTATGCATCTAAGGAGTACCCCATTGAGTTCCTTTCTAAAAATAACACCATCAATTAATGCATAAGGTATAGATTGAATCCTAAAATACCTTATTTTGGCTTTTTCCAAACCTTGGGAACATTCTCCTATTGTCAAGAAGTGAGCCATATCTTAAAGCCAAATCTTTTGAAGTGGAGTTGTACCTAGTTGAGAATTATCTTGGGTCACCAAAAAAAGATTTCTTATCTTCTTCGAGGTCATTCACCATGTGTTCACACAATCCCTTGCCCGTGACCAACTTGGTGACCTTTATATTTACATCATATTCCATGACCTTTTTGATCTAGCCTACTCTCTTCTCATTCAGATCCTTGTTAAGGAGGAAATCCCTAACTCTAGGATGAGACACCATAAGATGGATCCTATTATTGGAGAGTATGGGATTGAACTTCTTGAGGCTTCTTAAGGCTTTTCAAGGATATAATAACTTACTTCTCAATGAAAGTGTACCTCACCTCATATCCTTATAGTCGTTGACTTAAAAAGGAAAATTGGTTGCTCCATTACTTGATCATTCTTTTGCATCATCATAACGAATATGTTGTCAATGTTAGCAAAGGTGTACAAGTTGAAGTCCTTGGATAAATTAGGATTCAAGAGTGAGGGTGCTTGGGAAATGGCCTACTTGATGGCTTCAAAAGTTGCCTTGCCTTCATCCGACTAAGCAAACACTTGACTCTTCTTCAGCATGGTGGTGATAGGTTTGTCCAAGTTTGCCAAAATAGGTATGAACCTTCTCACAAATTTGATCTTCCCAAAGAAGCTCTAGATCCCCTTCTTATGTTTTGGTAAGGATAAGGCTAAGATAGCACTTATTCTATTAGGGTTAATGGATAATCCCTCTTTGGAAATAATATGACCCAACATTTTTCCTTTATTCATAGAGAACACACATTTTTAGGGATTTAAAGAGATCCCATACTCTTTGCATCTTCAAAATATCAACCTCAAATGTTCCATGTGCTCATTAGCATTCTTGGAGAAGATTATGATGTTATCCAAGTAGACCAGCACCATTTGATTTATTATCCCTTGGAAGGCCATGTACATTACTCTTTGGAAGGTTTCCCCAGGATTGGACAATCCAAAAGGCATCTTCTGATAAGCAAATGTGCCCCACTTGGTGGTAAAGGTAGTCTTTTATTGGTCCTCTTCTCTCACTAGCACTTGGTTATAACCTGAATATCCATCTAAGAGAGAGAATCATTATGAACCAACAACTACTTGCAGGAGTTGTTCCATGGATGGTAGAGGGTAATGTTCCTTCAAAGAGACCCTATTAAGATCCTTGAAGTCCACACACAATCTGATCTCCACACTCTTATTTTTGACATGTACTAGATTAACTACCCATGAAGAGTACTTGATTGGGAAGATGATCTTGGATTCAATATGCTTGGTCAATTCCTTTCTCATGAACTCTTAAATATTGGGATTTATGGGCCTCTACTTCTACCTGATAGGCTTGGCATTAGCCTCTAGCTCTATAGTGTGTTGGGCCAAATAAGGATCAAAGCCCCTTAGATCACTATATTTCCAAGTAAATATGTTCGCATATTCCTTACAAATCTCTATGAAAGCATGCCTTTCAGCTTTAGTGCTTACCTTCCCAAGCTTGAGAAGCTTGTCTTCAAAGATAAGAGCTCTCTCATAGTTATATTCATTAGTTGACATCACTAATTTATCCTTCCACATATGATCCCCTCCATGAAATAGGCCTTCTATGGTGACTATCCCTTTAGGAATCTTATTGGACCTTAATTGAGCAATCTACTCCTCATATTGATGCTCTAATTTTTCTTGGTTGAGGGAGAACTCTACTTCTTACTACAAGAAACATGCAATATGTTTGTCATTTTCAAAGACCTACCAATGAACTTCATTATCTAGCATTGATGGTCTTATTACCACTTTCACATGTAGTTAAACCTTGGTATTTTTTAATTCATTGGGGATGTCAAAATGAGCTCCCACAGTTGCTAGTCTATTATCATGTTGATTTTTTATTCTTGACATTGATTAGATGTTGAAGGCCTCAAAGTCCTCAATTATATCTCACACTCTATGTTTTTAGGACTTTATTAAAGGTTTATTAGTGGCATTCTAACCTCTAACCTAGTGTACAACCAATTCGCTATCCCTATAGACTTGAAACTGCTTGATCATTCTCTTATTATCCCATTAAAGGTCATGGATGAGACCTTCATATTTTGTTTCATTATGTGAGTAAATGAATTAGAACCTATATGAAGAGAAGTACCTATCATTTGAAGGGGATATTAGCATAACACTTATACCCACTCCATGCTTGCTCCTTGACCCATTAAAGAATAACTTCCATAGACCACCCTGATCTTCTTGAGGCCTCATGAGGGATGGCATGGGATAGCTTTCTTTGTGCAAATAGTAGGCACCCAAGTCCCTTTATTCAACACATTCTAAGGGGTATACAACTAGATATCATTCCATAACTCATTCGAGAACATGTCTGGTACCTCTTTTGAATGAGTGTTCAATTCCTACCCCATTGTAAATTCATCCTCATCATAGATGGTGTAATTGATGTTGACATTATCTAGTCCATAGGGCTCTATATGGAATTGTACAATGGGTTCAAATTTGATTGATACTTTGGCCCCATACCTTGTCCTGAATGCCATATAGGACCAGTTTACTAAAATATATCCCCTTATCTTTTTTGTGAACTCTTTGGATAAGCATAATGCAAAGTGAAGAGGCACATCCAATAAAAATACATCTTGAGCCACTGAGACACTAAGACAAGCTTGCAGGGTCGTATTGAGGTCCTTGATTATGCCAAATGGCTGAAGAGAAAAACCATCAAATTGAAGCACTCCTTTAGAATGTGGTTCATATTTTAGACCAAGCTGATCAGCTATGGATTTTTGTATTACTGATGTACTAGCCTCACTATCCACTAGGCAATTATGCACTAGAGATTTTCTAGTGATTACTGAAATATAGAAGGGAGGAGGCTTGATTGATTGACTTGATTTCCCTTCACTAGACCCTTTGGATACATTGGTGAGAACTTCATTCACCTTACTTGGTCACTTGTCTGTAACATTGATCTTTGATAGTCCTTCTTGAAATATGTCTACCTAGCTAGGCATGGAGAGCATATCCCACATGGGTACACTCACATTTGAATTTTTCATGTGTTAAACAATGTTGATGGGTGAACCACCAACCTTTTTTCTTGTGATTTGGGAGCCACCATTATTTCTTATTGAACTTGTGAGCCCTAGGGCATAAGAAGATTCCCTTGGCTCTAATTTTTGGGAGGTACTAGAACCTTTAGAGTGATAACAGGTTCATTTGGCTTTGTCAATGAAGGAGTAATGGTAGGAATCTCTTTGACTTCTTCTTGGTTACCATCCATGTTCTTTATTTAAAATCTTATGTTTTCTATCACTCGAATATATGCCTAAATAGAACTAGCCTGTTGGTTGGATGCGTAACACTCTTCTTGTTCACATTTCATCATTGTAGCATTTGGTTGATTTAGTCCTTGATTAGACCCTTGACCTTGTGGACGTTTTTTTGGCTTGGTCATCATAGGCACCTCTACATTTTGGGTCATGACATCTTGGTTGTATCCAAAATTAGAAACTTAATACCAATTATCATTAAAGGCTTGGTTAAGATCAATTTTTGGGATAATATGTTAACCAAAGGACTGATTCGAAGGCATGGTACCCTCTACTTCTTGAGCCACATTATTTTTAACTAGGACCAATGAGTTGTAAGTACTAGAAACATTAGGATTGTAATTATTTTACCTATTATAGCCATGATGCCCTTGTCTTTGGTTTTGTCATTGGCCCTAGCTTTGGTAATTCCCCTTATATGGTGGCCTATTTGCTTGAAAGGCTTGCTAATGAGGTTGATATAAAATCTGATAAGGCCTATTGAAAGCCTATTACCTTTTGACATTTATTAGCTCATTTCCCAAGGACTGAAACATGATTTTGAGATCTTGAAGCTCTTTTACTCTAGTGAATCACTAAATCCACTAGTGGAAGCTTTCTCTTATTTTGGTGAATGGATTACAACAAATGTTGGTGTAAGAGGAATGACATCCAATGGAGGGATAGCAATAAGAGGTGGTCTAATTTTAGGAAATAAAGGCATTGGTGGTCTGGGTCTAAGTTTGCCAACTTGAACTAGATAATTGTTTGCCTGATGGCCACCTCATAAGCATCTGGAAGTATATTTCCTCCCATAAATTGGATCATCGCTACTATGTCACTATTTAAAGCCTTTCAATAATATAGGAAGGAAAAGTTAACGGTTGGTCTAACTAAGACTGGGATTCTATCTCAAGTTTTTGGAACCTTGTGTTGAAGTCTTACATGACTTTATGAGGAGCTCTTGAAATGGTGGTTAGTTTCTCTGCAAGTGATAAATGATCACTTTTGTCCTCAAATATTTTACACAAGGCTTCCCTTAATTGGTCCCATGTTTGAATGGAATTGGCAGTAAGGCCTTTATACCAATTTAGGGACTTTCCTTTAAAATAAGTAGATAATAACCTAATATATATATTTTCCTCAATGACATTATGGATATTGTAAAAATTGGCTATGTCCATGAGGTTCTCAGAAGGTGTTGTAGCTTAGTCACTAGCATAATAAGGAACACTTTTAAGGGTTACAACTAGGATAGGATCATATTGGATAAGGTCTAAAGGACATTGGCCATTAAAAGCCACAAAATATCTAGGGGTTGTCATGGCTATGAAAGGGTTTGATAAAGGTCTTCTTGTAGGGGTAGGCCTTGAAAATGACCTAGGAGTGAAGTTTCCCTGATATGGGTGTGTATTGGCAAACGTTAATATTTTTGTTGAATTTAAAGGTAGTTCAAAAAATTCAAAGGGGATACCTCTTGAAGCTAACCTCTTTGTCACCTTTGGCATGAGATGAAGCTACTATTTTGCTCTACAGTGTTTATTCTTATTTTTGGAGTCGCCAGATGTTTTTTGGGAGCTCAACTACTATAAATTTAATCAAACCAACATTAACTTTGATCAATCTTTCCTTTTAAAATAAGTGTGTCCCACTAGGTGTATTAAAAACTATTCTAGGTTTAGTTTTTACCCTTTGAGAGGGTTCTTTAGGTGCTCTCCAACTAATCTACACAATGGGAATAACCCCAGGCCTTTGGTATCCTATAGTGGGGTTGAACCTCCATAGAAGGTCAACTTCCTCTTGATGCTCACCTAAAACTAATGTCAAACTAATGTTTTATAAGGAAAAGGGTTTAAAAGATGGTTAAAGGCTCCTAATAAATATAAAAGGGTGATATACCAAAGTTAAATGGATACTCATATAAGATTGAATACACATTAGATCATCAAAAGACAACTATAGCTTACTCAATCTCACAATCTCACCAGTTACATAAATATTTCATAGAAGAGGTTTCAAGTAGAAGACTAGTCTAGACCTACAAGTTAGTTTGAAAACACCCTCAAAGAGGCAAGTATAAGGATAATAAACTAGGAAAAATCTCCTTCACAAATTACCATACACAAGCATACTAAGTAATGATTAATTACAAGAGATAGGCAAAGAGTTGATCCTATTACTTCAAAATGTAGTTATTAAAATATTTTGATAGGGTTTAACCATATCAAACGAGCACACTTTTGAAAGAGTCATGATGAGTATCCTTATCCCAAAAAATAAAATGTTAAATTCTAAGAGCTGAGAACCCCTTCAATGGGAATGAGACCAAGATATATGAGAGAGAGAGAGAGAGAATATGTGGTAGCATGCCATAAAAAAAATGTTATCCTAGGTCATTAATTGAACTTGAGCCACCACCTTTTGCTCCTTAGCCAATGAAAACCTTGCCACTTTTTTAATCAATCAAGACACTACCTATGGCTAGTTGAGTGAGAAAGTCCCCAAAGGTTTTGAATATGCATTGAATGCTCCTAGCTATAGTTCCAAACATTAGACCTTTTATTTGATCCTTCATACCATCTCTTATTTGAGGATAAAACCTCATGTTCATAAATCTAGAAGAATCATGGATTTGTGCTTTTTAGGTGGTTGTTCGTCAAGATTATGGCTATGTTGAAGGACAAAAACCCTTTGCATTAATCACATGTCTGCTCCACTTTCATATCTAGATCATAAGTCTATCCTATAGACAAAAAACCAATCTAAGGCCATTGGTTTTCCTATATTTGTCCATACTTTGCTCGATACCTGGTCCCATTGGTTATCAGTAATCCGACCTTTGATCTATATTAGGTCTAAAAGACCTAATCTATCTTTGCATATCCCTATTAGTAATGTTTAGTCCTTATTATTTATCTTGGTTTAACTCAAGTTGAGCTCAAACTTATTTCTATATATTTTATACTATCTCAGGTCCATTCATTTGCTTTTCCTAAGTTAAACTGCTCCATTGACATTATTCAAAAATATCCCAGCTTGATCTTTTTCCCATTGGTTGTCATCATGACCTATGCTCACTCCATTGATATTAATCTATATGATCAAGCACCATCCATTGATCTTGTCCCTAAATTGTCAACTTTGTCCAAGCTTACACCATGTGTCAAATGTGCATTTGATTTTAGGATTAGTTGTTAGTTTGCCAGCTCCCCTGCTTATGCCACATGATAGTTCCTTGGCTCATTGACTCTTTGACTCTGCTTGTGTGCCATTGATCTACCTTTGTACACGTAAATGTGCTCTATTATATCTACCTAGATCCACTGACCTATCCATCACCATTTATCATTATATTTGATTCGAGCTCCCAAGATCTAGACACTTATCAAGCCCGCATTTAGTTGAGGACCCCTTTGACAATTTTTAATATGAATGGCTATATTGTGAGGCTAAACTTTGATGTCTACATGAACATCCTTATATTTTCAAAATTAAGTGGATACTTGTAGGGGACCAAACTTGATGTTCATGCACTCGTCATGGGATATTTAAATCCTAACAACTATTTATTATGTCTTAAATTTGACACTTACACAAACATGTTATCCTTCTTCCCATGTATTTTCCTTGCAACAAATAATTTCTTTTGGGCTTTTTATTGGGCATTTATTTCAGGCTTTGTGTCTCATCCACTTCCTCTAAAGGAATTTTTTTGTGGCTCTTTTGCATCAGACAAAATGTCCAAATAAATTATTGTGGGACAATTACCTGAAAGAAATTATTTTGCCTTATATTTGCCTTGGATAATTTCTTGAAAATAAAATATTTGAAATAATTAATGTCTTTCAGACTTATGCTTACAAATAAAATGTCTGATATAAATGAGGTCTTCAGAGAAATTATCGCAAGATAATTTTCCTAAAAGAATTCATACTTAGCTTTTTCTGTGGACATTTTGATTCAAAAAAAATATCCAAAAGAATTCATACCTTCAAAACTTTTGTCTGTGACACTCTCCTAAAAGAAATGGACCTTCAGGATTTTTTGCTTGGATAATTTTTAGATAAAAATGGCCCTTTGATATTTTTGAATCATACCACTTGGCTAAGGAAATGACCCTTTAGATTTGCTCTTTGGATAATTTCTCAAGAAATGACGCTTTAGGAAAATTATTTTGGGTACTTTGTCAAAGAAATGGCCCTTTGGAATTTATATAGGACACTTTGCTAAAAAAGTACCCTTCAAGAATTTTGTATCAGACCACTTTCCTATAGAAATGCCTTTTGGAACTTTTGCATTGGTCCATTTTCCCAAAAAAACACCCTTTGGAACTTTTGTCAAACATTTTCCCCAAAAAGAATTATGCCTTTGGGAAAATTATGCAAAAAAATTTCTTGAAAGAAATCTGACACTTAGCCTAAGAAATATCCTTCAAGAATTTTGAATGGACCACTTTGGCTGAAAAAAATACCCTTCAAGCTTTTTATTTGGTACACTTTTTGAGAGAATGGTCCTTCAGGTTTTTTATTTTGGACAAAATGTTCGAAATAATTCCTGACACTTAGCCCAAAAGACCCAAAATAAATCTTTTGAAAGAAATAACATTTAGCAAAGCAAAAATGTCAAAAAAAATTGAACTTATCAAAAGGAAAGCTCAAAATATTTTCTAAGGATTTAACCAAAAAAAATTGACACTTAGCTTTTCTTCTTAGGCTCCTCTGAACTTATACTTGAACTATAGCTTGATCTAAGACAATATGAAAATCTATTCAGATACATGTTCTTTGCAACTATAGACCTATCCCTTTAGAAATTAGAAAGATACACTTTTAAGGCTCAAAGTGTTTCAAAAGCTTGAACTTTATATGATCCCTTTGGTCCATTAATTTCATCCAAAAATCTTGTCCAAGCCTTGTTGTATTTGATCCTCAAGAAACTACACTGCATTTAGGCAAGTTTGGTAAGTGCCAAAAATGGCCAAAATTCCACTGAAGAGGTATTTTAATAGTAATGCAACACCCTTTCATATGTTTTACTTGCTGCAATATCCAAGGCCACAATAATTGAGCAAAGGTGACCCAAACTTCTTCTTCTTGTGGTTGAAATAATTTTGACTTAACTTGTCGTAATGATTCACCTTTTATGTTAAAATATATGTGAAAAAATAGTATTTCTTTCCACCACTCTTTTATTTCTATTAATTCAAGCTTCCAAAACTCCAAAGGATACTCCCCCTTGGACATTAGTTTACTAAACTCTGATTAGCACCATCAAATGTTGACATAAAAGTTGAAGTTATTGGTTGTAGATAGTTTTATGTTAAGTACGTTAAATTTAGTGAAACTAATGTATCACAAGGGTTAGTATTGGTTATATCATTTATCATTCATTTAAAAATAAGTAGTTCTTATATTTATATTAATACATGCATAGTACACAAAACACAATATTTCCTATTCTAATTCTTTTTGTGTATGTATGTATATATATGAAACCACCAAATACAAATATTTATATGATCTTTTTATATATACTGCTATGCCTTTCTATCTATTAAAATATGATGCAATATAAATACCATGGAAAAATAATGCAACTCAAAACTTATGTCTATGTGAGGTATGTCTTTTCTCTAATCAAGTCATCCTTTGTCTCCACGGAGCTTTATTTCTTACCACAACTCTAGGTGGTAGAATCATTTATTCTATCATCTTGGATAAGTGTTATATTGTTACAGTAATAGAATCAACTCTATGGTACCTGTAGTGTAGTTCATTAGCTGATAGATAATCATGTCAATATAACATATATGAAGTTAATTCCATACCAAATCCATCTATGTTTCTACAGAGAAAGGGAAAAAAACTTGAGGCCCCTCCCATAGAAAAAATTGAATTTTTTTTAAGGAGTACTAAGGTAAATCTGAAGATTTCAAAAATACATTCACCTTTGTTATTTACCTATATGTCTTTGGAAAAATATCTTTAAAAGTTGAGTTAAAAATAAAAATTCCATCTCAATCCAAGGCACCCACCTTTATGTAAACATAGGGGGAATTTATAGAAAGTAATATTTGATTCATAGTCCTAGAAATACACACCACAACCACCTATAGTAAATAAGGTATATTATTATTCCAAGAATAAACTCATAAGGGAGAGATTATGTTCTTATTGAAGTGATCCATGGGAATCAGGTCATAGATGCCTTGATAAGGGCCAATTTCACTATATTGATCTAGTTTTTGATGATGATATGTATTTTAAAGACCCTGAATCACAACCACTAATAAAATAACATGAACCTAAAAAATTGGAAGATAGAGATTTAGTCACACTAGCAGCTCTTTCAGGAGAACCCATATATCATTCATTCAAATTTTGAGGAGTATTATTTAGACAATGTATAACTATGCTTATTGATAGTGGGGCTACCCATAGTTTCATTAATGAAGGCTTGGTGATGAAGAGAGGGATGAAAGATAAATACTTTGAAGGATTAAATATTATTTTATTGGTAGATTCACCGTGCCATGTGCTAAAATAATCAGACAACTCAACATATCCATGGGTGATCATAAGGTATGTGATGATTTATATGTAGTGTGATTAGGAGAAACTAACATGGTTTTGTATGTACAATGGTATCACTCCCTTGGTGATATTTCATAGAATTATCAATCCATGAAGCTCAATTTTAAATATAAATGGAAATATGTGGTGCTTATAGGAATTTCAAAGGGATCACCACAAGTGGTTACAACTAAAATAATGGAGATAAATTTCCACAGTAACAGAATAAACTTTGCAGAACATGTGGTGTAGTTATTTAGTTAATAGAGAATCATGCCAAAATAACCTATCTATGGTTAATTCCATACCAAATCCATCTATGTTTTTATAGATAAAGGAAAAAGAGAAAAAATAACTTGAGACCCTCTCATAGAAAAAATTGAATTTTTTTAGGAGTACCAAGGTAAATCTAAAGCTTTCAAAAATACAATCACCTTTGTTAATTACCTAGATGTCTTTGGAAAAAGAGCTTTAAAACTTGAGCCATCTATGTTAAAAATAAAATTTCCATCTCAACCCAAGGCACCCACCTTTAGTAAACACAAGGGGAATTTCTAGAAAGTAATATTTGATTCATACTCCCAAAAATCCACACAACAACCACCTACAATAAATAAGGTAGATGATTATTCCAAGAATGAACTCATAAGGGAGAGGTTATGTTATTATTACAATGATCCATGGGAACTATGTCATAGATGCCTCAATAAGGGTCAAGTTCACTATATTAAACTAGTTTTTTATGATAATATATATTCTAAAAAAGTAATTTGGATGTTTTCCAATTTAAGTCCAGATTGCTTACTAACTTCAATTTTGAAGTTATTGTGAGATGTGTCTCTTGGCAGATCTTTTTGTAGATGAAGCTGCCACAAAATGAGATGGAAAAGTTATGTAAAATAGGGATGATGAAGGTTTACTCTAGTTACCTATTGGATAGTGGGGGATACTTTATGTTTTCTCAACCTCCTTATTAGAGGATTTTCTATGGTGATGTTGCATGGGTGCATATTTTTGAGTATGATTGGGGTTTGATCAAGGAAGCCTATTTTTAAAAAGATGGTGATCTGATTATAGGATGGGTTGGCTCATCATCTTTGAATATAAATTGTATAGTTGCTTGGTTAGAATCAAATAAAGATGTCCTGCATGCCTTGCAAGATTATGGGAACAAAGAAAAACTAGCTTCTGATGAGGTGGTTGAGTTGGTTAGTGTTGATAAGGCTACTAATAGTTGTAAAGTTGTTCCCTCTTATGAGGTTGGTCATTATAGGGATGATGTGGGATATGGAAATGACATAAATCAAAAGGTTCTTAATAGCAATGAGGAATTTGTAATGTAACTTCATTAAAACTATAAAAAGCTATCCAAGAGGGAAATATAAATGATGTTGAGGATTTGGTAAACTTTGTTAAAAACTCAAACATGAAAGATTGACTAAGTAAATTAGACCATTTTCCCTTCTTAGTGTAGTGTTCTTAGTTGGGACCTATTTTATTTGACTATGACTTGGGACTTAAGGTGGGTGGTGTTGAAATAACTAAGGATGATGGTGTATTATTTTATGATGGGGCCAATATAAATTTATAGTTAGTAGTATTCCTCATTGGAACTTCTCCTTTGTTAACTATTGGTACTTTGTTTCTCTATTTTTGCCCTTTATGTGGCTTTTTATATTGTAATAACATTCTAAGACTGGTTCTTTTTTTATTGTATATTGTGGCCTTGTTGGCAGTTTTTTTATTTATATCCATGTGATGTAAATACTTTGTTCATTATTTTAGAATATAAAAATATAATATTTTTTATAAAGAACTCAAATCACAACCATTCATAAAATAGCATGAACCTAAAAATTTGGAGGATGGAGATTCATGCACACTGTCAGCTCTTTTAAGAGCACCTAGTTATCATTCATTCAGATTTTGAGGAGTATTATCTAGACAATGTATCATTATGCTTATTGATAGTGGTGTTATGCATAATTTCATTGATGAAGGCTTGTTGATGAATATAGGTTTTAAATCTAAATACTTTTAAGGATTCAATGCCATTTTCTTGGTGAATTCACCATTCCATGTACTAACATAGTCAAACAACTCAACATAGCCATGGGTGATCATATGCTATGTGATGATTTATATGTAGTGTCGTTAGGATAAAATGGGATGGTTTTGGGTGTACAATGGTTTTACTCCCTTGGTGATTTTTCATATAATTATCAGTCCATGGAGCTCAAATATAAATCTAAAGGGAAATATGTGGTGATTATAAGAATTTCAAATGGATCACCACAAATGGTTACAATTAAAATAATGGAGAGAACTTTCTACATGGAACAAGTTTTTTGGGCATAAATTTTTTTGGTGATGCTTATAAATTCATCCATGGGTAAGTAATGTACATATCACATTGATATTCAGAATATTTTAGATATGCATAGTGTGGTGTTTAGTGACTTGCCCCTAGGATTACCACCTGATAGAATATTCCAACATGTCATAAAATTAGAATCAAGCTCTAATCCTATCATGACCACTCCTTACCACCACCTAATAATTTACAAGAGGAGATAGAGAAGAATATAAAGGATCCCGTAGAGATGGGTCACAGCAAGCCTAGTTCTAGCATGTTTACTTCATCAATTTTTTATGAAAAAATGATGGCACCATGTAGATTTGCATTGACTACAGATTTTTTAACAAAAAGACCATAAAAAATAGATACCCTATTCTAATTAATGATTATCTAATTAATGAATTACATGGTTCAATGTGTTTTGAAAAGATTAATTTGAGACCAGGTTATCATCATATCCATGTAAAGGATGAGGATGTGCATAAAATAACATTCAGATGTCATTGTGTGCAATTTAAATTCTTGGTCATGTCTTTCAATTTGATAAATGTTTTGGCTATGTTATAGTCATGCATGAAACATATATTTTGTAATCAATTGATAATTTTTTTGGTTTTCTTTGATGACATTTTGATTTGAAACAAGACTTAGGAGGATCATTTTAAGCATTTAGATATAATAATTAGAATAATAGAGCAACATGCTCTCTTTGAAAAATAATCCAAATGTGGTTTTGGGGTGATAGAGATATTTTACTTGGGCCATGTCATTAGTTCTCAAGGTGTTCAAGTGGATCAATAAAATATATAGTCCATCTTGGATTGGTGTTATTCTACCACATTAACACAATTGAGATGATTCTTTAGCCTTTGTAGTTACTACAAAAGATTTGTTAATGGATTTTCACATCTAGTAACATCCTTAACCAATATGACAAAGAAAGGAGCTTTTTAATGGACAAAAATAACATAAGAATATTTTGATAAGCTTAAGGAGGTAATGAGTTCATGTCTTGTACATACTACTCCATATTTCTTGCTTCCATTTGTTGTAGAATGTGATGCTTTAAGAGAATGAATTTGAGTTGTATTAATATAAAATGGGCATGCCATAACAATCAAAATAAGGAAGTTGAAAGAATAAAAAAAATGATTATCTATATATGACAAAGATATGTTTGTCATCATGTATGTTTTGGCCAAGTTTTGAAAACATATAGTTTGCAAAAGATGTGTAGTGAAGATAGATCATAATAGCTTCAATCTATTCCTCAGCCAACATGACTTGAATGAGAGGTAACAAAAATGGGCAAGTAAGCTAAATGCTTATTATTTTTATATAGAGCACATGAAATAGAAAAAAATGTAGTAGTTAATTTTCTTTCTAGGATGCCTACTCTATATTTTAATTTTGTTAGTTATGTCAATTGGAAGGCCTCTATCATAGTAGAATATGTTAAAACAAATTTTCCACTAACCTCATTGACATGAATGTGAGATATGATAAATTCATAGTGGTAAATGGCCTCATCCTTTATAAAAATGAAATATTTTTGTCCTTGAATCCAAAATTAAGGGTAATATTTTGAGATCTTTTCATGATACAGTGCTTATAGGACACCCAAGATTTTACAAGACTTACAGGTACATTAGAGAAATATTTTGCTAGTTTTAATGTCTATTTGTGTGCATTGTGTGCATTTAGATTTTGTTGGCATGTTGTTGTCATTGATCTCAAAAAGGTGCATCATTTTAAGGCATAATGGTCATTGATGTCAAAGTTATGTTTAGTCAAGTGCTTGAGCATGGTAGTGGCATAAACAGAATGTTGATCAGTGAGTGAGTATTGTGGATGTGAGTAGCTTGTTGAGAGTGTGTTCTTAATTGGCAACATGATGTTGCCAAAGGTGATCAGTGATCAAGGTTGAAGTTATCATTAATGTTGCATATTGTGAGGTTTGATGTCAAAGGGTTTTATATTTAGTAAATAATATGGTCATTGATGTCAAGGAATTTTTGCTAATAAGAGTTTGTAGTTTTTACAGAGTCAGTAGCTACTAACTGAGTCTGTATCTTACCATGAAAGTTGTTTTTAGTGAAGTAGACAATTGGCCAAGAGACTTTTTATATATTTTTTACACCATTTAGAGACACAAAAATAGTCTAAAAATTGACTCAAACTAAATACCATTGAATAAGCTATTTTGTGTGAAAAAAGGTTATCTAAAAAGTTTGGAGAATAAGATTGTGTCCACAGCTACTAGAATAGCTACAAATTACATCAGGCTTACTACAAAATGCATCAAGCTTGCTGTGGAATGTATTAGGTTTTCTATAAATTATATCAAGTTTTTTATGGATTGCATCATGCTTGCTACAGACTACATTAGGCTTGTTATGGAATGCATCAGGTTTGTTACAAATTATATCAAGTTTTCTATAGATTACATCAGGTTTGCTACAAACTATATTAGAGATGATAAAAAAATTTATTAGGATGACACTAAATGTATTCTAATGATTTCTTGGTCTATCCCAACTTAATTTTAATAAGGCCAACCTATCTGAGTGATCTTTTAAATAAGCTAATGTGAAATATGTTTTCAAAATAGAATAAATCATTTTATAGCCGACCATGGAGTTTTGTTTGGCCAACTTGAAGAGGTTCTTGATCAACATTTTGTATATAAGCAAGATCATATTATCTTTTCAATATATAAAAAAATTGAGGAATAATATTCACTAAGGAGCAAAGCAGAGTTTTGTTGAGGAAAAAATGGCTAGAAAAGATGATTAGATAAATTTGCTAAGGAGGAGAGCAAAGGTCTATTGAGGACAGAGGACCAAAGAGGTTTGAGTATGAAATAATCAAATGATTCATATAGAATTTGCTAAAAGAGATTAATAGAGAATGTAGAGAGGATAGAGTCTTTGAAAATAAAGATCAAAGAGGAAAGAGAGCCTAATATGTCTCTATTTGATTGAGCAAAATGAATCTACAGTAATGAGCAGAAAAACAACAGAACAAACCTAAGAGTGATGAGTAGAAAAATAGTAGAATGAATCTAAGAGTAATGAATTAAAAAATAGAAGAATGAATCTGAGAGTGATGATAAAAAAATAGTAGAGTGAATTTGAGAGTGATGAGTGGAAAAATAGAAGAATGAATCTAAGAGTGATGAGCAAAAAAATAGTATAATGAATCTGAAATAGATAAGCACAAAGAGATCAAAATTATACCATCATTTTTTGATAAAAGTAATTGAAAAAGGTAAATGTTTTAAAATAATTGAGTTGGTGTTTGGAAAAGGGGGTTGAATCCTTCTATAGATTGGTATCTACAAATTAGGGAGTTGGTGCTTCTTAGCAAGTGGGTGCTTCCTAAATATTTTTGTCAAGTTGGTGCTTGACTATTTACGGTTGGTGCCTCAAGTTGACTGGGTGCTCAATAATCTTATTGACTCATTGCATATCTGATTTAGGACAAGTAGTTTATGCAGTGATCATTATGGGTTTTCTTCCCTTTAAGGGTTTCCCACATATATCATGTGTTATGTCTTTATGTTCTTTGTTGTGATTTGATTGCTCTATGGATTCTATATTTATGCTTGATCAAAAAATTAAAAACTAGAAGAAAAAATTTAATAGCTCACTAATTCACCCCCCCCCAATGGTTGTGATTTCAATAATTGGTATCAGAGTAGGTCCTTCAAGTTTCAGGCTTGACAGTTGGAAGGTAGATCTTAAGAAGCACAATGTCTAATCATCAAGCACAAGGAGGGTTTTCAACAAATAAGGCCCCTTGCTTACTAGAAATAATTATGACTTTTGTGGCATTAAGATGAAGACCTATTTTATGGATCTTAAGTTTGGCATTTGGTAGTCAATTTTTTATGGATATACTATCCCTCAAACTCCTCCAACTGATGTTGTAGGAAAAAAAGCAAGTGAGAACAATTCAAAGGCTATGAATGCTATATTGTGTGGATTGGTAGAATCTAAATTTGTCAAGGTGACGCAATGTGAGTCAGCTAATTAAATTTGGGAAGAGATACATCTTGTCTATGAAGGTGACACC
Source organism: Torreya grandis (assembly GCA_037957365.1). Taxonomy (NCBI): domain Eukaryota; kingdom Viridiplantae; phylum Streptophyta; class Pinopsida; order Cupressales; family Taxaceae; genus Torreya; species Torreya grandis. The sequence goes on along the minus strand of JARHVA010000010.1, from coordinate 607,315 downwards.
AAGGTAAAATTGGAAAAGCTTCAGACCTATAGAAGATAGTTTGAAAGTCTAAAGATGAAGGAAGAAGATAATATTGCAGCATATCTTCTTAGAGTTGATGTAGTCAACATAATTAGAGGTCTTGGAGAAAAGGTTAATGAGTCAACTATTGTTCAAAAGGTTTTAAGATCCTTGACCCCAAGATTTGAATCAAAAGTGGCAGTAATTGAAGAAGTAAAAGATTTGGATAAGTTACAAATGGATGAGATTTATGGAATACTTACTACCTATGAGATGAGGACTAATGATGGAAGATCTTCTAAAAGGTAAGTAGCCTTTAAGGGTGCAAAGAAAACTCATATCAAAAAGGTTGAAATTGACAGTGACATTGATATTGATGAAGATAAAGCTAAAGCCTTATTTGTGAGGAAACTAAGAAAAGGTTCAGGTAAGTACAAAGGCAAGCTACCATTAAAATGTTTCAATTATGGTAGGATTGGTCATTTTACTGCTAAGTGTCCTCAAAAGGAAAAAAATGATCATGATGAAGACAATGGTGAAGAGAATAAGAAGTCTAACCAGTATGAAAAGAGTAAGAAAAAGTTCTTCAATAACAAAAAGAGTCTATATTCTAAAGAAGATAGCAGCTCTTATATCAGATAGTGATAACTACAGTTCAGACCATAGAATTGATGAAAATTTATTTGTGGCCATTAAAATTGACAAAGTGAATAGTTCAAAATAATAAGTCTTCATGGATGATGAATGAGTGGATTAATAAGAAGTTAAGGTTGATCTTGTGGTAGAACTTATCAATGTTTTGAATGAATTGAAGAGTCAAAGAAAGAAAAACCAAAAGTTGAAGTCTCTAGTCAAAAGTCATGAAGAACAAATATGTATCTTGGAAACTAAGATAACTAAGAGTGTCAAGGAAGCTAAGGAGGTCATCAACAATCTCAAGACTCAATTACAAAAATAAAATGCAAGTCTGAAGTCCAAGGAAAGAGAGTTTAATGAGTACCAATCTAAAATAATTTCTTTGAAGTTAGATTTGAATAGTTCACAACCAAATTGAAAAGTTGTTAAAAGTTTGAAAAGAATAATGGAATTAAGGACTATTTTAGATAATTTGGACTTATGTACCCAAATTAGATGGGTGATAATCTTTGAAAATGAAATTTTCTTGGGTTCTGCACAAGTTCCATGTGGATAATATGGTAATAATTTGGATCTATTCCCCATTTATTAAATTGGAGAGAATTTAAAATTAAAAAATTTTAAATAATGTAAGCATATTATTGATATTTGTTTTTTAGTTAGAATATAAATAAGTCCAAATTATCTAAAATAGTCCCTAATTCTTGATGACATATTGAACAATCAAAGGTCACCTATCATTAAAATAATCCTTGGATACATGGATGACTAGAAGAGTAACAAGGAAGAGAAAAATATCAGTAAATCAAAGACATATGTTGATTCTCTCAAGAAATTTGTGATTGTGAATAACAGTCGTAGGTTAAGATAGATTAATAAGATTATTCCTCCTCTTATAAATAACAAAGGTGTCAATGTGCCTTTAAAAAATCTTCAAAGATCATTTCCCATTAGGCAACCAAATACTATAAGGTACATTAATTTCTTCTATAGCTATTATTTTTCTTGTAATTATTTTGGACAGATTTATAGATTGTAGATCAAATGCTATAAATAATCATGCATGGAAAAGCAATATGAATAATCATGGATTTCTAAAAATATTCTCAAATTCATTTATTCAAGGGTCACATATCAATAGAAGTAGTGTGATTCATTACAAATATAATAGAATTAGACATATTAAAAGATTTTATAGATTGGGTTATGCAAAACCTCTAACTCAAAATAAGAAGTTGTATGTTCAAATTGATAAGCAGTAAGAACCTTTGAAAATATGAAAAAAGGAGAAAGAAAATGATGGCCCAAAGGAATAAGAATCCATGTTAGCATAGGTTGCTTTTCACACTCATGATGAGACTTTGAAATGGTACATTGACAGTGGTTGTTCAATCCATATGACCTATGACAAGAATAAATGTATATCTTTGAATAAGACTAATGAAGGTATATTCAAGTTTGGAGACAATATAATAGCTAATATTGTTGAAAAGAGAATACTAAGTCTTGATAATAGGGAAACCAAAACCAAGAAAGTGTTATATGTAAAAGGTATGAAGCATAATTTGTTGAGTGTTAGACAAATGTGCAATCAAGGATATACTCTGACTTTTCATGCTAAAGGATGTGATATAAAAAAAGTAAGTTTAAGAAGATTGGTAGCAGATACTAATAGGACTGAAAATAACCTGTATGTGTTGAATGAGATCAAGATGGATGATAAGGTAGATGAGTCAAATACTTCAGTCAATCATAAGTGGATTCTAAGGAGAGACTATCAGTCTCATAATAACAAGTTGGTGGAGAAGAGTGGTTTGGAGATCTGGGAATCTCTTAAGTTCATGGTGTTTTGAGAGCCCTATGGAAAGGAGTGACTCTATTAGGATTCATGGAGACACTCTTCTATCAGTAAAAGCATGAGGTTTCACTCAAAGAAAGATTCATCTTGAGAGGATTTTAGGTTATCTATGTTGCAAGGTATGAGTTGTTTTCTTTTTATCTTATATGTATATGACAAGATGAAATAAGTTTTGGTTAGTATGAACATTGATTTTGGAGATCAATTTATGAGGAATCATGGTATGGAATGCAAGTTTGAATATAGGATTATGTTTAGAGACATATGGAGTATGGATTGGTCTACAAGACCAATATGGTCATAGAGATAAGTTGGATGTTACTGATAGAGCTAGAAGTGTGATGAAAGCTTATGTAGTTGATTGGTTTATGGGAGGTAATCAAAAAGTTGTTTTGTGTTTCTAATATTTGATAGCTTGATTTGTGTTGAAAATTGGTATTGGTATCAATATGCTTGAAGGAAGTTGAGGATGGTTTAAGAGTCTTGATGACTCAATTGATGAACATAAGATGTGAAGATAAAGGGGGAGTTCCTAATTCTTCAGTTGGTGTTAGAAGTGGGATAACCTAGTGATTGTTCAAGAGTTTGATCTATATCAGTTATATCAAGGAAAGGTGTCTCTTTTTCTTTAATGTCAAAGAGGGAATCAGTTGAGAAAAGGCTAGTTTGAGAAAATAGCTAAGTTCTAGGATAAAGTTCAGAATGGAGAGAAGTAGCCTATTTTGAGATGTTTCTAAGAGTGGTTTCCATTTTGTGACTCAAGAGGAGATTTGTAGCTCTATGTTGTGAAGTGTCAAGACAGTGATGTAGAATTCATAAGAAGCATGGTTTCTTGAGGTAAAATTCAAGTGATCTAGAAGATATCAACAACAACTAGTATGAGCCTAAGGTAATTTTTTATTAGCATTTCATTGTGTTATTTATTGAAGTTTAAGTCCAAAGATCATATGGTAGTTTTTGGAAGACCATTTGTCATTAATGTCAAAAGGGGGAAAATGAGCAGATGGGAAAAGTACCATTTTGAAGTGATTTCATATTGTAGTGTGTTTTCCATCAATATGTTTTCCATCAATGATAAAAGGGGAATTTGTTAGCATGTTGTTGTCATTGATGTCAAAAGGGTGAATCATGTTAAGGCATAATGGTCATTTATGTCAAAGGTTTGTTTGGTCAAGAGATTGAGCATGGTAGTGGCATAAAGAGAGTGTTGATTAGTGAGTGAGTATTGTGGATATAAGTAGCCTATTGAGAGTGTGTTCTCAGTTGGCAGCATGATGTTGTTAAAGGTGATTAGTGATCAAGTTTGATGTTGTCATTAATGTTGCACCTTGTGATTTTTGATGTCAAAGAGTGATGTCAAATATTTATGTCAAAGGTTTTTCTATTCGGTAAAGAATATGGTAATTGATGTCAAATAATATTTGCTAATAATAGTTTCTAGTTTCTACAGATTTAATAGCTACTTATTGAGTCTATATCTTACCATGAAAGGTGTTTTTGGTGAAGTAGACAATTGCCAAAGAGATTTGTTATCTATATTTTACATCATATGGAGACACAAATAGTGTGTATAATTGATTCAGACTAAAGACTAGTGAATAAGTTATTCTATGTGAAGGAAGGTGATCTAAGGAGTTTGGAGAAGAAGATCATATCTAGAGCTACTGAGAATAGCTACATATTACATCAAGATTGATACGGATTGCATCAAGATTACTAGGGACTGCATTAGGTTTACTATGGATTACATTAGGTTTTCTACATATTACATTAGGTTTAGTATGGATTACATCAAGATTATTATGGACTGCATTAAACAAGCTACAAACTGCACTAGACTTGCTAAAAACTGCATCAGGTTTGCTACATATTACATCAAGCTTGCTATGGATTGCATCAGGCTTGATATGAATTATATCAGGCATGTTATAGACTACATAAAAATTGCTACAAAATTCATTACGTTGACATTAAATGTATTTTAATGATTGCTTGGTCTATCCCAGCTTCATTTTAGTTAGGGCAACTTATATGAGTGAGATTTTAAATAAGCTAATGTGAAGTATGTTTTCAAAAGAGAATAAATTATTTTATAGCCAACCATGGAGTGTTGGTTGGCCGACTTGAAGAAATTTTTTATCAATATCTTGTATATAAGCAAGATCATATTGTCTTTTCAATATATGAAAAAATGGAGATTAATATTCACTAAGGAGAAGAGTAGAGGTATGTTGAGGAATGAATGGCTAGAAAAGATGATTAGATAAATTTGTTGAGGAGATTAGAGGTTGTTGAGGAACAAAAGGATATAGACGTGTGAGTATGAAATCATCAATTGATTCATACAGAATCTACTAAAATAGATTAGCAGAGAAGGTAGAGAGGACAGAGTCTTTAAAAATAAATATTAGAGAGGAAAGAGAGATTAATATATCTATTTGATTTATCAGAATGAATCTAACAGTGATGAGTAGAAAAATATTAGAATGAATTTAAGAGTAATGATCACAAAAATAATAGAATGAATCTGAGAATGATGAGCAGAAAAATAGTAGAGTGAATCTGAGAGTGTTGAGCACAAAAATAGTATAATGAATTTGAGATAGATAAGAAAAGAGAGAGCATAATTATACCATCATTTATTGATAGAAGCACCTAAGAAAGGTGGATGTTTTGAAATAGTTGAGTTGGTGCTTGGAAAAGGAGGTTGAAGCCTCCTATAGATTAGTATCTACAAATAAGGGATTTGGTGTTTCCTAGAAAGTGGGTGTTTTTTGAATCTTTTTGTCAAGTTGGTGTTTGACTATTTGGGGTTGGTGCCTCAAGCTAATTGGAGGCTCAGTAATCTTATTGACTCATTGCATTTTTGATTTAGGAAAAGTAGTCCATGAAATGATTATTATGGGTTTTTTTCCCTTCAAGGGTTTCTCTCATATATCATGTGTTATGTCTTTATGTTCTTTGTTGTGATTTTATTGCTCTATGGATTCTATTTTGATGCTTGATTAACAAAATAAAGATTAGAATAAAGTTTTAAGAGCTCATTGATTCACCCCTCTCTCAGTGGTTATGATTCTAATAGATTTTATATTTATAATCTTTGAGCTAAAATATCATCAAAAATTATTCAATTGAACAATACCTATCCAATTTGCAATCATCTCCCCAATCTTCCCATTCAATAAACCACACATGTTGATTGGGCCCAACAAATCAAAACATCCATATTTTCTTCCATCAGTCATCCATTATCATTGATTGGTCAATTAATCATTAAAATTTTATGGTTTCTCCTTTGATTGGTGCATGACCAGGACCATAAATTTATCATCTCTCACTCCCTTAAATGTGTCCTTTCTAGGGGCATCATTACTATTAATCACATTATGTCTCATTGATTCGTTGCATTATAGACTCACTCTTCTCCTTTGTCTTTTGGTCACTCGATCATATCATTTCCTCTCTCTCATCTCTATCATATTACCATTCAACCTTAGCTTAGATCTACATTTGCCAATTAATCTTATCAAATCATTGTCTTGTATATAATAAACTTCATAAATTTGGATCCAATAGATCACAATTCACATAAATATACATTAAAACTAGCATTATAAATCTAAAGCTAAAGGCTCCAAACAAGATCAAACAAGAAAAGGATCAAATGTTTATGGATTACCTTTGTAGACTTAAAATTTTTGATAGCATATGATCAACTTGATTCATGATATGAATAGCATGGATTAGTTAATATCTTGATAACAAGACTAGTGGATTTGATCATAAGATTGGCATGGAAGCTCATGGATTTCATAGTTAGTTTGGTAATGGAGGCATGGCTGATTTAAATAGAGGAAGGAGGGAGGATTAAAAAGAATTAAAAATTCCTTAGAAGCCACTAGAATTATAGGATTCAAGAGAGGAGGATAATTCTAGAATCCATTAGGAGGGGTTAATGATGATTAGAAATAAATAGGTTAGATTATTTTAGAACAAGGTTTTGGTGAGGAATAAGGGGTAAGATTGTAGGAAAGCCTAGGACTAGGTAGGAAGGAAATTTGAGATTCCTAAATATTAGATAAGATAAGATTTGTTAAGGGATAATGGGGATTTAGGTGGATTAATTAGGCATGGGATGTTATAATGTTAGTTTAGGATGGGGGATATATTATAAATATTAGACTAGGACTAGAATAATATGATATTCAGAAAATATATATATATATATATATATGTGTGTGTGTGTGTGTGTGTGGAAATAGATAAAATTAGCGATGTTAGTGATAAAATGAGCAAATTTTAATGCATACATTTTTCCCCTCTTTGAAAGGGCATTATGATTGGATGAATTAGGAGTAATGGTCTTTCAAAGAAGAAATACACTCATGGATGAATGTTAGTCGACACATGATGCTCCCTTTAGGGGACATGTAGAGAGGAAGGAGGAAGATGGCCACTTGAAAAGAAGAAATGAGGGGTGAGAGGTATGAATTAAAAAGGGGATGGGATGTGAGATGTGGGACTAATGATGAAGAAGATGAAATAGACATGAACAATGAGCTACAAATTGATGATGCCCCTAGAAAAGACATATGAATAGGGAGTGAAAATTATTGTGTCATGGTTGTTAACATGTCCCAAAGGGAAATCAACTATAACATGATGATGATAAGACAAAAGGCCATAAGATTTGAACATATCCCAATCAAGGACACATGCCAGGGAGAGCTTCAGACCAAGATGATTGAGGCCACAATATTTCAACATATCCCAAGCAAGGATAGATGTAAGGGAGAACTATAATCAATTACTCTATAAGCAATTTGTAATAAATTAGTCTTTTTCTTATTTTGAATCTTGTTTAGAGCATTTAGCTTTAAATTTATAATGTTGATTTTAATGTCTATTTTTTTGCATTGATGTTACTTATTAGCTACGCACACACAAAATAAGGAAGTAATTAAGAAAGTTAAATCTCCATGGTCATCTTAGTTTGATATGAAGGATTTAGTTGTTATAAATTCATTTTGGGTATGAAAATTAAAATTAATAAACAAAACAAGATATTGTGGTTGAATCAAATGAAATATGTTGAGATTATATTTTAGAGATTTAGAAAGAAGGAATTTAAACTTGTGAGCAATCCATTTGTTATTATTCAAAAAATAATTATTGAAAAATGCCCAAAACACGAGAAGAGATTGAAGGCATGGCTTAAGTTCCTTGTGCAAAGTGTTGTTGGAAGCCTCATGTATGTTATGGTATGTACTAGACATGACATTATTCATGTAGTGGGATTTGTGAGAAGATATATGTCTAATCTAGGAAATAAACATTAGATTGATGTGAAGAATATATTCACATATTGTTTTACCCTAACTTGGATTAATGATTGAGATTAATCTACTTAAGGTATAACTTCAAAATGTAAGTTAGATCAATAGATATATGGCATTCATGCATACATATAAATGTAAAATAATAAAAACTTCTACTTTGTAAGTGGCATATGCTAAATATTGAAATTATTAAGGAAATAAATATATTTATATTTTCTAGTTGATTTTATGACTGTGACTATATTATGGAAGTGAAAACTAGGAATAAGTAAGCATTTGGTCCATTCAGTTTCAGATCTAATTCATGGATTGTGATGGGTCAGTTCTCATGATCAGGGAAATTGTATTGGTCAGTACTAAACTATTAGTTAGTGATAATCTACGTGAAAGTAGGGCATGATGACTATATACTCACTCATGACTATCTTATCTTACTATATGTTTGCGATCTTGAACCTTGAGGATGTGCACATATTTAGAAATCATTATCATTTTCTTTGAAACTCTAGGTGTGCTTGTAAGAGCTAATAACCTACAAAAATGGAGTAAGTGTAATTAGTTGAGTTGACACCAATCACTCTCATCAAATGATTAATTGTTTTCTATGTATCTTAAACTCTAAGGATAGAAATCAATCCACATAGAGTTATTTCACCTAGTGTGATTGTGTGATTGTGCTCCTTCGTTATATCTATGCAACTAATGATGTGGCCTTGATACTTGAAAATGTTTGATTTGACTTAGATTTGGAGTGATTCATACTTGAATTGTGATTTTTATTAGTGATATATTTTAAAATTAGGAATAATAGGTTATATTTTCTCAATGTAAAATAGTGTATATATGTATAAGAGATAAGTGTTAAGTCCCATGCCAAGTAATTTTTGAATGAGACCTTGATTTGTTTACATGTGGATTAAATTAAATAATTATGATTCTATTAACACACTAGGATGATGGGCCAAAAATAAATATAGGTTTGATTCTATAAAATAGTTATTGTTTGGAGAAGGTCAGTACTAACAAGATCAAATCAATATCAACTAGTTATATTTACTGAATCTGGTAGAACCAACCTATGTATTGATGGACTGAACTAAGAGTCTAGAGATGTCTATGGAGGGTATTTAATAGGTTTGAAATAGGTATTGATATTCATGTAGTTATATAATAACATAACCAAATGTTTGACTCATAAGATATCATGCAAGTGTGAGAAAATGACATTTTAGGACTTTGTTTGAGTGGTAAAGTCATACACAGTAAATATATGTCAAGCTTGTCATTATCAAGTAATAAAGCCTATATTTTAGTATCTACACATATATATGTGGTACTTTAGAGTATGAAATATACTATGAAGGAAAACCTTGGAAAAATAAAATAGTAAAAGTATAGGGTTTTGTCAGCACTAACTAGATTGGAGATCTTGACTATTGAAGATCTAAAGGTGGTTATATTTTTAACATGTTTGGTGGAATATATATTTGTATGAGTAAGAGGAAATAAATATTTTCAATCAAATACATAAATATTTTTTTGAAAAGGTTGATACTTTTTAAAATGTTTGTAATTCATTAACGAAGGTTCTAAGTATTAAGAAGTTTTTTCGTAGAAAATCTATGGGCATAAATGCCTTTAGCTATAGAAAGTAAACTATGTAGTTGTGACCTCATGTGTAAAGTAGTCAACAAGTGGTATAATTTTAGATATGTGTTGTATATCATTAATTTTTTATGCCTTATAAATATGTATCTAATATATTTAAACTAGTTACAATGATTCCCTAGTTACACAAATAAGTGTTTTTATATTAGCAAACTAGGTGGTGGACTGTAATATATTGAGTTGTCAATAATTCATGGTTAACATAATATTTGTGGGTCTTTATGGGTGATTTTGGGTCCTTATAGATGGATTTGACACATGGTATTTTATGGCTTGTTTCTCAATCTATAGTTTCATACCCATTGTATGATTGTATTTTTGAACTATCAATGAAAACTTCTATAAATAGTAACTTAAACCCAAAAGAACAATAACATCAAAAGGAGGGAAATGAAGGAACAATAAGTAATTTAAAATTTAAAACATACCATCACCTTGTTCTTTGTATCTTCTCTCCAATATTTTCCAACCGATTCTAATGCAATTTGATTTGTATGTGGATTGTTTGCTAGTAGCTTTAAGATTGGCTCTAATGGCTTCCTTGGATAGTTGAATGGATTGCAAGAGTATACGGATGCTCTAAGATGGATGATATGAGAGAATATGAAAGGCTTATGTATTTTTTATTAGCTTGGTCATGATCCAATGATGGGTATTTATAATTTGGTAGAGGGAATTTCGAGGGGAAATTTTTAGTTATTTATAGGCCTCTAGTTTAGGAGAGTTCTAGAATCTTGGAGAGGCTTCTCTAGATCCAAAGACTTCTAGGTTAGTTTAAGGGCTAATGGGGATTAAATGAGGTTTAAGGTTTATAGGGATGTAGGAGAGGTTAGGGTGGTAGGTTGGCTAGTGGTAGTTGGATAAATATGAATTTTTAATTTACAAGTGGGCTAGTGGGTATTTAATGAGGTGGGATTAGTGATTAAATGGGCTTGTTAGTAGGATTATAGGGTGATTAATTAGTCACAAGGTATGTATAAAGGTTCATTGGGTGTAATAAATATTTAATATGAAATAATATTTTAATTAATTGACTAAGATTATGGTTATAAGATAAACTAGCAAGATTAGTAAAATAATTAAGGTGAGCAGATTTACGTGCATATATTTTGCCCCTCTTTGTAAGGGAATTGCAAGTGAGAAGTAATGGTATTAAAAATAAAAACCATTTCATGAATAGTTTATCAAATGATTTTAGTACACATGATTCTCCCTCGAGGGTATATATGGGGAGAAATAAGCCAGATGGGCACCCAAAAAGAAATGCCCAGGTGGGATAAAACTAAGACGATGAGAGGTTAGGATGCACTAAGTGATACTTGAGCTACGATTGGGATGCCCCAAGTAGAATTTATTATGGGATAAATTTAATTATCCTCATAAGATAAATCTTAGGCAATGACCAATGCCTAGGAGGGAGGCAATTTGATTGAGAAATTCCCAAGACATTGGCATTGTCTAGAGAATGGAGAGATAGGATAGGTTATGAGCTAATAATAATTCCCAAGTAAGGACACATGAAAGGGATAGCCATAGGTCATTAAATGATATTTGACAAGTGATTAGTGATAATAGACAAATTTAAATATTGTATCTCAATACAATTTAATAGATTAGAGTGACCCATAAGGGATGGGATGGGATTAGTTGTTAGTAGTGGTCAAGCTATCCTTGGGAATTGAAAAAGTGGCCAAGTGTTATCTACATAGTCTTAAGAGACCTCAATCTGATGTAGTTCTGACTCAAGTTGTTAGATAGGGAGTGGGTAATATAAGGTCATGCCCTATAAATGTATTTAGAATAACTTAGGAGTATAGAGTATTGACTATAAGGGGATTAAATGGGATAATAGGATGTGAAAAGGGATTCAGAGGTCAAAATTAATTGAATGGATGAGATGGTATAGTTATCAAGGGTTAAACATGATGAATGGGGTAAAATAAGAGAGAGTTGGGATAAAAGGGTTATTTTGACTTCTTATGATAGTGAAATTGTGCTCTAGAGACCAAAGCTATTGATCACCTTCCTCACTCATCACACTGTGGATAGAGATCTTGGGAGCACCAAAGGGCAGTCGATGTAGGACCATTGATGAGTACTTCATCCCTAAATAGTTTATTTTTTCATTTTTGCATTTATTATATTCATTTATTGTTTGTACATTTAGTCATGGAAATACTACTGCTAGGGATATTACCCTCAGTTGTGGTAATACCATTACAAGCTGCAATATTGCAATCACAAGCTGAAGTTTTACAAAACCACAAGGGGCAACCTATGGTTTTACAATACTGCATCTAGCAAAGGGAATGATTGCAATGCCATAAAGGGGGATAAACAATTTTTCAAACTACCTGGTTTGACATGTAGTTTTGTAAAACCATGGGTTTCAAGTTGTGATATTGTCAAAATCACTAGTTAGGTTAAAGAGGGATAGGCGATATTGCAAAAATTTGGTGTTAAGGTTAGTTAAGGGGTTAGGAAGGGAATAGGGATGGGAATAAGTTATAGTAAGATGTTAAATGGATAAGGAGTTAGATTAGATGGAAGACTTGGGTGGAATAGTTAACTAGATGGGTGGAATAGTTAGTTAGGTGGGGGTTAGTTAAATAAGATGGATTAGTTAGAGGGGGAAGATTTTAATGGGTAATTATATTAGCTTGTTAGGTTAGCGAGACGGGGGATGAGATAGGTAGGCATTAAGTAGATGGGAATGGGTAGGAAACATAGGCATGATTAGATAGATAAAATAGCTTTGATAAGTATGATATATAAGATGTGATAGATTAATAGGGGTTGTGGTTTGATAGGATGTTTATTGGTGCAGGAAGACTTAGGAGTGTTAGTGTCTAGGTTACAATGTCCAATGGTGTTATACAAGATGCATAAATTGACATCGTTAGAGTATGGGGTGCTTGAGATGATTAGTCTCTATTACATTGATACAATTCCAATAGTTTGGATTGATAGGGCATTGATTACAGCCCTAGTGGAGAGATGGAATTCAAAGACCAGTACATTCCAATTTTTGACCAGGGAGATGACAATGATGCTAGAGGATGTATTGTGGATTTTTTGATTGCTGAGGAAAGGTGATAGGATCTATTGGCAATCTCATACCCTTAGTGTGACTATGTAGAGACTATATGGGTAGTTACATATTGGAATAAGGATTCCCAAGTATATATTGATAGAGCATTGAGAGAGGGGATGATTGACAAGTTGACACTAGTTGTGATGTCTCTTTTTACCAACATACTCTTGCCATACAAGATCAGGTAGTGGTTTCACTTGGGATTGGAAAATGTGGTAGCTAACATGGTACATGATTATCATGTTCTTGCCTAGGATCCTATGGTACTTACCCATCTATATAGAGAGATGCATATGGGTTTTTATAGATGTGTAACTAGCCTTGGTCCATCCTTATTGTTGTAGAGATGGAGTTGGGAGCACATTGCTATAAAGAGACCACTGAGCACTCGAGCAGATAGGGAGCCTGACTAGCCTCTAGTGTTTAGGTGGTATATTATTCTAGGAGTTTAGAGATCTCATGTTGGTGACATGCAATTTTATAGAAATGCATTTGATAGTCTGAGGGTTGATCAAATTATGTGTGTGCCTTATAGATAGGTCAAGTGGGGATAGGCCAAGGATGCAGATGTGACATGGTTTATTCTTAGTGAGTGTTATTTAACTATTCAGTATAACTATATCATCATAATATATAAGCCTAATCAAGTTGAATGGTAGTTTGGGAGGTAGCAGGATATACCAGGAGATGAGCACCTATTTACCTGTAATGATAGAAAGAGGTCAAAGTGGAGGATTACAATAGACATAGCACTAACATGAGTAGATTATGAGATCATTTCCCATGTGATATGGGATTATCAGACACCCATAATGGATCCAAGAGTGATTGTAGTATATATAAGGTGGTGGGCCTAGAGACGGCCCCATAGATTGCTTAGATGGCTAGCAAGAATGAGGAGAGGGGCTATACATAAATTACTACAATCATAGGGTTGATTAAGGATGAGGTGAGCTTAGAGAGCATAGCTCTAGGCATAGGCTAGATAGGGTGAGAAAGTGAGGATGAATGTTATGCTGATTGATAGTGGAGATCAGGAGCTTATGGGAAGAGATTAGTTCATAGTTGGCGATCAGGTAGGGAAGAGAGTAGGGTCAGATGATGTAGAACCATCTAGGCCACCTCTGAATGAGGATGACAAGGCATTATAAGATAACTTAAGGTGAGAAGTATAGGGTTGAGTGACAGAGGTAATAGGTATTATGATCAAGCGAGATAGGATGGTACCAAACCTACAAAGGCAAAATATACATAGGGATAGCCAAATGGTGGGAGTACTAGGATATGTGTTAGCATTACATGGACAACTTAGTCATAAATAGGCTTAGGATGGAAAAGTATTTGTATTATAGATATAGATTTAGAGTTAGGATGCACAAATAGTATCATTGCTTGAACATATTGCATAGCTGCAGTCAAGACTAAGGGAGAGGGAGTAAGAGCTACAGGTGGCCAAAAAGGCCAAGGAAGAGGATGTTATTTTATTATAGTAGTAGGGTATGGGGATTGTGATGAGAAAAATATATTGGTTGACATAAAGGCTCAGTAATATAGGGATTTATATGAGTGAGTGGTGTCAATAGATCAGTGTGCCCCAACCTTCAGATCCAATTCCTCTCAGTCTGTGCATCAGCCTGCTAGGAGGCCACCTACACAACAGTGATCTAGAATTTTATTTATGAGACAGGGTTTATCTTATGTACACATATCATCGTATCACATTTATGACCATGGGCCCCATTTTTATAATTATATATTTTGACATGGACTCTTATGGACATTATGGGTTGTTATTATGATTATGTTGTGTATGATTATGTATGGACTTATTTATTTACATGTGATTATTGGTTATGGAGATATGGATGTTTTTTTAATGGATTTGGATTACATCATTGGATATTATTTTCATATGATTATGAGTAGTTATGGATGAGATTATGAATATGAGTTATAAGATGTTGATGTATGGATATAGATGAGTAGTATGTGTTATGGTTTAGATATGGTTGATTTTTATTATTTATGTTATAATGTGGTCTTATAATGAAGTGGAAAATGTGATGATTAATAATATGTGCTAGTAGATAGATAAATAATCCATGGATTTAATCATATGTCTCACAAATTATTTTAGGTAGAATCCTTCTGCACCAAGGAGATGGGTGGGGTGTTGGGTAGTAGGCTAGGACTGTCAAATAGGATAGTGGAATAGTTAGGGGGAGGGATATGATTTAAGGGGACTTGAAGCCATTAAAAATGTAAGCAATATTAATTTTATTTTGCACTTGTGATTATAAGTTTACCTACGACATGAGGATAGTCAAGGTCACATTTGACTCAATGTACATGGAGGGACTTGGAGAGAGAACTCCATTTAGTGACATTCCCAATTTCTAAGTTGGGTAGTCACGTAAAAACCATCCTCGATCCATTTATTAAAGGGACAAAATTTGACATTTAAAAAGACAACACAACAAAAAAACACTTTTAAAAAGATGATAAAATGGATTAAAAACAGTATTCATTTGACGCAATGATGATTGACAATATTTACATGTGGATATATATATTGACTTGTAATTATAACATAATATATATAAAGGATAATACAAAATATGTAAAAAGACTAACTTAAGAGTATAATATTATTACAAACACACGTAATGAAGGCTAAGTATGTACATTGAGTCCTATTAAGATAATCCAAGCAGAAGTGATTTGCATGATTTCAAAACATAAGGACAACTAAACATTGTAAATAAAAGGGATAGAAATGGTATTATTTACTGAATGACCAAAAGACGTAATAAGAGGTTAAAAATGATTTCTTTTTTTTAACAACATAACCTAAAATATTACTAAGGGTGAAGGATAATGATAACTATGTACAATATGTTCTAAGAGAAAAGACTAAATGGATATTTACAAGGTTAAATTATGCTTAAATAATTTTTTGCAACAACTGAGACAAGGATCAAAAACTAGTTATAACATCAATCTTAGGATCCAAAGTGAATGGTCAGGATTCAGTTACAAAACATGTTATAGATCCTTGAGTATGAATATTATATGACCCTTCTTTAGTGATGAGGTTAATGGGTTCATGCAGATTTCTACATAGGGGGTGAATGTGGATAGACAAATTAGGTGTGATTAAGGCTTATAGGAAGAAGAGTCATCTAGGAAGATGTAATTGGGATGTGGATTAGGATGGAATTAGTAGATATTTTAAAATGGATTAGATGTTTCAAATGAATCTTCAACAAATATCCTCCTTTGCACATTAAGCAATGTTTTGCCCCATTTATAGACTCATGTCTCTTGATTTTTCCCAAACATATAGTTTATACCCACTATTAGGATCAGGATAAATGGAAATAATGGGATGTAATGGAAAGATGAGAGAAGTGGAGTGATGACAGATGGGTGTGCCCCCAAGAGTGGGGACTTATAGATGGAGGATATTTGAATCTCTTTAAGTATAAAAATGCTTCAAATGCATAATATTCATGGGCTCATCAATCTCATCCCCATCTAATGTGGCCAATTTTAGGCTCCTAATCCAAATTTTACAATAATAACATAGGTCCCAATACAATTTGATTCAAATTTGTCTTTCTTTTCCCACTCAAAATTGGTGTTTTATGATTCTCTGTTAGGATTAGGTCACCAACTTTAAATTCTTTGGACTATATATTTTTGTGATATTAGCCCTTAAGCTTATTTTGATATGCCCTAAGGTGATCCAGAGTATTTTGACACTTATAATTTAGTAACTCAAGCTCCTATACCCTGTCTTGTCTGCAATTATTATTAGTGAACATGCCCCACAAAGATAATCATAAATAAGAGAGCTTATGATAAATTCATCTCTATAGACCAAAGAATATAGAGTAGCCCCAGTAGTTATTCTGACACTGGTTCTATAAGACCAAAGAGTTGGATATAGTTGTAAATACCTATTTATAACAACATCATTGACAATTTTTTTGAGAACTTTGAGAAGCATTTTATTAGTTGCTTCTACTTGACCATTACCCTAGGGATAGTAGGGTGTAGAGAAATGTTACTCAATATGATAATATTTGCACAAGTTTTCAACTTCTTGATTTGCCATTATTTGATATGATTTTGGCTGAGCTTCTAAAGCAGCAAATAATCTAATTCAGAATGAATTTTTATATTTGTATATTTTTGGTATAAATTAGTAGCATTATTTTGACCCATTTAATGAATTACTCTATATCCATGATTATGGATGATGTAGGATTAATATTTTAAATAAGGTCTAGTCCCCATATTGAAAATGGCCATGGGCATATTATAGGCTATAATTCTTGCATGGGGGCATGGATGATATTACCATGCTTATAAAAAACTACACATTTATGCATATACTAGGAGACATCATGATCCATTGTGGGCCAATAGTATCCAATTCAGAGTAACTTCTTGGCCAGGGCCATCCCACTAACATGATTATGATAGATACTATCATGGACCTCCTTGGTTACAAGAATAGCCTCCTCTAATGCTAGGCATCTCAATAAGGTCCCATCATAGCCATGTTGATAGAGCATGCTGTCAAGGATGGTATAATGGGATGTGCAATGAATGAAGTAATTTTCATTGGTGATGATTGAGGTCTAGTGGTAGTATATTATCATGGAGGCTAGTAAAAATGTCATGGTACCAGGGTAGACTAGGATCAGGTATAGCACAAATTTGATATTGAGCCATTGTTTGATGAGTGGCAGTAATAATTGTTCAACTATAAATTTGCCTTCAAGTACATCTTCTAAAAGATATATCAAAGAACCAATAGTCGCCATTAAGTCGACAGATTTATTACATTCCCTAGTAAACTTGCTCAAATGTTATTGACTAAAAACTTTTGTTCAATTGGTCCACTAATTGTTTATAGGGAAGTAATTTCTCATCTTTTGTCTATAACTCTTCATTCACCTATTTTATAATAAACTAAGAATCACCAAATACTTGTAGATGTTAGATATTCCATTAGATTAAAAGTTGTAGTTCGGTGACTAAGGCCTCATATTTAGCATTGTTGTCTATGTATGGGGAAGCATTTTGAAAGGCTTTATGGATTAGATCACCTTGTGGGGTTACCAAAAGTATTCCTACTCTTGACCCATATGTGGTAAAAGAGCCATTAAAATATAACTTCTAGCCATTTGACTCTTCAGTAGCCAGTATAGACTCATCTAGAAAGGTCATGATTAATGGTTTAGTGTCTTCTATGGGTGTTGTTGCAAGTTGAACCACAATGGCTTGTCCTTTAATGGCCTTTTAATTTACATAATCAATATAAAATTCACCTAGTAACATGATCCATTTGTCCATTATACTAGTTAAAACTGATTTAGATTGCATGTACTTGAGGGGATAAACCTTTGTTATGGGCTTGACTTGGTTATTCAACATGTAGTGTTAGAGTTTTTGTGAGGTGAAGGCTATGACCAAGCAAGATTTTTAAATATGGGTGTAGTTGATCTCATATGAGATTAAATTTTTATTTAGATAATAAATTGCTCTTTTTTTACCTTCATCACTATGTTGAGCTAGTAAGGCCCCTATAATAAAAGGTGTAGCAGAGATATACAAAATTAATATCCTTCCTAAGATATGTGGTGATAAAACTAAAGGCTTCACTAGATATTTCTTTAGATTATCAAAATCCTTTTGGCATTCTGAGTTCCAATCGAAATGAGCCCCCTTCTTGAAGAGATGAGTGGAGGGATGTGATGTAGAGATCTTCATCATTATTGCCTATTATGAATGGAAACATAAATCATATATACTTTTACCTCTTCTACAACACTCTAATATTTACTTGTTTTGACCTCTTGATCTTTGAAACTTTATCTTGATCTATGTTATTTGTACGATATAACTCTGTACTCTATGTGTACCAGTCTCTCATGTTCACTCTAGAACATCCAACCTCTTTATTCTCTATTGAAAGACTTTCACTTATATCTATCCATGAACATATCTCAACTCCTCTTTACTACCCAATCCATCAATACAATTCCCACTTGTCAACTTCTTATCACTTCTCATAATTGTCTTGTTTCAAAAAGCTTATCCTATGACAATTTCACATTGTCAACCTGGTTAAATCATGTTCCTAAGATTATTTATACTTTTAATTTTCACATGACCAACCACTCACTTTTTCAAACCTTTTTTTATCTTATATTCAACCCTCACAACTACAAAGTACACACTTTCATTATTGACTATTTCTTTCTTTTGTCCTGGCTTGCTAATATCCTTTTTTTATGAAATTTTCCATTGTATGATCAAGTAAAGATTGGTATTAATAAACCAAACTCATTTTTAGTCACCCTATATCATATTATTCTTCTTCATGAAATTTCATGACCTATATCTACTCTTAAATCACCTTTATAACCCTTTTTAGGCTCTGTCTAAGCCTAATTAGGTCTTTTTGACCCCTGTTTAGACACATACCTGTCAAATCCTAACCATCATATTGTATCAACTTTAAAACCCTAAAATGTCTTATATCATGTGTAAACCAACCTAATAACAAACTTATGTGATTTTCGATTGATTTAAATTCTTAGAATCTTGTTTTTGGTATCAAAACCCTAGTTCAAGGTTGACAGTGAATGCAACAAACCGAGACAGAACAAATTTGTGTTTTAAGATTTATCAAGGGTTTAAAATGAATTTTATGACTATTTTAGGTATGTACTAATCCAATACATCTTATTCACTCATTTAACCCCTTATTTGAGGCCACTATAGGTTATTTTACACAAGTTTTATGTTTGATTGTGTCTTGATACACAGTTATCTATAGGCATAGGTACATTATTTTTGAAACCTATATATATTCAAATACTTTGAGACACATTAAGAAACTTAAGAAGATTTAAAATATCTATTACCAATATATATGTTCATGTTTAAATTAAGTTTACCCATAATCCTTCTCACATAGAATACATACTCAGTCTTTCTTATCACATCATACAAGCAACACAAGGTCTGTGTTAGGTTTCTCAGCAATATTTATGAAATAAGATTTAAAAGGATGTAAATAAACTTCATAACACATGAAATAAAACTTACCAATTCACTCATGTCATCAAAAATTTGTTTTTATTACATCTTCCTTCACTTGTCATTTATTCATAGTCAAGTTCCATTGCACATATATAGGAAATACAGGGTCTGCTATCAAGTTGTCTTCAAATGAGAAACTACCTATTCATTTCCTTGGGATTAATCTCCATTACACTTAGAATCCATCTCAATAACTTATTATAACATATCATTTACAAGTCTTTCATATCATATAACTAATTAACTAGAACTCCCTCATGAATGTTGGGAGACTCTTAACTACCCTAACCTCTAACATGACTATCAAAATGACTTAACATGTGATCCATGTATGTATTGAAAAAAAATTGACAAATTTATTTATCCTAACCAAATAAATTACAATGTTTAAAATTATTTAGACATGATTTAAGTCTCCAAAACTTGACAAGAAAGTTGGAAATTTCAAATCAAGGAAATTGGCAGGAAATGCCAAGGTCCAAGTTCTAGCCATCCTGAGCATACTTTGACACCTTAAGAAGATTCTCAAGTGTAATTTATGATTCATAAATACCCTAACACATATTAAACAAGATACCTGACTCCTAAACACTTGATTAAGCTAAAATTGTATAAACAAACACAAGATAAAAGGATGTTCCTACATCAGGATGACACTTATCTGTCAATTGTGATATAAACTGACGAATGGCCTGTATCTTTCCTTGAAGGCTTATTAACTGCTTCAAATTCATAGGATTAGTCAATTCAATAATATCTTTCACTTTAGCAGGATTTACTTCAATGCCTTACTTATGGATTATGAACCCCAAGAGTTTGCTTGAGGTGATGCCAAATACACATTTCTTAGGGTTCAACTTGACCTTGTATTCCCTTATTCTCTCAAAAATTATTCTTAGGACTATAGGATGATCTGATCAGAGCCTAGACTTTCCTATTATATCATCCATGTAATCTTCTAGAATAGCATGCATCATATCATAAAATATTATTGTCAAAGCCCTTTGGTAAGTGGCTCCTACATTTTTTAGACCAAAAGGAGTTCCTTGATAGAAAAAGGTCCCCTAAGGAGTGATAAATTCCATATTGTGTTGATCCTTAACAGAAATTTTAATTTGATTATAGCTAGAGAAACTTTCCATGGGGGAAATTATCTCTTACCCTATGGTGGAATCCACAATCATGTCAATATTGGGTAAGGGAAAGTCATATTAGGGGCATACCTTGTTTATATCTCAAAAGTCAGTACAGATCCTTATTACTCCCTATGGTTTAGCCAAGGGGGAAATATTAGATATCAACTTAGAATAGTCAATTGGTCAAATAAAGTTGACTTTCAAGAATTTTTGTAATTCTTCTTTGACCAAGAAGGCCGCCTTGGGGTGCATTTTGCAAAGTTTCTATTTAACCAGTTTAGAATTTGGATGGACCACTAAATGATTTACCACCAACATAGGATCCAATTTGGGCATATTAGAATAGCTCCATGCAAACACATCAATATATTTATTGAGAATCTCAATGAGTATTTTTTTCTCTTCAGATGTAAGAATTACCCCTAGTTTGAATATTTTAGGATTTTTGTTTATTCCAATATGCACTTGTATGACCTCCTCAATGAGAGAAGGTGACTAATCTTGTAGATATATTGGGGGTGGTGGTAATTCTTCTCCTGAAGTAAATTCTTCTAGAATCTCCACATCTAATTCTAGATAATACTCTTATTCATTAGGAATGGATTGGATTTATTCCATATTTGGAGAGGAATCATGATCTTCATATTCTTCTTCCTTGATTTGATTTAGTGACACTTGTTGTTCTCTAAAATATGTGGATTCATTTAGATTTATAGAGAAACCTTTCTTATGGTATCCTAACGGCATAAAATCTTTAGCTCATAGATATTAAATAATGGCCTCATCATTTTCAAAGACATCAAAAGATGGATCATTCTTTTGATCCTAGTCTATAAGTGTGGGATAACATATTGAAATGTTGATGATGGAGATGGTAGTGTCAAGGAACAGATTTGTGGCAGCCAAGTCTTTGTAAAGACTATAGATGGAACCTATTTCAACTTCTCTATCAAAATTAGACTCTTTAATAATCGAAGAAGTATCCATAATAATAGTGCTTAAGTAAATGCCCAGAGGTTTTTATCCTAAGCCAAGATGTTTTGGGTGTTCTTAAACACCTATAGGTTTTAGTCTACCTTGTTTGTCTATTCCTAGTCCTTTACCCTTATAGTTCATATTCTTAAGCATCTTCTAAAGATGGGGGTATTTATTCTTATGAAATTTTAGGCCATCATTTTTAGGAATGAGCCATGAATCATCAATTTATTCAAAATATTCATCTAATAACATTCTTGCACTTGTGAAAGTTGTGGACCTGAACTGATAGGTAATGAGTTTAACTCGCCTCATGGCTCGAGACCCATAGCTACATGGGGAGAGTGGTAGGTTTTTGACATAAAGGGTTTTGTATTCATACTCCTCATATCCCTTGGAAGTGATTTTATGATGAGTGATATCTAGGGATTCAGATGAAATGCATGATAAATCATCAGGGTGGATATATTTCATAGCTTTAGGATTATAAGAGGAACTATGGGTCTTGGGGTAATAGCAACTAGGATTATATTATTCCATTTGGCGTTTACAAAATTATTGTATTTCCATTGGAATTGTGATCTCCATTCTAAAATGAGGAAATTTTAGACATTAGTGGAGGGTAGAGGGCATCGCTCTCATCTCATGAATCCAAGGGTATTCCAAAACTATATTATATGGGAGATCTACGTCCACTACATGAATTAGGGTTTATTGGACTACAAGTCCCATAACTATAGGAAGATAAATTGTACCCATGAATGGCCTTTCATTATCATCATATTCTATAATCAATGTCAAAATTAGTCCCTAATGAAGATTCAAAGTACCCCAACTTCTTGAGAAAGTCAAGATTCACAAATTCAAGGCTGACCCTTCATCTATAAGTACCCATGAAATCTTATGATTGGTAATGGAAACTTAAATGAATAGTGGATAGTTATGATGAGGGTTTATACGTGGCATATCCTGTACACTAAAATTAATCTATTGGGAAGGAGATAAATGACACACCAAAGATTGAAATTGACTTGTATCAATATCCCTAGGGATTTTTAGTTTATTTAGGACCTAATTGAGAATCTCTCAATGTATTGATGACGTCTTAAGAAGATCCATGAGAGAGATTTGAGCTGGAGTATTCTCAAGTTGTTAAATGATATCATATGGTTTGTTGAAATAACTCAAGACCTTTTTAGGCATACTAACTTTGTGAGATGAGGAAGTGCTCCAAGAATGGTTATCTTGCCATGCCATGTAGTAACTACATAGTCAATTATTGCCTTGTTAGTTTTAAGGTTGGTGGATGGTCAATGTGTGGGATTTAGGGGACCTCATATTTTAATGGTATTAATGTAATGGTATGGGATGGAGTGATAGTCAGTTCTATTGGAAATGGAGGCATGACCTTGATCCTTTGGTGGTTTCTTCTATCTCTGATCATACTTAGGTAAGGGGTCCTGATATATACCCAGTTGTTGATTCTTAGATTAACCAATCAGGCTCTCCCCTTCAACTTATATATCTCATTTTTCTATTAATTCTTGGATGAAGTGCCTTAGCTTCATACATTTCTCTTTATCATATCCCTTGACTCTATGATATTATCAAAATTCATCTTCTCAATACCAATCTAGTCATTGCTTATTATCATCCAATGGTCAAATGTTAGGGAGGGTAATCACATTAACAATAATTAATTGTTGTAAGACCATTTTAGTAGGTACACCAAGACTAGTTAGGGGCCTCTTTACGATTCGAGGCTTTGGTTTTCCCCTTAGTACCCTTATTATGCATAAATTTTGATTTTTGGTAGTATGAGGAGCTTTTCGCATGATTTTTACATGTTTTGAGTCTATGACACCATCCCCTACGACATTTTTATTATTGTTGAAAACCATAGGCTTATGTGAAAAAGTATTATCTTATTTATGGCTTTGTTCATTTTGGGTAATATTCCCCTTCTCAATGAGTGTTTTTTCAATTTGGATCCCCTTTTCTATAATTTCATCAAAATATTTGGCACATTGCAATTTTGATTCGTATTTTAATTCAACATTGAGATTATCAATAAATATTTTGGCCAGCTCCTTTTCAGGGACCATGCAGTGGAATCAGCTAGTAAGGCTTCTCCACCATTATAAGAATGATGCTAAGTTTTCCCCATTTATTTACTTAGTAATATAAATATCTATAATGGAGATGCCATGTTCAATGTTAAAGGAGAAGTGTCATACAAACTTCTCTATTAGCTATCCAAAATTAGATATGCAACCCCATGGCATGCTACATAAAATTCTTGTATGTGATCACATGGGTCCCATTTCCGTTTATATTTATCAAATTTTAGAATCTTGAAGTGTTATAGGAAGGGTACTTGTAAGATGCTCATATCCAATGAGGATGTATAAAAGTCTTCATATTTGTATCCCATTGCCTATGTGCGAGGGTCAATCCGTTGAAGGGCCTCTTTCATCATCCTCTACTCTTGGGCGAATGATGGATCCATTAAGGGATTGGAATCTTGTGTTTGGCTCGTCTTGGTCTTGATGAATCAAGATTGGTATTTTTAGCATTCTGTCTTGGTGAAGTGCATCTTTGGTTTTGAGATCAAATTTGGGAAGCAAGGGAATTAATTTGTTGAGTCAATTGATCTATACAATCCTCTAAGGTGGATCTCTTCCTGTTAGCCTTAATGCATTTATTTTATGGGGGTTCTTATTCTTTTTCTAGTTCTTGTTCATGATCTACAAGATTATCTTCCCCCTACTCTTGGTGAGCATTATTTTAATGGGGTGGAGTATTAGGTCTAATGGATGGGTAGATGAGATGTTGTAAGAGGCTTGGTCAAATGTAGGGGGTAGTGTGTGATCCATAAACTACACTAATAAACTCAAAGTGAAGTTTTAACAACTATAGATTCTAAATTTCTCAAACTTAACAAAATTCTTGAAATACTCAAAAGAACTTGCAAAATGTTTGGCAAAAGTATTCTCAGTTATCGAATTGGATTGGAACCGTCAATCGACTATTAACTTCCATTCACCAATAAAACTAGATTTTGATTTAAATCAAATGTCATAAAATTGTCAAAATTTATCTTTGCATGATTTTATAATTAAAAAACTCAGAAATTGAAATAAAAAACATGCAAGCAAATGACAAATTACCATCTAACATTGATAACAGAGTTCAGCATTTAATGCCTACATCTCTGGGTCTGCCCAATAGTGAGGACCATTTCTATTAAATTTGCACAACAAATGGCTTGTAAATTCTTGAAGTGTTGCACAACTTCCCTCAGGCCTGATCTCTATCCAAGAACTCCACCTCACTAATACACTCAAGCTTGATCACACAGAATCCTTCCTCAGTCTTCAACCCCTTCCGAATGTGCTTTGGTCCTTCATTCAAACTATTGGTCTATCCAAATAATAATAAAAACATTCTCTTTTTAATTATAAAACATAATTAAAAAGGCTTACCCTCTGTGTATAAGTTTAGATATTGGAGATAATCCCATTTGGTAGCTATCTCCAAGCTTCCATCTAGCTCTCGGCCTTTTAATAAAAAATACACAGTCCTGCCAAGGTTACATTCAAATACAGGTTCATGCCTTTTATATTGTTTGTGAACCCATAGCTCAAGTGGTCAAGACCTATCCTTTTTGCATGGGAGGTCACGGGTTCAAGTCTCCAGCCTTCTATTTAGGCACTTTGCTTATCTCTTAAATCCCACATTGGCAAATGAAATCTGCTTTATGTCCTTTAAAAAGAATTGTGGATCCTTTTGAATCTGCCAACACCCCCTTTTGGTGGGCTTGAGGTGCCAAACTAAGCATGGTTTGTTGATTAATGTGCCAAACATAGCATGGTACATTGGTTAATGCGCCAATCTTAGCATATACGCTAAGCTCCATGCCCTCTTCTCATGTTCCATAAAGTACTCAGACGTGGCATGCATTTCTCACGGTTTTCCAAGCATGGCATTCCTCATAGTCTCCAATCTTAGTAGATAATCTCAAGCTATGTGAACTCAGACGTAATTGAAGGTGGCATGGCATGTTGGTTTCTCCCATGTGGCTGGGGCTCACTTGGTAATTTTAAAATATTACCAAGGAATAAATACAATATTTTAAAAACAATTGTCCCTCATTGGTGGGATTTCTACGAACTTTGCAATTTCAAATACAATGCAATATAGGTTTTTACAGACTCCTATTGACTGCCACGTTTCACCACCAGATTGGACCACTTGGCGTGTCCACATTACACCATGTCATCTTGCAACACCACATTTTTCCCTATCGCATTAGAACTTTAGCAACCTATAAATTTTGCATACGATGTCCATTTTGCAAACCGCAAAAAGTGACAAAAATCTCTTGACAAGCTCTACATTGTGCAATTGGTTTCATCATGACTTTGAAACTTTCCCCAAACTAAACTCTGGATCAGTGTGCCCCCCATTCTAATAACTTGGGCAAGAATTTGATTGTGGTCCTCATAAATATATTGGTCAAAATGTACCCTAACCTTATCTTAAATAAATCATTTGTAAACTGGTCTCTTCTCTATGGGTGTGCATGTCGCTATGTGTTTATTCATTATCCTAATTTTGTTCACCTAGATTCCCAAGGATGTCATTTTCTTGATTAGATCCTTGTTCCATTCTTAGGATTTTGGCACTGGTTCTAATAGGCATGGTGGATGTTGAATGTGAAGTGAGAGTAGCGATTAAGTGTGGCTTTGATATAGGATGATGAAAGCGAAGGTGACTTTAAATACTATTTTTGTCTTAAACCCAAGGCTAAAAGTGGTCAATAGAGGTGATCAAAAGTGATTTAAATTTGGATTTTGAGGATTTTGAAGACTTGAGTGACCAAATTTTATAAAAGCAACGAACCTATACAGGTTCAATCTAGCAAGAAGACAAAGAGGGTGAGGTGACTAGTTACCCTTCACACTAGCAAGATGATGATTAGATGGGTGCTAGGTATGAATAGGCAAGATGATAAGATGATGGGTGATAGACAAAACCTAACAAGCTTACAAACTTTGAAGTGATGACTATGATAGAGAATGATGAGTGACCATTAAATTTTTAGTTCTAAGACAAAACCTAACACTCAAAAGGTGTGGACGGTGATATGGAGATGAAATAGTTTAGTTTGGTCCTAAGATAGGGTATGTCCTAAGGTTTCACTAGGTGTTTTTAGTAATAAAAGGGATAAGATGACTCGGTTCACAAATAATATGGGCCTTAACACAACACACACACAAGCACACCCAATCACAAACCCTATTATTAGTCAACCAAAAAGGTGTGTAACTTGATGCCTTCACTATATAATGGCTTTATGGGTGAGATTTAGGCCAGTAACCCATTACAAAATTCATTAAACCCTCTCAACCCCATATACACTTGATGGTCACTTGGGAGATGATACTGGCTCCTGTAGCAGATCACTTGTTATTGTCAATAGGTCCTAAACTAAACATACACAAGGGTGTATAGGGGCATCCCCAAGATACATGAAGGTTCATGGGGCCCATATCTATATAGCATGTTTTATAATGCTTAGTTTATAAAATTAAATATTCCCCTTCATAGATGACATATATGGGGTTAACCGCTTAGCCTAATGATAGTTGTCCGAGATATTTATACTCTATCAGAACATGAAGTTTTATTTAATAGATGATGATGAAATATGTGTCACCAAACCCTAATGGCTAGGCAAGTAGGTGTGGATGAATTCTATGTCATTTGTACTCCTAAAAACAAAAATGGGTTGACAAATAAGCAAAAAAAAGTTTATTTATCTGATAAGTTATCTACATGAGAAAATCAAGCAAGCAAACAAACACACAAAGATCTATACAGGTTTAAGAGTAAAAATTTTTAGACTAAGCACTATTCCTACAAGAACATGAGTTAATAAACTAATATAATGCCTCCTGCTAGGATGGTCTTGCATAAAAACTGATTAGTAGTTTTAAAATAGTCAAAACTGCTTCTGTACTTGTAAAAATGCACTTACACAGTCAATTAGTGCAAAACTGATTCCAGAGAATACAAAACCATAGATCTTATGCAATAATGCAACTAGCTAATATGCAATTTTGTAAGTTATTAACTAACTATGATCTTAAAATTTATTTAAAACTACTAATGGTTAGTCAATATTGCAAGTCAAAATGCAATATCATGGGTCATGTTATGTGGTTTTACAAAAAACTATAAACCTAGCAAAATGGAAAAAATATTCACAAGATTACTAAATATTTACAGAAGTTAAATGTTTGTAGATTACTTATGAATTTATTTAGAAACAAAAAATATATTTAATTAAATGTAGTATTTGACTATTTATAACCAA
Organism: Torreya grandis; assembly: GCA_037957365.1. Lineage (NCBI taxonomy): Eukaryota > Viridiplantae > Streptophyta > Pinopsida > Cupressales > Taxaceae > Torreya > Torreya grandis. The sequence continues at coordinate 579,105 of JARHVA010000010.1, read as the reverse complement.
AGCCAACTATGGTTGTAAATAACACTTATTATGAAAGGTAATTTACAGAAAATATTTTTGATAGCAAAAAATGTTACAAAATGGTTAAGACATAGTACACACTTTTTTAAAATGATCAATGTTTTCTATTATAATATCCTTACAATAATGTAGGTAAGACTATATTAAATTTCTAATAAAAATTTACTATGTAAACTATAGAAATCAAATTTGCCTATTACTATGCAAAACTAGCTATTTTAATCAAAATCAACTATCATGAAGTGCGTTATTACAAATAGTCAAAAAATTGATCAGATTTTACAGAATATAAAAAGCCTTGACACTATCAAACTGATGTTTATTTATAACATACTAGAATCTAAAGTTAGCAGCAAAAAATAAAATAACAACAATTATTATCTTGTTTCCTACAAAATCAACCCTACAACCTATAAAACCATAATTATCAGTTACAACTAAATCTAAAAATGTGTGATATTGCACTCAATATTTGTAAGGATGTCTAGGAATGTCAAGAGGTTATCCTAAGTAGTACCTCCCCTTCTTGTGAACAGAGAATAACAAAATAGAAATAGAAACCTGTTAGGGACCCAAGGTTAGCATATTCACCTAACGGTTTTATTTCAAAGTCAAAATCACCTTTTATGATGGCAATATCGCAACTATGTTTCAATAATGTGATTGCAAAAAAGCAGTATTGCTTACTGTAAGACAACTATTAATATTAAGGCTAACATATTTTAACCTAGTCCCTGCAAGACAAAATAAGTCAGTGTAAGTATACAGGAAGCAAATAGATGTATATCTAAATTGATTTTTTAATATGAGATTATATTATTGCAAAATTGTAGTTTTTAAATGTCAAAACCATAAATTTTTAGTGAATTCGCCCTTTGTGAGATGCGATATTGCAAAAGACCAAAATCCTGCCAAGATAGCAAGACATTAGTAGTTATAAGGTATGATTAGTGCAAATCGTACTTTAAAGACAAAGCCACCGATGTAATATCATGATTTACAAAGCAAAATCACCTTTTACCTAGACGTAAAAATTTGATGAAATTCAGAGCTTTTTATTTGTCCAACTAGTCTTGTAATCTATCAAAACACTTCTAACATGAAAAATGGTTAAGAAGGGGGGCTCCCACTATGGTTGTCAATGTATAATTGTATTTTTAAGCTATTGATTAAAATTACTATAAATAGTAACTTAAACCCAAAATCATAATAACTTCACAAGGAGGGAAATGAAGGAACAATCAGTAATTTAAGAGTCAAAACTTACCATCACCTTGTTCCTTGTAGCTTCTCTCCAAGTTTTTCCAACCAATTCCAATGCAATTTGATTTCTATGTGGATTGCTTGCTAGTAGCTTCAAGATGACTCTAATGGCTTCCTTGGATAGTTAAATGGATTGCAAGAGTATACGGATTCTCTAAGATGGTTGATATGAAATTATATGTAAGGATTATGGATTTCTTATTAACTTGGTCATGCTCTAAGCATGGGAATTTATAAGTTGGTAGAGGGAGTTTTGAGAGACTTTTTAATTATTTAGAAGCCTCTAGTTTGGGAGTGTTCTAGAATCTTGGAGGGCTTCTCTGGATCTAGAAACTCTTAGGTTAGTTTAAGGAATAATGAGGATCAAATGGGGATTAAATGAGGTTTAAGGTTCATAGGGATGTAGGAAAGGCTAGGGTGGTAGGTAGGCTAGGGGCTAGTCGGATAAATATGAATTTTTAATTTGCAAGTGGGCTAATGGGAAGTTAATGAGGTAGGATTAGTGATTAAGTTGGATTGTTAGTAGGATAATGGGGTGATTAATTGGTCATAGGGGATGTATAAAGGTTTATGAGGTGTAGAATATATTTAATAAGAAATAGGATTTTAATTAATTGACTAAGATTATGGTTATAGGATAAATTAGTGGCATTAAAAGAATAATTAAGGCGAGTAGATTTAGGTGCATACACCCATTATATTGTAATATCACTTGGACAGTTTACTATTGATGCACTTATAAATATTTTCACATGGATGAAGGTAAAGCATAACATTGAAGTACATTATTGTACTATAAATGGTTGAGTTAATGCACAATAAGGAAGAAGTTTTTTGTGTTGGGTTTTTTTTTTTTTTTAAACATTTTCCTAGGTGAAAATAATGTGTATCATGTGTGTGGCATTTTCCATTTTTGCTAAATATATAGATTTTGTTAGCCTTGCCTCTATTATATAAGTTTATTGATCTATTTCTCTTTAGTCAAAGCAAAGCCTTTAGCCACACATTGGTGAAGATCAAACTTCTCTTGAAAAAATTGAGTCGAGCATCTTGGATCCTACTAGGCCATAAATTTCTAAAGAGAGTTATACAGGTCTCAAAATATACAAAAGAATCACCCCCTAATTTCATAGTAAGGATAGAATTTAAATATAAAATGATCTTTAGTTTTAGGTGCCATGGAAGAAATCTGACAAATACGATTCACTTGAGGAATACGCTAATTAGTGTCTATGTAGAGATGGTGAGAATAAACTCTGAATTGTGCCAGTAGAACCCTTAAATTGTAGGGAAATCAGAGCCTAATGTAGCTCAATGATTGGATGATCCCATCCTCAAAGTGAATATATATAATTTATAGTGTTAAATTTTTGATGAAATAGGTCCATGAGGCTCAAGCCATTTGGAGCTTAACTATGCTCTATATATCTCATCTAGGACACCCCTATTTATCTCCCTGTTAGATAGGTATGATCCACTATTTAAAATTTATTAAGAGTAAGTATGTCAATGTCAATATTTACAAAGAATAGATGAGTGCCAACCTTGGCATACTCACTAGAGTAGATCACGTGTGTTGCTAGTTGTATAGAGGATTTGAATGCTTGATATGGTTATTTAAATAATTAACCAAAGTGTTGACCATCTATCTAACCCTACATATAATAGTCACCACTTAAAATATCTGGGGTTGTAATAAATTCAACTAGAATAATGTTTTGAAGAACCAATACTTTAGCATGAAGATGTTTTTTTTAATTTTAAACATATAGGTAAGTACTCTTTCAATTCCTCTTCTATCAATTCTCCTAAGTCTCATCCCCCAAGATTTCCCCATTTATATGAATGAAAGATATAAATATTTGTCTAAATATATTGAAATTGAAACCAAAACCATTATTTCTCAAGAGTGGTGATTTAAAGTTGTTTCCTATAGTTGAAGCAGATTTGCATGCAAAATCATAAATTAAAGGTTAAGCATTAATTTTCTTAAAATAAAGGTCTTAGACATTGAGGCAAGGGTCCCCATATGAACTACGATACAATATATGTTGTGGCTCCAAAGCTACGTTATGAAAAATCCCATAAAACAAAGAAGATAATGGGGTAACCAAATAGACCTATATATTGCCTTAGCAGTAGAGTTTATAGTATCCTCTTTTGCTCTATACAGGAGCATAGTCTTGTTTTAAGGACTACTAACAAAATGGACATGGAGGTTGAACAAGGGGAAGCAACAAACGACTACAAGGATCTTCATCCTGCCCTGCTTGTGGACAAACAAGAGCTCACTCTTTGGTCATTTCATAGGGCCATTATAGCTAAGTTTGTGGCCACTTTGCTCTTTCTCTACATTATAATCTCAATTTCAATTTGGAACCATAAGAACAATGCCAATTATGGGCGGTTGGGCCTCTGGGAGTTGCTTGGGCCTTTGGGGGAATGATGTTTATTCTTTTGTATTGCATTACAAAAAATTTAGGTACAATCAAATTTTATATTAGGAAAATTTGTGTTAATAATTTCATGCTTCCACATTCCATAATAATGGGGACTTGAGAATAAAAATGTATTAAATTTTTTAAGTTTATACAATCTATAATAATTAAGATAGAGAATTCTTTAATTGCAATAGTGATCAGGCCCGGAATTTCAGTAGACATCATTAATGGTATTAAAGTGAATGGAATGCTATCACACTACTAAATATGTACATTAATTTTTTATTTTATTTTATATTTGTAATTTAATATATTTTATATAACATGATTTATTAAAATAAATGTATTGGCAAACCTATTTTAAGAGAATAAATTTTTACACAGCCAGGGTTGTGGAGGACAATTATTCTCCATTAAAGCTTTCTTCATCAATTAAAAAGAAGTAAAATATAGAGTTTACAGTAAGTTTGGAAATAAAATTTATCTTAGAGCCTAAAATTTTGGGTTGTAGGAATATAGAGCCTAAGAATGCCTTCTGATTAAAAGACCTCCAAGGTAATGACCTTGTCTTTACAGTCAATGGATAGTTTTTGAAGTATTATTTCATGGTTGCTTCAATTAGAGACACATCTAAGTGAACTGTAAGTGGAGATTTAGACTAGGAGTAGATTATATTTCCTACTTTATATATTAGATTTCTTACTTTCTATATTGGATTTGTTTCTTTCTAGAATTAGTTTTCTTTGTTTTCTATATTTTACTTTCAATAGATTAGTTGTATGCTTTCTAGATTAGTTTTCAAATTTTTGGGATTTACTTTTATATACTCATTCAAATTTTAGAAAGACTTTCCATTTCTAAAGATTAATTTCACTATTTCATGATAAAATTTGGATAAAATATAATAAACATAGAACTAGAGAAGCACTAATAAGGATGTATTGATCAAAATAAGTTTTCTTATTAATACGCCCAGCCAATAGTGGTTCCCAACCTTCTATCTATGTTCTACAAAAATAAAAATCATACAAACTAAAAGAAGATGGGTAATTCAAGTAATCTTTACCAGGGCTATGGATGTTTGACTAGTAGTAGAGCAAGACTTTAAGTGTAAGTAGAGGTATCTCTATCGATACTATGGATGCCTAGTTAGTAATAGAGCAATGCTCTGACTTTTGTTATTATTTGGTTATAAAATTAGAAGTCAAAATGAAACTTACAGTGTATATACAGGTCTATGTTAAAATTTTCATAACCAAGAGGAATCCATTTCATTATATCACACACAAATCCAAAGAATGGAAAGGGTTAGTATGTTACATGAGGAAGTAGGAGTCTATTTCAGAGTTTGGTTTGCTTCTTCTTTCTTTGTTGCAACTAAAGTTTTATCATGATACATTACTAAAATTTTGGGTTCTCAAAATACTTAGGAGTATTTTCCCCTATAAGTCATCATTTGTTGTTCCCTAACATACATCCCATTTTAAAATTTTCAAATACATGCCTAATATTAATTAAATATCATTTTTGGGTCTTTTGAAGTAAAGTCTATGTTATATAATTTTGGGAAAGTAAGAATTCAATAAATTTATTTGATGCTTGAGAAATTTACTTAACTAGTTTGGTTTCTGGTTGTTTGCTTAGAGTAACCTACAAGTTTCCTCTCACTATTTGCAAGGTATTTTTGAAGTTAAAAGGAATCAAAGTTGTGATTAAGACATACTATACACTTTACTCTTCACCTTTAATTTTATCTAAAATACTTATGTATGTGGTTCGTTTTATGGTTTATATGACTAATAGGGCTGACGTGTTTTGCTAGTAGAGGGTTTGTCTTGTCTACATTGTGTCTTAAACAAAATATCTTACACTTAGGTGTTTCCCAAACCATCTCAAAGTTCACCCTTGCCACATTGCATCATTCTACTCATCTCAAGGTCCAAGTTGAACATATAAGTTATCTCGGCCTCCCAAAGGTGACATCAAGAAAGCCTTATGTATGAATGAGGTTTCACTAGTATGGTCCACAAGCCTCCTTTCCTACCCTACCTTTCCCTCATTTTTGAGTTTATTTTGAAGTCCTACCCACCTTAGGTTATAACCATCATCAGTCCACCCATCTCAATTAGATATAAGTTCACCCATCTCCAATTCATCTATGGTAAACAATATGTCTTTCTCACCGCTATTTCGCCAATATGTTGTTTATAAAACCCAATACCCCATAACTCATGCCTTGGAGTGAATACATTTTCACTAGTCCTAAAACATTAGATGTTACCTCATAAAGTTTATGTGTTGTGCATAAAACTCACATCAATAGTAAGATGTGTGTTTTTATTCTTTGTAAGAAAACTCTCAAAGGAAGTAATGTTACTGAGTTATTTTTTGTTGATGTGTGGGTTCACTTTGGTTTGCCTAGTTTTATTGTTTCAAATTGGGACTCAAGGTTTCGTTGGAAATTTTGGTCCACATTGTGGAAGAAGATGGGTACTAAACTAAAACAATATACTTCTATTCATCCACAAACTGATGGAAAGACTAAGGTTGTGAATATAACCTTGGTGCAGCTATTGAGAGGGTACAATAAGAAATATCCTAAGACATGGGATGAAATTTTGGTGTATATTCAACATTATTATAATATGGTTGTACATTCTTCTACTAGTAAATCTCTTTTTGAAACTTTTTTTGGCTATTTACCTTCATGCGTGCTTGATGTTGTCTTGAGGCAACCATATAGAGGCAATGGGAAAGTGGATCATGAGGTCCACAAAGTGAGAAAGTCATTGAGAAAATTCAGCTTGTTCACCTCCAAGTGCAAGAGAGGTTGAAAGAGTCTTAAGATAAGTACAAAGTGAGACATGATCAACATAGTACTGAGCATAGTTTCCTTTGTTGGTGATAAGGTATGGTTGTTCTTAAGTAGAGACATGCTCCAAGGTACGTCTAAGAAGCTTAAACTATTGACGTATAGTCCATTTTAAATTTTGGAACACATAGGCAAGAATTTTTTTAGACTTGATTTGCTTCTTTATATGAAGATCTATTTAGTTGTCAATGTTAACTTACATCTTTTGTAGCCTTCTATGCTAGATAATGAGGATGAAGGGTTGTTGTTACCTTCCATTAAAGATCTCGCCCCTGATATTCAATTGGAATTAGAGGAAGATGTTTTTCATAAGAATGAAAGGACGACGCAAAGAGGAGTGTTAGGTTGTGGAGCTAAAAGCTTCACTGATGCAAACAGAGGAGGAGGTTTCAGGAAGGTTGATGAGTGTTACTGTCACCAGCGTCGGTCAGGCCAACCGACGTCGACAGGGAGGAGACAGGAAGGCAACCGACGTTGGTCAAAAGTCGGCCGGCGTCGGCACCCTCAGGCAGACAGGGACCGACGTCGGTCACCTATGTGGTTCAGCTGCGAGTGTTTTACGGACAGTTAGCTAACGAACCAAGTGTTTGCATGTCAAGAGCCAATTTTAGACTAAGAGTTGCGGATCTAATTATTGTAATTAGATGTCTAATTATTGTTTGGATGAGATCTATATAATAGACTCATGGATTGTATTGTAAGTTATTCTAGTTTGAGTTGAGCAAAGTTTGCTTCTTCTGTGTGTGAGGTGAGCAAGGGTGTTCCTCTTAGTTCCACAGCAGTACCAAGGTGGGTGTTGGATTGGAGAATCAGCAGGGTTCTTCATGTATGTATGATCTTGGTCATCAGATGAGCATGGCTACTTTAAGAGATCTACATGGTAAGTAAGATCATTGATCTACAGGTGTATGTGTGTGCAAGGTCAAGGTTCACAAGTGTGCAAAATCAAATTGATTTGCAGGTATGCAAGATCAGAGAGGACAGCAACACAACAGGGAGCAGTATCAGGAGAGATCTACTTGGAGTATAGGTGTGTACTCAGAGCAAAGAGGAAGGCAAGGTAGTTCCTTCCATAAGTAAGATCAGATTGGGTTGCAGGTTGTTGCAGTTCAGAGGAGATCTACTTGAAGTATGTTTGTGTACTTGTGGAGTGCGTGGAGCACTTGTGGTGTGCGTGGAGCACTGGAGAACTGGTAGTAGTGGATACTGGCTGGTTGGAGGTGAACACCAACTCTGTGTTTGAGTTGGGTGTTGGGACCTAAGAGAAAGAGCTTTGAGGAAAGATTTACTGTTTATGCCCTAGAGGTGTGGGAGCCCTAGAGGTGTGTAAGGAAGAAGAACTGTGGCAGCTTTCTTTGTTGTATTTCCTTCTGAAAGAGTTTTAATACAAGTTGTGTATTGTCTCTCATATCATGTGTTATTTTTGAATTCTAGTTACTTGTTGATTCTGGTTATTTTCGCATATTAAGTTGCTTGGTAATCAATTATGTGCTTCCATTATATTTTATCTCAACACGTGGTATCAGAGCTAAGGTTGCAGGGAGCAGGTTTTGTGTTTGGTTACATTTCACTCTCAGGAGTTTTTGATTGAGTGGGAGTAGAGCAATGGTAGATGAAAGTAAGCTAAGAATGAAGGAGTTGAAAAGCACAGATGATCACTTACGGTCCTATGAAAAGAAAGAGCAGGTAAAAAAAATTGTTGGTTTGTGGAAGATCAGCAAGAAGGAACTGAAGAAGCAAGTGTTGCAGGTGTTGTTGCACAAGATGCTCTGGGAAGTTTCTTGGATAAAGTAGAATCTTGTTTCACAGATTCTATTGCCTCTTTCCATGCAGCCCCAGGGAGAGGAGCTAGTGAGCCTTGCCAAAGAATTGGCAAAGGGGAAGTGAAGCTGAAATTGCAGGTGACCAACACATGGGTGTTGAAGGAGGTCATGCAAGTCCCAGGTTTGGAGATGTGGCTAATTTCTTTAGAAGAGTTGGGTGATGAGAGATGCACAAGAACTCTCACAGCGGATGCACTTGAATTAGCTGGTGGTAAGAAAACAGGTACTCTTTATCTACTTGTTTATATTACTGATTCTTCCTCTGTTGCGGAGATGTGGCTTTGTAGGCTTGGTCACATGAGCAAGAAGGAGATGCATATTCTTAAGCGAAAGATAGATATATTTGACAGGCTTAAGAACTAGAAATCCTTGGTGTTCTTGGAGGAGATGACGGACAGAGTTCAGTGGATGGGGCTGGATACTTCTGAGCAGGGCAGTTTGGACATGGGTTTTGATTCAAAGGAGCTCGCAGGTAAAAAGTCATCACTCACAGGAAAACATAGGTACCGGCGTCAGTAGAAAAACTGGCGTCGGCAGTAGGTAAGACCAATGTCGATAGTAGGAGACACCGACGTCGATAGGGTTGGTAGTCAGGATAGGCGCATGGAATCGACGTCGATTGGATGCAGACTGTGTGGTGACCGAGGTCGGTCACTGTAACAGATTTTGGGTGGACAGTAAGCTGTCAAGGAGTCTCAAACGCCCATATGGAGGACTGAAGTGGTAAGTAAGCCTCAAATTCATTGTTCCTCTTCTTTATACTCGTTGCTTACTGCAAAATAGGAAGGATCCAGGAAACAGTGGGAGCATGGCAGGAATATGATGCAGAACCAAGCAGAGACTTGGTAGGGTTGCCAGCTGGAAGAAAGCACAGAGACGAATGGATTCCTTAGTTGAAGAATAGAGTGAACGAACACGTGAGACGGAAGACCAGGTCATATGGTCTTGAAGAGCTGCAGGACAGTGGTATAGGTTTGACAGGTGAAAGACGAAGCATGGCTTCAGTCAATGTCAGGGTAACTACTGTGATTTGTCTTACCAGGGGCATGATGAGTCATGACATCATTCTATTGCTGTATGTGGATTGTATGTTTGCTAGCAAGTTTGTACATATAGGGTTTTGCTGAGCTAAGGGTAAGATTAGTTCAGTGGTTTGCTATAAAAAATTTGGAGCAACGAAATTCTTTGGCATGGGAGACATGGGAGATCACAGGTTGATTTTGTCTCCACTGGGAGCTGATGTGAATCAGGTGTTGGCAAGGTTCAGGATGCAGGGCCGGAGCACACTAAGGGTTGGACAGTTCAGTGTCCAAAATCACATGAGGTCTAGTATAGACCTGAGTTTGCCCAAGCAGTGGGTGTTGTCAGAGAGTTAGGAGCCAATTCGGGGAAGTGGGTTCTCAGGTATTTGAGAGGGACCAGCAGCAGGTATACATGTAGGGTCAGGACTTCACTACATGGATTTATAGGTTCGAATGTGGCAGGTTACTCGGATGACAGGAGGTGCACCACAGGTTGTGTGGTGGGTTGTCTTCAGGATTGATCTTGAAGAGGGATACAAGTCAAAAAATAGATTAGACGGAGTACAGGTACAGGTACAGTGCAACTGTTTATCTCCAAGTGGGAGATTGTTAGGTTGTGGAGCTAAAAGCTTCACTGATGCAAATAGAGGAGGAGGTTTCAGGAAAGTTGCTGAGTGTTACTGTCGCCGGCGTCGGTCAGGCCAACCGACGTCGGTAGGGAGGAGACAGGAAGGCAACCGATGTCGATCAGAAGTCAGTCAGCGTTGGCACCCCCCAAGCAGACAGGGACTGACGTCGGTCACCTGTGTGGTTCGACTGCGAGTGTTTTACGGGCAGTTAGCTAACGAACCAAGTGTTTGCATGTCAAGAGCCAATTTTAGACTAAGAGCTGCGGATCTAATTATTGTAATTAGATGTCTAATTATTGTTTGGATGAGATCTATATAATAGACTCATGGATTGTATTGTAAGTTGTTCTAGTTTGAGTTGAGCAAAGTTTGCTTCTTCTGTGTGTGAGGTGAGCAAGGGTGTTCCTCCTAGTTCCACAGCAGTACCAAGGTGGGTACTGAATTGGAGAATCAGCAGGGTTCTTCATGTATGTATGATCTTGGTCATCAGGTGAGCATGGCTACTTTAGGAGATCTACATGGTAAGTAAGATCATTGATCTGCAGGTGTGTGTGTGTGCAAGGTCAAGGTTCACAAGTGTGCAAAACCAGATTGATTTGCAGGTGTGCAAGATCAAAGAGGACAGCAACACAACAGGGAGCAGTATCAGGAGAGATGGTGTGTACTTAGAGCAAAGAGGAAGGCAAGGTAGTTCCTTCCATAAGTAAGATCAGATTGGGTTACAGGTTGTTGCAGTTCAGGGGAGATCTACTTGAAGTATGTTTGTGTACTTGTGGAGTGCGTGGAGTAGTTGTGGTGTGCGTGGAGCACTGGAAAACTGGCAGTAGTGGATACTGGTTGGTTTCAAGTGAACACCAACTCTGTGTTTGAGTTGGGTGTTGGGACCTAAGAGAGAGAGCTTTGAGGGAAGATTTAATGTTTATGCCCTAGAGGTGTGGGAGCCCTAGAGGTGTGTAAGGAAGAAGAACTGTGGCAGCCTTCTTTGTTGTATTTCCTTCTAAAAGAGTTTTAATACAAATTGTGTATTGTCTCTCATATCATGTGTTATTTCTGAATTCTAGTTACTTGTTGATTCTGGTTATTTTCGCATATTAAGTTGCTTGGTAATCAATTGTGTGCTTCCGTTATATTTTATCCCAACAAGGAGTGCAAGAATCTTGGTTGATTGGGTTAAAAGGACAGCTATCTAAAAAGGCCAAATTGTGTTCTAGAGAAGATGTGGGGAAGAAATTTCCCCACATACAAAAGTGCTAAAGTTCTTTAGGGACTTAAAAGCCTCAAAATGGGGAGGTATGATCCAAAAATGGTTCTTATTGTACTAAGTCATTGGTAGTAACTTTTCCACTATGCTCAATTATATGTAAACATGCTTATAAGCACTTATGTAAGACACTTCATGCTCAAGACTTTAGTTCAAGTAGAAGAAGTAGTGTGGGGATAATCCAAACACTTCACATTGATCAGACAGGGATGTCTCAACTCTCAAAATCAAGTGGTTTTCTTCAAAGGAGGAAACTACCCTAGTTTGCAAGTCGATGGTGCCAAAACCACTACACCCTATAGGGAAGTTGCATAATTGTCCTATCGAAAGTGACGAAGTCTTCATTGTTGGCATTTGTAGGTGGTAGTTGTGTAACCACCTGTATACATACTCTAGTGGTTTCATCACCTTTCAAAATATGGGGAAGATGAATGGTTGTGGTCGTGGTGGTCTGTTTCAAATTCTTGGTGAGCTCCAAATATGATAGGGCCTAAATAGGGGTCTTGACATAGTAGAGAACACATCTCAGAGACATTGAGTTGTATGGAAATTAGATTCACATCGTTCTTGACGAGTTTGAGTCTTGGTTTTGGTTTGCTTATTGTTGTTAATTGTTTATGGTTGGTTCAGATGTATGGGAGTTCTGAAAAGAGTCTTGTAAGTGTAGAGTATAGTTTGTATATGAGTTTGGACAGAAATGTGTTGAGTATTTTGTCGATATAGGCCATTGGCAGTACCTTGTATACTTTGCAAAACATAGTAGAAGGGGAGTGTGTTTGTTCACCTGCTAGATTTTTTCCCACATTGGGTTTCTCCAAGATAACCCCTATGTCAATTGTGTTTTGCTTGTCACTTTGCTCTATGTTTATGTTTCTCATTTCTTTCCCAAGCATATGTTCAATTTTTGTTACATATAATAGTCTTAGAATCAGTTGTTATCAAGCTATTTGTTTCAGTATATGTTTGATGAAGCTAAGAGTGGAATCTCCACCTAGCTTATGGATCAATTCGACCCATGGTATTTTATGGCTTGTTTCTCAATCTATGGTTTCATACCCATTATATTGTAATGCCACTAGATGGTTTCCTATTGATGCGCTTATAAATATTTTCACATGGATTAGGGTAAAACATAACATTGAAGTATGTTATTTTACTATAAATAGTTGAGTTAATGCAATAAGGAAGAAGTTTTTTGTGTTGGGTTTTTCCCTGCAAGCATTTTCCTAGGTGAAAATAATGTGTATCAAGGGTGTGGCATTTTCCATTTTTGCTATTAAATATTTAGATTTTGTTAGCCTTGCTTCTCTTATATAAGTTTATTGATCTATTTATCTTTAGTCAAAGCAAAGTCTTCAACCACACATTGGTGAAAATAAAACTTCTGTTGAAAGACGAGTCGAGCATCTTTGATCCTCCTAGGCCATAAATTTATGAAGAGAGTTATATCGGTCTCTAAATATGCGAAATAATCACTCCCAAATGTCATAGTAAGGAGAGCATTTAAATATAAAATGATCCTTAGTTTTAGGGGCCATGGAAGAAATCTGACAAATACATTCACTTGAGGAAAATGTTGATTAGTGTCTGTGCAAAGATGGTGAGAATAAACTCTGAATTGTGTCAATGAAACCCTTAAATTGTAGAGAAATCGGAGCCTAATGTACCCTGTTGGTTGGATGATTCCATCCTCAAAGTGAATATATTTAATTTACAATGTTGAAGTTTTGATGAAAGAAGTTTGTGAGGCTCAAGCCATTTGGACCTTAAGTATGCTCTATATATCTCATCTAGGACACCCCTATTTATCTCCCTTTTAGATAGGTCTGATCCACTATTTAAAATTTATTAGGAGTAAGTATGTCAATTTCAATATCTACAAAACATAGGAGAGTGCAAGCCTTGCATATTAGTCAAAGTAGATCATATGTGTTGCTAGCTGCATAGAGGATTTGAATGCTTGATATGATTATTCGAAGAATCAACATAAGTTTTAACCATCTGTATAACCCTACGTATAATAGTTTGCACTTGAAAAATCATATGATCCATTATTTAAAATTTATTAGGAGTAACTATGTCAATGTCAATATCTACAAAGCATAGGAGAATGTAAACCTTGGCTTATTTGTCAAAGTAAATCCTGTCTGTTGCTAGTTACATAAAAGATTTGAATGCTTAATATGATTATCCAAAAAATCAACCAAAGTGTTAACCATCTATTTAACCATACATATTATAATAATCACCACTTAAATAATAATAATAATAATAGAGTTGTACTAAATTCAACTAAAATGATATCCTGAAAAACCAATATTTAAACATAAAGATGTTTGTTTTTAAACATTGAGGTAAGTACTCTTTCAATTCCTCTTCTATCAATTTTCTTGAGGCTTGGCCCCCAAGTTTTGGCTTTTTGGCCCCATTTATATGAATGAAAGATACAAATCTTAGTCTAAATATATTGAGATTGAAACCAAAAACAGTGTTTCTCAAGAGTGGTGATTTGAAGTCGTTACTTCCCTATGCTTGAAGCAGATTTGCATGCAAAATCGTAAATTAAAGGTCAAGCATTAATTTTCTTAAAAGCAAGGTCTTAAAACAGTCAGGCACAGGGGTCCCTCTACCAACTACGATACAGTATATGTTGTGGCTCCAAAGCTACGTTATGATAAATCCCATTAAACAAAGAAGATAATGGGGTAACCAAACAGACCTATATATTGCCTTAGCAGTAGAGTTTATAGTATCCTCTTTTGCTCTATACAGAACATAGTCTTGCTGTAAGGATTACTAACAAAATGGCCATGGAGGGACAACAAGGGGAAGCAGCAGAGGACTACAAGGATCTTCCTCCTGCCCTGCTTGTGGATAAACAAGAGCTCACTCTTTGGTCGTTTCATAGGGCCATTATAGCCGAGTTTGTGGCCACTTTGCTCTTTCTCTACATGACAATCTCAACTGTAATTGGGAACCAGAAGAACATTGCCAATTGTGGGGGGGTTGGGCCTCTGGGAGTTGCTTGGGCCTTTGGAGGAATGATGTTTGTTCTCGTGTATTGCATTACAGAAATTTCAGGTACGATCAAATTTGATATCAGTTGTGTTAATCATTTCAAGTTAATTTGTGTTAATAATTTCAAGTTTCCACAGTCCATAATAATGGGGACTTGAGAATAAAAATGTATTGAATTTTTTAAGTTTTTACAATCTATAATAATTTAGATAGAGAATTGTGTAAAGATAATAGTGATCAGGCTTGGAATTTTAGTATACATCATTAATGATATAAAAATGAATGGAATGGAATCACACTCTTAAATATATTTTATTAATTTTTTGAGTTTCATATTTGTAATTTATATATTTCATATATAAAATGATTTATAAAAAAATTGTATTGGCAAAACTAGAGAATAAATTCTTACACAGCCAAGGTTGTAGAGGACAATTATTCTCTATTAAAGCTTTCTTCATCAATTAAAAAGAAGTAAAATATAGAATTTACAGTAAGTCTGGAAATAAAATTTATCTTACAGACTAAAATTTTGGGTTGTTGGAATATGTTCAAGCTTGACAAGCAGTTTCAGCGTATTTAGATTGTAGAAAAGCTACTTCTATGGGTTGAATGCGTGTTTTTATTGTCTTTATTTTTTTAATTTTTCTTATAATTATTTAGAGAGGAGTAATTGTAGTAGTGTGACGTTTGTTTGACTGTTATATAGTAAATTTTTTTTCTTGAAAAAAAGCTCTTGTGAAATTTTAAATTTACATTTTTGAAAATAAATTTTACTTGAAATAATTTAATTAGATTGAGACTATTTATCACCATTCTACATAAAACTCATGTAATAAAGAGAAATTTCTCTCTCTAAATAATATGTTTTAAATATATAATCCATGTAAACTAATGAAATAACTTGACAGCAAATTCTTGACTTTTATCAAATTAAAATGGAACCTGAAACTGCCCAGCCCATCAGTTGTTACATAAACAACCCAATTTCAAACTTAACTCTAAAAAGATTAAAACTTATGAAGATCTTTAGCTTCAACTCTACTGAAAGGTCCAAGTGGACCTACTAGAATGGCACCTCTCTTTCTTAACTTCCTATTCTGTTTGTGTTAGCATCTCTTTCTTCTTTGGAACACTGACATTACTAAGAGTTATGCTTTGTAGAGCTTATAACTGTAAATAATTTATAAATAAAATAACATATTTTATTTTTCAAGTAGAGTGAAAAGGGAAGTTACAAATTCAAATCCTGAAAAAAGTAAAATGTGTAAGTCTCGTATTTGAAACATAGTTAGGTGCCTCCTACATAATAAGAATATGATGTCGTCTCATATACCATAAACTACTTTTCAAATCATAAAAATCATAGACAACATAAAATTAAATTTGACATCATGAACCTTGAAAAAGACTTCCTACAATTTTATAGCATTTGATTTGAACCTGTGATTTTGCTTGCAGGGGGGCACATCAATCCTGCCATCACATTTGCCTTCTTTCTTGCCCGGAAGTTGTCACTGCCTCGGGCAATCATGTACATCATTGCTCAATGCATGGGAGCCATATGTGGAGTTGCACTGATAGACTGGTCGCAGAAGACCTCTTATGTTTCAGGTGGGGGAGGAACGAACATACTGCAGAAGGGATATTCAAACACAGCTGGCCTTCTCACTGAGATTGTTGGAACTTTCGTCTTGGTTTATACAGTCTTTTCTGCCATAGATCATAAACGCAAAGCCAGGGGCTCCCATCTTCCAGTAAGAATAAGATTTAGGCTTTCATGGTGCTTTTTTTTTGGTTTATAGTTTTTATTTTAGAGTTTAAATTTAAAAAATTTACATATTATTAAGAGATTTGATGTTTTTATAGTTTATGAAGTTAATAATAGTCAATTTTTTTGGCAAAAATAGATTGAAAAAAAATCTAATCTCATATTTGGGATCAACTCCCGTGATTTTTCATTAAAAGAATCAGAATAATGATAAAACAGTAACCTGAGCTTTATTAAATAGAACACCGATCACCCAAAGTAATTAATGCAAGAGTAACTGTTAATTTATCCACCTCTTTTGTTACTTGGATTTATGAACACTTAAACAGTAATAAAAGAGGTGGACAAATTAATGGCTATTTTTATATTAATTACCTGGGTGATCAGTGTTTCTATTTAAAGAAGTTTAAGTTGCTGTTTCATCATTATTCTCATTCACCTGATAAGAAATCATAGAGGTTGATCAGCATCGAGGTCAAAAGTTTTTCCACACATTTTTTTTCCAAAAAAAATAACTACTATTTATTACACATTATTGTATTAATAAACTAAATGTAAAAATAAAGTATATACGAAAATAATTACATTATGGGCCATATAAGCCTAAATTCTATTATTATGTTTTTGTGCAGGTATTGGCTCCCCTGCCAATTGCATTTGCAGTGTTTGTGGTTCATCTTGCCACCAGTCATATCACTGGCACAGGCATAAACCCTGCCAGGAGCTTTGCATCTGCTATTGTTTATGGCCGTAAACAACCCTGGCAAGATCAGGTAACAATTTTTTTAGTTTTATTATATTATTTAAATTAACTTGTTTTACAGAATGGGTTTAATGGTGAAGGCATTTCTATTTTAATGGTGAAGGCATTACTATTTACATTTATTCAAATATTGTATTTGCAGTGGATATTTTGGGTAGGTCCATTGATTGGAGCTGCAATTGCTGCAACCTACCACCAGTATGTGCTTCGAGCGAAAGGGATCAAAGCCTGGGGTTCCCTTCGTAGCCAGCCTAGTACCCCACTGTAAAAAAGCTTGATACTCCCAAGTATTTATGATAAAGCTTCTGAAGACTAAATAAGAGGAAACTTATCCAAGGCTTATATTAGTTCTGGTCATCAAATTATGGTTAAATGCCATTGAAGGTGACAGTCCTATGTATTTGGATTTTTTTTTTCTAAACTGTTGGCCACCTATTTGATATATTTTATATCAATTTGAATATATATTGTTGATTTGTTTACTAATTTTTTATTAAACTTAGTATTCAGACCAATGGTAAGGTACTTGTAAGTATCGATTTTTATATTATTTTTAAGAGTTTTTAGGATTATATAGAATATTGTACAGAAATATTATTATTATTTGAAGTCAATTCAATTAGTTTGTAAATGTAAGTTTAAATCTAAAATATTAAATTGAATGTTCGGCAAAGCATTCAGAAATATTGAAGGATAAATATATGATTCTTTGAAATGATTTCTGTAATATTAAATGTATAAAATAATAGAATTTGACATTTAATTCTATGGAAGCTTATGCTATTTAAATACTTAGACAAAAGTGAATTGAGTAGAACACTAAAAAAAAGTTTCAAATCACTAATACAATTTTATGAAATTTGTAAATTGATTCTATAAACATTGAGATTGTATGATCAAAACTTCCAAAATTACAATATAAATTAATCAATTGATAAAGAGAAAAAGTTTAAAATCTTCAATCATATATTAAATTTTAGAAAAATTGCATATTAAAGTATACAAAATCATAAGAGAATAGACTGGAATTTAAAAAATAATAATTGAATAGTTTTTTCAATTTTACTACTCAAAGATAACGAATATTTAAGTAGTTGTCATAATTATCACCTCACAACAATGATAGCTGGGGACAATTAGATGATTGGTACAATGATGCTTAATTGTGAAGAGAATGATGAAAGTAAATTGATTGATAACCGCCATAATTACCACTACATAAAATAAGCCCATTTTTAAACCTAGGCCACTTTTAAAACCTATTATGACTAATCCTTTCACATGTGACTATCCTTTCTTTTTTGACAATGTGTTTCTTTTTTTGACAATGTGCTTACATTTAAGAATAATATTTAAGAGTCATGTTGAAGTTGAAGGTGTTAAAACCTATTATGACTAATCCTTTCATCTTTGACTTATATTTTCTTCTTTGACAATGTGTTTACATTTTGGATTTAGATTGAAGAATAATATTCAAGAGGCAAGTTGAAGTTGAAAGTGATCCACATCACATATTTAGAGTAGTATTATGGAGGATAATTCAGTAACATAATTTGTAAATCATTAAGTTATAGAATATGTAATAAAATATTATTTCTTTTTAATGAAAAAGAATAAGGGATATATATAGACAATGTGCAAGAAAAAAGTTGTTTTATTTAAAATTAAATTAATATTGTAATTAATTTTAATTCATATAAATAGAATAGAATTGGGTGTTACAAATACATTCTTAAACAGATTGCAAACAAAGCAAAATATAAATGAACAAAATTAAAATATGTAAAAGAGAGATGAACTTAACTCTGAGGTTAGGGTTTCATTTACGATGGTGATAGCAAGTTTGGTGTCCGAGGCTAGGATTTCACTTATGGGAAGCTTGCTTGGAGCAGCGGTTGGGTGAGTGGGCAAGAATGATGGCAGTACCCTGTATGGCCTTTCGAGGAAGCTTCCAACAAATCCTCGGCAATCTTGGCTCAATGGGCAGGAGACTATGGTTGTTTTAATGAAGGCACAAGTGGTGGAATCTGGTGGGCTTCCATGTAGCATCCTAGGTAAACTTTTACTACAGGCAGGGGCATCTGATTCCTCTCCAAGGAAGATTTGTCACTTCAATAGGGTTTTTGACGACCCTTCTCTCTCTCTTCCACTCTTGTTGGGACTGCTTTGGGCACAACAGGGGGAGGATTGGCTATGGGTAATAAGGTTAAGAGCAAATCATTCGCTAAAATGGTGGTTGCAGTATGTGCCCAAAATGCGCAGCATGTGGAGGCTAAGGGCAAGAGATTTAAGCTAGAAGATGAATGGAAATTGTTTGACAAAATGCCACAAAGAACATCATCGAGGAATGTGATTTCCAAACCTAAGGATCTAGAGGATGATCACAAACCATTTGACAAAATGTTTGAATGAAAAATGGACTCTAGGACAAATAGAAAGGTGAACAACACAGGGCATTAGTTTATTAATGAGATGGTTAGTTGTTGGTACGAAGAATTAATTGCGGACAAGTTAAACAAAAATCAAAAGAATTCAAAGGGAGGAAAAGTAGGGTTCTAAATTTTGGTGCGATCTCTCTCAAGGAACATGGAATGCATTTGGATGGAATTGTTAGATTTAGTGGTGGATATAAAGCAGAAAGTTGAGCTTTTTGTAGGTGTTCCCACTGATTCACAATATTTGGTGTATTAGGGCAAAGAACTCCAAGACTTCTCTTTGTTGTCAAGTTATAATTTAGGCAAGGATTCAACCATTGTTATGACTTCAAGATTGCGGGGAGGTGTTGAAGGGCCAAAACAAGCATCCTCCTCCAAACCAGCGTCCTTTAAGGAAGCAGTCAAAAATGCTTCTTCCAAAGCAAACTTTAAGAAGTCTCTTCCTCTCTCTCACGCCTACATTGTAGAACAAGTGAATGAGGTTCCTTCTGTTAATATTTCTAGTCAGGAAGTGGATGAATATCATCTTGCTATATCAGAAGATGCAATAATCTATAGATTTAATGGTTTATAGCCTTAAACGGAGGCATTGTATCAATAGGTGTTTGAGACTTGGACAAAAAATTGTGATATATCCCTTTGCTCTAAAGGTTTTTTTGTTGTTCTTTTCCATGATCAATTATATTATCAAAAATGCCTATCGGATGGTCCTTGGTTTTGGAGTAATGCGGGATTGTTCATTACTCCTTAGTTTCTAGAGTTTGACCCAAACTCTCTTGGTTTCAAAGATGCCAATGTGAGTTCGGCTCCCTAACTTACCCCTGCATTTTTTGCATGTGTCCGAGGAGATAGGAAATGCTTAAGGCACTTTCATTAAAGATGACAAAGAGAGAACTGCAGTTGGTTTATGCACCTTTGCACAAATTTGTGTGGAGATTGATCTTAGTAAAGGCTTACTAGACAAAATTATCCTCTAATATGGTCAATCTCAATACATTCAAATTTTAGGTTATGAAAATATTGTTTTCCGATGCCAAAATTGTAAATTAACAGGGCATCTTCATGCCTCTTGCCCTCAAAGACATTCTCAAGTGCCTAAGAAAAAAGAGGTGAATCATAATTCCAGTAGATGGAGCATTCCAAATCTAGCAACAGTCGCTGAAGATATTTTTCAGAATTCAGATTTTAAGGAAAGCACCAAGTTGGGAGGAAAAAAAAAAGGTGGGCAAGTTTTATTTGATGAAGGATGTGGGGCACCTGAGAAGGCCATAAATATAGTCAAGAATTCGTCAGTGAAAAATCTAATTGGTGGAATTAAGAGAGAGCATGAATCTGAAAATTCTGATTTAAATAAAGAGTTCGCTCTAAACTCGATTTCTAAAATTCTGAACCCAGATAAGCAGATTGTTATGGTGGACTTGGATAAAGGATTGTGGTGGGATGTTAAGAATAAGAGCTAAATGGGTAGGATGAATAATTTTATGGATTATTTCCCTTCAAATTGCTGAATGAGGATGTGGCTATTTTATCGTTTCTATTATATTTTGATGGCCAGTTAGTGGTTATGTTTGTTTGTTTCATTCTTGTTGGTACATTCTCCAAACCCTATGGTGGTTTCGGGGTGTTAGTTTCTTGGATGATCCTTCTTTGCCTTATGGTTGCATATTCATGGTTTGTTTGGGATTTTCTTGCTTCAATAAAGGGCAAGGGCCCTGTTTAACCTTGATATCTATC
Organism: Torreya grandis; assembly: GCA_037957365.1. Lineage (NCBI taxonomy): Eukaryota > Viridiplantae > Streptophyta > Pinopsida > Cupressales > Taxaceae > Torreya > Torreya grandis. Next base: position 558,052 of record JARHVA010000010.1, on the reverse strand, counting down.
AAAAAAAAGATATGAACTTAGTTTTTTGAGTTGTCAAATAACTATAAAGGAAAACAAAATGCAAGAACAGACATAATACAAAAAACCTAGAAACTAACCCTGAGTGTCCTCAAGGACAAGAGCGTCCAATAGAGGACAGGGGCGACAGTCGTTGTCCCTGTTGGTCGATCTTATTTTTTTGCAAAAAATTGGAACTTCTTAGACAGTCAGGTGCAACAGTAACAATTAGATCTTCTTGTGCTTATTTGATTTTCGAAAGTCGTGTAGAGACCGGTATATGTTTTCTTGAAGTTGTAAACCCTAGTTTTGTGCCACATGGAAATAAATGGATATGAAGAAATAAAAAGAGTTTAGTGGTTGAAGTTGTGTTAGACCTCAACCCCCACTATGTTAAACATTGCCTACATATCAAGACTTCGAAGATGGATCAAACCTCCATGTAGTTCTTCCACCTAAGTGTTTTGTGCAATTATGCTCATTTGAATATATGAATGTATCTAGAATTGGCTTGAATACTTGATCATGCTTGGCTTGGGTTGAATAAAACTGAATTCAGACTTTGGCTCGTGACTGCTTGAAGTACTTGGAAACTGATTTGGGAAGAATAGGAAACTTTTGTTCAATGTGTACTTGCGTAAATAAGCTTTTGTAATATAATTGATAAATTGCCAGGATATGTGAAATGAATGAATTGAATGTGTTTTTATAGTGGTTCGGGTGGGGAAACCCCCAATTAGAGAGTTTAAAAATCTAAAAAGCTAACCATAAGGATACTTTCCTTTTTGAAATTTTCACTGTTTTCAGGAAGAACATGATTGGCAAACAAGGACAAGAACGTTGAGCATCCCTGTCTTGTTGGGCATTCTTGTCCCTTTAGAAAAGGTGTTGAGGTTTGGGTCTGAGTCAGAGCATACAGATACGTCAAGGTATTTTCATTAGTGAAATCATTTTTGTAGGTGACAATAGATGGCCTTGTAGTGAAAGGAGGTCTCTTCTTATGCGTAGGATAGGTCAAATCAGTGAAATAAGTGTCAATTAATGGTAAAACGGATTTAATAGGCATGATCGAGTATTCAAGACTAAATTTAAGTTATTACCGCTGAGAATGGATTTATGTGAAAGATTTGATGTTTTCGCAGTCCATACAAATCAATGTCTTAACTTTTGAAGTAACTGTATTTTCTTTTAACCACTCGACATTTCGGATCACTAGCTAAGGCACGCCAATGCCAATGGCTGGTATAGAACTTCTAGAGTCATGCCACATACATTTCGAGTGTTTAGGAAGCCAACAATGCTTTTTTCCCCTGATTATCACCACATGTAAGAAGCTGTAAGCCATTGCAATGAATGTTTACGCATAGGAAAACAAACATGTAAAACTATAAGATGGAGAACTGCAATAAATTGCTGGCAGCAAATCTCAAACACCAAAAGCAAACTCAAAACTAAAAAATGTCAAAAGAAAAGAAGCATGTTAATATTAAAAGAAGCAAATTCATGTCTATCCATAGTAAATCAAACAATTCAAATAGCAAGCACTGAGCAGATAGGTAAAAGGATGAACTAAAACACAGCCATTGTTCAAAGTTTCACATGGACATCTTGGTTGAATGTGTCCATCTGTGCAAATTGTAAACCAAAAGTAATAAAACTTGATGACACAACCGGAATTCAACGATCAAAATGCAAACATATCTTCAAAAACAATATTTTTCCTTTCAGACTTATGTAGACTGATATATCGGAAAACATAAGTTACCGGATACTCTAGGGCAACCCTTTCTTATCTGTATCCATTTTGTTTATTTGACTCAGGATTCGTATAAGAAATTTCATGAATATGTATCAGATTTTTTTTTTAAAATGTGCCACAGATGCAGTACTGTATCCAGACTGTATCCATATAGGCACAGTCATATCTGGGACACATCCAATCAATAGTCTCGTATTTTATGGGAAAAATTAGCAATTATTTCATCATATTCAATATTCATTTTATGTCTACTCGCAATGGGAGGAAAGCTGGTTAATGTTTGGTTTTTGGAGAAACATTAGTAGCTTCAAAAGAATCTCATTTCTAACATAAATATGGCTTGGGGTCCATTAGAGATTAAAACACTGTTGAATTATTCAATCCATCCGCTACTAAAATCAATTTCAGGTGAACACAATGTTAGATATTGCAGTATATGTATACGAATTAGCAAAATGAAATGGAGGGTAAATGAAAGAATAACATTAATAAATGTATACAAAATAAAAATGTAGAAAATGAAGAAGCGCAGCAAAGTTCAAAATGGCAATCCTGTCAAATAATATTGTTGATACAGAAACGTGTCAATCAGATAACATAATGAAGTGTTGGAATTGAAGTATGAAAGAGTGTGATAAGAAACAATGTTCAACATCTAGCGATCAGGATCCCAAGAGGTCTATGGGACACCACTCCAAATGCGGATTTAGATGTCTTATATGCATATGCACAAGTAATATTGAACAAGATTCAGAATATAGAAAATAATACAACTGGAACAGAAAGTGTTATTAATCTGTGTGTTTTGTATAGGGCATACTCTTGAGGGAGATGTATGGCTACTTATCTTCTACTATCTGATTGCTATCTAATGCTACAGATATGTATATATAAATTACAAAGCCACAAATGATTAAAGAACCATTATGGAAGTTCAGCTGTTTGGGCTTCCATGAGTGACTTTTCACCTTCTAACAGTTACATGGCTTGAATGCCAAATGCGCTGTATGCTGAGAAATGCTTTAGCATAACACAAACCCTAGAAGTGTCACCTGGCATGGCACAGCGTGGTGCATAGTATCCACGTGGCCTATGTGTAATGTAGGTGTTCTGCACAGGGACTGAGCCATGCAGTATGTCTGTGGGCATTGCACGGATGGCCGATGTTGTGCAGAGGTTGTGCACAAGGCACAGAACGGCGCAACACTGTGTAGGTTGCACAGAACACATTGATGCGTTGCTGCGCTGATTGCAGAGTTGCACTGAATGGCATCAAGATTGATCATCAAATATATTCACCACCACAAAGGAAACCTTTGACTTGTATTGGGGCTTCACCCCATTTCAGGTGAATGGAATTTCAATGATGTCTTCTGAGCCTCATAGTGTATATCTTGGCACTGCACGGAATGTGCATGGTGAATGGAACTATGTGGAGGTACCCAAAGCACGGACTTGCATAGAGTTAATTGACCAGGACACTCAGGGTAAGAGCATTCACCAGCGGGGCTGCGCTCGGATCATTTATAACACATATTTGTGTGAATTTTTGTATGGAAGTATCGTAGTCTGGGGTCTGTAAAACTGCTGTATTTATATCCATATCCTGGTAACTTAGCAGCAACCATCAAGGTTGGAGATTAACAAAGGAAAAACATTGCATAAAATATGCAGTGTCTGTCATTAAAGGTATAAATGTGTTCAATAGCAGTAACAAGCACCAGCTAGGGCATGGAATTCGGCACATAGCCCATACTGCTTTTTCAAGTGGATGGCGTTAATCACAAATGAGTTTAAATGTGTTCAATTGGGAGACAACTCGCAGAAAATGAATGTGAATGTGCAGTATGTGTTGTGAGGAAGAGTTTACATATAATCAGAGAGCTGTTTGTAATGTGCTTCAAATATATTCATCTACAATTACATGAACATGAACGCTAATTATCTGTTACAAAATGATCTGCATGCCATATAAATGCAAATGGACAAGAGACTGCACAAAATTCACACGTTGTACCATTTTAGTACAAATGACATAATATGTCCTCACTCCAACTCAAAAATTACAATAAACAGCTTACTGCTCTTGGTCTAAAAAATTGCTCCAAGAACAGTGCAGTCCATTTAATTTGTGACAAAGAAAGAATCCAAAAAATCAAACTCTACACAATAAGACCGGTGAAAAACATAGTGCATTCTTTGGTACAGAGTCTGGAAAAGGAGAGAGCAGGTGAATGACAATACCAAGTTATGGAAATTGAATTTTAAAAGTAAACACCCCATCTGCCATTGCTTTTGAAGTTTGGGGCAAAAGTATCATGCCTAAACCTTCACGAGATTGCTTGATTTTACCAAGAGATATTCCTGGACAGTTGTTCTAACCATGCAGCCACATCTGACATGGTCGGTCTTTCATTTGGATCATGCCTAACAGAAAGTTCTGCAATATCGGCCATTCTCAGCAAAGGCTCTATGTTTCTTGGCAGATCCACAATGCGGTCTAAAATAGCCACTGCCTTTCCCTGGCTGATCAGGGGTGCTGCCCATTCCACAATGTCAGGTGGATCAAAGCTTGTATCATATGCCATTCTCCCACTCAGAATCTCAAGCAAAACCACACCAAAGCTGTATACATCACTCTTCTCTGTAAAACTCTGAGATTTGTAATAATCTGGATCAATATATACAGCATCGCCTTCATGCATAGGAGAAGGAAGACCTTTATCTCCAGATATTGCTAACCCAAAATCTGCAACCCTGGCTCCCCATTCTGCATCCAAAAGAATATTGGAGGGCTTAATATCTCTATGAACAACTGGAGGCAATGCATCTTTGTGAAGGTACTCAATTCCTCGTGCTGCTTGTATGGAGATTTTCAATCTCAAATTCCAGCTAAGTGGAGAGAGGCCTCCATGCAAATGATCATGAAGAGTTCCATGGGGCATGAATTCATATACAAGAAGCCTTTCCCCCATCTCTTCACAATAGCCCAACAAGTTAACCAGGTTACTATGGCGCAGTTTGCACAAAATTTCAAGCTCTGCTTCAAAATCTCGACTATTGCTATGAATTCTCCGAGCTGCATTGGCTCTTTTCACAGCAACCTGCCTTCCATCTGGAAGAACAGCTTTGTAGACAAATCCATAGCTTCCTCTGCCCAGTTCATTCAACTCTTTAAACCCATTTGTAGCGTCCCGAAGCTCTGTAAGACGGAAGGCTTGCATACGGATCAAATCGTTTGCAGTAAGCCAAGGAGCTGTAATTGCAGTTGAGGACGTTTGCGAATTATGATTATGTTGGTTTTCAGCATCTGCTTGCCGTATGCAAAAAAACCATTGCCCTTGCCCTCTTTTCCTCCTGATCAAGCAGGGTACAAAGCATAAAATGAACGCTAAAAGAAACCCACCTGAAATTGATACCCCTAAAATCGTTGCAAGGGTGATTTGTGGCTGCTTTTGCTGTTCAAGATTTGGCTTTTGTTTCTGTTGTGAATTCAGTGGTGGATACGCAGAGAAAGATCCATGGTGGCCATCTGCGCAGACTGCTTGACAAGAGCTGTTTTGGCACAGCGAACAAGATGTGCAGACACGGTCTGAAGTCTGAGTACATGGATTGGAGAGAAAAAATCCACTTGGGCAATTTTCCGCACAAGGAGAACAGATATGCTCTTCTTTGCTTAGACACACGGTCATCAAATCCGGCAATCCAAGAACACTCACATTGAAGAAAAACTGATTTCTAGGGCAAGGCTGACTATTGCACAATCCAGGGCTGCAAAGCTGCAAAGGAGGGTCAAAATCTGATCCACTGCCCCAACAATCCACTATCAAATTATCTTCTCTAATTCCACAGGTGACACTATTGGAGGCAGCTATAGTCAAAAATCCCACACCTTTAGGGATGGAAGATTGATTGAAGCTCCCCCAGCATTCTACCTCATGATTATCTTGGCGGACGCCACAAGAATGATTTGAGCCTCCTGCTAGGGTCATAAACCTAGTTTTCTGATTAGAATTTCCCTGATTCAAGGACTCATCCCCCCAACATTTAATGTATGCCGTTTCTTTCAAGATTCCACAGACATGGTTGCTCCCAGACACAAGGCTCTCAAATTTTTCTTGGGGAGGGGTAGTTACGTTGTAAGATGGGGAACCCCAGCAGATTGCCACTCCTTCTTGGTTCAACCCACAGGTAAAATCATCCCCTGCAACAATGGATTTCAGGTAGAGATTGGAAGGAGGGCTGAATGAGGCCCAAGAGGAACCTGAGGACCTTTTAGGTGCATTTTCTTGCATAGACCAACAGTCTACCATGCCAGGATATGCATCCAAATAGTTTCTAACTCCACAGACATGATTTTGCCCAGATGCAATGTGTGAATACCTCCTATTTTGGTTACTCAGAGGGACAAGATTAGTACCTGTTTCGTTGCTCCTCCAGCACATTGGATAGAAAGTGTTAGCCTTGAGTCCACAGATGAATTCCCCTCCTCCTGAAAGTGCAGCCAGAGATGGGCTTGAAGTAGCATCGGTAGCTGGTGAACTGCTATTCCTCCCCCAGCACATGACTTGTTGTTTCCCACTTGCTTCAATGGCACAGAACATGGGCTCTTCTCCAAAGGATGCTGTTATGGAAGACATGGAACCATACCCATGAGCTCCATTCAGCAGAAAACAGATCAATATAAATATGGGTATGCCCCAAAACTGGCTACTGGATTGGTGTGATTGCCCTGTTAGGCAAGGGCATTGGGATTGCTCGGAATGTATAGGCATTTGGAAGGAAGCAAAAATGGCATATTGGGCAGTGAAGATACTTAAAAAATAAAACAGCTCCTGCACACAAGAATGCCAAACCACTCAGATAGCCCAAACACCACAAACACCCACCAAGCAGTTGCAAAGGAGCAGAATTCTCCCCAAGTAGACCAAAGTGTGTTAGTGGGTATGGATTAAGACAAAGTGATATCCAGGGTAATATGGGCTTCTTTCTTTTACATGGTCCTACAAAACTATATTGGGTAATCCTTTCTGTTGGAAGTATGTTCACTGTCCTTCGGATGGGTCCCAACAAAAATTGTGATGTACAGTAGTCACTCTAAGCTGCTGCTCTCCATTGAACATACAGCATTTGACCTAGAGATTGAGACCCACCTGCTGATAGTGGGTTACTACTGTGTTAAGGCCAGATTTCCTTTTTCCTATATGTCGGGGGAAGATAAATATTGGTTTTTTAGGTCAACAATGGCCTGATTTAGTCAATGAGTTGGTATGGATCTGGATAAACTATGGAGACAGTCAGTTGCTTTATTACTAAGAATTTTCCAAATCAAATTGTTCAAAAAGGACACTTTTGAAAGGTGCGTTTGAGGTTTTAATGAAGTACCATATTAAAAATTTTGCAGCATTCAATTCAGGGATATATCATGAAGAAATTAAATATTCCTGACAGTCAATTGCTTTATAAACAAGAATTTTCCAAATCCAACTGTCTTAAAAGGTCTATTTAAGATTTAATGAAATATCATATAGGCTAAAAAAATTATTTGAAAGATGTATTTGAGGTTTGATGAAATATTATATTTTTTTTTAATTGTTGGTAAATATTTTTTAAAAATTTGAGTTATGAATTGAAATGTTTTTTATTAAGATTATGAATTACTTTGGGATATTGTAGATTTTATATTTTCAGAGTTTATATAATTGAAATTTGTTTTTGGAAATAATTGTGTGAAGAATTTTCGTTGTAATATTTCAGATCAATTCTCATAATCCTTCTTAAAGAGTTATGTGAAGAATTTTGCTCTTTAAGAAGGATCACGAGAGGTAATCTTAAACGTCGCGGTCAAAACTCTTCATAAAATTATCCTCAAAAACAAGTTTCAATAAATTTGAGAGAGTTTGAGATAGTTTGTAGCTCAAAGCTATTTGACAATCAATATTTCGATCATGACTAGTTTCAGAGATATTTCTATAGTTATAATGATCCCACAAACATATTCAACACTCAAAGTTAACATGTCACTGAGATTTGAATTTAGGTGGAACTAAACAAAGCCAAACCACTTTAACTAATTCACCTACATCTCATTAGCTTAATAAAATACTATATTAAAAATATTGCAACATTCAATTTAAAAATATATCAAGGAAAATTTGAATATTTTTATTTTTGAATTCATCTAATGGTGAAGAATTTACTCTTAAAAAGGTCACATAGTTAAATCTTATAAAGAGATAAGATATGTATATCTCGTATTTTAAGTATAATTACATACATCGACATACTAAGAGTAAGAGATGATCTCATATATTGTAAACTATTTTAAAAATCATAACCAAAATCACTGACATCATGGACCTTAAAAAATTTCCATTTCCATTTCCATTATATACATAATTATTTGTATTAGAAGTTTATTTATTTGTTATTCATAATGAAATCGCGAGTGTTTGACACTAAATCAAAAAAAACATTATACACACTTAATTAATATAAAAATCAATATTTCAATCCAAAAAATTCAAATACTTATAAATCAATTATGACTGTTTGATAAAAATCATATTTTAATTAATTTATAAAAAAAAATACTAATTCTATGCCTAAATAGAAAAGATGCCCACTTGTTAGTCAAATCCCTATGGATTGGAAATTTATGTGGAAAAATTCTATAGAATAGCTTTTGTCTAGTAATTTAGAAGTCAAGTGGGTATCCAAGGTAGTTAAATCACATGTAAATAATTGGAAAGTGAGAATATATCTCTTTTTCGATGTGAAAAGCAATGGTGACAAAGACTAGTGTTGTTTTATTCAACATGGGAGGTCTTCCAATGCTCATAGAATAATTGCCTCCACACGGCTGACAAAATCATTTTGGGTATCTATGAAGATTTTAACCCATGGTCACATGTTTCATATTCTCTCCACCAAATTCCCTTTAAAATTTTGAAATAGATTCATGTGTTGTATTTATCTATTATTATCTAGAGGAAAAGAATAAATCTAACTTAAAAACAAATGGCAAAGTACAAGTCAAACAGTAAGAAGGTAATTATATAAGAAACAATACGATATTAAGTACACATTGATGCTATAGGTATTGTTTTTATGTGGTTGAACATTCTAAAAGAAGGCTCAACTAAGAAAGGATAAAGAGGCACACATCCATTCATGGAGTCTAGAGGAATCAAAGATATAATAATGTCCCACTCGAGAAGAGGGTACACCACACTACTAATAGGGTCAGGGCCGCTCAACCCACCGAGATAAACCTATATGCATCATAATTTGCTCACTTATTATGACTTGCTAATTGTGCCACTAATTATGCTTAATGATTTGTTAATTAATCCTTTCATCATTATTTCATCTAACATTGTCTATACCCCTAGTCAATAATCTAGTCACCTTTAGATATATTTCTTATCTTATTCTAACCTTCATATTTCCCATCCAATATTAATTCTCTTGTTATTTCTTATTAACATTCTATTTATCACATAAATCCCTCCTATGCCCACTTGTGAATTTTAAATTCACAAAGTCACACCTATCCCTTAGGCTCTCCTACATGCCTAGTACATAGTCTCCACCTAATTCTCCTATAAACCTAGCTAAACCCCATTAGGCTCCTCTAATGGAGTCTAGAATGTTCCAATCCTCCTCCAACTCTCTAGAGAATTCCATGGAATTTTAAATTCCATAAAATCTCCCTCCCTTCTCTCTATTTAAACCCACTATCTCCTTCCATTTGGAATAATGAGTGGAATTTGCATGAAATCTATTAAGCCAAAATCCATCCATCCAATAATATGAGCATAGTCCAATAAGTCCAATAAATCTATAAATATATGCTATCAAAATCTTTTGATCAAGCTAATATCATTATGAAATTCTGAGTCTATTTGTAAGCAATCCATTTTCCATACCATTTAGTCTTTAGTCTTTAGTCTTTTAGTCTTAATTTGTTTGGAGCATTTAGCTTTAGATTTATAGTGCTGATTTTAATGTCTATTTGTGTGCCTATTGTTATGTAGATTCGAGCATCGTTGGAGATTTAGACAGTAGGAGTACAACAGGGTATGTATATAATGTAGGTGACACAACGATGAGATGGATTTCATGACTACAAAAACTTGTGGCTTTATCAACCACAGAGGTTGAATATGTTGTTGCCATAGAGGCAAGCAAAGAGATGATTTGGTTATAGTAATTGCTTAAAGAGTTGGGGCATAAGCAGGATGAAGGGAAGTTGTATAGTGATAGTCAGAGTGTTATACACCTAGCAAAGAACTCTGCCTTCCACTCTAAGACGAAACATATACAGTTGAGGTACCATTTCATCAGGATGACTTTAGAAGAAGAGAAGTTGAAGATGGAGAAGATTCATACCAGTCATAATCTTGCAAACATGATGACCAAGGTGGTCACAAGGGAAAAACTGAAGCTATGTTTAGCTTTGGTTAGTCTTCATAGATAGCAGTGAAGGGTTGAGAAGCCTGCTTAGAGAAAATCAGGTATTTCAAATATTGTTATGTTGTAAAGCTTATTTCCACATTATATTGTATTTCAAATATTGTACATTGAAATCTACTGTACATTCTACCTTTGAAAAAAAAAATAGGTCCCCTTTTTTCAGGAGTATAGATACGTGGTTTATCTATACTTGTATACGTGTGGTGTCATCACCTATGATTAATGGGGAACCATTATGGATTGACTTGGCCCATGGTTTTGGTACCCATTATTTTATAAAATCACTATGTTGGTTACTTATTGATGTATTATGTATAGATGGACATACAATAAGTAAAATATCGGAAGAACTGAGATTGAGAAGGTGAACAAAGTGTGTGAATTCAGAAGATTGTATTGAGTACATCATTAAACAATATTTGTGCATTGTAATTATGAGAAGACTGATATGAGAGTAGATTATATTCTTATTGGCTTGTAATTAGATATGATCAAGTGTTTCTTGGTGGATGTAGCCCACATTGGATGAACCATGTTAAATGTTGTCTTCTTATTGTGCATTTTAATTTATGTTTTTTATGTATCTCTGTTCATAGATCTTGTTATTACGATTCTGTAAAATTATTCAACATTAATTTCTGATTTATTCCTAATAGAATTTCATGGAATTTTAAATTCCATAAAATCTCCCTCCCTTCTCTCTATTTAAACCCACCATCTCCTTCCATTTGGAATAATGAGTGGAATTTGTAAGAAATCTATTCAACTAAAATCCATCCATCCAATAATATGATCATAGTCCAATACGTCCAATAAATCTATGAATCCATGCCATCAAAATCTTTTGATCAAGCTATTATCATGCTGAAATTCTCAATCTATTTGTAAGCAATCCATTATCCATACGATTTAGTCTTAAGTCTTGAATTTATTTAGAGCATTTAGTTTTAGATTTATAGTGCTGATTTTAATGTTTATTTATGTGCATTGTGATTTATTGGCTCCAAATTTATGAATTAAATTGATGTTTTGAGTGATTTTGATATAAATTGCATATTATAAGCCATTGCTCAAATTTATCATCTCATAAAACTAATGGTGGATTCGCCACAAGGAGGCGACAGACTCCACCCCTAGCCCCTGATGAAGAGAAGTAGTGAAAAAATGATTGGGTGGGACTATGCGAGTGGCTCTGTCAGTGGTCAAGTAGCTATTATAAATACCTAAATTCCATGACTACCTTTTCAACTTGGGCTTGAATCTGCATAAAGGCCGAAGATGTCAAATACACCTTGTCGTTAATGGTAAAATGACAAGATGTTATTTCATTGCTAAACGAAGCAGAGTTTCTAGATTTCTATAATTGAAATAGAATAACAGCTCTGAAAAAAATCCATAAAAAACTATATATGTGAGCCAATTAGCAAAATCCCCAAAGAGGGCCAAACACAATGAGAAAGTTTTAGGATGAAAGGGATAAAAGAGACTATGTATATATTCTCAAGCAGATTAAGCTTTGGGACGTTTCTAGAAGATATGCTTGAAGGAATGTGATCTAAAACAAGCCAAACACATGGGTTTATCAATTCCAAGATAATAAAGACACTCTCCAAGAGGAAGGCCTTAATAACTTAGATATTAGAAAAAATAAGCAAGCTTGGGTTCAAGCTTAGTGTTCCATATTTCGTTGAGTCAAGCAAGCCAAGTCATGGGCAAGGAATTAAGATTCCAATGCCTATTGAGCTTACCCAAATCCAAAGAGAATGGGCTCATGACTTGATATATGAGCTCTAGAAACTAGTTCTTGATATGAGTATCATAATTCCATATCCAATCTTTTCACCAAACACGTGGAGATTGTAAACCCAATTTGTGAAACATAACATCCAGTATTAACTCTTGAATATGAAGAACGACATATAAGTCAAAAATATTTAAATTGAATTTAGATTTTAGCAAAGGTCAAGTAGTCCAATCATGAGTTGAGACCAAATCCTTCATAGTTTGAATTCCTTTCTTGAAAAGTCTTGAAGCTTTCATACCAAGCAACTTTGCTAGAAGGAGACTAGTATTTTTCATAATAGGAGACCACCAGAGGTTATGGTCATTGAAGGAAGTACCACTGTGAAAACCATCTCCAACCCATTTTAAATAGTGTTTAACAGATTCAAAAGTTTTCCAAATAATTTTAGCAATAAAAGAGCCCTCAATTTTAATTAGGTAAGAGTGATCAACAAAGTGTGGAAACCAATGTTTTTCTAACCAGACTTACCATCGGGAGATCTAGAGGAGATACAATGTCATAGGATAATTTTCCAAGATTCATTACCTTCAAAAACTCTGACAACCTATTTAACAATAAGGTCAACTCTTTATCTTTAAATATCAATAATCCCCATACCTCCTTTATCGCAAGTAAGACAAAAAATATCTTAAGCAACTCTGTAGAACCATCGAATTTGTTTGGCATTAGACCAGAGAAAATCCTTGAGAATATTTTCTAAATTGTCATATGAGGCTTTAGAGGAGGCCCAACAGGAGTAGTAGTAAATATGAGTAGCAACCAAAATCTTAATGAACACTTGGAATTTCCATGCTAGAGAGAGGGGCTTGGCGACCCAATACTCAACCTTTTTCTTCACTATGTTCATGACATATTGTCAAAGCTCATAGGGGAACTATCAAAGGTTAATAGACTGCCCAAAAATTTGAATTGCTCCCCTCGAGGAATTCACTTCCACTTGTAGTGGAGTAACCATTTTGACATGGGCATCATACTTTGTCTGAAACATTAGATTTTATTCAACTGTAAGCTGGAACCAGAAGCTTTACAAAAAATGTACAAACAATGTGAGGACTCCTTACAAGAATTTTCTTGATCTTTAAGAGTAAGAAAGGTATCATCAACAAAACAGACATTGATGAGCTGATAAGATTTATCAAGAAGATTGATACTGCAAATGAGATCTCCCTCAGATCTATGAGCCAAAATATATCCAAGAGCCTTAGCAAACAAAATATATAAGGCTAACACAAGAGGAAATCATTTTCATATAGAGAAAAAGAGGCCAAAATTGTTAGACTTAATCCCATTGATAGTGGGATAGGCAGGCATATGAAAATAGAGTTTGGATAACTTAAATAAATAATTGGTCGAAGCCAAGAGCTTGAAGCATGGTAGGAATAAAAGGCCACTCAATCTTATCATAATTTTTTTCAAAATATAATTTGAGAAAGATGGTTCACTAATGAGAGGATCTCACCCACTCCATCCCTTCACAAACAACAAGAAGGTTGTCTAAGATATATCTATTTTTTATAAATCTTGTTTGCTCTATTCTGAAAATGGAAGGTAAAATGAGCTAGAGGTGGTTAGAAAGATCTTTAACAAGGATTTTCTATGACACATTGAGGAAGGTGATGGGGTTCCAACTGGTGATAAGCTTAGGGTCACCGATTTTAGGAATAAATTTGGTATATCATTTATTAATAAGAAAGCCCAAAAATATTATGTAAAGCTTATTTATAAACTCAAAGCAAATCAAGCCCAATAAAATCCCTAGTAGCTTTATAAAATTCATAGGGGAACCCATCAATTCTCAGAGTTTTATCATTACTCATGCATTTCAGAGTATGAAAGAGCTCATCAGGAGATAAGGGAACATCACATAGTTTTTGGTTAGCAAGACTGAGCTTGCAAGGAACAACATCTAAACATTCTAACAAAGCTTGAGCTTTCTCCATTATCTCCTCCTTAGATTGGAACACTAATTTACAGTGGTCCAAAAATACAACAAAAATGTTAGGGAAATTAGTAAGTCTTAGTTGAGCTAAGTTAATGACCTTGATTTGGTCTTGAGCTTGCTTGGCTCTGAGAGACTTAAATAATTATTTGGAGGCCTTATCCCCAATGTTGAGCCAATAGAGGCAAGTGTGAATTTGTGCCCCTATAGCCACATGCTTGTTTACAACTTTGATTTGGTGTTTGAGAAACACAACTAAGGTCTAAAATTATGACTCAAATGGATTACGCTCAAGGAGAAAATAGATTATCTATTATTCTTTGAGTACAATGCCATCTGCCCACTTCCAAACACACACTATTTATTTACCATAATGATAGAGAAAGGTGGGGTGCAAAGGATGGCCTCCTTCCACTACTCGATCTAGATGGTGATGTAAGGCAGATGTGACACAAGATTCCAAACCATGGCAATGAGACAAATGGTGCCCTTGTGGAAGATGAGGGAGGCATTTAGGAAAAAATGGTTGTGTGGCACTTTGAAGTGATTTTCACTCCATTCCACTCTAAAAGTGATGGGATTGTGGTTTGATGGAACATATTTAGAATGCATGAAGATATGTTGTCCATTGGAAAGATAAAAACAAGAGATGTGTTATTCTGAAAGCATAAAACAATCCAATCTCTTGAGGACCATGTTGGTGTTGATGCAATAATTGGACCACGTAAAATAAGGAGTGGTAGTTAATGATCACTATTGGAGGACAGGCCCCACAAGAACCCACAATTTTTAAAATTAAAAACATGCCTAACATCTCCCATGTACCATTGCATCAAGAGGGCAGCAACCTTGTCTTTGAGACTCTCAATCATATTAAAGTCTCTGCACATGAGCCAAGTGGTGAGGGGTAGGTTGTCAGCCGAATATCATCATAGATTGTTCTTTAATGATCATCATTTGGGTCATAAATATTGAGGACCCCTAATTAATGACCATTAATATTAAAGAGAAGTCAAATAGCCTAATGTGATGGATCTCCACCTAAGGCAATAATTAAGGGGGGAATTTTGGAAAAACTAAGATATTGGTGCTACCATGACCCTACTCATGCAAAGTAGAGAAGTGAGTTGTGTCCGACCAAATACATTTCAAAGTAACATGTGGAATAAACCCTGAAATATTATCTTCTTAAACGAAAACTAAATCTATAGCTCCCAAGCATCCAACATGGAGAATTTATGAGAGGAATCTGTGAGACCTTGAACATTCCATGATAAATCATTCATTAACAAGTATTATCCAGGAGGATTTCCTCTAAACCATCTTCAATATCTTCAAGAGCTACAAAACTATTTCCTAGAATAATTCATTGGTTTGGTAAAATGAAATCCTCAAGCAAGATGGTGTGGAAATCAACCCCATTTTCCTCTTGGGGAGATTTACCACCACCATAAGGTGGGTTACATGACCTTCTAGAGGTAGGACTACTTGTAGAGGATGTCCCAATAGGAGATAAACTCATGTGTGGTTGAAGAAATTGTGAAACTCAGCTCTAAGAGGCCATTGGAACATTATGAGGATTAAGGGAAGGATTCTCCTTATGCATCTTAGAAGAAGGTTTTGACACATAAGGGGTAATGTTAATTTGGGTACTTTTGTTACTAAAATAAGAATTTTTGTTAGACACCATCGTCCAGTTGTTACTATTCTCCACCACCTTGGGCTTATCAAAGGGCATTCTTTTAATAGAGGGTTTTGATCACCCTATGAGGGGACAATCCTTAATTTGATGGTCAAGTGACTGACAATGTGAAAATGTGTTGGGTAGATTGAAATATATGAATTTTTGTGCCCAATGTTATAGGCCAACTTGAATATCAATGGATTCTTTCAAATCCTTATTCAAGTTGACCTCAACATAGACACATTTGTTGGAGCATGCAGAATAAAAATTATTTGGTTTATGACACAAAACACACCCTATAGGCTTGATAATTTCCTTGAGAAAGGCCCATAGAGGAAGTGGGAGGCCAAGAAGTTCAATTCAAACAAATATCTGAATGGATGTTTGGTCAGAAAATTTAAAGTTATGGGTCCATAGGGACAAAATCATAAGAGTTTTCCTCAGGAACCAACAACTTGACTTATCAAGGAGAGCTTAGACTTAAGACTCCTTAAAGGATAGAATAAATAACCCTATTGTATAATTTTACCCACTCAAATATTCCATTAAGTCATCCATTCTATCCCAAAATTATGTTTTATCCTTACCTTATCTCTGCCTCTTAGTCTACACATGATCCTACCATAAATATGTGTGACCTTTCAATTTTATGCAGGAAAAATTCACTTTTTTGTGATCTTTAATTGACTTGTAACCAAAGTATATATCCATATTTGTGATTAAATCTACGAGTTCATTTGGATTTAGGCTTATTTTATAACAAAGCATGTCTAATCTTGGATTACTGCTATTCCTTGTCAATCTCTGAGAAATATATTCCCAACTTCATTTTCCATGTATTCCATTGTAAGTTATTAATCCCCTTCTTTTTCATCCTTGCTCACATATTAAACATAAGTTCCCCTTCTTTATGTTGTTTTAATTGCATCCAATCTTGGATTCCTCACATCATTTTTGCCAAATCTATAACTCTATGTCCCCTTGGTCTTTCTCCTCTTCGAATAGGATTAGTTATTTGTGCCATCTCTTTCCCCAAATTGAAGCTTCTCTTTCACAACTTGCCAATTGACTTAATTGGAGTCTTCACACACACAAACCAAAGAAGGAAAAAACTTATATGATACCAATACGTGGGAATTATGGGTACAAAATAAATGGTAACATCACTCCCTAACATCAAACTTATCTCACTCAATCTCACTCTCATGATACGAGACATAAAATTGGGACAAATACATCCTTTATTGAATTTAAGACAATATTGCAATCATAGAAAAAAAAGGTGGATCAAAATGTTCTCAACACACTTTCAAGTCTAAGCTTTGCCTTCTCTACTCTGCATTCTACTCCCTTGGCAACTTAACTCCTAAAGTCTTTTCTCTCCCTCCCACTAGAGCACAATGTCAAATCTTCAACATTGAAGCTTCTCCTCTACCCATTTTAAATATTTATCCTACTTCCCATGACTCTTGGAGTTCCCCTTCATATTCATTCACATCTTATAAACATTCAAGAAGTGACAACTCATCATTCTAGGTTGTTACTTTCTATTGATAATTCATGTGGGTGAAACTACACTTTATGTTGTCTAGCAGTTGTGAAACCACCACTTTGAGCAAACTAGAAGTTGTGGAACCACCGAGGTGGTTACATAACCTCCACTTAAGATTTCGCTTAATGTATACTAGAGGTTTTGTCAATGTGCAAAGTTTACCAACTTTTGGAGGCCATAACTTTACATACAGACTTAAAATGAGATGATTTTTTCTGAAAGTGCATAACTTCTAAGAAGAATCTAATTATGCAATCACATTTAGGTTTATGGAATCACATTTTACCAATGGTTGAGAAACTCAACCAACTTGCTTAAAACCATGTAGTTTCATGAAATTGTTTTTTCTCTGATGTGATTAATGTCATTGAAGTTCTAGATAACTAATGCTTCTTTTTGGGTCATCTCATCAAGCCAAAATAACAAACAGATTAACAAGACTACATGAACACACAACAACTATTTTTTTGTTGTTACAAGATTTCTTGTTCACCATGGATGCCCATGCATCACCAATCAACTATTATGTTAGTAGGAGGGCCACTTCCATTACAACATCACCCCATTTTCATAAGGATCATAGTACTTTTTTTATTGAATGTGGATTTTAGATTTGTATAAGTAATTCTAAGATAAGCTTAAGAGGCATATCTATAGGGGTAGTAAGGTATGTATTTAATGTTAGGTTGTGGAGCTAAAAGCTTCAACCCTTTGCAAACTGTGGAACAATGGTTGCTGAGATCCAGGAGAATCGGCGTCGACAGCAGGACCGACGTCGGCAGAGACCAGTGCAGAAGGCCACCGGCGACGGCAGGAAGTCAGCCGACATCGGCAGAACCAGACAAGCAGGGACCGACGTCGGTCGCCTGTGTGTTCCAGAACTGCTCGTTTCACAGATAGTTAGTTAAGTGAACGATGAGTTTGCATGTTGAGACCAGTTAGAGTCTTGGGTTGCGAAGATAATTGTCTAAATTAAGAGTTTAAGTTATTGTTTGAGTTAGGGATCTATTTATAGATCCATTGGCATGTATTGTAAATATATGTATGAGATAGAAAGGAAGAGTTCCTTCTAGTTGTAAGATCTGTGAGTTGCAGGTTGTTGCAAGCTCATTGGGGATCTACATGTAAGTTTGGTCTTTGAATTGCAGGTTGCAGGTTCATGAGAGATCAGCTTGAAGTGCTATAGAGTGCTTGGTGTACCGGCAGGGTTATTACTGACTGGTTGGTGAGGTGAACACCAATTCTGTGTGTGAGTTGGTTGTTGGGACCGTTTTTGTGTAGGAGAGTGTGTGTGAGAAGAGTTACTGTACACTTGAGGTGTGGCGATCCTCTGTAAGGTGAAAGAGTGTGGCGGCTCTTTGTTGTATTCTTTTCTGTATAGTGTTAATACAAGATAGTGTATTGTCTCTCATATTCTGTGCTATTGGTGAATTCTAGTTGCTTGTGTTTCTGGTTATTTCCGCATATTCAATTGCTTATATTTGGTAATCATACTGTGCTCTTTCTGAGGAGCAAGATCCTAACAGGTGGAATTAGAACAGGTGTGTTTGTTCTTGGATTTACCTCCACCTTACCTAACATTTAAAAACATTTAAATAATATCTTTTTAAATATTATATAGAAATTGAGGAGGAGAGGGGAATGTCGAGAAAGTGAAGACATTCATCTCACAACCAATCAACTATTATGTTATTAGAAAGATAACTTGCATTGTAGCATCACCCTTATTGGCATAATTATCATGGTACATTAGGTTTATATGTTTTTTACAAACCAAGTCTAACGACCAAAGTGGGATTAACATTTTGATTGAATAAGGATTCTAGAGTCATAGAAGCAATTACAAGATGTGCTAAAAGGCATATTTGATTTTGGATAGTACGACATGTATTTAGAAGCATTTGAATGATATTTTTTTAGGACTATGAAGTCATATAAGATGAGACAAAAAAGTTAAGCAAGAAAACATATTTATCCCACAACCAATCTAATGTTCCACATGCAATGTGGCATCACCCCATGGGCATAATGATCATTAGTTTATATGTTACCATATATCAAGTTTACCAACTAATATGGGATTATTATTTTTATTGAATGAGGGTTTTAAAGTTGTAGAAGTAATGCATTGCATGCATTTATAGGCATTTGAACTAATTTTTTTAAATTATAAAATTACAAAAGAGGAGAGAGAAAAGTTAAGTAAACACACATACTCATCTCGTAACCAACCAACCATTATGTTAGTGGAAAGGCCACATTTATTATGACATCACTTCCATTGACACAAAGATCATAATGTAATGAAGTCATATATTATCACAAAACAAATATAACAATCAATATATAAATTTTTTAATTAAATAATAATTTAAATCATAAAAATAATCTTAAAATACATTAAATTAACATAAATGAATTAAAATAATAAGACAAACATTTTTTTTAAAGAAGTAATTAGCCTCCTTCACATTAAAGTTGAGTTAGAGATTAAGTATATATTTCACCAAATAAATCATTTTTCTCACTATTGAACTTCAATTATGTCTTCTTCTTTTAAAACAAATTCTTGTGTGATGTGATTCAGTGGTTTGTATCATAACCAATCCGCTTAGACATTAATGACCATTCCCATATTTAGTGCCGTTATCAAATCTTCCATAATTTTCAAGAACATCTTAATCCACCCAAAGTTACATTAATTCTTTGCATCCACTTATTTTCTATAAAAAGGCAAAAGGCAAACCTTTCTTTAAAATATTAAGGGTAAACCTTCCTATAAAAGATAAAGGCTTTTTTCATGTCCTCTTAATAAACTTAAAAACAATTGTTTTAGATATTTTATTATTAAATGGATGATTATTATTATTATTATTAAATTATTATTGATAAAATAATGAAAATATATAATGATGATTATTATAATAAAGTTTTTTTTGGGTTAGAATTTACAATTTATATTTTTAGTTGGAGGAAAATTTTGTTTCATACCAAAAAAGTTGATAAAGTATAATAATCCAAAATTACCAAAAATATTTCTTTAAATTCATTCTTCTATTATTTTGTATATTTTTTAATAAATAAATTGTAGCTTAATTAATTATGATGATAGTATGTATAATTATTATATTTTCTATTAAAATATATGTTAAAAAAAAGTAATTAGAAGAAATTGATTATCACTACATAAAATTTGAAAGATTTAACCTTTCCCCTAAAAAGACATACCATTCCATTTACCAAACCCAAACAAAAAGCCAATCTTACAAATCACTAACCTTAAAAAACCAACTTTATGTTGTCTCACTACTTCTTTGAAGAATAGGTTCGCATATTGGTGGCATCACTAATCTCTCTATAAGCTACAAAGTATGTCATTTAAAAAAATCTATCAACATTAACAAAAATAGAGGCATTACCTCATCGAGTTCTTCACAAATTAAGAACAAAAAATATTCTTATTGTATTCCATGGTCTATTTGGAATAGGTAATTGCTGATATAGTCATATAATTTGAATTTTTTACTTTTACATATTGGAAAACTCCACATCTTTTTATGAACTTCTTCAGATCCATGTTCATCCATGGCCAATACTAATTGTCACTCAACTATGATAATGTTGTATCATCTCCAAAGTGACCAACAAGGCCTCTGTTATATATTTTTTTCAATAGATTCCTTTCATGTAACTTTGAGGTATGCACAACCTCTTCCCCTTAAAAAATAATTCATCTTGAATCGTGTACTCCATTTATGGAGTTCTATCTACATTTGTTGGATTTTTGCATGTTGTGCATGTATTTCTTGAAATTCAAATGTTCTTCATATAAATGTTTTATTGGGTCAAACCCAATGACCTCTATCTTGAGTTCATTCATAACAAGAGCTTGCCTACTTAAAGCATCCACAACTTTATTTAATTTTTCATTTCTCTGTTTTAAAATACAATAATAGCTTTGCAAAAATTCCACCCATTTCATATATATTTTTATTTAACTTACCTTTATTATTTATGAATTGTAACAACTAATAATTCATGTAAAAAAAAAATATTTTGAAAATAAATAATACCTCCACTCTTAAAAGATTGCACTATTGCATAAAATTCTTGGTTATAAACCGAATACTTTATATTTGATTCATTCAATTCTCAATAAAATAAACAATGGGTTTACCTTTTTGGCCTAATATAACTCATATGGTTGTCAAAATTCAAGAAAGCTAAGACTAGTTATATTACCTTTTTCTTCAAAAACTAAAAATTATCTTCAGTTTTAGCTATCCACTAAAACTTCTTTTTATCTCCTTTCATAGTCTCCATAATGAGTGCACATATACCCCTAAAATTTATTCATGGAAAACTCTCACCTCAAACATACTTTTTGTTGAAGGTCACTCCACAATTGCTTTCACCTTTTCAAGGTCCTTCTTTAACCCATCCTTTCAGATCAAAAATCCATAATATATTAGCTCCTTGTGCACGAAGTTGCACATTTCTCAAAATGACCAATATATTTTCTTCTTTCAAAACCAATCTCAAAAATTTCAAGTGCTCTTCTTTTGAATGACTAAAAATTATAATATCATGTAAATAAACATTCACAAACATACTCGTATAATGGCTTCCACACTTCATTCATGAGTCTCATGAATATGCTTGGGACATTTGATACACCAAATATCATAACCACCCATTGATATAGTTCATCATTGATCTTAAATGTGGCCTTCCACTCATTACCTTCTCTTATTTGAATTTGGTAATATACGCTCTTCAAATCTATCTTAGTAAATTACTTGGTTCCACTCAAACAGTCCACTAAGTCATCCATTCTATCTAAAAATTTAACTATCCTTACATTTTATTCACCTCTTAGTCTACACATGATCCCACCATAAATATGTGTGACCTTTCAATTTTGTGTAGGCAAATTTCTCTTTTTTGGGTTCTTTCATTGACTCATAACCAAAATATATATCCATATCTGTGAGTTCATCTAGATTTAGGCTTCCCTATATAGAGTATTGGCACTTGATAGATCAAAGGAGAGGAGGAGGAGCCCTAACAAATCATATCTAATATTGGCTTAATGTTAATCATTTTCATATATCTAAGAAATCTATTATCAGTTTCATTTCCATGTATTCCATTGCAAGTTATTAAGCCTCTTCTTCTTCATCCTAACTCACATATTAAATGTGAGTTACCCTTCTCTATTTTTTCTCCATTTCATCTAGTCTTGCTTGGGTTTCTCTCATCAATTTTGTCAAGTCTACAACTCTAGGTCACCTTAGTCTTGCTTCTCTTCAAGTAGGATTACTTTTATGTGTCGTCTCTTTGCCCAAATGCAAACTTCTCTTTCACAACTTGGCAATTGACTCAACTAGATTTTTCACACACACAACCCAAATAAGGAAAAACTTTTCTCTGACACCAATTGATGTAGGTAGGAATTAGGGGGCCAAATTAATCACTCCCCAGTAGTGAATTTTTTTTACTCACTCTCACTCTCACTCTCAAGATACAAGACATAAAATAAGGACACACACTTCCTTTATTGAATTTAAGAAAACATTACAATCATAGTAAAAATAAGGGGATCACAATGTTTTCAAGACACTTACAGGCATAAGCTTTGTCTTCTCCACTCTGCATTCTACTCCCATGGGGACTCAGTTAGTAAACTCTTCTCTCCCTCCCACTATAGCCCAATATCAACTCTTCTGAATTGAAACCTATCCTTTAGCCATTTTGAATCTTTCTCTAACTCCCTCTGACTCTTGGAGTGCCTCTTCACTTTCATTTTCATTTTATAAACATTTGTGAACTAACAATTCATCATTTTGGACTGTTACTTTCTTTTTACAATTCATGTGGACAAAATGCCACTTTATACAGTCTAATAGTTACAAAACCACCACTTTATGTAGACTGGGGGTTTGAAACCACTAGGGTGGTTACATAAGCACTACTTAAGCATGAAAATTATCGCTTAGTGTAAATTAAAGGTTTCGTCACTGTGCAAAGTTTGTCAACTTTCAGAGGCCATAACTTTTGCATACAAACTTGAAATGAGATGTTTTTTTTTGAAAGTATATAACTTTTTCGAGAATAATATAAATATGCAGTTACATCCAGGTTTAGGAAAGTCCTTGATGCCCTTTTTATCTCTTCTTCACAACCTAACCTTTTTATTCCTTTAGCAAACACAACCACTTCTTAGATTGTACAAATGGTTGAGAAACTCAATCAACTCACTTAGAATCATTTAATTTCATGAAATTGAATTTTTTCTAATGTAAATTGATGCCATTGAAGATTTGGATAATTGATGCTTCCCTTTCGGTCATCTCATTAAGCTAAATAACAAATAAATAAACAACACTACACAAACACATAACTACTATTTTTTATTTATTTATGTAAGATTGGTTGCTCACAGTGGATGCTTCTGCATCACCAATCAACTATTATGTTAGTAGGATGACCAATTCCATTATGGGATCACTTCACTGGTATAAGGATCATGGTATATTAGGTTTATATGTTTCCACAAACCAAGCCTATTAATCAATGTGGGAATTTTTTTTATTGAATGTGGATTTTAGAGTTGTAGAAGCAATTCCAATATATGGTCAAGATGCATATCTATGGGGAGAGTAAGGTATGCATTTAGAGGCATTTAAACAATATTTTTAAGGAATTATACAGAAACTAAGGAGTAGAGGAGAATGCTAAGAAAGCAAACATATTCATCTATCAACCAATCAATCATTATGTTATTAGGATGAGGACTTCCATTGTAACATCACCCCCACTGGCATAATTATCGTGATATGTTTATGTAGACCAAGCCTACCAACCAATTTGGGATTAATGTTTTGATTAAATAAGGATTCTAGAGTCATAGAAGCAATTCCAAGATGCACTAAAGAGGCATATCTGATTTGGGTAGTACAATATGTATTTAGAGGCATTTGAATGGGAATTTTTTGGGATTATGAAGCCACATAAGAGGAGATAGAAAAGTTAAGCAAAAAAACATACTCATTCCACAACCAATCTACTATTCCACATACAATGTGGCATCACCCCCATGGGCATAATGATCATGGGTTTATATCTTGCCACAAATTGAGTTTACCAACTAATGCGAGATTAATTTTTTCACTGAATGAGGGTTTTAGAGTTGTAGAAGCAATATATTACATGTATTCAGATGTATTTAAACTAGTTTTTTTTTTAACTATGAAATCATAATGGAAGAGAGGGGAAGATTAAGCAAACAAACATACTCATCCTATAACCATCCAACCATTATATTAACAAGAGGGTCATTTCTATCATAACATCACTCCCATCAACACAAAAATTATGATATATTAAATTTATATATTATCGCTAACCAAATCTAACAACCAACATAAAATTAATTTTTTGATTGAATAATTTTTTTAAAAACATAAAAATAATCTTAAAATACATTAAATTAACCTATTTAACTTTTTATAAAATTAATTAACCTCCTTCACCTTAGAGTTGAGTTAGAGATTAAATATATGTTTCACCAAATAAACCATTTTTCTCACCATTTGGTTAACTTCATCCGTTCAATTATTTCATCTTTTAAAATAATTTTTCCTTACAAAAAGTCCCAACAATTTTGTATGATCTGATTTATAGTGGTTTGTGTCGGAGCCAATCCGCTTAGACATTAATGACCATTCCAATGTTTAGGGTCGTTTTCAAATCTTCCATAATTTTCAAAAACATCGTAGGTAAATGCATCCACTTCATTTTCTATAAAAGGCAAAACTTTCCATAAAAAGATAAAAGGTTTTTGATTTTTTTCATGTCGTCCTATTTTATGCTAGGTTAGACTTTACACTGGAAAAAAAAAAAAAAAAAAAAATCAATAAAATATGATAATTTAGAATTGTTAAAAATATTTTTTTATGAATCAATGAGATGCAGATGAGTTAGTTAAGTGGTTTGGTTGTTTGAAATTTTATTTAAATTCAAATTTGAATAAAGATATATGATGCTGGTTATGGTGGTTGGTTATTCTCGACGCTGAGTGACGATAGCGATTGTTGGTAATAGTTAATATAGGAGTGTGGTTGGTAATACGCTTGGCATGCGACTGAGTGTTTACCAATTCGAAGTCAACAGTTCAAAATTTGTACTCTTGAGGATCTCACTCACTCTGGCTAGACGTTACCAAGATGAGGGTGGGTTATAGTAGATGCGAACCTGAATCAGAAGCCTAGATGTGGCGAGAGCCTAACAGGGCGAAGCATGAAAGTAGCTTCTTAATTACCAAAACAGAAACCCAAATTTAGATAGAGATAATGACGAATTGTAACAAATTCTCATTATAACAAAAAAATATAGATATAATAATATCTGATATACATATAATATTCAAGCGATTAATAAATTATATGAAAATCTGAACCTCTAATTATATATTATATCAATCTACGTTTAACTAAAAAACTGTTACCTAACCCAAAAAAAACATTTATTCACAATTTCATTATTTTATATATAATATTTTTTAATAAATAGATTGTAACCTAATTAATTATGATAATGATACGTTATAATTATTATGATAACTATTATAATATATATTTTTAAAAATATGAAATAAAAAAAAATTAATTATTATATATTTTTAAAAATAGGAAATATAATTTCTTTTTATTATTATTACATTGTGAGATTTAATTTTTCCCTTAAAAAAATTATACCATTCTATTTACCAAACTCAAATGAAAAACCAACTTCACCAATCACTAATCTATGGATTAAATTTGACTGTCGATGTTATAAATTATTTTAATAGCAATTATTTATTCAACATTCTTTCAAATTCTAATTATATATATATTATATATTTTTATTTATAAATATAATAAATGTTTCAATCAAAAAAATATTCTTTCAAATATTAATATAATTTATAGAGAAAAAATAAATATTAAAAATAATTTATATGTTTGTTAAATTTTTGATGGGCGATCAAAATTTCATCTTATATGACATAGTTCAAAGAAAAAAATAATTTTATTTTACGACAAAAAAAACATAAATACGATCATACAACGATCAAATTTAAAACCTGCCCTAAAAACACCCCCATATTTTAAGAGCTTCCCCAAAAATCCCTCCCAACCATTCTCATCTTGAAAAACCCCCTTCCGGACTTCAAAATTGTGGGCCATTGACAATACAACATGCTTTTAAAATTGTGGGCCATTGATAAGAGCTAGTGGGCATTCCAATGGGGGTGCCCACTCCAACCTCAAACCCATTATTTTAATCCCTTCTGCCCAATTTGCACTGGCAATCCCATTCTTGATTGATGGAGAAAGAAGTGGCCCATTTATCCACAATAACAGTGATGGGTCCTCCCACTAGATTCTTATCCCTGTTCTTCAATGCATATTTGTTTTGGCTTACTTTGACAACCACTATTGGGATTCCTAGGGTTCCTATTGCCTCATTGCCACATTATTTTATGAAAATATAACAACCAATTTGTTTCAAAATGCTTGACAACAATGGGCTGACTCATTTTTTATGAATTTCTTGGTGTATTTACAATGTTGTTGTATCTATGCAAATCTCCCATTGGCCCTTTGGACAAAAGTCTATTTTTTAAAAATAAAGTAGCCTATGATGTCAAAGGCCTCAAAAGGTCCTAGAATGATAGGATAAGGCAGTCCCCAAAAGCACAACAATGTATATGTGTTTAATAATCTTTTTTTTTCTATTTTAGTACCCTGAAAAAGATGTGTATCTCAGTGTCATGTCCCTTTCTCACATTCTATTTTAAAGCAAAATCTGTTTTTTTTTCCAGTTGTGCTGGCCTGCTGGATAGAATATGACAGGGTGATGTAACATTAGTTGTACTTGGGCATTAAGATGATATTGTATTATGTGGTGGGTTCAATGTGAGCCTCCACAAAAGATTTTGACTCTCTGTGTGTAAAGGCTGCAGTAGATTGATGGGACATGGAACGTCTAATGCCACCTACTTCAAACCAATGTTTGGAAAATGCCCAAGATCACCAAATGTTTCTGTATTTGGTAGCTCAAATCAAAATGTTAGATTTGCTAATATATATTTATAAATTTTTTATACCATTTTAAAAAAAAACTATTATGGGTTTCGATTATAGTGATTCGGTTTTGAGTATAAACATAGGTTTAGAGGGTGGTCTTATGGAGAGTAATTGTTATTATTTTGCAGTTGCAGGTGATTCGATGCAACTTTCAATTTATTTAACTGTAAAAAATTGAATATTTCTCTGAAAAATAGGAGCGGTCACTGCAAACGAAAGAAATTTTCAGAGATGGGTAGATGTTGGGGGAAAGAATTTGCAGCTACCGTAGAGAAAATTTAGGTACACAAAAAATACTTTACAACCAATAAAAATTTATGCTATAATTTTTTTTTTAATAGTTAAACCCACTAAATTTTATGTACATGGATAATTTTTGCAGTTATAAAAATCTATGAGACTGTTTGATTGCATAGATTCTCCTAAATAATCTCTGTAGCACCCACTAAATATTTTCGCAATTGCAATCCCATAGGACTGGGTCCTTAATCCTTATAATTTGATAGGAAAAAAGAATCAGAAAACATCAAAGAACAAAAAATTGATAATACGTTACCAACTATAGATACACACATTAACAATTTAGGAATTGCAACAAGCTTCTAAACTTTCGCCAAAGAGTAGTAAAAGAAACTCAGACAAGAAGACTGCACCTGTCCACATATCCCCTGTCAACCCTGTGGAAGAAGAATAGAGAAAAGCAAACCAAACATAGAAGACAACAAGGGGAAAGCCAACAGGGAAAGATGTAACCATCATCCGTTGACCAAGGCTTGTCTTCTCACTCGTCTAAAAAAGAGGTCCTTCATTGTCCATTAAAAACTGTATTTCACCAATTCTTCTGCCCCCATTCTCAACTAAATATATTTATAAATTGTATAATTTCTTAATATTAACATACAAATCCGTTTTTTCTTTTTTAATTTAGAATATATATTTACTAAAATTTAAGGTGTAATAAATATATCATATATAAGTGTTAGTATTATGCAAATGTCAACCAATAAAATTATATAATTATTAATTTATTCTTTTTGTTTTATATATTTAATTAAGGGAAACATAAATTTTAAATTAATTTAATATAAAATAAATTAATACTTAATATTTTTTTAATATATTATAATTTAAGTAGGAAGTATAGTTAACTCTTATATAATTCCACTCTAAATTTATATAAGTATTTCAATAATCATATCCTATTATTATATATAATGGATGAGCCTTTTTTATATAATTTTTAAATATTTTTTATTTTAAATAAGTATTGTCTGTCCTTATTTAATTCCTTCTTTGAATTTGTAAAATTATGAACAATTAATGGAGCCAATATTAAAAAGCTACTACTTTACCTCCCATCATAGTTTAGCTGGTCCCATGATATGCAAAATTTTGTATATATAATGTTTTTTTTTGGGGGTATACACGAAGTTTTTCTAGAAACATTCATTTAATTTAAAGTATATACATCTTTTGTTAAAATTGGAAGTCAGCGACTTCTTGAGGAAGAATTTCAACTCAAAAAAAAAAATTGTAACACCCCATGAAAGTTTTGCGTGAGGGAAGATTTTAAAATTGGAACTCACTGAGGAATTTCAAACTACAAATAAATTGTAATATTTTAAAAAGTTTTGAAGGAAGATTTTATAGGTGATAAGATTTTATCGAAAAGGTTGTAGTTTGATTTGTGAAAATGATTATTATTTATATCTATTTATGAAGGTATAAATCTGTTTAGATATTTAACACAAAGAGTCAAATAGTTAAAGTCAGGTTCGTGTCTTGAATAATTTTGACGGTGTAGATGCTTCTTACTTATGACTACGTAGTTAAAGGAGCTCATTGATTTAGATGTATGCTTACTCAGCGTTGTAAATCCACAATATATTTAATTTTGAAATATGGGTAGAGATGTCGACATTCTACGTAATTCAATGATTCCATATAATGCATTTAAGGATATCAATAATAAAAAAAAACTTTTCAAACTCGGTCTACGATTAAGAGACGTAAAGCTTTTGTTGGTACTTCTGCTAAAAAAAGGGTCGCACATCTGAGGTAGAAACATTGATAATAGAAACAAAGGAATTGGTGAGAGACGATTCCCAATGGACGATGAAAGACCTCCTCTTTAAACGTGAGATAAAAATGGTTTTACCCTAACGCTGATGGTTGTTTAGCTTTTGATTGGTTTTATCCTTCCTTGGTTTCTTCATGTGGTCGGTCGTTTGATTTTTGACATTTTATAGCGCTTTGGGTTGGAAGTTTTGCAAATTGGTACTTTTCTTTCTTTCCCTGTGTAAGGGTGTAATTCTCTCATTATTGGTGTTTTATTGGAACAAGTAGTTGTGTATCATTTTTTTGTTGCTTTTGTGCTCTTTTTGGTATTAAGGATTGGGCTTCTAGTTGTGCTTCAGACCCAGTTCATAGCTCTGATCAAAATAGTTTATTCAATCCAAAAAAAAACAAGTAAACTAATGAAAATTTATTAATAATCCTTTTAAAATTAACAATGATTTTTGAGTTCCTATAAATATAAAAGAATACTAAAGTTTATTTATTACGGAATTATAAAACTTCACAAATCTTCTCAAATATTGAATGGAGGATAAACATTTAGATGTGAAAATTTGTAGTTAACTAAAAAGTATTTATTCTACTAAATTTATATAAAAATCGACGTCATCCTACTTAAAAATTTGAAAAAAATCCCTTAGAAAAATAATTGTATCCATCGATATATTCATATTTATTATAACAATACCCTTATTAGTACTTCCTCATAAAATAAGATAGTATTATAATCACCTTTTGGCATTAGTTTGCATTAAAACTAGTGAAAGTATAGGATAGTATTATAATCACCTTTTGACATTAATGTTAACTTTAACATTTGTTATGCATATTATTATGAAAAAAATTAAAAAATAAATTATTTATTTGGTTTTCTATTGATTAAAGCACACTGATGGAACTATTTTCCTCGGAAAAAAGGTCTATTTATCATTTATAGAGTTTAAAAAAAAAAAAATCTATATTAAATAATTTATAATCTTGTTTTATTATATTTTCCATTAAATATATATTCATATATTTTTTTTATTAATAACTAGGCCTCTTTTCACATAGCCTTCATTAATGAAATATTATGCAACATACACTTTCATAGTCCAGGATGTCACTTAGCAACATAGAAACATGGTAGCACTTTGATGAGGTGAGTGACTTGCCACAAAATATGTTGCACATTCAATTTCACTAGAACTCAAATTAAGGGGCTGTTTAGCACACTGAATTTGAGAGACGTGGTCACAACGAAGGTGAAGTTTATGGGAGTGTTCGAGCTATTTTTTAAGGATATTCATATCAATTAACTTGTAAATGTAATTCCACAACAAAACACCAAACCTCACTGCTTGGTGAGGGATGATTTATTGTAGCCTCTCTCAAGCAAAAGTTTTAATCTTGTTTGGCAATATAGAACATGCCATTTGCTCATTTGTAGGATTTAAACTCTGTGTCAATTTTTTGTTCTATGTTTTTCAGTTAGCCGCTAGCGATTAGGATGACGATAATAATTTAGACAAATCCCTGCAATTTAATTCTTTGTTGGCGATTTAGGAAAATAACTATAATTTTATTCTTTACTGACAATATAAATTCAAATCTAGATGATGATGGCCATGACAATGCTATGAAGTATTTACAATTGACATGTTAGGTGATAAATTAATAATGACGTTTTTTTGTCGAGGTAATTGATAGTTTTTTATTATTTTCCCAAGAATACATTCATTGCTTATAGGTATATTCTATAGATTTTTGACACTTTATTTTTCGAGATATAATTTTTTAATTGCACTGTGAAGGTTTTTACAGCTTGCCAATAGTTGTAGAGATTTATTTGCTCTGAGACAATGGATTATGGAGTTTTGCAATAAAAATAATATATGTTCAATTTTGTTGAGCCGATTTGTTCTACCTTGTAAAACTCTAAAGTAGTTGAAACCCTATAATGATTAAATTCTTGTGTGAAAATATATTTTATGTTGACTGAATTCTTTTTTTGTTTGATTTTGTAAGAATTTTTTACTTGATGTCAGGGTTTTGTTTTATTTACAAAAACCTAATTAATTTACCTTAGTTTTTCGTATATAATGTATTATGACATTTGGATAACGATTTTGGTATAATATGGCTTTAGGTTTTTTGTGGCCCTTCCCTGTAGGTCTAAAGAAGTAATAAATGGTGAATTATTCAAGATTGTAAATTCAACTAATTTGTAAAATTATTTGTTTCCCAGTCTTTCTTCCTGTAATAGGCTCAATACATAGTATTTATAAGGAAAGCATGAAGACCAAAGTCCTTAATGGATCATAATGTATATTATATTAACTATAATATCTTTGATCATTGCATCACATTAATGCATCTTGTTGACTTCATATTTCAATTTATTGCAATAACACACCGCACTAATGCATCACACATAATTCATGTTTCAATATTTCCCTACTATGGATTAATGACGGTGGTGTTCATTGTGAATTAAATCTTTCAAAATTTATATCATCATGGCTTTATCTATCTGCATGACTGTAATTGTAATCAAGAAATATGTCCATCCACTTGTCCTAATCATGCATCCT
This sequence comes from Torreya grandis, assembly GCA_037957365.1. Lineage (NCBI taxonomy): Eukaryota > Viridiplantae > Streptophyta > Pinopsida > Cupressales > Taxaceae > Torreya > Torreya grandis. Next base: position 526,054 of record JARHVA010000010.1, on the reverse strand, counting down.
CGTGGACACAAAGTCACACAATTAAAATTTTGCCTTCAAACATCTCCTGGGATTATCAATGCACACTTTATGCCTACTTTCTCTTCTTTATATCTAGGTGGACTTATGGAAAAATCATGTGTGACATGTGTCTTTGTTGGGCCTATAATTTGCCTTTCCTTTTAACTTTTACTATGTCATATCAAATTTTACCACATGGTAAGTTTTCATTGCCTCACATTCACAGGGTCATGGAGTGTCTTAATATTACAAATGCATTTGTTTATAGTCTGTGGATCTGTTGAATCATTGCCTCCACTAATATATATTCTTTGGTGTTTGAAAATTTTCCTCTTTTCATTTGTCACAACAATATGGTAAAACGCTATGCACCATGTCTTCACCAAATTCTAAGTCTTCGTCCACTCCTACCTTTATCTTGTGCACTTTGAGTTATATATTTGGTATATTTTAATTACTTCATAGTCATTGGGTCACATAATCTTTTCCAACTCTCAAATGAATTTGTCATAGTCTATGAAACTATTGGTCTTTCATATCGATTATATATTTTCATGGGTCTGCACCTTTCCCTTATGCATAAATAACTAGTTCAAAATTATATTCAAAACATTAATAAAGTGCACACATTTTTTTTTAATAAAGTTATGCCATGAGAAGAAAACACGTGGTGCACATTGTGGGGCCACCGAGTCATGAAGTGCATCCTAGGTCAGAAATGACTTTGTTCATAGTCTGTAAATTTGTTGAAATTTTCACTTATGATTTATATTGCTTGGCATACATGATTTTTCCTGCACACAATAAATAAAAAAACCCATTATCATATTATAAAATAAATAACGTGCACACAATTTTTTAATAAAACTTGCAATATCAAATTCAATACATGTGACAATTAACACAAACCTATAAGGTCACAACGATAAAAATACAACTTAAATATTTGTAGCCAAGAAGAAGACACGAGGTAGTCAAACTCACTCATGGAGTTACAAAGGCCATGGATTGTAATTTAAGTTTGACATATAGAGAGGCCTCTGTAGCCACGTTGGAATATGATTTTTTGAAAAAGTATATCTAGGTTCACTCTATGCAAAAGTCTTAATAATATAATAAATTGAACCATGATTTTAGGTATATGAAAGTAGTTGTTCATAAAATTAATGTTTTAGAAGAATTATTTGTGTCCAATTAATTAAATTGAGACTCAAACCAAGTTAGAATATGAATAAGAACTGAAAGGTATTATGTGAGTGAAATCAAATTAAAAGAGAGAATTTTAATATCTACTTTTCTCAATTTTGATTTGGTTCACATCTAGCTTCGAAAAATTGAGATAAAAGAGGAATTTTGAAAATGGAATTTGTATATAAATTTAGGAAAAATTGGGTCTCCACTTCTAAAATAAGTGGAGGCATGTTAATCATGATAAGTTATTAATTTTATTTTGAAAAATCACTCTATTGATGCAGGATTGTGTACTAGCTCTAATAGGTGATGGGATCACAAGGATATTATCTAGGGCACAAATTGCAGTTGGTCGAATATAATTGGTTTACAATGCAACCTCATTCCTTTCAAGGAAATTCACTTAGTTTACCCCAACCTATCTAAACAACACCTAAAATATGGATATTCATGATGTTTCTATTTTAAAGTGATTGAATTTGATAAAAAAATATCAATAAGAGGGGGTAGGGCAGAAAATAAGATTCAAATTGCCACTTTCCTATCTTTGCTAAAGCAAACATTCAATGTGATCTATTGTAAAAATGCACTAGTATTTACCAATCTGACATTCACTCAAATTTAACTAAACATAGTACTAAATTATAAGGAGTAAACAAATTTATAAGTGAATTTCATAAGCATAATTGAAAAAATAATTACTTGTAAAAATAACACATCTTATTCACCTATAATAGTTTTATTGAGGTCACAATTTTCCAATAAAATAGTTAGAATAACATATACTAAATCAAACCAAGTCATAACACAACATAGAGATCACAATAATGAGAAGTTTAAACTAAAGAAACATAAACAATTAATATGAGTGAGAAAGGAAAATAAAAACTCATGTAACATCCATAATGATTTCTCAAGCTTACAAATTATCTTCCAAATATTTCTATTTAAGAGGTCATGATACAATGTATTTATATTTACCGTTACTTAACTTAAAAAACATAAAGTATTTCTTTGCGATGAGCTCCAAGTATTTATTGTGTTTTGCCTTTCTTGTGTTTTCTCAGAGTGAAGCAGGTGGTTGTCTCTTACTACTTCATAGTCATGGGGTCATGGAATCCCTCAAAATGTTGCATGCCTTATTTTATTTCCCATGGATCCATTATATATCATATTTTCTTTGATATAATTTCACATTTGCTCCTTTCCATACATAGTAAACAAACACGTCATAGTCATAGTCAAGAACTTTAGTAAAGTGTACACGTTAAATGAAATTTGGGAGGAGAACACATGGTGGTCATTGCAAGGCCATCACAAAGGTCTCTTTTATTCTTAATATGGCCTAGTGAAATTTGTAGATGCATTGGAAATTCAAATCCACTTTATACTCTCACACATTTGATTTTTTCCTGTTTGCAATAAATAAACATACCGATGATGACATATTTTAAATAAAACATTACTAATATGTGTGAAAACCATAAAAGTGAATTTTAAAACAAAGATAGATGGAAATCTCAACAGAGTCATGGGGTCAGAGACTTCAAAACATAACTTAAATATTTTCAGCCAAAATAAGACACACAATAATCAAAACACAATCGTAGGGTCAGTGCATCACATAACATATTAGTCTTTGAAATAAATGGAGGTTTCTATGGACACGTTAGTATATTAAATTTGTTTTAAATTTTGGTTGGACCTATTTGATATGAGGGACATAATGGGCTCAATTGATATGGAATAAAGTATGAACTTTTGACTTAGGATAAATATGAATGTGACCATGATTCACTTTTTTTTTTACAATATTTATTTCACGGGTTTATTGTGTGGCCAATTAATCAAATCAGAACCTAATCTAAGTTACAGCATGGCTCGAACTATGAATGTAATATAAAGATGAAATTAACTCAGAAAAGATTTTTTTTTAATATCTCCTCTCCTATCTTTTGACTTGTTTCATGCATTAAAGAAAAATCTATACTCCAACATGTCCACAGACCATAAAAATAAGACTTGGTCAAAATTTGATGCAATAATTTAGATTAAAGATAACAACTATCCATTGACCTAGAACATAACAAAACACAGTCTAGGCTTTCACATTCTATGATATTAGATACATAGTTTTCTTTGAAAAATTGTGTGATAATTTATGGCCAAGAAGTGTAACCATGTCTTTGAACGAATACAATATGAAAATGATATTTCAAATACATTTTCATATACCAACTTTGACTATTAATGATAAACAAACAATTTAAAAAATATTTTCAAAAAGGAAGGTACAAAAGTTGTTCACAACCCTTGTTTATATACATCCACACCTCATTTCAAAATGGTTTGGGTACCTATATCCTATGCTGCCAAGTGATTATGGTATAAAAATACTAGTAAAAACCAGCCCATATATTTAAAATATATTTATCTAGAAAACATCGAGATGTATCAAATTCAAGGAACCTATCTTGGATTTGTCACACAATTCCAATCATTGAAGGATTCTACATTGACTAATGATCCATCGCCTTCTCTACAAATTTTGTGTTGATTCATAATAAATGGCCTCAATCTAGATGCATCATTACATCAGGATTTAAAAAATATTTTAGGTATAAACAAATAGGCTCCAAACTCTATAATATAATCAAGATATTATAATTTTTCAATTATCTTTTCTAACTAAGAAGAAAACTATCCTATGATGGTCAAATAAATGTCAAATTTAAATTAGACAATTTTTTTGACATACTCTAAAACAAGATTACACTATCAAGTGGGTTGTAGTCCAATGGTGAGGATAATTGTGTAAAAGGTGTTACCTAACCATCCACCAAGGTACAAATCTCTCAAGCAAATTTGGTGGAATGAGGCCGGATCATGTCTCGAGTAAATTTGGTGGAATGGATACCCCTCAGTGTTTGGCACTAAGCCGAAGAAGCGTTCTGTATACCTAATCCATATAAAAATCAAGGTTTCAATTAAAACAAACCAAGATTACACTCACTCCTTCCACTCACTTGTGATAAATAAGAAAAGAAATCTCGTTTTCACCGAGACTATAACATATAACAAATAAATATTTACAAGTCTATGAATACATCCCATTTTGAACTTTTTTACTAAGTAACTTCATGTCTTTTTAATTGAATTAATTATTGCTTAGTAGATGCTGGGACTCCCTGAGGGGCCCATGGGGAGAGGAGTTCCACCTGTCATGTTTTTTCTTAAAAAAATTCCGTAAGAGTTTAAATAGTTTTATTTTATTTTTGGATTTCACTATGCGTTGCCCTCACGATATGCTTAACTTCATCGAGCACTTTTTTTTTTGGGTAACCTAAACATATTATAAGATTATATTTTGATTTTAAAAGTATTATAATCAACCTTTATACATTATCTAACAACTTCAATAAAATATCCTTTGAACATATGAAACATGATTCAAATTGGAGCTTGAGAGTCTTTTAGTCAATTTCTATTGCATGTTAAAAGAGTTGCAATCTAATTAGTGAGCTCTAATGGCATCCACCAAAGTGCAAATTCTTATAAACACTTAATATAAAAAAAATCAAATTTTAACTATAAATAATTTTAACAGATTAGAACACCCTAATTACAATAACTTAACTGAAATAAATCCTAATTTAAATATAATGCTTAAATTATTATAATAATTTACTTAAAGGATAAATATGATGATATTTATGTAACATTTTAAACTAATCTTAAACTATACGGTAATGGAAAGAGTGTCATACCTCAAACGGATAGTGGTAGCCTTTAGAAGTATTTATTTATTACTACATGGGAATTGCTTATGATAGAGACTTGGTTTTAGTTTGACATGTTGTTCATTAATAATCTATTCAAATTTTATATATTTTGAAAAGTTATAATAATTTTTGTTACTAGTGTTTGTCATGTTATTTGTTAAAATATATATTTTAACAAAATATGAAAAAAGAATGAAATCAATTTTTTAATATGAATAGATATCTTTCAATTCTAATTCTTAATATTATAGTCAATTATTTAAATATCCTAAACCAACATACTTTTTTAAGAAAAAGAACTCTACACTTTCTTTTTACATTGTTTTTGTTATAAATCAATGAAACAAAAGTATTTATTGTAAGTAAACGACAATGTGTTTGTATATGCACAAAATGACAATAATGCAATAAACCATTACGTAGTACAAAGGCCTTTTTTTTGGGGGGGGGTAGGTTAAGCTTTACTTCAAGCCAAGGCCATGCTAGGAAGAATCCTATAATAAGTTGGCACCTACATTTTTATATAAGAATTGTGCTGAAAAATGTAGTACAGATAAATGGATTTTACTTAAATGGCAATAAAAATAATCAAAAATATTTAATAATAAGAAAATTGAAAAAAAAAAGTTTAGAAAAGTATTTTGAATATTAATTTATTTAAAATTATTGTTTAGATTTGATAGTATAAATAAGATAAAATAATAAGATGAAGTCAATTTCAAAAATTTGGAATAAATAATTTTTTTTTCAAAATTATTAAGATATATTTATGGGCACTATAATTATAGAGAATACGGAATTGGAAAGTTTTAGGCATGTGCAAATATTTTTGACAACTGCGTTCATCAGATATAAGGCTCCCAAAACTTTGGTCATTTTTTTAAAACTTCATACTGATCACTTGAAAATTACAAGTTTCTTCACCAAGCCCTAATTTAACAAAGTGTAGAGATTGCCACCACGTTCAGTAGCCCATGAGGAAGCAATTGCAAATATGTGCCAAAAAACCTAAAAGCTCTTGAGTCAAAAGGACTAACTACTGAAGTATCAATGTGTGCCAATAGCAACACCATTGTCAGTGTGAAACATAGAGCACAATGAGTAGGAAAAAGGTTACAGGAATCATAGAGTGCCAATTTAGGAACACCCATCTAAGGGAGATAGTAGAGAGAATGAGTCTTTAGCCAGGATGACATTAATGAAAGTCATTGCTTGAAATAGCTTGAGCGGATCTAATGTAGCCTAGTGAAAATATAGTTCCTAGTTTGTTAGGGGACTTTAAATAAAATGGTTATCCTTTACTTTAATTAGAAAATTGTTGCACTCTTTAATTAATGTTTAATTATTCATTGCAACTACAAAGTAGTGGCTTATACTTGTAAAATCCCACCTTGCCTCTTAGTTGAAGGTGGTTATTACTGCTGTTGATGTTGTTGAAGTTGTTGATGCTATCATTATTGTAGGGAGTTGCCATGAGATATTATGTGTGCTTTTATGTTTTTGATTATTATCAAATGCAAAGGATCCAAATATTCATTAATAGATGATTGAGCTACTTTGAAGCTTGTTGTCTGGGTATTTAGTGTTAATGCCATGTCTTGAACTTGAAATGTTTATTTATTTTCCATTTGTTGTTATAAAATGTTTGTGTTATTACATTTTGGTATTAAGGTGAGTGAATCATGCTACATTATGCTAAGTTATCTTTTGTGACTAACCTAACATGCTCTGTTAGTGTCTCTATGCCTCCAGTGAGTGCGCAAGCTTACTTGTGTGATATATTGGATTGATGATTGATATCTATTAGGGATAAGTGTAATGTTGCATACACTCTATTTTGTGCATAGGAAAATGCCCCAATATTTTGGTTCTATTGTCAAGACATTTTTGAGCTAGTTGTAGAAAATGATTCACCAGATTTACTTGGAAAACATTGAGAGGTGGCTAGTGGATCAAGAGTGCACCTTTATGAAGAATCAACTAAGCTTATGAGATATAAATCCTAAGAAATGGGTGGAATAGTAGTTTATGATCCTCTCTATGAAGTTTTTTTAATGAGTTAACTGGGCACCTACATGCATGGTTGGCCACATATGTTATGGGCAAGAGTATAAATTTTGGCATAAAACATCCTTGGACAAAGGCATAGGTTGAAAAGTTGCAATGCAATGATGTATTAAACTCGAGGAACCTATCTTGGATTTGTCACATAATTCCAATCATTGAAGGATTCTACATTGACTAATGACTCCATCACCTTCTCTACATATTTTGTGTTGATTCGTAACAAATGGCCTCAATCTACATGCAGCATTACACTGGGATTTAAAAAATATTCTAGGGATAAACAAATAGGTTCCAAAAATATAACCAAGACATTATAATTTTTCAATTATCTTTTCTAACTAAGAAGAAAACTATCCTATGATGGTCAAATAAATGTCAAATTTAAATTAGACAATTTTTTTGACATACTCACTCTAAAACAAGATTACACTATCAAGTGGGTTGTAGTCCAATGGTTAGGATGATTGTGTAAAGGTGTTGCCAAACCATCCACCAAGGTACAAATCCTAAGAGATACCAAAAAAAGGGATGAGGCCGGATCATGTCTTAGGCAAATTTGGTGGAATGGATACCCTTCAGTCCTTGACACTAAGCCGAATAAGCATTCTGTATATCTAATCCATATAAAAATCTAGGTTTCAATAAGTAAAACCAAAATTACACTCACTCCTTCCACTCACTTGTGATAAATAAGAAAATAAATCTTGTTTTCATTGAGACTTTAACACATAAAAAATAATTATTTACAAGTCTATGAATACATCCCATTTTGAACTTTTTTACTAACTTCATGTCTTTTTTTATTGAATTAAATGTTGCTTAGTAGATGTTGGGACTTCCTGAGGGGCCCATGGGGAGAGGAGTTCCACCCTTCATGTCTTTTTAAAAAAAAAATTGTGTAGGAGTTTAAATAGTTTTATTTTATTTTTGGATATCATTATGGGATGCCCTCACGATATGCGTAACATCATCGAGCACCTTTTAAAAAAAAAAAAAAATTGAACATATTATAAGATTATATTTTGATTTTAAAAGTATTATATTCAACCTTTATACATTATCTAACAACTTCAATAAAATGTGCTCTTAACATATGAAACATGATTCAAATTGGAGCTCGAAAATATTTTAGTCAACTTCTATTGCATGTTAAAAGAGTTGCCATCTAATTAGTGAGTACAATAGCTTGTGATGTCATCCACCAATATGCAAATTCTTGAAAACACTTGATATAAAAAAACCAAATTTTAATTATAAATGATTTTAACAGATTAGAACACCCTAATTACAATAACTTAACTCAAAGAAATTCTAATTTAAATATGATGCTTAAATTAATATAATAATTTATTTAAGGGTAAATATGATGATATTTATACAACATTTTAAACTATTCTTAAACTATACAATAATGGAAAGAGTGTTGACCTGTCAATGCGAAATCAAACGGATAGTGGTAGCCTTTAGAAGTATTTTTTTATTACTGCATGGGCATTGCTTATGATAAAGATTTGGTTTTAATTTTACATATTGTTCATTAACAATCTATTCAAATTATATATATAATTGAAAAGTTAATAATTTTTTACTAATAGTGTTTATCATGTTATTTATTAAAAAATATATTTTAACAAAATATCAAAAATAAAATAATAAAGTCAAAATTTTAAATCTGAATAGATACCTTTCAATTCTAATTCTTAATATTATAGTCAATTATTTAAATACCCTAAACCAACAAACTCTTTAAAAAAAAAAAGAACTCAACACTTTCTTTTTTACATTGTGTTTGTTATAAATCAATGCAAGTTTGTTAAAAAAAAAGAAAAGAACAAAAGTATTTACTGTAAGGAAAGGACAATGTGTTTGTATATGCACAAAATGACAATAGTGCAACAAAACATTACGTAGTACAAAGGCTTTTTTTTCTTGGGGTAGGTTAAGTTTTACTTCAAGCCAAGGCCATGCTAGGAACAATCATATAATAGGTTGGCACCTACATTTTTATATAGGAATTGTGCCCAAAAAAAATGCAGTACAAATAAATGGATTTTACTTAAATGGTAATAAAAATAATTATAAATATTTAATTAAGTTTAAATAATTATAAAATAATAAATTATAATTATTTAAATAATAATTAAATAAGAAAAAAGTTTAGAAAAGTATTTTGAATATTGAGTTATTTAAAACAATTGTTTAGATTTGATAGTATAAATAAGATAAAATAATAAAACGAAGTCAATTTCAGAAATTTAGAGTAAATAAAGAAGTTTTGCAGAATTATTAAGATATATTTATGGGTACTAAAATCATAGACAATACAATATTGGGAAGTTTTAGGTAGGTGCAAATATTTTTGACAACTGCGTTCATCAGATATAAGGCTTCACAAACTTTGGTCAAATTTTGAAAACTTCATGCTGATCACTTGAAAATTGCAAGTTTCTTCACCAAGCCCTAATTTAACAAAGTGTAGAGATCGCCACCAAGTTTAGTAGCCCATGAGGAAGGAATTGTGAATATTCACCAAGAAACCTAAAAGCTCTTGAATCAAAAGGACTAACTATTGAAGTATCAACATGTGCCGATGGTAGCACCATTGTTAGTGTAAAACATAGAGCAATATGAATGGGAAAGAGGTTGCAAGAATCATAGAGTGCTAATTTAGGAGCACCCATCTAAGGGAGCTAGTAGAGAGAATGAGTCTTTAGGTAGGATGACATAAATGAAAGTCGTTGCTTGAAATAGCTTGAGTGGATCTAGTGTAGCCTAGTGAAAATATAGGTCCTAGTTCATTAGGGGACTTTAAATAAAATGGTTATCCTTTACTTTAATTAAAATATTGTTGCACTCTTTAATTAGTGTGTAATTATTCATTGCAACTACAAATTAGTGGCTTATACTTGTAAAATCCCACCTTGCCTCTTAGTTGAAGGTGGTTGTTACTGTTGTTGAAGTTCTAAATGCTATCATTATTGTTGGGAGTTGCCATGAGATATTATGTGTGATTTCATGTTTTTGATTATTATCAAATGCAAAGGATCCAAATATTCATTAATAGACAATTGAGTTACTTTGAACCTTGTTGACTGGTTATTTAGTGTTAATGCCATGTCTTGGACTTGAAATGTTTATTTAATTTCCATTTGTTATTTAAAATGTGTGTGTTATTACATTTTGGTATTAAGGTGAGTAAATCATGCTACATTATGCTAAGTTATCTTTTGTGACTAACCTAACATGCTCTATTAGTCTCTCTATACCTCCAGTGAGTGCACAAGCTTAATTGTGTGATATATTGGATCGATGATTGATATCTATTAGGGATAAGTGTAATTTTGTATGCAATCTATTTTGTGCATAGGAAGATACCCTAATATTTTGGTTTTGTTGTCAAGACATTTTTGATCCAGTTGTAGAAGATGATTCACTAGATTTACTTGGAAAACATTGAGAGGTGGCTAGTGGATCAAGAATGCACCTTTGTGAAGAATCAACTAAACTTATGAGATATAAATATTAAGAAATGGGTAGAGGAGTAGTTTTATGATCCTCTCTATGAAGTGTTTTTAATGAGTTAACTAGGCACCTGCACGCATGGTTGGCCACATATGTTATGGGCAAGAGTATAAATTTTGGCATAAAACATCCTTGGATAAAGGCATAGGTTGAAACGTTACAATGAAATGATGATATATAGTAGTAGATGTGGTGAAAGGTTGAACTGAATAGTTACATGTTTGAATTTATTATTTTCACATATTCTTTCCTAGAAGAGGCCAAATACAATTATTTGCATGAGCCGAGAGGGTCTTTTATCACTTACCTACCCTTAAAAGTTAAGAAGCTTATGGTAGACTTTGTCAATGAAAATATTCCTAGGGAGTGCTAAAAATCTCCCACTCATGGTCTAAGTAAATAGTTAAAGGAGAGGGGGACAATTTTTTCATATATCATTGGTAAGGGGTGGAAGTGAAAAAAACTTCAACAAGGAGAGTCTAGATGCTTATGAGCTTAGGTAGTGAAATTATAGTGAAGGTTGAAAGAATGTGATTTTATGCCATATATGTTAGGATAGGGGAAAGGTATATTAGGTAATTGCCATGAAGACCCACATATAATGAGAAGGGAATGAGGACACAATTTGAACCAAGGAAATGTACTCTAATGGGACAAAGGTACACATCGATGGTAAGAATTTGGTATTTTGGAAGGACTAACTAGCGTTAATTAGGACTCATTAAGCATGCATAACCACATGTTAGTTGATGAAGTGCCCACCCAAAATCTCCTTGAAGTGTTGGCCTATGTGTTTCTTATTTAAACAGAGGAAGACCAAGGAAATCATGTAGTTTGGTCTTAGACAATGGAGTAAAGTAGGACCTCACTAAGAGTGTATTCACACATGATGCAAGTTTCAAAACCTTGATTTATAAACTCTCATATGATATCCATCATCTCAAACAAATGCAATGGTTTGTTGGGGATTTTATTCTACCATTCAGGTGCATGTTATCCATGAATACTTTCACTAAGATATGAGAATATTTAGAGGTATATATATATATGTTGTAATTTATACTTCAATAAATGGGTTGACCCCTATATATATATATATATATATATATATATATATATATATATATATATATATATATATATATATAGGGGTCAACCCATTTATTGAAGTATAAATTACAACAATGGCCTTAAACAGTCAAAAATTTATTGCTAATAATGTGCATGACATTTCTAGAGTGTTATGGTGCACTGAATGTGAAACTGAGGATCAAAACAAGAACAATTATCCAAGGTGAAATGTTAGAGCATTTTTGAAATTATGAAAACTTTGTTGAGAGGATAATTATGTGCATTCTTACCCAATGTTGCAAATGGAAATATAAGGATATGTTTATTTTTACTATAAATTTTGTGAATCTTTTACTCATAACACTAAAAATTATTAAGTGATCGACCAAATATATGAAGTGTGAGATTGAGGGACATGAAAAGTAATTTTTATGCCCATGATTCAAGATCAAGGAAGGTAAGGTGGTGAGTGCTCCTATAAAGGAAGAGGTGGTGGAAAATTTCCTATACACACTTATTATAAGTGTGGTTTAACTAAGCACTATCAAAGAGATTGTATGAAGTTCCCCATGTGTGGTTATTGTTAGGGTGAACACAAGAATGAAGAATGTCCTAACTTGTAGACAAAATTAATCCAAAATGAAAAAAATAAGAAAATAGGGCATGAATGATCAAGGTCACTGGTAGATTGATGGGTACAAAAAATAAGTGAGCATAGATTTATCCCATGACCAAGCTTGATATTACATTACATAGTAGTATCACAACCTACTCATGAACAATGAAAGTACCCAAGGAAAAATTATAGCATACACCATCGTCTTCAGTTATCAATTATCTTGATGGCCTTTTAATATTACATGAGGTGATGCATATAATAAAAAAATTACAAGGTGAGCTCCAACATGCGTGAGATATGAAAGCAAAGGCAAGGGAGGCTATCTAGAGGGGGCCTAGTGAAAAATAGGTTGATGATCTCTCTGAGATATTCACTAAAAGAAGTAATCCTACTTCTTAAGACATTATTTGAGCATAATGTTACAAGTGTATTAGAAGAAAAACCAAAAAGTGGGGACAAGATTCAAACTTCAATGAATACCAATTATATCAATAGTTATTAATTGATGTGATTATTGATGGGTGGTTCATGTGCACTATTTTGATTAAAAATAGAGTAGAGGTGATCATCCTTACCAAGGATGCATGATGTAAAATGGGGAGTCCAATGTTGAAATCTTATCTTCATGTCTTGTCCATGGACAATAAGACATAGAAGCAACACTTGAGGATTTTGAATAATGATTTCATCAATATCATGGGGGTGAAATTCCATGTTGAATTTGAATTTATTGAGTTGTCCAAAGAAAATGGTTATCATGCCTTGCTTGGCATACCCTAGTGTTACACCAATAATTCTGACATGTGTTTTAAGAAGTGCTATATGACCTTTGAAAATGGATAAAAGTGTGTGGTCATCCTCTTGGATAAACATCATGGGTCTGCTTATGTGAAAATTGTGGGCATGGATCAAGCCATTAACCACATATACAAAATCACTGCATAAGGGGTAAAACAATTGAACTCCCACAATTCTAGAATACTGAGTTGAAATGATGCAATTTGTATCTCCAACACCAAAAGTGTTTCATATGATTGTTGGATATATAAATGTTTTAAATTGATTGGACTCAAATGTATTAAGGTTAATATGATAACCATGTAGTACCTTAGATGTGAGGGCTTGAAGGATACTAATGCTAAGGCTATTCATGTTTTAAGCACCAAATGTTGGGAACCATGTGATATGTAAAGATGAAAAGGGTGTTACATCTTAAAAAGGGGAATATTTTTGTGCATTTTAATTATGATGGATCAACATGCACAACTACCATATGAATGACCTTGGAGGGATGTTTACCTAGAAATGAAAAGGATTACTTAAGTTCTATGGTCTATACTTTGAAAATCAGTGCCATGCATTGGTGGGAAATAAATAAACCTTCCTTACCTACATGGGCTATTGTAAAATAGAAAATATGCATTGGGTTTGAGCACAATAAAATTAAATGAATATTACCTAGATATGGTGGAGATTCAACTCCAAAAAATAATCTTCAAGGTTGTGAGGAAGTCTGGAAAAAATGCATATCACCTTCCAATTGGACTATGGGTACATGATTTTTATGGCACCTTGAAAATTGGGCACATAGGTGGTATATTATCAATGAGACAAAGAGGGAGAAAACTAAATAGGAAATTCTAAAAGTGAAATTCATACCTAACTTTTCCTTTTCCTCTCCTAAGCTTGAAATATGTAATCCATTATAGTGAATGCATAGAGCCATTATGGAAGATGACACAATCATGGAGGAATGCATGCAAAAGATACATAGTGAAAAATGGCTCATACTACTACAATGGTTTAGAGACTTTATAAGTGAGGATAGTGACTCTAGTGAAGTTGATGATGAAATATGGCTAAAGTGTAACTAGTGCTTCAAATTTAATAAGGAAAAGTCCATCTACAAAGTAGAGGAGAAGAAACCTAATGATGACTTAGACTACCTGAATATAGAGACCTATTTTGGGGATTAAAACTCCATAAATACTTAAATTAATAATACAAATCACTAAAATGGACATTTTAAAACCAAGAAGGTTAACATACGTACTAAAGATGAGCCTATTATTACAATCACTAGATATTACTAGATAGATGAAGAGTTTGTGTGAATAGTTGAACTACTGCATGAGATTCAAGATATTTTTCTATGCAACTCCAATGAGATGAGGGGCATGTATTCTTCCTTCAATAAAATTAAGATCAAAATCATCAGGGGTAAAATAACAATCAAGAATAAGTCTTATATAATGAATCCCAATCTCTATGCCAAATCAAGGAGGAAATTGATAATATGCTTGCCATTGGGGTCTTCTATGCAGTTGATGAGCTGGAGTGTGTAATACCAATGGTTATTATTTTAAATAAGGATATGTACATTAATATTTGTGTGGAATTTCACTTACCCAATGTTTCTTGTGTCATTGATCCATTTCCAAGCCCATTTATTGAGGACAAATTGGAAGAAGTTGTTGGTTGTGATATTTATACATTTATTGATGGTTTCTCTAGGTACTATTAGTTCTAAATTGAAGAGGAAGATATGCCTAATAATTTTTTTACAATGGACTAGTGATCCTTCACTTATAATGTGATACCTTTTGGGTTAAAGAATGCAACATAGGTATTTTTTCCCATTGTGGTCTCGACATTCAATAATTTATTCATTATTTACATGTCTATTTGGATTATTAGAATGTCTACGGGTTGGTGAAGGATAACTACACAAATGTAAGGCTAGATTTCAAGTAGTGTTAAAAGCTCCAAACCTCAATTAACCTAAAGAAATGTGATTTTGATAGATTGAAACACCCTAATTGTAATAGCTTAGCTGAAGAAGATCCCAATTTAAATATATGCTTACTTAAATTGTTTTAATAATTTACTTAAGGATAAATATGAAGATATTTATGTAACATTTTAAATTATTATTAAACTATACAATAATGGGAAGAGTGTCATTGGATTGCCCTATCAATACGAAATCAAAAAGATAACGGTAGCCTTTTAAAGTATTTTTTTTATTGCATGGGTATTGTTTATGATGTCGACTTGGCTATAGTTTGACATATTGTTCATTAACAATCTATTCAAATTTCATATATATATTGAAAAGTTATAATAATTGTTACTAGTGTTTATCATGTCATTTATTAAAATATACATTTTAACAAATATCAAAAAATACATTTTAACAAATATTAAAAAATGATGAGCTCAATTTTCAAAAATCTATAAAAATACCTTTCAATTCTAATTCTTAATATTATAATCAATTATTTATATACACAAACCAACATACTCTTAAAAAAATATGAAAATAGCATATTTATTCTCCAAAGAAAAGAACTCAACATACCATCACTCTTAGGCATACTGACATTGTGTTTGTTTTCTTATTTGATGAGTTAACACTTTTAAAAATCATAGATATGAACTGGATGAACGCTTTTGACCAGAGATATGAAATGGAACTGGGACACAAAAGAGGGCCTAGTCCTTGACACACATAAATGAGAAAGCCAAGAAGAGATGAGGAACCATAAAATACAAAAATAAATTGTCAAATAGGAAAGGAAACAAACAAGGAAAAACATGACATAATCAAATATTAAAAAATATTTCCAATTAAAAGTGAATAGCTCATTGGAGAAAACCAATTATTTTAGCTAAATTTTAGGTAACTCAAATCAAGAGTAAAATTTATTTCAAAGGAGTCCAACAGTGTAATCCTCAGCTATAGGCAAGGCCCTGCCTTTTCTCATGCCTTGAGAGAAGACCCTTTATAATCCATTGAGAGACCTTTCTCACAATTTCTTCTAATTTGAGCCTTAACCTTTCAGCCTGAGAACATCTTCCCTTTTTCTTAGTGGTGGTTCCAACATCAAATTTTATTTTCCTAAGATGTATTCATGAAGGGGTAGCGATGGGAGAGGTTGGGGAAGGCACAAGAAAGAGGGAGGGTAATGAGTGGGGACAATGTAGGGTGGGGAGGAAGGGTTAGTGGTCAAAGTAAGGGGTTTAAAAATAGGAGAAAGAGGGGGGGGTGAGGGAGGGGGAGGGAAAAGGTCAAAGCACCAAAACCAGATTGATCTACTACCAAACTGCCACTAAGCCTAGTGGAAGGGTCAATTGGGAAAATTGAGGGCCTAGAAGGGGAAGCTGAAGGCATTTATGAAAGAATTGGCTGAGGAATAGTTGAAGGCATATCCTTTGAATAGTCCTTTGAGTGAATATCCCTAGAGGAAGGAGGATGAAAAAAAATTTCATGGCTGTGCTACAAGAAGGCTTGATCCAAATTCCCATCTTTCTTCTTCCAAACTTGAAAGGGTCTGAGAGCCAAGGCATAATGCAATCTGGAGGGGCAATTAGCAATTCAATGACTAGGAAGGTTATAGTGGAAACATCAAAAGGTAAGACCTTCATGATTAATAAACTAAATCCATGATACTCTCGAGGAAAGAAGGTTCATGAAGTATAAGAGTGGCTTGGAAAGATCAACCAACACACATTCTTTGATAAACTTGAAATTCTAGGATGCTTCATCAATTCTCACGAAGGAGCCAACTCAGTTAACCAATAACTTAACAAACATCTCATTCCTTAAAAATGGTGGAAGGTTGTATAATCTAATCCACATAAGGGTAGAAGATACTTTGTCCTTGATTGGATTAAATAAAGGGGAACAAGGGCACCAAAAGAAGCCAAAGTGCTTGACGAACTAAGGCCTGAAATGAAGCACAAAGTCCTTATTAGAAAATTGTTAAAATTTGATGAGGAAAAAACCATAACTAAGTAGGGTACAAGAAGGCTCAGTGATAGAGTTCTAGGCCTCAGAGGCCCAATTAGAGAGTTTTGAAAGCAAAATAAACTTACTCACGTACTTGCCAAAAAGTGATCTCATCCAATCTCAAATTTCATCTCATTAATAGATGAATCAAGAAGAACTAGGGGGACTAGAACTGGAGAACTGAACTGACACATCAACCAGGAAGATAGGGGAAGGAGCTCAAATAATTGAGAGGCATCAATAAGAGAGGGGGACTCGAGGAAGAGCTAGAGGGGATCCAAATCTTTCATAAATCATTGTACACATGAAATGGATTAGGGATATTCACACAATCAACATAAACCGAATGAATCTTAGGGTCTATAGTAGAAAGATCATCTTCTTGAGAAATGACAACAATATGAGGGGGATGAGTTAAGACAATAGTCTGAGAGTAGAGTAAAAGGCATTGAGCCCATGAACTATCTACATGAACAACATCTAAAACAACACAATCAATAATAAGGGAACATCCCATGACATTATGTTTTTTATAAATCAATGAAATAAAAGTATTTATTGTAAGTAAATGATAATGTGTTTGTATATTCACAAAATGATAATAGTGAAACAAAACATTATGTAATACAAAGGTTTTTTTTCCCATATGCTATGAAGTCGAATGGCGATAATAGGTGACTTTTTTTTGGTGGTAGGTTAAGCTTTACTTCAATCCAAGGTCATGTTAGGAACAATCATATAATAAGTTGGCACCAACATTTTTGTTTAGGAATTGTGCCAAAAAATGTAGTATAGATAAATGAATTTTAATTAAATGGTAATAAAAATATTCATAAATATTTAATTAGGTTTAAATAGTTATAAATTAATAAAGTCAAATTATTTTATAATAATAATAATAAAATCTAAAAATAAGTTTAGAAAAGTATTTTGAACATTGAGTGATTTAAAACAATTGTTTAGATTTGATAATGTAAATAAGGTAAAACAACAAGAAAAAACCAACCCCAAAATTTTGAGCGAACAAAGGACCTTCCCACAATTGTCATGATATATTTATTGGCACCAAAACCATAGATAGTATAGATCTGATAATTTTTAGACAGGTACAGACATTTTTGATAACTGCATTAATTATATATAGGGCTCCAAAAACCTTGGTTTATTTTTAAAACTTCATAATGATCACTTGGAGATTGTACTTATTCTTCAAGCCCTAATTAAAATGTTTAACATGTAAATGATAAGGAAAATAAAATTGTTTTGGGGTTTGTGTTCAAGTGTCGATCCGCAATTTTGACTAAGTATAAAAGTGCATGCTTGATTTTTTTATGTAATTAGAGAACACCAAAGCCACACACATTTTAGGAAGGTAGCACACTAAGGCACATGGGACAATATAAATATTTACCAAATGATACCATAGTTTTGACAAGTGTAATAGAGCATCACTAGGTTCAGTAGTCATAAGAAGCAGTTACACAGATCTACCAAGAAACCTAGGAGATCTTGAATCAAAAGGACTAACTATTGCAGTCTCAACATGTGCCGATGGTAGCACTTAGTCAATGTGAAACTTAATAAATAGTGAATGGGAAAGAGGTTTTAGGAATTTTTAGAGTGCCAATTTAGGAGTACCCATCTAAGGGAGATAGAAGAGTGAATGAGTTTGTAGGCAAGACGACATTAATGAAAGTCATTACTTGAAATAGATTGAGTGGATATAATGTAGCCTAGTGCAAATATAGGGCCTAGTTAGTTAGAAGACTTTAAATAAAATGGTTATCATTTAATTTAATTATAAAATTATTGTGACTCTTTAATTAGTGTGTAATTATTCATTGTAACTACAAGGTAGTGGCTTATACTTGTAAAATAACACCTTACATATTAGTTTAAGGTGATTGTTACTACTATTGATGTTGTTAAAGTTGTTAATGATATCATTATTGTTGGGAGTTGTAATGAGATATTTTTTATGCTTTCATGTTTTTTATTATTATCAATGAAAGGATTTGAATTTTCATTAATAGATGACTGAGTTACTTGGAAGCTTGTTGACTAGTTATTTAGTGTTAATGACATGTCTTGGACTTGAAATGCTTATTTTTTTCCCATTTATTTTTGTAAAATATTTGTGTTATTACACTTTTGTATTAAGGTGAGTGAATCATGCTACATTATGCTAAGTCATATTTTTCAACTAGCCCAACATGCTCCTATAGTCTCTCTACACCTATGCTGAGTGTGAAGGCTTGCTTATGTAATATATTGGTATATTGATTAATATATATTAGGGGTAAGTGTAATGTTTCATACACTCTATTTTGTGCATAGGAAAATACCCTAGAATTTTGGTTCTATTATCAAGGCATTTTTGAGCCAGCTGTAGAAGATGATTCACCATATTTCCTTAGAAAACATTGAGAGGTGGCTAGTGGACCAAGAATGCACATTTGAAAAAAATTAACTAAAATTATGAGAGATAAATCCTAATAAATGGGTGGAGTAGTAGTTTTACGATCCTCTCTACAAAGTTTTTTTATGAGTTACCTGGGCACCTGCACGCATGGTTGACCACATATGTTATGGGCCAAAGTAGAAATTTTGGCATAAAACATCCTTGGACAAAGGCACAAGTTGAAAAGTTAAAATGTAGTGATGAATTAGAGTAGTGGATGTGGTGAAAGGTCACACTGAATAGTTACATGTTAGAATTTGTTATTTCCACATATTCTTGCCTAGAAGAGGCTGAATACATTTTTTTGCATGAGCTAAGAGGGTATTTTATCGCTTAGCTACCCTTAAAAATTAAGAATCTTATGGTAGACTATGACATTGAAAATATTCTTAGGGAATGTTAAAACTCTCCCACACATGGTCTACGTAGATAGTTAAAGTAGAAGGGGACATAATTTTCATTTTTTATTAGTAAGGGGTAGAAGTGCAAAGAACTTCAACATGGAGAGTCTAGATGTTTATGAGCTTAGGTAGCACGAATATAGTGAAGGCTGAAAAAAAGTGATTTTATGCCATTGACATTAGGAAGGGGGAAAGGCATATCAAGGACACACCATGAGGTCCCACATAAAATGAGAGGGGAATGGGGACACAATTTGCACCAAGGAGATGCACTCTAATGGTATAGAGTCACACATTGATGAGTAAGAATTTAATATTTTGGAAGGACTGGATAAAGTTAATTAGGACCCATTGAGCATGCATAACCACACATTAGTTGAGGAAGCACCCACCCAAAATATCCCTAAAGTGTTGACCCATGCATTTCTTAGTCAAATGGAGAAAAACCAAGGAAATCATTTAGTTTGGTCTTAGACAGTGGAGCTTGTGATACAAAATGAATAGAACAATAGTTTAAAATAAATAATACCATACCCACCAATTGGACTAGTAGTTGTACTACCAAAAAAATATAAGATCATGACAAAGTTGGGCATGCCAAAAAATGAAGGAAGTAATCCAACCACATAAGTTATTAGTAACACAACAAGATGCAAAACAACATTTAATCTCAATATCAATATAGACACAAAGTAACCTAGTGTAGGAGTTGGTAGAAATGTGCCCCTCCCTAGAGGAAGTGTTTGTGGCATATGTATAAGTAACCTCAAGGGTAGTCATTTTTGGGTACTTAAGTAATAGGTTGTGTGTTGTTAGCACCAAATCATATTTATTAACATTTCAATTATGAAATATCCATGAATCTACCAGAGTATTTATGAATGGAGAATTACAAAGAGCATGCCCAAAAGTGTGTAATAATATCATGCACCAAGGGAATCATTGCACCAAAATGGAAATAAATATGAGAAGTTTCACAACTACCTTGATAAATCACACACACACTTAGATATCATAAGTAAAATCCACTATAGACTATTGTGGATTCTGACATTTTATAGGAGACATTCCTAAAAGAGTTTGATACTCCATAATTTAAGTAGTAAACAATTTAATTCTCAAAGAAATAAAATAGGACCTCACTAAGAGTGTATTCACACATGATGAAAGTTTCAAAATTTTGATTTCTAAACTCTCATATGAGATCCATCATCTCAAAAAAACATAATGGTTTTTTAGGGATTTTATTCTACCATTCACGTGAAAGATATCCATGAAGAATTTCACCAAGACATGAGAATATTTGGAGGTAGATTTGAGAGCTAATGTGGTTTCTAGTTTATATACTGTGAGCTAGGAATTTGACATAGATGGGAGGTTAGTCTCATAAAACCAATGAAATGAACACACTAAATTTCTAACACCTCTAACCTAGACATGAGGGAGAGATCAGATAACAAAAAATAAATAAAAGGAACTCTGTGTTTGAGCACAACAAAAACATAAAAGACACAACTCTTTTACCTTCCTTGTATTTCCAAATGGAGTTTTTGAATGTCTTGCTCAGCTTGTGCATCAAGAAGTCTTCATCAATGGAGGTTACTTAACTCTTTCTCTCCTTAGCTCCTTGGATTGTGATGTTGATTGGCTTAAGATTTGGGAATTATAACACTACATCAAAGAGCATGTTGAAGATATTTGAGAATAATAATTTTCATCAAAATAACTTGTGGTTCAATAGGAAAGGCCTTGTATTTATAGCCTTAAGAATTAACTCTCACCCAAGGTGAGTTAAGGTTGAGTTTAGGCTTGGAGTGGGTTTAAACTAAACCTAGGTGAGTTAAAAATAACTCCGATAGAGTTAATAGTTGTCAATTAATTATGTTTTTCAATTAATAGGCATGGTCTTTAAATTAGATATTTTAGGATATTTTCAAAGAGCTTGACAATTCATAAAGATAATGATGAAAGGCTAAGATATTTTGATTTTTGAATTTATTGTTTTTAGATATTCATTAATTTCAAATGGATAATTAAACTAGGCATTTAATGTGGTTTACTTTATTAATTGATTTTGATTATCCTTTTATCATTTTCAAGATTTGTTTACGTGTGGCAGGGTACTTGGATGACAGGAGGTGCACCATAGTGTGTGTGGTGGGTTGTCTTCAGGATTGATCTTGAAGAGGGATACAAGCTAGGAAATAGATTAGATGGGGTACAGGTACAGGTACAGTTGTGCATGTCAGTCAGAAGTCGGCCGGCGTTGGCAGTTTGCATGAGATCTATTTAAGAGACTCATTGGTTGTATTGTAAATTTGTGCTAAAGAGTAAGAGAGCAAAATAAGCTCCTTCAGAGAGAGGAGATAAATGGTGTGTTCCTCCTAGTGCCATAGTAGCATTAGATTAGGTCCAAGTAGCATGGCCTAAATCTGTGTGTGCAAGGTCAGTTGTGATAGTTGGAAGGTGGAGTACAGTGTGTACTCAAAAAGAGAGCAAAGAGGAAGGCAAGGAAGATCCTTCTATTAGGGATAAATCCATGAGAGTGTTTGTGTTGGGTGTTGGGACCTAAGAGAGAGAGCTTTGAGGGAAGATTTACTCTGTTATTATTTTATACGATAGAATAACCAAATTATGGATGTATCAACATGATTATGAGCTTTGATGAATGATGCACAAGTAAATTTGAGACATTTAGTGATTCTTAGGCTCAATTTACAATAGTTGGTAGGAATCTATTTGAAGTCTAGTTGGAAGTCAGTTGTGGCTAGTTTTAGTTGTCTATAGATGTAGGGGTCAACCCATTTATTGAGGAATAAATTAAAATTTTGGCCTTGTAAATTTGAAAATTGATTGTTAATAATACACATGATATTTGTAGAGGGTTATGGTGCATTGAATGTGAACTGAGGGTCACAACAAGAAAAATTGTCCAAGGTGTAATGTTAGAACACTTATAAAATCATGAAAAATTTATTGTTGAGAGGATAAAGATGTATGCACTTACCCAATGTTGCAAAGGGAAAATAGGTATATGTTTATTTTTTACTAGAAAATTTATTAATCTTTTACTCATAACACTGAAAATTGCTAGGTGATCGACCAAATATATGAAGCATGAGAATGAGGGACACATCAAGTAATTTTTATGCTCATGATTCAAGAGAAAGGAAGGTATGGTGGTGAGTGTTCCTATAAATAATAAGTCTTGGAAAATTTCCTCTACACAATTTTTATAAGTGCAATTCACTTGAGCATTATCAAAGAGATTGTATGAACTTTCCCACGTGGTTATTTTTAGGGGGAACACAAGATTGAAGAATGTCCTAACTTATAGACAAAATTTATCCAAAAGGAAAAAATAAGAAAAGAGGGTATGGATGATCAATATCAATGGTATATTGATTGGTACCAAAAGTAAGTGACCATAGCTTTCTCCCATGACCAAAGCTTAATATCACATTACATAGCATTACCATAACCTACCCATGAACAATGAAAGTACCTAAGGATAAATTATATATTGCACCACCCTCTTCAGTCATCAATTATCTTGATGACATTTCCCAAAATTTAATATTACAGGAGGTGATGGATACAATAATAAATTTATAAGGTGAGCTCCAACATGCATGAGATATGAAAACCAAGATAAGGGATGCTCTCTAGAGGGGACCTACTAAAAAATAGTTTGAAAACCTCTCTAACATCTTCACTCTTTAATGTTTAGAAGGAGTTATACTAATTTTTAAGATGTGATTCAATCATACTGTTACAACTATAGTATAATAAAAACCAACAATGATCACAAGGTTAAAAAATTCATAGAGTATTAATTATAATCAATAGTTATCAACTGATGCCATTATTTATGGGTGGTTCATGTGTAGAAGTTTTAGTGAAACTAGAGTATAGGTGAACATCCTTACCGAGGAGGCATGATGTAAAATGGGGATTCCAATGTTGAAACCTTCTCCTCATGTCCTGTCCATGGCCAATAAGACATACAAGCAACACCTAGGGATTTTAAATAATGATTTCATTAATATCATGGGGGTGGAATTCCATGTTGAATTTAAAGCTATTGAGTTGGCCAAAGTAGATAATTATAATTCTTTGCTTGGAATACCCTAGTGTTACACCAATAATTATGACATGTGTTTTAAGAAGTGTTAAATGAGCTTTGAAAATAGAGAAAAGTATGTGGTCATCCTCTTCGATAAAAAACATGGGTATGCTTATGTGAAAAGTGTGGGCATGGATGAGTCTATTAACCACATATAAAACATCATTGCATAAGGGGTAAAAAATTTAAACCCCCTTGATGATGGAATTATTAGTAGCAATGATGCGATCTCTATCTCTAACACCACAAATGTTTCATATGATCATTATATTTAGGAATATTTTGAAGTGACTAGACTCAAATATAGTAAGGTGAATATGAGACCTATGTATTACCCTAGATGTGAGGGATTGAAGGACATTAATGTTAACGTTATTCATGCTTCAAGCACAAAATGTTGGGAACCATGTGATATATAAAAGATGAAAAGGGTGTTCCATCTTAAAAAGGGGAAGATTTTTGTGCTTCCTCACTATGACAGATCTATGTGCATGTCTACCATGTAAATGAACTTGGAGGGATTTTGACCTGGAAATGAAAAGGATCACTTAATTTCTATGGTCTATACATTGAAAATCACTACTGTGCATTGGTGAGAAATAAATAAACCTTCATTACGTACATGGGCTGTCATAAAATAGGAAATATGCACTGGGTTTGAGCATAATAAAACTAAATGCAAATTACAAAGCTATGGTGGATATTCAGCTTTAAAAAATAATCTTCAAGGTTGTGAGGAAGTTTGGGAAAAAATGCATGTCACCCCAATTGGACTATGGGTCCATGATTTTTATGGAACCTTAAAAATTGGACATATGGGTGGTATATTCTCTTTTTAAATATAAACTTCTAAAAGTGAAATTCATACTTGAATTTTCCTTTTCCTCTCTTAAGCATGAAATCTGTAATCCATTATAGTGAATGCATAGAGCCATTATGGAATATGATATAATCATGGAAGAATGCATGCAAAGGATATATAGTGAAAAATGGCTCATGCTACCACAATTATTCAAAGAAATTAGTAGTGAGGATAGTGACTCTAGTGAAGTTGATGACGAGGTATGGCTAGAGTGTAACTAGTGCTTAAGATTTAATAAGGATAAGGCCATATAAAAAGTAGAAGAGAAGAAAACTAATGATGAATTAGACTAACTAAATGTAGAGACCTATTTTGGGGAGTGCAAGGCCATAAATACTAAAATTGATAAGAAAAATCACTACAATATAAATTTTAAAACCAAAAGGGTCAACATAGTTACTAAAGATGAGCCTAATATTACAACCACTAGATACTACTAGATTGATAAAGAGTTCATGTGAATAGTTGAAATGTTTCATGAGTTGTAATATATTTTTCTATGAAACTATAAGGATACAAAGGGCATGTATTATTTCTTCAAGAAAATAAAGATCAAGATCATTAGGGGCACATGAACAATCAATAATAGGTCTTATATTATTAATCCCAATCTCTTTAAATTATAATAAGATTTCCATTGGGGTCTTCTAAGTAATTGATGAGTTGGAGTATGTAAACCCAATGGCTATTAGTTTAAATAAGGATAGGCACATTAAATTTTTTGTGGAATGTCACTTACCCAATGTTTGTTGTGTCACTGATCCATTTCTAACCCTATTTATTGAGGAGAAATTTAAATAAGTTGGTTACAGGATTTATACATTTATTGATGGTTTCTCTAGTTACCATCAGTTTCAAATTAAAGAGGAAGATAGGCCTAATAATGATTTTACAATGGAATAGGGATTCTTCACTTATAATGTGATACCTTTTGGGTTGAAGAATGCAACAAATATCTCTTTGCCCATTGTGGTCTCAACATTCAAAAAAAAAAAATCATTTTTTTACATGTCTATTTTGATTATTAGAATGTCTACAGATTTGTGAAGGATCACTACACAAACAAATCTAAAGTTAAAGTGGTGCTCCAAATCTCTCTTAACCTAAATAAATGTGTTTTTTCCACACCCTTTGGTACACTTCTTAGCCATGTAATATGTAAGCAAGAGATGCTGGTTGATCCCACAAAGATTACAATTATTTTTCAACTTGAGGTACCTAAAAATCAAATGGATTTTCATGTATTTTTGGGTCACATAAGGTATTATCACAAGTTCATTCATAACTATGTAAATGTTTCTAGGCCTTTAGAGGAACTTTTCTGAAAGGATGACCCCTTCATCTGGATGAATTCTAAACATGAAGCATTTCATGCACTAAAAGAGAATATTTAAACATGCCAATATTATAATTTCTTGACTAAATACCTAGTTTTAATTTCACATTGATGCTTTTGGATCAGCCATTGATGTCATCCTTTCATATCCAAGATATTTCAATGTTGATCATCCCATCTACTTTACTAGTAATAAAATCTCCCTAGTTGAGTGCAATTATTCTACCACTAAATGAGAAGTGTTCACCATGGTTTATTCAATAATTTCTTTGATAGTACTTGCTCACCACCCCATTTTCATTACTCACAAATCATGAGTTACTGAACTACCTTGTCAACAAGATAACATTATATGGAAAAATATTTATGTGGATAATATTGTTTTAATAATTTCAAATTTTAGTGATTTTCAAACCAAGTATAATTATGGGCCGAAGTCAAACCACTTTTCATGAATCACCTTAGGATAAGAAGAACAAAATAATGACAATGGAATACCAAATACCTATTTATACAAAATATAATGATACTAGAAGACTTAACAAACATCACATAATTTATCACCTTTGGAGTTGACCCAATACTAAGTATTAGAAGACATAACAAGCACAGTTGGTGGCCTCAGTCCAATACTAAGGGGCAAGAGACTTGAAGTGTAGCATAAAGTTGGCCATTTCCTTCTAGGTCCTATTATTACACTCTGTAATACCATTCTACTAAGGACTATATGAAATTATACACTATAGTTCAATCCATTTTTATGTGTAAAATTATTCAAAATGATTACTGACATACTCACCACCATTGTTGATGTGAAAAATATTGATGGATTTGCCTGACTATTTTTATACAAGTACCTTGAATTCAATAAAAATGATCAAAGACCTTTGATTTTTACTTAATAAAATACAACCAACTATACCTCAAAAGTCATCGATGAAAGTAAGCATATATTTAGTCCTATTGAATGAAGGAGATGGAAATGGACCAACAATGTCATTGTAAACTATCTCTAATATCCATGTAACTCTCCATGATTTGACTTTGTCATACTTCTCCTTAGGATGCTTACCAATTCTAAAACCTTGGAAAACACTGTTGAAAAAAACACATGGCAACCCTAAAACCATGTCATGATGACTAAGTTACTCTGGGTAGCGATAGTTGAGATGGGTGAATTGCTCATGAAAAAATTCACTAACCCCATATAAATAAGTGAGCAGTGAAATAGAGGGTTGATCAAGAGTAAAATGTGAGAAAGTATACAATCATGATTAGTGATCCATTTTCCCAAATGTAACTATAGAGTCATTTTATGTTTACCTAATAATCATTGAATTAGGTGTGAACTCAATGCTCTTAGCTAAACTGATGTGAGTATTCTAATAAATACATAGGAGGTTGGTGGATAATGAAGGAACACATAGAACATCATGGAATATCCCATCACTCACTTGAATAGATCCTCTCCCACTAACTTTTATAGAAGTATCATCACCCAACAAGATGGAAAGGCATAAATCTAGGCTCCAAGGATAAGAAAAGGTCTTGAGATGAAGCCATGGGGTGTGAGAAATAAAAATCAATTACTCATGTGGAGGGCTAGAATGAAACAGTAATAAGTGTTTTACCCTTGTCTTTATCCTTTCTACTATCATTGGCCTTAGAATACTCCTTTTTTGATGAACTCTGATTGGTAGAATCAAATACGTTGATGTTGTGCTTCTCAAGCATCTTAGTCAGTTGGTCAATTTTCTTCTTCATGCATTTGGTTTCATCATGCCCAAATTTCTTACAGTAGGCACACCTGAGTCGCTCTTTCTTAGGTTTCCCATATGAAGAGAATGACTTTTTTGATGCTTTGGACTTAGCATCATATTTTTTACCCTTTGTTTACTTTGGGTCCTTATTATTTTATTTTTTCTCCTTGCTACTGGAAGCCTTCTATTTGTCATGGCTCACAATTAAGGTATGCAATTTATATTACTTTAGTGTACCCATTTGAATAAGCTTGTATTGTTCTTGAGTCAAGTCATCAAAAAAGTCATCCAAGGAAGGCTTGGTACATGTAGATCCAAGGGCATGCTTGGTGGCATGGAAGGTAGAAATGAAGATAAAATAGTCAGATCCCTTTTTGGCAAGGATGTAAAGAATCAATTGATCATCGTTTTTGTCAATGTTGCATAGTTTTAACTTCAACCTGAGTGATTTGAAATTTGTGAAGTAGTCTTGTATATTGTTTGGTAGGAATGGTAAAAATATTCTAATAATCCAAGATTTGAAGAATTATCAACAAAAAATATCACATGAAGATGCAAATAAATGAGATGTAAAACAAGACAACTTAAATGTTATTCAAAAAATAAATTTTATCTATTGCCCTCAAGGAGCTATTACAATGCTGAAATCTTTAGCTTCTCTCTTTATTATGCTACACCTTACCATTCTATTTATAATAGTTGAGGTTTAGGTGAAAGGAGTATATTTGGTAATGTGAAACCATCTAGTTACCAAATGAATAGTCCTATCATGTGCACAAATCTTTACCTACCTTGTGCACTATTGTCAACATTCAAACCTAACATGTTGACTACATAATTAGACATGTGGGTGTGCAAGTTTATACCACACATGAGTCTAACTAACCTAGGTTAATCATCCTTGGTTAATACCTAAGTTACATAGGTTAATCCCAAGTTTATCTTAACCCAAATTATTTACTCTAACACCCTCCCTTAAGATTAACTTGGAGAGAGAGAAAAAAAAACTCTAAAAATGGGTTCAAGCAACAAACCTGATAAGATACCCATGTATACTCAAAATGAAGAAGGAAGATGTCCTCATGAACACCCTCCAAGGATAAATTATGAAACCCCAAGCATAACTCACAACTTAAGGTAATGAGGATAAGCAAAAGGCTTCATAAATATGTTACAACCTACTATTGAGTTAGAATATACTCCAAGCTAAGAACTCCATCCTGAATGTACTAATGAATGAAGTGCATATGTACCTCAATTTACTTGGTATTCTAGTGATCAAATAAGTTTTAGGATATGTGAATTGAACTCTAGTTATCCCACTAAAGTATAGTATGTGAATCCTTTGTGAATCTAAACTTATCAATAATTGATGAAGCCAGAGAATCTGCTGACTCATTATAATTGCTGACTTGTACGTAGCCTCTGTAGATGAAAGTGTAATAGCCTACTGATTCTTTCAAAACCAAGTAATAGGTTAAAAACTATGATAAAAAATGTAGCTAGAAATGGAATGCCTATCATCAAGATAACCTGCCCAATCTGAATCATTATACCCAACCAACTGAGTAGAATCCCTAGTGTAGTGTAATCCAAAATGAATAATGCCTTATAGATATCATAAAATCCTCTTGGTAACATATCAATTACTATCATGAGGGTCATGTGCAAACATAAATACAATCCCAACTACAAATGAAATGTTATGGCGAGTATGGGTCAAATATATAATACTCCCAACCATCTGCGTATACAATGTAGGATCATAAAGTGGAGTAGTACAAGTAGCACTGAGAGTCACTCTAGACTGAAAAAGAGGACTTGGATTACAATCATCCATGAAAAAAAGCTAAAGAAGATCAAGGGTGTATTTTTATTGATCCAAATAAATCCCTGTATCAAACTGTAAAATATGTAAACCAAGGAAGAAGTATAAAAGATCAATATCTATCCTATCAAATTATGCTAAAGGTGCCTACTAAATTACCTAAATTTGAGAAGAGGAGGTGCATGTGAGAAGTAGATCATCAACATATAAGACCAATATGACAATGTATTCCCTAATACATTGAATATACATTATGTATCTGAGTCGTATAAAATAAATCTAGTTGAAAAAAATAATCCATCTTCTCATACCAATCTCAAGGGGCCTATTTGAGACCATAAAGAGACCTCCATAGTCTAAAAACAAGAGAAGAATCGTTAATAAACCCTATAGGCTGCTCCATATATATTTTTTCATGCAAGCCTCTATGTAAGAAGGCACTCTTAATGTCCATATGATGCATTGTCCAACCCTGTGATGTAGCTATAAAAATTACAAGGTATACAAAATCCATCTTGACAATGGGTGCAAAAGTCTCAGAGTAGTAAACACCTTTGACTTATGAGAAACCCTTTGTTACAAGATGGGACTTATACTTGTTATTGGACCCATCGATTACATATTTGGTGTGATAAATCCACTTTCAACTAACCAAATTTCTTCCCTTAGGAAGAGTGACCAAATCCCAAGTATGATTCTTCATCCAAGAAAAATACTCATTTGTCATCGCATCATCCCACTCTTGTATCTTATGAGCTTGTGAAAAATAATATTGATCCTTAAAGAATGCCTGACATAAAAGTCTAGTCCCTATAGAATGTGCATGACGATGTTGAGTGGGTGAAAAGTCCTGCATGAAAAGTGTTGCCTCAAAAATTATAGTACATGCCCACTTAGGTATAGTGGAAACATTAGTGTGATTAGGATCCTCAACCTCTATAACCTCTTTAAGGACCTCTTGAACTGGATCATCAAAGAATGAATCCTTAAGAGGAGGTGATCAATCAACAAAAGAAGAAAATGAAGGCATGGAGGAAGATGAAAAATCATGAGATGTGAAGTGCTCATCAAATTGTACATGTGTTCTAAAATGAACATCATGAGTATCAAGATATAAAAGAAGATAAGCTCTCATCTCCTCATAATAACCTTCAAAGATCAAGGGTTTTCTCTTCTTATCCATTTCTTTCCTTTTATTCCTTGGGATAAATTCCTAAGTATGGCTCTTAAATACTTGGAAAAATGAGACATCAGGCTTAGTTCTAGACCAAGCCTCCTCTAGAGTCAATGCTCAAGTGCTCTATGTGGTGTGCAGTTTTAAATGTAATTCACATAATTAATTGTATTTTTCCAATATATGGGAGGTAAATCTCATGAATGCATCATACAATTAGACATCTCCTTCAAAGTTTGGTTCTTTCGTTCTACTAATCCATTATGTTTTGGAGTATGTACAATAGAATGCTGGTGAACAATATCATGAGATACCAAAAAATCAAATAACTCTTGACTAAAGTACTCCCCCCATTATCTATACAAAGTTTTTTGATGCAACTAGAAGACTATTTCTTGACCAAAGCCTTAAAGACTTTGAAGTGAGAAAATACATCACTCTTGTACTTGAGAAAATAAACCCAATACACCTCGATAAATTATCAATAAAGGTAAGTGCACACTTAGTTACATTGAAAGGAGTAGGAAAAACCATCAAATTAATGTACACAAGCTCAAGTGGTGAAGAATCTCTATTTGACATACCCTTAGGAAAAAAATCTTGGTATTGTTTCCCCAATGCATAGCTAGGGCAAACTTCATCATGACATGAAACTGTAGGAAGAACCTCTACCATACTATGAGTGCTCAACTCCTTCAAATATCTATAATTGAGATGTCCAAGTATCTGATGCCAAAGACTAATTTAAATTTTTTTATGAGAAACTAAACACATCCCTAGAGGAAGAGTATCATCAAAATACTCAAAGTAATAGAGTTGAGAACTATGATCAACAACAACTTGTGTAATAAGTGTGTGATTCTCTAACAAAGATCAACACCCTATGGTGTGAAAGTCATTGTTTTGCCTTAACTAGAATGATAAATCTAATAAATTAAAAGTATATTTGTGGTGATATCTAGAACATATAGTGCATCATTGATGCGATCACCATCTAGTTGTATATCACCATGCCCCTTAACATGAATAAAGGAAGAATATCCAACCTAAATGTTGGAAGTAGAACTCAAAGCAAGAGATACAAAGGAATCCTTAGAAGAATTCATATGGTGAGAAGCACTAGAATTTGGAACCCAACTATATGAAATAGGTGTCTATGATCTCCCAACAACATTAAGTGGTTTCCCATGCTCATGAGATGGAGAAGGAGTGGAGATAGAAATATTATGTTTTCTAATGGTAGGCTTGCATTCTCTTAAAACACCTAGAATTTTTATGACTAGTCCCCCCATAATAAAAGCAAGATAGGATATAATTATTATTGGTTTTGGAAGATGATTTGGGTTTAGATGTGTTGGTGTTGGGCTTAGGTGCATTTGAGATGGAATAGGAGTGTTTTTTAATCTTATTCTTTATTTTTCCATTGCTCTTAGGATGCAATAATAATAATGCTTTTTGAGAGGTGGAAGACTCAAGGTGAGACATTTGGATTCCTCCCTAGTAAGTCTTTCATAAAACAACTCTAAATCAGGTATTTTGAATGTGATACCTAAGACATCCGTGCTATAAAAAAAGGTAGAAGCAAAGATTTGGAATGGACCACTTAACTTGGACAAAATTAAGTACACACAATCTTCAAATTTATTATCTCATTCACTCCCCTTCAACTGTGTCAATAAACAATTAAACTTAGCGAGGTAGTTTGTACAATAGAGATAAAGTCATCGAGATTGATTGAAGTAAGCTCCACTTCAAGCTACATGGCTCTCATGCAATCTACTTTCCCAAATAAACTCTTTAACTTAGCCCACATTTTGAATGGAGTATCACACCCATCTAAATGATACAACAAAATATCACTCACATAAGTCCTTGTTAAACCCATACACTTATCAAACTCACATTTGTGCTGAAAATTTTCATACTCTTGTAAATTGTGGTTGAGTTTCATTTATTAGGGACCATAATCCTTTGCGTTTGATGATTGTTTCCATTCAAGGTCTCCATGTATGGTAATTGTGTGTAGTCTATGTGTAGTCAAAGGCTAAAAATGATCAATACCATAAGTATAAGACATGATATTGAATCATCAAAGAGTATAAATAATACAAAAGGGTGCACAAATCAACATCAAGACAATCCTACAAAGATTGTATCAAGGACCCCCCGCCCCTCCCCCAATTTTTGCACTTTATAAAAGTAGTGAATTTTTAGTAAGTAATGATATAAATGAATAGAGAATCAAAAACCATACACTTCTAAAAAAATGGAATTCAATTTTGAGTTACAGTTCAAAATTTATAGGCTTTATGAATTCTTGTAAATTATTCAAACATTAAAAATTACACTAAAAACAAATTTTAGTAACCAAAATGGAAATAAAGGTAGGTGTCCAACCACTCATTGGAACTAGAATTGAACCATGAATGTTATAAAGCAATTTAATGTGAAAAATAACCTTGACAATGTTTGTGGGCTCTAAACCACTTTTGGAAGTAAAAAACACTCAGTTTATATAATTTTAAGGAAAAATGTCCAAAACAACAGATTAAAACCATAAATTTCTTAATACTCAATCGATTTTAAAATCATAAAATGATTTGGAAATATGTGAGAGAGGATCTCAAAACCCATAAATAGTTTCATACAATTTCTTATGAATAAGGAGACATTAATCAAAACATATTGCATTTTGGTAAAAAAATTAATTTGTCCAAAAAATGAATTTATGAGAAAACACCATGTAGCAGATCTCCACTAGATCCTCCTCTTATAACATTGGTATCCAAACATGGATGCCACTTGTACACTAAGGATGCCTGGGTGAGCCAAAAGGAGAAGCCACTTTAGACTTTCCAATGCCCATCCAACACCATCCTCCTTACACAAAGGAAAGAACATAGTGTCTCCAATGTTATAAGATTCAAACCACAATAGAACATATGCAAATAAGGAATGACATGTTGAGGACGACTTGAAGACAGTATAACAATGAGAAAGAATCTTACAAACAAATAGAATTATCTAAAATTATGCAAGCTAATAAATGGTTGCAACTCTCTAAAGCTTTGGTATCATGCTAGGAATGGTAAGAACATTCCAATAATCCAAGATATGAAGATTTAGCAACAAAAAATATCACATGAAGATGCAAATAAATGAGATATAAAATAAGATAACTCAAACAATATTCAAAAAATTAATTCTATCTATTCCTCTCAAGGAGTTATTACAATTCTAAAATCTTTAGCTTCTCTCTTTATTATGCTACACCTTACCCTTGTTTTTATAACACTTGAGGGTAGGTGAGAGGAGTACATTTGGCAATGTGAAACCAACTAGTTGACAAATGAATAGTTTTACCATGTGCACAAATATATACCTACCTTGTGCACTATTGCCAACATTCAAACCTAACATGTTGACTACATAATTAGACATGTGGGTATGAAAATTTATACCACACATGAGTCTAACTAACCTAGGTTAAGCATCCTTGGTTAATAAGCAAGTTACATAGATTAATCCCAAGTTACTCTTAATCTGAATTATTTACTCTAATAGTATTAAAATTATCTGGGCTCAAATTTATGAGCTCATTCTCTAACTCATGGCCTCTCATTATGTCATGTTTCCTAAAGATTTTTTTGACTGTGGTCAAAATTTATTAGGAGTAGTTGCAAATTCAATATAAAAGATTAGGTTGGGAGACAAAGAAAGGCATAGAAGATCGTAGGCTTTATCACTTTTGTTAAACCACTTCATCTTATCTGCATTAAGTGTCAATTATTTTTTTGTACCCATTGTGATTTGGTGTAAACCTTTGCTCCTCAAGAAGATTTGAACTTGGGTTTTCCACTTGTGATAGTTAAACAATGTAAGAAGTGGAACATGATTTTGATCCATAGTGTAGAGAGAAAGTATGTGCTAAATTGAGTGTGGTAAAAGACAAGGATATGTAATGCCTTGAATTTATAGAGGTTAAATTTTATAAGGTATGAGAATATTACCAATGCATAGAGCTAGAAAAAACTTGCAATTTTAAAAAAATGGTGCCTGAAAAGGAGCTATAGGTTGAATGTTATGTGAGTTTGAATGTTTCTTGCTTTCAAAAAATAGTTTTCCACTTTGCATAAATTTTAGGTCAAAAGTTTGGCCCAAGTTTTGTGAGAAAAATTTAAGCCCCCTTGGGTTGGTTGTGACCAGGGGATAAAATCCTATGTGACTAGGGGCTAAGGGCTAGGATGAGTGCTCATACTACAAGGGTCGAAGCCCACCTAGGTTACTTGTAATGGTGGCAAAATCCACTAGGCATGTAGGCATGTGTGTTAGGTTCCAATGACAGTGCAAATAGGGGTGTTATATCTCTATAAACAATAAGCAAGGGTGTTGGGTCTTGACAGGTGTAAATATAGTTGTGTTGGACTCTAATGCACATGTAAGTAGGGGTCATGGAGTTTGGTGATGGTGCAAATAGGGGTCGTAAAATAGGGGTCGTAGAGGACAATGATTGTGTAAGCATAGGTCATAGAGCTTGATGATGGTGCAAGTAGATGTCATAGAGTCTGGTGATGGTAAGAGTAGGGGTCACAGAGTCTAAATGGTGCTTGTGTAGGGGAAATATCTTCTTAAACTTATTTTTCTACTAAGAAAAGTCTCATAACTACCCTAAAGTGCCAAAATTACTTACAAGGGTGGAATTTCTATCGAAGGGCATAAACTTGCCAAAGTCCCTACATGGGTTAGAAACTCTACCAAAGTTTAAAAACTCTTAGATCTACATATTTTTTATGATACCCAAAAAAAATAGTAAGGACCCACCTAATTTTTTGACAGATTTAGAGATAGTTTTTTTTTTCAAAGTCATCAAATGTATGATTTTTTGCATATTTCAAAAAAACAACGTTTAAACCCTCCAAAATGGTAAAAAATTATCTGTCACAAAACTAAGTCATGTTTATAGATGTTCTTAGGGTTTTGACACCTTATAAATTTAACAGTGATATGTATTTTTCATTTGGATACTCTAGATATACAGATTTGCAGAGATTTTCTAGAAACCTCACCAAGTCCTAAAAAAATTAAAATAAATGAAAAACACTGAATGAGATAGAATGCTAGATCTCACAATAGAAGCTATGGCATTTGGCTACTAGAAAAACTATGATACCATGTTAGAGTAGGCCATAATCGATTGAATGTATGAAGATGAAACTATATGGAGTAGTGAAATTTGAAGAACAATTCAAAATGGAAGAAGCTTGTCTTCAAAACCAAAAGTTACATTAATGGGAATTAGATAGAAAATATAAAAGAATATACATTATAGAGTAATGAATTAGGTCACCCAAAAAGATAATTAACTCAACTCATAATTAGAAAATGACTTAAAGTACATTTTTCTTAATGATCTATTGTTAACATAAGTAAGCTAATTAGAATGTGTATGTAAAACCATATAGTGGAAAAAATCCTACACTAACATGCCCTTATTTGAAATGGTGTTGCAAATAAATACCATTTTGAAGAATAGTAGATAAAGTAAAGCATTGATGATTATGGAGAAGAAAGTTTCCTCAGGTGATTGAAAATGAATGTGATGATGCCCCCTCAAGTGTTCGTGCAAGAAAGCAAATGAATGCTCAAAATTATTGAAGGGAAAATGATGAAGGGGTTATAAGTAATACCATAAATAAATTTAAGTACTAGAATTGATAAAGCACTTGAAATATTTAAAACATGTGTAAAATGATTTTCCCTTAGTAGATAATTACTAAAGAGTGAGCTAGAAAAATAATATTTCTTATTCGTCAACTACATGCTTGGATGGTGCTCAGGACTCAGGGGTCAAATAAAAAGATGTGGAAATGATATATCCCAAAGATGGTAATTTGTGGGCCATTGAACAAAAAATTTAGATTTTATGATGTGAACATAAGTTTACAAAATTTATAGTTTCAAGCAGTGATAAATATTTATAGCACACTTCAATCAGTTTTTGATATTAAACTTGGATAAAATTGGTTGTTAAATGTGAAAATTATTATATGGGAGGGAAAATATTTGAATTATGGGGTTGAATATATATAGGGGTGGGATGGAAGAGTTGTTTGAAATTCATTTGTTTGTGTTTGATTTATAGAATTGATTTGTGTGTTTTTGTTCTAGGGTTGGAGAGGGAAATGGATTAGATTCCAGATGATAAACATCATAGTGAGTGCATGCAAGTTCACTAGAGACCAGAGGGGAGCATGGATGTGATAAGTAACCATTTTGAGTTTTTATTTTAGTTTGATTAGAATTTAATGCCAAGGAAAGTAGGTCAAAATAATTTCACTATTTACCAAATGACAAATTTGGCATAGATGGTGGTGAATTTATTGGGGTAAATAGTGAAATAATTTAAAATTAGATCAGGGATAAGGTTCAATGAATTCATCTAATGTCATGGTGAATTAATAAATTTTTAGTGAAATAAGTGAAAAGTGCAGTGAATTCACCATGAAGTTTGGTAAATTCATCATGAAGTTTAGCAAATTCATTGAAAACCCTAATGAATTGTCTTAACATAGTGGCAAAATTGTCAAAGAGAATGGAGAAACCATCATAACAAATGTTGAAATCATTAGGAGGGTACAACTAGAAACTGATGTGCTTTGGGATGATGAGAATTGAATAGATGTGAGATTTTATGACGCATATATAACTGAAGAGGAATAACATAGTGCTTATTTAACTATGTGTAGGAGAGATTACTAATTTTAAGTACATAAGAGAGGTGTTCGAGATCTCTAGAGTTGATGGTGAGGTTTACATATTATGGGACATGGGTACTAAAGGTGATTGATTTATCCTATATAACAGAGATGCTTGAGACAAGGGAAGATAGGGATTATTTGATTTCACTAGCAGAGTGTTGACATAACACCAACACATTTCCCCTGCCAACAAGTGAGATGATTATGATTTTGGAGGATATATAGAGGATCTTGAGGATTTTGATATAGGGGAAATAGGTTTAATAAAGTGAGGGTGCACATATGGTGACATTGTATATGGTATTTAGGGAGGACCTAATTTCTATGGTAAGGGGTGGGATAGACATTAACGTATGCATAGATCTGGGTATAGATGTATTGATTGTTGTACTGATAGTTGTTTTTAGTGAAATTATGCTACCTAATAAGAGTAAGAGAATATTTCTAGTGGGCTTATTATATGTGGTTTGAGATGTGTTAGAGAGTGATACATAGTTTGGATGGGGACCATGTGTATTAACACACTTATACATGGATTTACACCATTTGGTGTACATAGGTGGTGTTTTTATAAGCTCATCCACACTACTAAAGTTGTGGGCATGAGAACATGAGGTTATTGAGTGCACCCTATAGGCTAGTTGAAGAGGAGGATAATTGAGGATCCATTTGCATATGGATGACAAGTATATTTAGGGGTATAATAGACACATTTGGGAGATGTGGATTATTAAATGAGGGTGATTGATGAGCTAGTAGTTGATCAGGTGATGTGGAAGCCATATATAGAGGTTGATCCACACTAGAGGGAGGATACAAGACAATGAGACTATATGATGACTTAGTGTTACATTATTGCTACCATGAGTACATCATTAAGAGATATAGACCTGATAGGGTGATGATACAATTTTGTATTAGATAGGCTATACCAATAGGTCCTCACATATTTGCATAGGATGTATGTGAGAGGGCATAGTGGCAAGAAAATTGATTTTAGGGTTGAAGTTTAGTGTAGACACTATAATTTTGCACCCCTAGGGATGATTAATTAGGTGTCATAGGTCCTATTTATTTAAATGACCTAAATAAACCCTATTCTAAAGTTTAGATTATTTATTATTTAGTAACTCAATAAATAGTCTTTACTTTCACCTCTTTACCCTTCCCAACCTCTTAATCCATTTATAACCTAAGAATCTACCCTCATAACCATTTTATCCCCATGTGGAGTCGTTAACAACAACTCCACCCATTTATAAGCTATTCTCACCTATGGTTAAAATAAAGGGCCTATTTTGGGAGAATTGGTGATGATTTTCCCATAATTGGTGCCAATTATTTAGATCGACATCGATCCATAAATATGCAGCTTGCCTTTACATTTTGAACCTAAAAATTGAGAGCCTCAAATTGCTATTTGAATTCTTAAATATGTTTTGACATTTATAAATGACACTCTACTAGATTTTCCTTATGTCCAACCACATCCTTTGTGCAACCTGAGCAATTGCCTGAGCCTCTAGAAGAATTTCATTCTACTCACAAGCTATTTTAAATTATCACATTTTATTTATCATTATCTTTAAATTAATATTCATTTATATATCTATTTAAAATTAAAATATTATTATCACCCCTCTATATCCATTCATCACCCTCTATTTGTAAATCTGTCTTATTTTTCTCTTTGTTTTATTAAACTCAACTTGAGAGAATCAATGTTGATTCATTCTAAATCAACACCAATTATATCAGGATCAACATCGATCTTCTATGTTTAATACACAAGGTCTGAGACCTTAATCCTTAGCCTCTATTTGCAATCCTTTTATTGATTAGTGTTATTTGTCCATGGCCTTTTGTTTGTAGACAACTCTATATGGCTTAGTTCATGACATAAGCAACATCATTGATATCCCCATAGTTTCTTATCCTTTGTTTATGGATCAGAGTGATATAGCCTTTGATTTAGCCCTCTGTGCCATCATTTATTCACCCTCTCATGAAGCCTATAAAGAATCATTAGCTATTATTCAAGATGATTTAGATTTTTCTTCCACGTATTGGGAAGAATATTTCATTTACATTGCTAAATTAATTGAGGAAGAAAATATTAATTAGCATTATTAGCATATCATTTATCTATTTGTAATTTATTATGCTTTTAATTCACTTAATTGCAAAACAATGGACTGATATCCTTTTGAAGGAAGTGTACCACTTCTTGGAATTGATCTTTGATCAAGTAGTCCACCCATCTCTTTTATTAATGTATTTTTGTTAAGTATTCACATGTGTGTAGGTTAACCTTTCCAACCAAAAAGGAGTTCTCACTATTGTTGGATTCAAGTGGTGCATAATGTCTTCTAATCCATAGGTATTCCTCATAAAACCCTATCTTATTTCAAGTTTTTAGTAAGTAATATTTAATTAAAAAGAAAACAAAAAACTACTTAAACATTTTAGCATGCCTGGTGGGACCGCTAAGGTATCACTCTTCTTGTTAAAATTCATCTATGAATTTATTTATCTTTTTCCATTTTCTTCTATTTTCTGAATTCATTCAAAGAAAATCAAAATTGCATTTATTCCTTTTTAAGGGTTAAATAATATGCATCCATTTTGCCTATTTAGTTTACTCACATAGAATAATCTAAGTGGTGAATTGATTGTAGGCATCACTTTTATCACACACAAACCAAATCATGTTCACAATAAACTCATCAAAACATTTGACATAGGGGAACTGATGAGGATTTCATCACCTCATGATAACCTTATTTTTAGCGATCCCACTTGGATTTCACCAACAAGGGGAGGACAAACTCAGTGCTCTAGTTGAGTATAAACTTTAGTCTATCGGTATATTCTGTCTAAGTGATCGAAACCCTTACATTGTGGTGTGTGAAGTGAGAGGGTAGGCCCCAACACCAAGCCAAGTATCAGTACCAATAGAAAAATCCTTGAGTCCAAAACAAAACTTGAAACCATCCTTAGATTACCACTTCTTAGGACCCTCCATATCCTTTTTATTTTTGTCTTTTCTCACCTTAAAGTTAAGAAAGTATAAAATTTATACGAACATCTTTAGCATGTGAATATTTTCATCCTCACTAAAACATGAGATAATCAAAAAGAATCTTTTGTGTGCCTTTTTTTAATTTTTTGCTTCTTATCACTACATGATTTTAACATGACATCAGTTGTAAAATAAAACCAAACCTCCATATTCATATTCATTTATGGAGAATTTTCCTAGTGCCCCTACTTCTTTTGAGTTCATAGGAAAAGGCATCCCTCAATTTTACACCCAAGGTGATCCTGAATTCATCACTATACTAGATATCAATCCCATAACACTTAATCATTATCTCAAATCCTGAGCCATACATATCTTGTTATCTCCCCATACAAAATTCTCTAGGAACCCATAAAACATGCCCTTGGAAGAGGGTGAAGGATTTACCACTATTATGGTATCTTCCAATAATAATCCCCCTCCTACTAGTTCAAACACCACTACTACATAGCCCTTAAGCAACCCACCTTTGATGATGCCTAGTGATCCATCACTAACCACTACCCAAGCTCAAAAAATTACCACTTCTTAGCCTATAGCTACCCAAATAATTACTACATCACTCCATAACCTAGTCATATCAATTCTAGTAACCCTTTTATCGATTAAAACTAGTGTTCCCTTAAGTACCCAAATGCTACCATTACAATAGGCCCCTATAATTTAGTTGCCTCAATAGTATGTGGCTTTGACCACTCAATATATAACACCTACAAAAGATATCAGGTCTACATACATCCTTTTGCAAGCTCCATAGTATGTGGTTGCTTCTCAAACCATTATAACCACATCAGTTGGTTATCCATCATCATAGTCTTTTTCCACACAACTACCTACATACCAAATTAGATAGTAAAATGTTTTGGGAGGAATCCCTCAACATAACACCCAACTTGATCTCATAAGCATCCTCATGAACATGATGGATAACTTAGAAACCTATGCATATATGCAAAAGAGCATGCTCACCTATGAATAGATTTGTAATGAGCCTATCAACCTAGAAATTCATATTAGACTTTATCCTCCATAGTGGGAGCTCCCTAGGTTTACCAAGTTCTAGAATAAGGAAAACCCACAACAACATCTTTAAGCTTTTTAACACACTTTTTCCCTCATAGTACATGATGATGCACTCTTTGGGACATTTACTATGTAATTAACTGGACCCACACTAGATTGATACAACTCAATACCACGACATTCCCTTTTTTCATTTGGGTAGCTAGACCAATTATTCTTAGAATACTTTTCCATCAATATTGCAAGAAAAGTTACCATTAATGACCTCTATGCCATCTAATAATTTGAAAATGAATCCATCACCAACTTTGTTCCTAGATGGAGAAGTCTAATCAATCAACTCACCTTATCTCTACCATAGTCTAAGTTAATTGAGTTATTTATAAGAGTGTGTGCTAAACACATCTTGTCGATGTTATGGGTACAATATTTTAAAACCTTCGATGAGGCATTTTTAATGGTCCATTAGCTTGAAATTAGAGCCCTAGAAGAAGGAAAAGCTAAATTATGAAAGAAAAACTTTAAATCCAAACCCTCCAAAGGGATAAATAATAATAACAATAAGACCAAGGGGGTTTTCAATGCCATAGTTTTAAAGTTAGCACCACCTTAAACCAAAACCAATCTAAGCCCTCCAACTCATAGGCACAGTCTCAGAAGTCATTGACATGCTTTCCCCCATGATAATATACCCCTTTAAGAGAGTCTTATGCATCTACTTTAGATAAACTCTTAATTTTTTCACTCGTCAAGCTCCCTCTAGTAAGACGTCTTGACGAATCTCATCCTAAACCTAGTTGTTTTAGGGAAAATAACTTCTATAATTTTCACCATGTAATAGGCCACAATTTCAGTAGATGTCATTATTTCAAAGGCTTAGTAAAAAGTATTATATATTAGGGAGAGTTGAAATTAGATAATCCTAATGCCCCCATAAACCAATCTATAGATATATTCAGGTAACTATTTCC
This sequence comes from Torreya grandis, assembly GCA_037957365.1. Classification (NCBI taxonomy): domain Eukaryota; kingdom Viridiplantae; phylum Streptophyta; class Pinopsida; order Cupressales; family Taxaceae; genus Torreya; species Torreya grandis. The sequence goes on along the minus strand of JARHVA010000010.1, from coordinate 483,228 downwards.
CAATCATGCCTCTACATCAAATTTTGTGAAAGTTAAATCATGATCCACATTGAAACATGAGACTCACATAATTAATACAATCCATGACCAAAATATACCTAAATAAGATGATGATGTTCCTATCCTTGATCTCCTCATATGAGATAATTTTGAGCCATCCAAACCAAGCAAAGACATCCCAAAAACTTCTTTTAATTTGCTAGATCTCATTATTTGGGACCTACTAAAAGAATCCATATATAAAAGCACTCAAGAAATAAGAGAGGAAAAGATTATTGAAGAGAAGATTTGTGTGGACATCTTGCTATTCCTCACACTATTTCAATACTGACATCCACTATACCTGTTCCCACTAGTATGTTATTTCTTAAGGAAACTATTATGTTACCTCATGCTATCTCTAGATCAGTTCCCCCCACTAATAGGGAGGTAATAAAGGGAAAAGTTATAGATACCAAAAACAAAAATCTCATAGCCCTAAGGGGAAAATATTTACAACATCCTCTTATTAGGATTGAACTCCCTAAAATGGACATCCCCACAAATCTTGAACATATACAAAAATGAAAAGTGCCATTGTCGCTTATTTAGATAAGAACATCTATACTAAGGCCCCATCCTTTAGTCATACTATAAGCTACTATTATAGAATCTACCACTAAAACACATATACCATCGGAACAAAATATCCCCACTATGGTCATGTATATCCACAATCCATTAAACCCCTATTACCTACTAGGTTTAGGTGTAAATACTTACCCTAGACATAAAGTGTCTTCAGTAGGGACTATCCAAATAGTTAACTCAAAAGGATAACGTTTAAAGTCATGTACCTCTTCTCCACTAGCACCCCAGAGGATGGAAAAGTTGAGTTAAGACCCATTAAATGTATCTTATTCAAAGATCCTTGATCAACTTATATAGACCTCTTTTATCACGTTACCACCCATAAAACCTATTAACCTTGATATTTAAGAAACTATCATGGTATAGGGAAAATAGGACATGATCATACCATCAAATAGTAGGGCATAATACGTAGTCATATAAAATGTGAAAATTGGTAACTTGAGTGTGGCTAATGACATCCAATCCATAGATCCCTCTTGATTGCTCTCATGACCCTCATAGGCATGTTTTGACTGATTCCTAGTCATTCATATCCTTTTAGGCTTGATTCTAGCTGAGCTAGACCCTTTATTTCATGACTAATCCATCCTTTATGTCCTATCAGCTAAGGATAATAGTGCCATACTAGGACTATAGTATCGGTGCCACTCCTATCTACTTTTGATGTTCCTATCCAAGTCTATTTTTGGACCCAATGATAATTTCCTTTCAGTTCCCCATCCTTCTCTTTGTCATCTTAACATGAGCACATTAAACCCATAACCAATATATCCATATAAAATCCCATTCAAAGATCATTTAGAGAGGGTTGGAAAATATCAATAATTAAATAAGAATACAAGCAAGACTACTCAAGTAATCTTCCCTATTCTCTGCATACAACCAAAAAATACACTTACAAGCTTATATAAATCCTTACACAAATCCCTAACCACCTCAAGTACATCCAATTTAGCATTTTTCATATTCATACACTCTATTTCACAAAGCACATCAAGTGGAAGAACTACATATGGCTTGATCCCTCTTCGAAGTATTGGTATGTAGGCAGCGTGCCCATATAAGGGGTGTGAATACACGTTTAGTGAATCTTGAACATGATAACCCATCCTCTTTCTCAAAATTAGTCAAAGAATAATGGAGTATAGGGTTTGAAGAGAAAATTTTCTCTACAAGGAGCTCTACAAACTTATAGTTGTTGAAACTTCATAGACAAAGTCACACAGACCTAGCGAATAAAACCCAAGAAAGCTCAGATCCTCAGGACAATAGCGACAAAGGTAGAATACAGTGTCAATTCCACTCCTATCCATTTTTAGTTCTCTTTTCCAATCATAAAATGAAGGTTAGATCTTAGTTTGTGATAGTGTCTTAGTCCTGCATAGTGAATCTTAGACCCTATCTCAGCTATATCAGTTAGTTTACAACTAAGTCTTATTTTCTCCCTCTTATTACTATTTTTAGAAAGGTTAAAATTTCAATATAATTTACACAAATTAGTAGATTAATTATTTCATTTTTATTTACTAATTTTACTACTCAAACCCTTTAACTAAATTAGCAATAATGCACAAATATTCTCAAAATTGTTAAATCATTTGGTGAACTCGACTTCATTTGTGCATAAAAATGTTAGAAACCCTAGAGTAAATTTCATACTAATTTTTCTTATATTTTTATAATTTTTTACCCATATAATCAAATAAATAATTAGCATTAAATTTTAAAAATTTGTAGTAATTTTAAAATAATTTTATTTCAAGCCCTAGTTGCCCATACTAGGTCCTAGTATTTTCTTATATTTTTTGATTTTCTACTTACATATTTAAATCATAAGTTTGCATCAAATTTTTAAACTACTTAGTAATTTTAAAATAATTTCATTAAAAACCCTAGTTGCATGTACTAAATCCTATTTGCTTCTTGAGGTATCACCTTACATTTAAAATTAGATTTCAAAAATGGATCTCACTTATTTTCAAATATTTCTTGCATTTTTAGCAAATAATAATGAGACCATACTTGGTCCTATCATGTACATGAATGATGAAGTTTAACATATGCTAATACAAAGCTTCATTATTTATTTTCATGCCTACTTTTCATAATATGAGATGATATTAAATAAGTCATTATTAAACATAGTAAGATACCTCTCCTTCAAAGTAAAGTTTACTTGTCTTAAATACAAGGTTTCATCTCTTGCTTTCTATCTCTTATATGGATTTTTTTTCAAGTTTATCATGCTAAACACATTAAAAATGTTATAGCACATGCCAAAGTTTCTTATGAATTCATGCATAAATTCTTGCTTTCTATCCCTTGTTTTCTATCTTTGATATGGAATTTTTTTAAAGTTTATCATGTTAAACACATGAGAAATATCATAGCACATGCCAAAGTTCTTTATGCATTAATGCACAATTATATGAGCTCTATCCCAAACTTGATATCTCTCATTTGGAATGATCTTTATAAACATATTTTTATACAACTTATAACTCCAATTACATGTATTTTATCCCAAATACATGGTTTGTACCTAGAGGATCCATTGCATAAGCTAACAACCACCTATCAAGTTTCAATGTCATATCTTATGCATAGGAAACAATTTCCTTCTAACCAAGTCCATGCTATCACCCCTCCAAAAGGTGAGGTAGACCATACTATTGTTCATAATGCATAGATTTAGCCTATAGCTTCTTCAAAACCTCTTCAACGTATGTGCTTACATGTTCAATCAAAAACAACTAGGGTTTGGACTTGTGAGACTCGAAGAGATCAAATCAATAGTATGAACAAGCTATTTTCAGATTTACAAATGTAGATTCAGCTATTACATGAAAAGATCACAACATTGGAAAATCATATTATAATACAAAATCTTGAAAGAGACCTTAGTGTTAATCATGTATATGCACCTTCATCTAGTCAATTGGTTACAAACAATTGTACATATCAAAATAAGAAGTCACAACAAAGTAACTCTACAACTAGTGATTCAAACAAAATTTAAAGATCAAATACAAGTTCAAGTGAAGTACAAAGGGAAATTATTAAATCTAAACTAATCAAACTACCTCCTCTACATCTAGTAAGAAGATCCAAATATTATTGTGCATATCATAGAATACATGGGCATCACATAGATTCATGTTTGGCATTAAAACAACATATACAACAAATAATTGCTAATGAAGACCCTATACAAGGTAAATCAATAAAGCAATCCACAATGACATAGGAACACATTCACAAAGGGTCAAATTCAAAAATAGTACAAAAGTGGTTACCAAAGCATAACTCATAACAACAAAAATATCAAAAAGCAAAATCAGAGCAAGAAACCATACCACAGACACATGTAAAGCATGAAAAATATGCAAATCTACCTCTCCAAAATGAGGCTCAAATTTCAAAGTAGTATGGGTTTGGTCAACAATATTTATAATAGTTTGATTATCAAGGTTAAGGGTTGGGCAAACATGATCAAGGCATCACTACTCTTATTCTAGCAGTTGATAATGTTTATCACCAAGGTTTGGGATTTATTGAATATCCTAAGGCAAATCATTCATAAACATAATTTATCAAAGGAAAAGATCTAGATACAACAAAAGTCAACACTAGCATTCCATTGGTTCAAAATCAAGATGATAATGATGAGTGGAACAAAACAGGTTATTATGATTTCCAAGATATCGGCAATGAATCTGAATATCTAGAATCTTATTCACAGCCATTCCCTCATACTTCACAATCATGCATGATTCTTTTTTTTGATACAGGACACCATGATGGGGAGTCTCCCATGAGACTTAACGGTTAGTATCATTTCTTATTAGTATTACTTGTACATAGGTTCTTTTTGCTTTCTTGTACATAGTTTCTCAGTATTTCTTGTACATAGTCTCCTAATAATTGATTGTACATAGCTCAATATAACTCCAAATCCAAAAACATTACAAAATCTCAAAAAATACAAAAACAACATAACATTTCAAAATATAAAAACATTCAAATAATTCAAAACACCAAAAACATTTCAATTATATGCATCATCCTTGCTTTACATTTCTACTAATCATGCTAAACTTACATTTAATGTTCTATGCTATTATTTATTGATTTATCTACATTACCATACTTCACTTGATCTTATTTGAGTGTGTGCAGTGACATGCAACTCCTTTATTGCTTCACTCTACCCATTGAGGTGGCATCCTACTTCTACATTCAAGACATGCATTGATATATAGACCCACTAGGGGCATTTTATACATGACTACACCATCCAAGTTATGTCATTATTACACCACACACTCTATTTATCATATTGATGTACATTATTTACTATCTTATATATATTACTCTATCAACATTTCATTAGTATATAGCACTTATGTATTTCTTAGCATATACCTAGTCTTGTATTACCATGTCTTACATACTTTCTCTTCTTGCTTTGATTATTTAGATGCAATTGTATTTCCAACATGTTACATGCTTTCCTTTCTTACTTAACGTAGCTTGATGTGATTACATTTTTTAGTTCTTGATTATCTCTTGTATGTGCTTTAGGAAATTTACCAATGTCCTTTGCTTCTATTCATGTCTGTGCCTTTGGACATTTGCCAATGTCCTTTTCCTGTACTCTTCTATGTGATTATGGCCCTTGTGCCAAATTTTCTTGTTGTAGTTGTATGTGTATGTGGAATTTAAACATGCCTTGTATGCTTGCTTTTTAGTTTGAGTGATATGTGCCCATGTCCCTTGTTTGCTTGGCCCCTTGGCCATTTTTGTATTCTTCTTTCTTCTTACCTTATGTGTTTGTTGCTTGTTTTCTTCTCATTGTTTACAATGCCATGATCCATATCACACATTATCTTTCTTTCTTGGATGCCATGATGGACATCATGCTCCATCCCTCCTTGCCAACTAAAAAATAACAACTAACAACTAACTAAACTTCCAATTCTAGTTCAATACATTATACATGTTATTACATTGTTATATATATCTAGGCGTACCTCTGTTGATCTAACAATCTCTCATTACAAACATTGCTATATGTAGAGATATTTTTTCAATTATCATTGATATATCATACATCTTTGTAGCACAACACACTTGCAAGGATAATTTTTTTGAGAGCAATCATTGTAGGGTCTTAATTCATAATGCCATAAGAGGGGGAAATAAATAGGGGTTTTGTCATAGATATTAGAGCTCCAAATGGTAAAAAAACAACATTTAGACCACCCAAAACAACAACTAGACATCAAACTAGGTAGAATAAACCAGACAGATAGTGAAAATGTTAGAACAGTTACTAGATTTGGCCCAAGACAACAATATCAAGATTGGACTATAGCATCAATGCCACTACTATCCATTTTGGTGCTCCTCTCTAAACAATAGAAAACTAATATTTCTAGAAGTAGGTAGAAAAGTAGGTTTAGTTATAATTTTGCATAGTCAAACCAGTTCAAAATCAACAATTTTTAGTACACTTTTGCTTAAAGAATATAGATATATGGGGCATTATGTGTGGCATGATGGCTCTCACTTTCAATTTCAGATATGGTAGTTGGTATAAATTCTAGATCATAATCCATGTTTTAGACACCAGTGATTAGGGTTAAGTGCATGACACATTTATTTTATTTTATTTTTGAGTTCAAAATTACCTAGGCATTCTTAACAGTTGCATGCCTTATTCCATTTACATGTGGTTGGCATCATTTCAAAGTGGCTTTCATACAAATCTAACCTCCACATTTTAGAATGGCTTTCATACAATCATAGTGCACCAGTTTTGGAGTAGCTTTCATACAAACCTAAGCTCCATCTTTTAGAATGGCCAAGAGTGGCTTAGTCTCTATCATACATTTGACTATCCATGCCAATATTATTAGATTATAGAGCATTCATGGGATTCAGGAGCCATCTCATTCAACACACATTTCATATTGATATCAATTTATAATTTCACTTCATGGGGTAATGATGGAGCCAAAGGACTAACTAGCCTTTGTATTCTTGAGCCACCTACTCAAAGGGATTGGAGATATAGTACAAACATTGATTATCACATGTATGATCACATATCTTCACTCAATGGGAGATGATAGAGCCAAAGGGCTAGCCTTTGCATTCTTGAGCCACTTATGGGAAATTGAGCACTCAGCTTTGTTCAAGATATTAATCTTGGTACAACATCATCCAGCATTACTCAGCATCATCTAACATCACTCAGTATCATAATAGGTTTTGTATTTGTTCACGTACCTGATGAGGTGTATTTGTTCATTTTTCTTCCTCTCTCTCTTACCTAGCTTTATACATTCTTATTTTAGATATAATGTATCTAGTAATAATTGATCTACTCTTTATTTTTCTTACTGATTCATACTTCATAATGTGCTCTCTCAATGCACACCTAACATCACACAAATTCATGAGCTTCACCCTTGTAGATTCATACTTTACAATGTGCTCTCTCTATGCACACCCAATATCACACAACTTCATGAGCTTCACCCTTGTAGGTAAGTTTAGGTACACTTTCTATTTTTATTTTATCCTAGTATTTCACTTTGTTACATCACTAGAATAAAGGGTGGGGAGAAATGTAGTCATATAAAATGTGAAAATTGGTAACTTGAGTGTGGATAATGATACACAACCCATAGGTCCCTCTTGATTACTCTTATGACCCTCATAAGCATCTTTTCATTGATTTGCAATTATTCGTATCCTTCCATATTTTATCCCAGCTAAGTGAGACCCCTTATTTCATGACTAATCCATCCCACTAGGTCTCATTAGCTAAAGACAATAGCACCACACTAGGACTGTATCACCAGTGCCACTTTTATTTGCTTTTGGCACTCTTATCCATGTTCATTTTTGGTTCCAACAATCATTTCATTTTGGTTCCCCATCCTTCTCCTTATTTTCCTAATGTGAGCACATTCAACCCATAACCAATAGATGCCTATAAAATCCTATTCAAAGATCATTTAGAGAAGGTTAGGAAATATCAATAAGAAAGTAAGAATACAAGCAAGACTACTCAAACAATCTTTCCTATTCTCTGCATAAAACCAACCAATACACTTACAAGCTTATCCAAATCCTTACACTAGTCCCTAGCCACCTCAATCACATCCAGTTTAGCATTTTGAATATTCATATACTCTACTACACAAAGCACATCATGTGGGAGAACTACATATGGCTTAATCCCTCTTCAAAGTAATGGTATGTAGGCAATGTGTCCACACAAGGGGTGTGGATACACATTCAATGAATATTGCACACTCTAACCCCCCCTCTTTTTTTAAATTGGTCAAATCACAATGGAGTATAGGGTTTGAAGAGAAAATCTACTCTATAGGGAACTCTACAAACTTCTAGCTACCAAAACTTCATAGATAGGGTCACACAAACCTAACAAATAAAACTTAAAAAGCTTAGATCCCCAGGATAATAGTGATAGAGGTGGATTATAGCACTGGTGCCAATCCTATCCACTTTCAATGATTTTGTCCAATCATAAAATGAAGGTTAGATCTCATTTTGTGACAGTGTCCTAGTCTTGCATAGTGAATCTCATACCCTATTTTAGTCGTATCAGTCAGTTTCTAGCTAAGTCTTATTTTCTCCCTCTTATTACTATTTTTAGAAAGGTTAAAATTGAAATCTAATTTACACAAATTATTAGCTTAATTATTGATATTTATTTATTAATTTTATTACTTAGACCCTTTAACTAAATTAAGAACAATACACCAATATTCTCAAAATTGTTAAATCACAAAGACATCCCAAAAACTTCCTCTAATTTGATGGATCTCATTGTTTGGAACCCACAAGAAGAATCCATATCTAAAAGCATTCAAGAACTAAGAGATGAAAATCTTATTGAAGAGAATATTTTTGTAGACATTCTGCAAAATTTGTGTACTATTCCTTGCACCATTTCAATACCAACATCTAGTATAACCATTCCCACTAGTATGTTATTTCTTGAGGAAATTGTTATATTACCTCACACTATCTCTAGATTAGTTCCTCCCACTAATAGGGAGGCAATAAAGGGAAAAGTTTTAGCTACCAAAAACAACAATCTTGGAGCCCCAAGGGGAAAATATTTGTAACATCCTCCTATTAGGATTGAACCCCCTAAAGTGGACATCCCTACAACTCCTGAACATATATAAAAGGGAAAAACACCATTACCACTTATTTAGACAAGAGTGTCTATATTAGGGCCCCATCATTTAGCTAAACTGAAAGCTACTATTATAGAATATACCACTAAAACACATGTACCATCACAACAAAATATCCCCACTGTGGTCATGCTGATCCATAATCCATTAAACCCCTATTACCCACCAAGTTTATGTGTAAAGACTTACCCTAGACATAAAGTGCCTTCAATAGGGACTATCCAAATAGCTAACTCAAAAGGCCAAGATTCAAGGTCACTAACTCTTCTCCACCAGCACCTTGGAGGATGGAAAAGTTGAGTCAAGACCCATTAAAGGGATCTTACTCTAAGATCCTCGATCAACTTATACAGACCTCCTTTCTCATGTTACCACCCATAAAACCCGTTAACCCATATATTAAGAAACTATCATGCTATAGGGAAAATAGGTCTTGCATATACCATCAAATAGTAGGGCATGACATAGAAATATGTAATGCATTAAAAGTCATAGTCTAAAATTTGTTAGATGAAGATAATCTCCTAGTAGAAAAATCAGATCATGTCTATCTCCTTAGAGTTATATTCATCATATGAAGTTATGCATCAAAAGAAGTTGTAAAGGAGGATGAATTCTCTGATAAAGCCTAGCACCAATCTCTCCCTGTCGATGATTTTGAGAGCATAGTGAATCCTCATCTATTTTAAATAGATGCAATTCATATAACCACACAATCTCGAGCCCAGGGTCTAAGACCCATAATCATGAGAAAGTTAAAGTGACCATTACTAAAGCACTAACTACTATCATGAATATTACAAATACACCTACCCCTAAACCTAAAGTATCCATTTTAGGAAAGGCACAAAATAATAATGCTTCAAAACTCATACAAATATATGTTTTAAAGTAGTTACATCAACTTCCAATCAAGATGTCCTTATATGAACTTGTCCAAAACTCCCCACAACATTGTGAAGCCATGATACAAGCTTTACTAGCCACAAAAATACAAGCAAATGAACTAAAACCATTGTCATCTTTCATTTCATCTCTCTAGAAACCCTTATCCATAACATTTCATGATTTAGAAATACCACCCTTAAAGCTAGATGATCATGATCTTGCATTGTTTATTACTACCTAGATAGGTCAAACTTGAGTTAAAAGAGCCATAACCTACACTTTCCATGATATTATCAATAAGATTGTGGAGGATTATATAGATGAACTCTTCAGTAAATCAAAGTAATGAAAAGATTACCTTTCTATTCTCAAGGTTATTTTTTATCACTTAATCCAATTTTGCATCCATCTAAATTCTAATAAATGCATTTTTGGACTATTGACAGGTAAACTCCTAGGTTTTATTATCTCCATTCATGGGATAGAGTTTGACCCTACCAAAATCATATCTATCTTAGAAATGCCACCTCCATCCAATCTACAATAGCTCCATAGTTTATAAGGTAAACTATAATCTATCCATCATTTTATCTCCCAGTTATCTGATCATTGTCAACCCTTCCATCACTTTTTAAGGAAGTATATCTACTTTAAGTGGGATTTTGGTTTTCAAGAGGATTTTGAAGATCTTACAAGCTACCTTCTCTCACCACCAATTCTCACTCCTCCAAAAGAAGAACAACCATTCTTCCTATATATTTTTGTAATTGACCATGATCTTGGAGTCGTAATGGCCCCTCATGATGAATAACACAAAGAGAAATCTGTATGCTATATCAATCATACACTTTTTGAAAATGAGACAACTTATTCTCATATGAAAAGTTATGCTTAGGTCTAGTCTTCATTGCTACTAAGCTATGAGATTATTTGCTCAATCATAAAACTTACATTGTTATGAACATCAATCCCTTGAAATTTATGCACTCTAAGCCTTAATCAGAATCAACAAATGGACAAGTGGATTATGCTTTTGGCATAATTTGATCTAGATTTTATCCATTAAAATTTAGTTAAAGGTCAAATTATTGTTGATCATCTTACAAAGGCACCTCTTTCAATAATCAACTAGTTAACTATGAATTCTTAGATGAATTTATAGCCTCCACATCTCAATCAGATCCATAATATCAAATGACTCTTTTCTTTGATAGATCTAAATGTGAACATGGTGGGGGATTTGGAATTATCTTAATTCCTCTTAGGGGGACACCTATCCCTTTATCCTTTAAACTCAATTTTGACTACACTAATAATATGGCAGAGTATGATGCTTTAATCATAGGTCTCCAAACCACATTAGATTTAGGTAGTAAAATTCTCAATATCTATGGTGATTACTAGCTCATGGTTAATCAAATCAAAGGCATCTATCAGTGTAAGAATGATAATCTTTAGAAGTATAAGACATTAGTTGATCAATTATAAGCCATCTTTGAGTATTATGATATCTAAGCCACTCCATGATCAACTAACAAATTTATGGATACTATGGATTCTTTGGCCTCTTTTATCCCATCCTCATCATAGGATTCTAAGTTGTTTTTCCTTATTCATAGGATTAATCAACCTTCCATTACCAAAATTAACCTTTTATCCATCCACAATGTGGAGGAGAATCCATCAGATCTCTGGTATTCATAGATATTCAATTATTTATCCAGTGGGATTACTCCTCTAGATCTATCTCAAAATGCTAAGTGAGCCTTTCAGCGTCATGTCACCCATTTTGTTATATTGGGGGGTGTCCTTTATAAACATGGTTTTGATGAAATTCTTCTTCATTGTCTCCAAAATCATGAGGCTACCCTCACTATCAAAGAAGCTCATGATGGGTCATGTGGAGGACACTTTAATATCTGTACCATCACTAAACTAATCTTATGATTGGGATATTATCGACCCACTTTAAATCAAGATTGCTATGAGTACATTAAGAAATGTGTCAAGTGTCAGTATCATGCCAACTTATTGTATGTCCCTAGCTAAGCATTGTAGGTAGCTTAGGAATTTTGGCCATTCTCCCAGTAGGGGCTTGATCTTATAGGTCAGATAAATCTTAAATCATCCCACCATCAAGGGTTCATTATCACCACCACTAATTATTTTACTAAGTGGGTAGAGTCTATCCCCCTTATCTTAACCAAAGTAGATAAAATCATTGAGTTTATTACTCAACATATCATTTATCTCTTTGGTATCCCTCATAAGATCATCATAGACAATGGGAAATATTGTAAGAATAAAAAGGTTTAATAGCTTTGTGATTCTTTTAGCATTAATCTTAGCTTTTCCTCACCTTAATATCCTCAAGAAAATGGACAAGCCAAGGCATATAATAAAACTCTAGTAAAAATCCTAACCAAATTCATTAATAAAGTAGGGAATAATTGGCACTCACACATTCCCTATACCTTATGGGCTTATCAGACTAGTATTCAAACCCCTACAGGTGCTACACCTTTCTCTCTAGTCTATAGTACTGAGGCTATACTTCCTCTCAAAGTTCAGATTCCTTCCCTTCACATATTCCTAAAAGATATCATTTCTGAGGATGACTTTCATCTGGAAAGATTAGCCTAGTTTGAACTATTAGATGAGCATCACTTGGTTACCCTTGACCATTTACATATATATCAGGCACAAATCAAACATGATTATAATAAACATTTAAAACATTGTAAATTTAACATTAGTGACTATTGGCCATTTTGGCCCACATACCAAGCTTTGAGAAGCTCTTGCATGTTCTTTTATAATGTGTGGATCAAAGGCTTTAAACCAGGTCCAAGTTTACAAATGGAGGGATCTAATCAGGTTCTCATATGTTCTGAGCATTTATAAGCATGGCCCAGGTTGCACAAACTATAAAAAACCATCATAACCTTGAAGGATTGATCAAAGAATGAATTATGCAAGCTTTGAAGACAAATCATTGTCAAGATGTCACATAGGAATAAATAGACCAGCTAAATTATGCATTTAATATCTTTACTCATAAGCTTCGCATGACCAACGGATCAAGCATAAATGTGGATCTACATGCCAAGAGTATCTCATAAATTTTCAAGCCCATGAGAGATTTGCGGCTTAAGTTATAAGTTTCTAAAGTTAAAACTATATAGTAAGACATTCATGCTAATGCCAAGTTTAAGCTAAAAAAAATACTATTGAACTTAAATTTGATGGTCATGCAAAGATCAATAATAGTTACATGAACATCATTTGACATCCCATTGATCCTCAATTTTAGGCTCATAAACTAGTCATTGGATTTCAAATAGTGGGCCTCAACAAGATTAATGGTCCTCACTTGATCATACATCTTGATCAATAGTAAGAGATAGGTCAAAGGGTCAGATAGCTTGAGATATCAACATGTGACATAAGCATGTGAGATATCAACATGTGATATATACATCTTGATTAGCACATTTTTAACACATGGGACAAATAGAGATAGAGTTGACAATTCAAATATAGATCTGAGGGTTCACATTCATTCATACATGAAAAATCCAACAGAGCAAGGGTAAGGATGATGTAAGTGGGACCAAACATATTTAAGGAGTAAATACACAAATGACAAGTATCTCAATCGCATTGAACTGGTAGAGGGTCCATGACTCTCATTCAATTGTATAGATAAGGATTAGTGAAGTGAACTAAGTTAAAGGGTCAATTATCCAAGTCAAATTATTGACAACCAATGAATAAAGGACCAAGACAAGACATTTTTGACTAAGGTTGATAGAGTAGCTCGACTCAGGAAAAGCAAACAAATGGAGCCAAGTTGGCAAAAATACATAGAACTGAGCTTGAATATGATCTAAGTTGGAATAAAATGCATATTCAAGACCAAGCATGACTAGAAAATCTCTTCAAAGGAAAAATAGGTCTTTTAAACCTAATATAAAGTAAAGGTCGACAATTTGGTGGCTAAATGAGACAAGGCATCAATCAGAGTATGGACAACTATAGGAAAACCAATGGTCCTAGATGAGTTTTCCATCTATAGTAGACCTATAAAATGGAGTAGGTATGTAATAAATGTAAAAGGGCTCATTTGTCAATGTCAATCCATCATCATCAATGCAAGTATAAACTACTACTCATGGCATGGCATTGTCAATTTCAAGATTTGAGGATTTGATCCTCATGAATAAATCGAGTGGACTTAGGCTCCTAAGGTGGTAGGCTAGTAGTGTGAGAAGCAATTAAGGGAATTGTTTCCATTCAAATAGACTTTGGTATTATGTATAAAAATCTCTTATCTTCTAGTGGGATCTCTTAGCCAATGAGAGGAGCTTCAAGATTATTAAGATAACAAGATGTCCATTTGTTGATCAAAGCACACATGCAGAAAACAACCAAGAGTTTCCACCTCTCTTCTTGATCTTGAGGACTTTCCTCTACTCTCCAAGGAATTGTTACCATCTCTCTTTCTCTTTTTATTTTATATATAAAGGCTTTTGAGATAAAAAATGAATCCAATCTATATTTCCTCTACTCCTCTTGGGCATGGCCAAAATTTGTGAAGATGGAGCTTGTAACCTCTTGAAATGAATTAAAAACTATATTTTAGATTTCATTATTCTGGTATAGTGTGTACATGTCAAACTTGCATATGTGGTAGAAGTATCTCCCTTGTCAAGTTATGATCTCACCTAGTTACTAGTTCATCTTGTTATGTAGGTCATGATTAGTGTTCTACATCTCTTGATTGAAACCCGTATGTGGATACTATAACTGGTTAGTGTCTTACTTTAGACCTCTCCTTCATTTCCCTCAGCTTAGATCATTTGGTGAACTTATTCATGAAATACTAATGTATGATAGATATTTGGGATCTTGGATCTAGTATTTTACTAATTTCATTAGTTCTAAGAGTCAAATAGGGTGGATCAACCATAATTTAGGAGTATCACTGATCTCTCTCTCTCTCTCTCTCTCTCTCTCTCTCTCTCTCTCTCTCTCTCTCTTTTACCTAGTCATTAGTAAGTTTTAGTAGTGTGTAAATGAGCTAAATGATGCATTAGAGGAGCTAGCCTCATTAAAAATCCTAGAGGTCTGACCCCATTATAGGATACCCATAGCCTAGGGTCAGTCTCATGTTGAGCTAGATTTGGAAGTAGGACCTGAACACTCCTACCTCCAACTAAGGTGAAATCTAGACTTACAATAGTTTTGTCATGCCTAGTAGGACAAGTTAAAAAAGAACGGAAACATCTTGGTGTGTCTTTCCTCTAATCAGTTTATGAAAGCAAGCAACATTAGCACCAATGGTGACTCTAAATCAAAGCTTCTAGTTATGAGTAGGCCAGGTATGTCTCATTCAAATTATTTAATCAATTTTTATATCTCATTTGATATATGAGGTCAATATGAATAGATATGGTAAATATCTCTATTATCCAACTCCTTATCAATAGTCTTAATATGATCCTCATGATTCATATGACCCTTACTAGCCTTATAATGAATCCTATCAAAGATATGAGGAACCTTATCAAGTTCCTCATAATCCATATATACAATATTATTACCCTGATCCTTCTTATGGACAACAAGCCCATCATAATATCGCTCCTCAACAATCCTATCATGAGATATCCATACTAGCACTTAAGTAAACTTTAATAAGCCTTGATAAGTATGTAGTAGAATTGTGCTCACAAAGGTGTTATGGCCAAGATGTCCCTACTCACATGACTCATCATGTGAGTAATGAATAAAAGAAGAATGGATACCTGTTGAGAGAGAAATTTAAAACAATTTCACATGTGAGATGATGGATGTACATGGTTACATTCAAAGCATTGAGGATAAGCTAAAAGGCTTTGAAGAGCAACATGTCCAACCTCACCAATCTCATGTGCCTACATATACACCACCTCAGTCTTATTATGTACCATCTATTCCTCCTCAAGAGACCATTTTAAGTGCCTCTTTGGGCATGCCAAGTTCCTCATGTGTTCCTTAGACCTTTCCTTCTTGGAGATCTATCCAAGAGAGCTATTAAAGAAAGAAAGAGATTGCTATTAAACAACCTACTATTAGGATTTAGGAATCCATCCTTTCTCAAGAACCCCTTATGAAGTTGTTCAAGGTTCTAAGCTAGAACCAAGTGATGAAGTCATGGGGTAGGCAAAGGGAGGCAAATATATATTTGAAAGCCCAAGTTAAAAGAGGATCTAAACCTATGTAAACGTATCTTATCCCTTCTCAAGAGCCTTATTGTGTTCCTGAGCACCTTAAAGAGAAGATATTCCAAGAGAATATTGATAAGTAGATAAAAGAGTTGCAATTGAAGACAAGAAGAGAGGAAGATAATCAAAAATAAAAGGTTTAATGGGGGCCTCTATCTTTTTCATCTTGGAACTAAATCATACAATCAAGCAAACCTAAGGTTATTCACCCCCCATACCTCCCTCTTCAAGAATCTAGGTCATTTCAGTCTTGAAAATCCATTCAAAGAATTAGGTAGAAGGAGGAAATGGTGATTATGGAAGTCAAACAAGAGACCATGAAGCCTCCACTCCTTTCCCCTCAAAAGCCTAGAGCCTTTTTTTCATGGAGAGTCATTCAAAAAGAAAAGAAATAGGAAGAGGAGGTGAAGGTGATCCAAGAAGAGCACCTTTAGGAGAAAAATTAGGTACATATAGTAACTTCTTTGGATCTCTATCATCTTGTTAAATATTTTTAAGGGTCTGCTATGCCATTCTTTGAGAAAGAGTCTCTCCTTTGTGAGAAAAATCAAGAAGATGCAATTAAGGAGACAAAAAATAATGATGACTTTAGTGACCAAGAAAAATAAATTATTATTAAAAAAATACTTGGTGAGGACAAGCATGTCTCAGTCTTTCATGATGTCAATGAGAATGAGTTACAGGAGTAAGTATGAATTAGAGAGGAGATCCAAAAAGAAGATGACCATTGGTAGCAAATATACCATGATTTCTTGAATGAAATTTAAAAAGCTTAAGATGGAAGATCTTGATGAGGAAATAATTTAACAGGTAAAATCTTCTAAAGATTCCATTAATGCTCTAAAATATAAAGAACACTAGCTTGATGACATCATGCATCAAGAAGAGAAGACTGAAGAAGTGGTGGTTAAGGTGGATAAGGGGGATAAAGATTATTGGTAATTGCAAATGAAGCTCTCTCAAGGTCTTGAAGATCTCTATCAAGTTGAGGATCAAGTGCTTGCAAATGTCGACAAAGAGTTTCTCATGGGGGACAAAGACCAAGATTGGGCAAAGTATGTAGAGCTCCTTGATGAGACTGAAGAACTTACAACCAATAATAATCCCATTATTACTGAGAACACCATGGAGATCAAAGGGTTATGCCTTTTTGAACCACCATTAGAGGTTATCGTTAAGGATCCATATGAAGAAATTGAGTTTGTCTAGATACACATAGCTAACCTATTTAGAATTGTTTGGTTCTCATTGAACATTAGGCTAAAGAGGCTAACAATTGAAACAAATAAGAAGCAGGAATCAAAGCCAAAGTTTAAAGAGCTATAGGCCTCATTCAATTCCTTATTCTATGAGGTAAATTTTTTATCAAACTTTGCTTTTGATCTAGGAGGAAAGGTAATCATAATTTTAAGTTATATATATTATATTAGTGTTGTCCAATTCCTCTAAGTACTATTTTGGCACATTTATTTATTTTACCTATTTTTTTCTAGGTTAGTTTCCCTTTCAATAAATGCCTTGGGAAATTTGCTTTGTTTTGCTCTTTCTTTTCATCTTTTGTTATTTTAAAAGGGGTTAGAGCAAGATTGGTATATAATTTCAAATTTAGGTCAATATGTTTGATCCAAGTAGACTCCATGCCCAATAGACTAGACTAGGTTCATGGTTTGAGTTATTTTTCATAGATAGGGATGCAACCCCTATGAGTCATCAAAGATGTTGGAAATTTTTAGCCCACATAACAAGATTTGAGAAGCTCTTGCATATTCTTTTAGAATGTGTGGATTGAAGGCTTTAAACCAAGTCCAAGTTTGTAAATAGATGGATCCAAGTAGGTTCTCATATGTTTTGAACATTTATAAGCATGTAACAAGCTGCACAAATCATAAGAATCCATCATAACCTTGAAGGATTGATCAAATAATGAATTATGCAACTTTTGAGGATAGATTGTTTCCAAGATGTCACATAGGAACAAATGGACCAACTAACTTGTGCATTTAATAGCTTCACTTAGAAGCCTTGCATGACTAGTGGATCAAGCGAAAATGTAATCTATATACTAAGAGCACCCCAAAAAAATTTTAGGCCCGTGTAAGCTTTTGGCTCAAGTTATAACTTTTTAAAGTTAGATCCTTGTAGTAATACATTCACACTAACATCAAGTTTAATCTCAAGAAAAATAAATCCTATCGAGCTTAAATTTGATAGTTGCACAAGTGTTAATGATGGTTATGTGAACATCATTTGACATCCTACTAACCATCAAATTTTAGATCAAAACTAGTCATTGGCTTTCAAATAGTGGGTCCTAGAAAGATCAATGGTCCTTGATCGATCATACATGTTGATCAATGGTGTTGGATAGGTCAAAAGGTTAGAGAGCTTAAGAGATCGACACATGGCATAAACATGTGAGTTGGTAGACGAACAATGAATCTTGAGGATTAACATGTGTTTGACACATGGCATAAGCAAAGATAAAGTTGAAAATTTAAAGATAGATCCAAGGGCTCACATTCATTCATACTTGGTAAATACAATAGAGGGAGGGCAAAGATGACATAAGTGGGACCAAGCAGATCCAAGGAGTAAATACATGGATGAAAAGTGTCTCAACTATGTTGAACTAGTAGAGGATCCATGACTCTCACACAATCATATAGAGATGGATCAATGGAGCAAACTAAGTCAAATGATTAATGATTTGAGTCAGATTTCTAATAACTAATGAACAAAGGACTAGTTGAGACATTTTTGACTAAGGTCAATAAAGCAGCTTAACTCAAGAAAATCAAATGAATGGACTTGAGCTGGTGAAAATACATATAATCAAGCCTTAATATGATCTGAGTTGGACCATAATGCATATTCGAGACTAAACATCACCAGTAGAGCTCTTTAAAGGAAAAATAGGTCTTTTAAACCTAATATAAAACAAAGGTCAACAATTTGGTGGCTAAATGGGTCTAAGCATCTATTAAAGTATGGAAAACTATAGGAAAACTAATGTTCTTAGATTGGTTTTCCATCTATAGTAGACCTATAAAATAAATTAGGTATATGATAAATGCAAAAGGGCTCATTTGTTGACATAGCTCCATCATCATCAATGCAAGTAAAAACCACTACTCATGACATGGCATTGTTAGTTTAAAGATTTGAGGATTTGATCCTCATGAACATGTCAAGTGGACTTAGGCTCCTAAATTGGTAGGTTAGTAGTGTGAGAAGTAGTTAAGGGAATTGTTTCCATTAAAATAGACTTTGGCACTATGTATAAGAATCCTTTGTCTTCTAGTGGGATCTCTCAGCCAATGAGAGGAGCTTGAGAATTATTGAGATAACAAGAATTCCATTTGTCGATCAAGGCATACATGTAAAAAGCAACCAAGTGTTTCCACCTTACTTCTTGATCTCCAGGACTTTCCTCAACTCTTTAAGGCATTTTTCCCATCTATCTTTCTCTTTTTATACTATATATAAAGGATTTTGAGCCAAAAAATGGATCTGCTCTATATTTTTTCTACTCCCTCTCTTGGGCATGACCAAACTCTATTAAGATGGAGCTTGTAACCTCTTGAAATGAATAGAATATTGTATTTTATATTTCATTATTTTATTATAGTGTGTACATGTCAGAATTGCATATGTGGTAGAAGTATCTCCCTTGTCAAATTATGATCTCACCTAGTTACTAGTTCATCTTGTTATGTAGGTCATGTTTAGTGTTCTACATCTCTTGATTGAAGCCTACATGTGGATACTATGACTGCTTAGTTTCTTAATTTATACATTTCCTTCATTTCCCTTAGATTAGATCATTTGGTGAACCTCTTCATAAAACACTAATGTTTGACAGATATTTAGGAATCTTGGATCTTATTTTTTACTAATTTCAATAGTGTTCTAGGAGTCAAATAGGGTGGATCAACCATAATTTAGGTGCATCACCATTGTTATCTTAGGTTTACCTTTCATGTTCTCTCTCTCTCTCTCTCTCTCTCTCTCTCTCTCCTCTCTCTCTCTCTCTCTCTCCTCTCTCTCTCTCTCTTCCCTAGTCATTATTAGGTTTTAGTTGTGTGGAAATGAGCTAAATGATGCATTAGAGGACTTAGCCTCATTAAAAATTCTAGAGGTCTAACCCCATTATAGGATACCCATATCCTAGGATTAGTCCCATGCTGAGTTGTATTAGAAGTAGGACCTGGACACTCCTACCTCCAGCTAGGGTGCAATCTAGACCTACAACAGTGACCTTGTCTTAAAAGAAAATCAACATGTAACTAATATAGAAAAAAGCAAAAGGGGTTAATTTAGTCCAAATTAGCTCAAACCATATATCATCACCCATAAATATGGATTTTGGGCATACCACTTAGCCTCTATTAATGGAAAATTAAAGCAAGAACCTCTTAATGCATTAGGTCCTTTCTACTGTTAAAAAATCTTAATTACCTTTGGTCTACCTAGTTTTGTCTCTAGGTTTCATATCCCTATTACTCTTATACCAAATAATGATATCTAGAGACATGTGGTTATTTGAAAATATTGCCTATTATTAACCTTAAATATGAATGCCCCATCTCTATTCATAACATACTCTATTTGGATAAGCTTCACCTATAATGGGAAGGATCTCCAAATTGTTATTCCTTAAAATCTCTCCCTATCACTAAGTTCATTTTGAGATTAAATGTTTTATCTTGTGCATTAAAGCTTTGGGAAATTATCCTAGGGTACCAAATTCCAATCCATAAAAATAAAAGTAGTGTTGGGATCAAAATCAAAAGAAAAATAAAAGCAAAATCATATACAAAAGCAAAACAATACAAATGGACTACTCCTTCAAAAGATAGCTATGTAAATCCACAAAATCAGCAAAACTATACAAAATATCAAAAACACAGACTTCTCCATCAAAGGATAATTGTTTCAAAAAGCATATCTTAAAATATAGGTCACTCCATCAAAGGATGGTTATCATGCATACAGTATCCCTAGAAAGCTTCTTGTATCGATCAACTTTATTTAATTTAGTAGACTTCTTGCATTGATTAGTCTACATGGATTGACATACATAGACTCTAGGTTAACACTTAGTTTTAGGTAAATAAGATAAAAATATCTTCTTCTTAGAGTCCCTTTTTATCCCATCCTAAAAGTAAGTCAATAAGATTCTAAACTTAGTAGACCTAAGTTTGTTATTAGCAGTGGGTTAAGGAAACATATGCATCACTTTTTACATGGTTTTTTGGGTCAAGGTACAAGACAATAAACGAGCATTAAGACTTTTGTAAATTAATTTCAAAACTATCAACATATATTAACAACCCTTTGAACATTCAAATATCAGTAAGTTATAATTTGTATCCATTAAATCATAATCCATAAACCATTAATCATAATCCATAAACATTACTTATCACCCATTATCATAAATCCAAATCATACTCTACAACATTTTAAATCCATAATCCATACATAAAATTTACAAATCCATAAATAGATAAAACCATAAATAGATAATCAAATATACATCCAAAATCTGTAACTAAATCCATAATAATCCATAATCCATATCCATTTTTAATCTATACATCAAAATCACGTCCATATCAATAATCCATACACTATGAACAATCAATAATATAAACATGATCCATAAAACATTTGATAACATTTAAATCTATATCCAAATCATATAATTACATCACACCAAAATTCTAATCATAGTAATCTAATCTAATCCATAATATAAATCCATCACATGTAAAAACCCATAATCTAATCACATCTCATATATATCCATAATCTATCCATAATCCATAAAAAATATATAGCTCTAACAATCTAACATCCATCACATAATCCATAAAATCCCTAATCTATCCATAATCCATAACAAGCCATAATTTTAAAACTATAATCCATCACATTATATAATACATAAACAATGTAAGCATCCATGACATAATCCATGAACCACTAATCCATGATATCCATAAGCATAATCATCCATATATCCATCAATAATAACATAATCCATAAACATGAAATATATATATTAAAAAAGATCAATGTACATCACAGTGTCTATATATATGTTCATGGTTCTCTGGCTAGTAAAAGTACATATATATATGCTTGTATATCTACTAAGTAAAATCTAATTTTAAACTCATATGAATATTTAGTAAATCTCCATCCCCATCTCCATCCCTACCTCTCATTTGAGTAACACTCCCCATGATGACTGAGTTTGTGTGTGTGCACTTGGAAGACCTACCCTATCTAGCTATGTAGGTCACATAATGGAGAGTCTTTAGAATCTACTCTAGAACAATCCACTCATAGTATCTCAGCTCCATCATTACCTCCCTATATTGATCAATGCTGATGGTCCCCACTGGTCTTGTACTAGGCCCCACCACCTCTCCAATCACCTGTACTAAGGACTCTCTATCTCCTCCTCCCTCCTCCTCAAGGTCTCCAAACTCTGCCCTGTACCTATCTCTCTCCTCCTCCACCATGTCATGAATAAGCTACAAGGATTCAAATCCCACCTTCAAAGTATCTAGTCAAGCTCTACATCTATATCCCACTCTATTTATCACAATAGTTAGCACCCCCTGCACTATAGCTGAGCTATCCCTATAAAAAGGTACACTGACTCCCTTTGTGTATCTCTTTTTGATGATCATCTCTTTGACATATATATCCTCCTCCTCTATCTCTTGCTCACCCCCATCTGCTCCCCCAATCACCTCATCTCCCATCTCATCCCCTATCTCCTCTTCCATCTCCTCAGAATCAATGTTTGCCTCCTCCATCTCCTCATCCCCTCCTCCCTAGCATGGAATTACCACCTTATCCTATTTCTCTACCCACTACTCAACCCACCAAGATATATATGTAAGAGTGTACCCCATATCCTCCACATCATCCCTTGATTATACCTGCTCCTCCTTTATCAAGACATTCCCTATCACTGGTCTAGGTAGTTCCCACTCTGTCTCATCTCACTGATACATGTAGGGCCTAGGGTGTATCCTGTACCAATTAAAATTTCAATCACACTCAACCAAAATAGAGGTACTCCTCATAATCTCTCCTCTTCTTTGTAACCCAAAACTCTTTCTATACCCCTATTAGCTTCACCTCCACCCCAAACCACATAGGAAATAATAGATAAGGCCTCTAGAATGATGTATGTATCCCTCAACCCCTCCAGAACCCCCTTGCAATAGTTTAAGTCTATAACAACTCCATTTATAAACCCCCATGCCATATTGAACTTATACTATAGAAAGGCCACACTGTAGTTTATCTCATACCATCATATCCATGGGGTACCGATGGGCCACACTATCCTGATGTGCTCTTAGGCCCAATACTATAATATAACTATCACATCTAAACCATACCACCTCTAGGTCCTCCAACCCTAGATCTCCCTATAAATTTTCACTAATAAGGTGGATGCCCATGTAAACACAGTACGATGATCCAACATATCCATAATAACTCCAATCAAGCTCAATATAAATCTCCCTCCCCTAAGTCTAAGAGTCCATAGCATGAGATCGCCAGCATCATCATAGTCAACACACCTCTCCCCACTATGTCAACTTTGTAGAGAGGCTCGAAGGTAAATCCCCCAATAAAAAAACTAATCCCCTCTATATCATCATCATATAAGCATCTTAACACTACCCTTCAACTTTTATTATCCATAGGTACTATCGATGCTCCCTGTACCAAAAGTCATAAGATCCAATAGATGTCCTCCTCAATAATGGTCATCTCACCAGTCAATAGTTAGAAGGTCTCAATCATGACATCCCATAGCTCTATAAAAACTACCAAAAATCTTATGTCTTGATGGATCCATTAGTAATGATGCACCCCTCCCAAGCCTATGACCTCTAGGTGGGCCTAGTTATCATCACTCATAGTCCCTCTAGTAATGGTGGTACTCAATCTTGCAACCATAATATCCCCCATGCCTATCATCAATATCCCTTATAAGCCTAAAAAAACTCCTAAACAATCTAACTTATCCTAAACCCTAACTATTTTCTAAGTCCTTCCCATTTACTATGAATCGACACTAATCCTTTATGAATCAACATTGTTCTTTATCAATTGGTATCATTTTATTGAAATAACATCGATTCTATGTGAATCATCACCGATTCACTAGGGAATCGATGCCAATTCCTTATCACTATTCCCCCTTAACCTAGCCTAGACATAATCTCCAAAAACCCTAAAAAACTTAAAAAATTCAAAAAATCTCAAAATATTAACAAAATGCTTGACCTACCTTATCTTATGAGCATCATCATCATCATGATCCGCTACTATTAATCACCATCTCATTTTGTAGCACTTGCATTGTTTGAGCTCTCAAACATCATTTGGGTTTGTCAAATAGTAAATGAGCCCTTTTCTATTCTAGACTTACATATATACCTAACTTTAGATTGATGCTGATCCATTTTAGAGTGGTGCCATTTGGGTAGATCATCATCGATTAATTTTGGATCACCATCGATTGGCCCCCTCTTGCACTACTTGTACTCTCATGTACATCCAACCATACTCCTTACCTTTATCCTAGTTCCTTTCAACATCTACCCTGTTATTAAACCCATACCATTTCATTTTTGTGGATTTTGAACCCTTGATGATCTCACAACCTGTATAAAGCATGTACTTTTTTGGGTATCTCCCCTCAGTGGGTCCTGAAAGTATGTTCTCCCTTAAGAACAACTATCTATATGTAGCATGCACATCTTATAGCACACAAAATTATTTGGTTAGCCAAACCTATCACTTTTTATCTTATTTAGCCTTTGTTAATCCCACCTATTCATAGTTGTGGCATCTGATTACAAGATTTACCTTAGGGCATCTCTACCTATATTACCTTACATCCTAGTAGTACAAAACATATGCTTCATGTTAGGCATATGTGACTATTAGAAATTATATATTATTTATCCTTCCCATCCATTATTCCATTTTAAAACCTCATTTCCTATACCTTATCCTCTGTCAGCTCCTAGTTTGAAGGGGGATACCTCCTCACATAAACCTGGGGTAGTGGACCTTTCATAGTTTTTGTCTTGTGACAAATATTCCATGCCACTCCATAAGAAGGGGTAAATATAGACACTATAATTTTTCACCTCTAGGGATGATTAATTAGGTGTCATAAGTACTATTTATTTAAATCCTTTAAATAAACCCCATCCTAAGGTTTAGATTATTTACCATTTACTAGCCTAGTAAATAGTCTATACTTCACCTATTTACCATTCCCAACCTCCTAATCCATTTATAACCTAAGAATCTACCCATGTAAACATTTTATCCCCATGTGGAGTTATTAGCAACAAATCCACCTATTTCCAAGCTATTCTCATCTATAGTTAAAACAATGGGCTTATTTTAGGAGAATCAGTGATGATTCTCCCTTGATCAGTGCTGATTCTCTGGATCAACATTGATTCATAAATATGTAGCCTTCCTTTGTATTCTAAACCTAAAAATTAAGAGCTTCAAATTGATGTTTGAATTTCTAAAGATTTTGTGATGTTTCTAAATGACACTCTACTAGATTTTTGTTGCGTCTAACCACATCTTTTGTACAACTCGAGCAATTCTCTGAGCTTGTAGAAGAATTTCATTTTGATCACAAGCCATTTGAAGGTAAGTATCATTTTTTATTTACAATTATTTTTCAATTAATATTCATTTATCTATCTATTTAATCAATAAAGTATTATTATCACCCCTCTATATCTATTCATCAACCTTTGTTTGCAAATCTATCTTGCTTTTTTCTTTATTTTATTAAACTCAGCCATAAGAGAGAGTAGATGTCGATTCATTGTGAATCAACACTAATTCTATTAGGATTGGCATCAATCTTCTATGTTTAATATATAGTGTCAAAGACCTTAATACTTAGCCTCTATTTTCAATCTTTTTACTGATTACTATTATTTTTTGCTTGTAAATGTTTCTACTTAGTTTAGTTCATGATGTAAACAACTATTGATCTCCCCATAGTTTCTCAACCTTTGTTTACAAATTAGAGTGATATAGCCTTTGAGCTATCCCTCTATGACATCATTTATTCACCCTCTCATGAAGCCAATAAAGAATCATTAGCTATTATTCAAGATGATGTATATTTTGCTTTCGCTTATTGGGAAAAAAATTTCATTTATATTGCTGAATTAATTAATGGAGAAAATCTTAATTAACATTGTTATCATATCATTTATTTATTTGTAATTTATTATGCTTTTTATTCACTTAATTTCATAAACACTGGGCTGACATCCTTTTAAATAAGTGTACTTCTTTCTAGAATTGACCTTTGATCAGGCAGTCCACCCATCTCTTTTATTAATCTATTTTTTTCAAGTATTCACATGTGTGCAAATTAACCTTCCCAGCCAAAAGGTGTTCTCACTATCACTAGATTCAAGTGGTGTACAACATCTTTTGATCCACATGTATTCTCTATAAAACCCTATCCTATTTCAAGTTTTTAGTAAGTAATATTTAATTGAAAAAAAATGAAAAACTACTTAAACACTTAGAGTTAGGCACAAATGTAAACAATGACATTTTATGCTAGGATGGATGTGGTAGATGCAGGTACTACAGATGATTACATATCATGATGGGATCAAGATAGACCATTAAGGATTATATATCCATATGTGCCACCTAAGACATGGAGAAAAAGATTATAAGTTACATTTAGAGCACATCCCTAGAGTAGAGACTTATGAACAAGGATTATAAGAGTAGTTCCAACATAATTTGGTAGAGGAGGAGATGGAGATGGAGAGTAGAGGCATGATACACAGGCCATAGAGGCTAGAGGAGAGCATATGAAACATGTTAGGATGGGAGAGGTTGGGGGAGATGAAGGAGGAGATACTCCTTTAGTTGTTATTGATAGTGATGGGGAGGGAGATGAAGATAGAGGAGACACAAAGATGAGAATTATACCATCAGAATATATATAAGGAGGGGTTAGAGAAGGGCCATTAGGGTTGATGAGATAAGTAGAGTAATAGACACTTATTAACAAATTACATGAGGTGATCAGAGCTCTTGACATTAAAATAATAAGATTACAAGGAGACAGAGGTGGGAGAGATAGATAGGTATATATTATATGTTGTAGAGAGGTTGATAGGTTACAAAAGGTGATTGACATGATGACAACTAAGGGGTATGGGAGAAAGGGAGGCCTACTCATATAGGATGAAATGACTTAAACTCTAGATGATATAGGTTTGATAAAGAGATATAGGAAAGAGAGGGATACTACATTGGTTGAGTTGGTAGAGGCTAGGGAGATATTGATAGGACCTAAATAATTAGTGGCCTTGATAAGGTCTTGAGGGCTATGGAACAAGATACCTATTACAAGAGCTTATATGAGGAGGCAATACCATGAGCTTAGTAATCACCTTCCTTTAGAGAGTACACGATGAGGAGGTTAGAATTAGGGTGGTCAATCTAATTAGTAGAGTTAGAGAGGTCTATGGGATAAGTTTCACAATGTGTCATGGGTCCTCTGATGAGTACAACATAAAAATATGATCTGAGCCCAGCTACAAATTACCCATCTAAGGGTTAGAGAGAGACATGACATGATATGATGTATATGACATATTTATGTATAAATATTTTTGAGATGTATCATTGTATTATATAATTTGACACATTTGATATATATACTTATGTATATATGATTTTTTTGACCTTAGACTTGTGTTATGGTTTGAAAATGAATATATGATGACCTGATGGATGTATTTAATTTCATATGTATGGTAGATAGCTAGATGGATAAAGGTGTTTTTCCTACTTTTGATATGTTATAACACATGTTAATCCTTTCATATTTTATTATAGTATAAAATAAAATGGAACAATGTATGTATGGATGGGTTAGGTAGCTATCTCTATTGATTTGCTTTAATTGGATTTCCAACAATAATTCCAATATTAATAATTGAGTAGGAGTTGAGAAACATTTATTTAATATAGTGTAAAACAATATGCATGAATTGATAGTTATTTAAAGAGCTTATACAAGTGATTTAACTTAGGTAATCAATAATGAAGATAAACACAATACAAAAGAGTATATAAATAATGATATTATAATTCTCTGTTGGCCCCTCAATTTTGATCGAGTATTTGTTTTGATTTTGGCAAGAAACATAGAAGCACCATTATTCATTTTTATGCAAGTACCTACATAGTGTGGAAGAACCATGGCATGAGACTAACAAGATGAGAGTTGAAGGATGTAAAAGGACAATGGTGTGGAAAATCCAATGTGAGAGGACCTAGTCAAGAGAATGTCACATAAGGAACTCGATAATAGAGGATCTAGAACCAGAAGTAGAAGACTAGGGAAACACAAGGGAAGTAGAGTGTGAGGAATATGGGATCAATTTGAAGAATAAATCAAATAGGACACTTGAGCCCATCGATCGAAATCCTTGTACAACCCATAAGGAATATAACACTTGGAAATAAATGTATAACATACATCAAGCATTTAGAGGCACAAAGGCCTGATTCTATAAGAGTAATTAATTATAAGAGCCATGACTCTCATCTTTTTGAGAGTTGTGTGCCATGTATCCATTCTAGTTTGGGAACTTGACACTTGGATAGGGAAAAATAAGTATAAAACCCCTATTGTAAGAATTTATGGGGGAATTGATGTGTGAACCTTTTAAGGGATATAGAGTATCCTATCTATCTCTTAATCCATAAGTACTTTAAGAATTCAATGTTTATCATATGGTATTTTGAGCAATACAGTGTGTTGAATATTGAAATTTGTAAAGTAAATAAAGTCATGAGTTTCTTTCTTTTATATTTAGCTGGTGATGGTAGAATAACCTGTCAAGAAATAATAGTAGGATATTTGTTTGATAATAAATGAGTAAATGCACATCATGTTTCAAAGTCTTTGGGAATTGGTCCTTCATTTTATGCTTTGGGTGAGTGCACAAGACTCATCCCTCACATGATAGGGATAGAGTGTTAGCTTGTTGGGAAGAGACTTCAATGCTAACCTCAAGAGAAAACCCAACATTTTGGTTCTATGGTTGAGACCTCAAGCAATAAGAGCATGATTATGGGAATTGTTTGAGTGCATTACATTGAGAATATTTAAGAATGGATTACCAGTGTCAAAGACAATTTTGTGATTCCATATCTTGAAGTAGAAGCTTCTATGTGACAATGGGTAGAACAAAACCTATACAACTCATTGTATAAGACTTCCTTTTTTGAGGTCCCTATTTTTTTGCATTCTTGGATCTTAGCATATGCTCAAGGACAATCCTAAAACCTTGGACGAAGATAGTCATGGACACTAAAATGGTAAAGGATTTAGCATGACTAAGAGTTTCTTGGATGTGAGTAGTTTATTACTATTGGAAAGGTGTTCAAAATAGTTACATCCTGGAACACACTGTGACCACATATTCATGTCCTAAAGAAGAAAAGTTAAATTTTATAGGAGAACGATGGGGTTGAGATATTTCATTATTTCCTTTCAAGATTAAAAAGCTAATTATTGATCTTGGGTTGGAAACACTACCCATGAAAGGATAAAATCTCTTGTGCATGAGCCACACATTTGGAGGGGAGACTACTGGTTGGTTCAAGGTTATGGGTTCAACATGGTAACAAGCCAATGAGTGATATGAAAATGAAATTATGATGAAGCTCAATAGAGGATCATGGGAGATAGTGGCATAGGAAGAGATTGGGAGCACTTGAGGAGTGCTGTGAAGAGCCATAGTGAGTTAGATGCACGCGAGGAATCCATCAAGGCTAAAATATAGGCCCCAATCTAGGAAGTCAACCCTCCACCCCACCTTTTCCCATGAGTACTGCTATTGGAGGTGCTAGAGGAAGATTAGGAGGAAGTAGACCCCTTCCAAGAACAAGATATAAATCTTCTCAGTAATCATTTATTCAACCACCTATGGTTTATTATGAAATGACATTGGACCTACCTGAGTACCGAGGGGTGAAAAATGTAGTCGAGCATGTTCATAAGTGTGAACTAATTTGGAGGGTACATGGCAACACATATTTTGAGTGAAAGGTAAAAAAATTGGCAACCACCATCTTAAAATATGCACACAAATGGTATCACAAATTTGACCCTCAATAAGTAGTGCTCAACTATGACCAGCTCAAAGCAACATTCCTACATGAATTTGATATTCTTAAGTTTGAGTAGTAGAGTATAAGGACATTAAAAGACATAAAGTAGGGACTTATAGAGCACATAAGGGAATATGATGTAAATTTCAAGACCTTGCTTTCTATGTTATCCTTTGAAATCAATCTTGGTCAACATTCGTAATGGTTCATAGGGGGATTATTGTTACCTTTTTGATGAACCTTGTCACAAAGAACTTTCACCAATACACGAGAGGCTCTAGAGGTTGCCCTACATGTTGAAGTGGTTTGACATATGGATACTTGGATTAGTTATTTTATGGAGTCTCAAATAGCATCCATGGATTCTCAACTTTAAAAATTTTCAACAAATAATGCACATGAGACAAGTAGTGGTGTTTGGTGTACCGACTATGAAATCGAAGGACACATGAAATAATTGCCTGTGCAAGAACATCCACATAATCCTAAGCAAACTTATGAGATTTGTCATGATGACCATGATGTCCACTCCTATCCACTCTTACAATGGGCCATAAGAACTAAAGTATCTATGTATTGTAATATTTGTGATGCTTATACTCATGGCACTAATGATTTCCATCAAATTATTGATATTCATGAAGCTTGAGCACATGACACATGCCAAGCCTCAGTCACTGGTTCCTAGGACAATGGTGGCTATCATGGGCATAGAAGAGGATGAGGATGAGGTGATAGGTTTTCACCAAGGAAT
This sequence comes from Torreya grandis, assembly GCA_037957365.1. Lineage (NCBI taxonomy): Eukaryota > Viridiplantae > Streptophyta > Pinopsida > Cupressales > Taxaceae > Torreya > Torreya grandis. Next base: position 452,200 of record JARHVA010000010.1, on the reverse strand, counting down.
TGATACAGGTGTGGCTATCTAGACCATTATTAGAGGGATTGCCTAGAATACCCAACTTGTGCTTATTGTAAAAAGGACCACTGTCTAGAAGAGTGTCCAGATTTATATGAAACCATCATAAAAGACCATAATGAAAAAGGAACCGATATGATTAATATAAACAAACCACAATGGTGCACTTGACCAACCATCACTATTGTACATCAAGTAAATTTACTACTCTTAACAGGGGCCAAACACAATCTACACCCAACCCGATTGAAAAGGTACATCAAGAAGAACCACAAGCTAAGAAATACCCTAATGCACTTCAAGAAAAGGATGTACTTAAGGATAAAATGGCACTTGTGCATGAGATCCAATGAGAGATTCAATACCTTAAGGACAAGGATGTCATATAGCACATCATAGTGCAAAGGGAAATTGAACCTCTAGTAATGCAGGATAGTTTTTAGGAACTATGAAAACATGTGCTTGATGAAGACATTGTTCCTCAGCTTAGTGCATGGTTTAAAGGTCAAGCCCACCTACCAAATAAATCCCACATTCAAATAAGTTGGCAAAGTGAAGATCGATATTTAAACCATGCTCAACATTAGGATAGTCTTAGTTTCACTTCCCTAGAAGATGGAAAAATATTAGTTAATGCTATTATCAATAAATGGGTAATCCAAGATATTCTAGTAGATATTGGCATTGAAGTAAATGTTCTCACTAAATATACCTGACATAAAATGTTTAGTCTAGCCTTGCGAGCTTCACCTCATGTCTTATTCATGGTAAACAAGACTTGTGCACATCCTATTCAAGTCTTTAGAAATGCCACCGTTGAAATACTTGGGGTTCCTTTCAAAGCAGATTTTAAGGTTTTAGAGTTGGAAAAAACTAATGACTACCTAACCTTACTAAGAAGGCCTTGGTGCTATGAAAATAATGAAAATTTAAGATTTAAAAATTGATACATTAACTTTAAGACTAACGAGTAGTGTGTGATAATACCCTTAAACCAAGCACAAGGAACACCTTATATTGATACCATAAGTGCTGATGAAGACATCAATAATCTGTATAATGTGACTACTCAACATGATAAACAACATGATCCAATACTAGATGGTAATATTCACTAGAAGGACAATTGGTATATCTCAAAAACAACAAGGAATGCTTGTAACTATTAGGCCCATGGTGATTATGACCTCACTGGAAGATTGTGCAACACCATCAACAAAAATGAAAACATCTCATGCTAGCTTCTTAAGCATCAAAAATTCATGCACCTCATGGGTTTAGTAATGTGAGGACCATTGGAGGGACCACCATTGTAAAGACTTGATGAATATCCATAGTTTCAAGGACAAATAGAGGTGCATGATTTTGTCTAGTGACTCAAAGAGTTCTATGGTACTAAAAATGAATGGATGAGGTCACTGGACCACATTCTCGATGGCGTTGCCACTAGGTAGTGGCATACACATAAAGAGCACCTTTTATATTGGGATGAAGTGTGAGGTGATCTAGATTCCACCATGATAATAAAATCAAAGATACACTCAGTTATAGTGGCATACAAGCACCTAAACCTCACCTTGAGGCATGTGAAACAATATGGTGTGATGAGGAAACATTTTTACTAGATACTTATGAGTCCATATGTTCTATGGAATCCTACACACTTGGGCATGGTATTTGTACATACATGAAGAAAAGCACATGGGAACAAGGTTCTAGTAGCTAATAAAATAAAACATGATGTCAATGCTTTCTTACTCTTCACCAAGGATGGACCTGTGCCTTACTCTTCAAACCATACATGAAGCAATTATTAGAGATCTAGGTCTGGTGGAATACTGATTGCATCATATTCATCATGAACTAGAGGAAACCTTGGGTTTATTCCCCAATCCCTTGAGCCAATCAAATATTATGCCACTGTGAGTTTCTAGTGAAGAATACCTCAAAAAAATCTACTTGGGAAAGTAGAATCTCATCTTTCAAGTAGATGAAGGAGAAGGGTCCACTCCATTTGATCTATTGAGTAATATAACCTGCATGTTCCTACAAGTAATAACTCATGAATTATTTAGGACACCAACTCCCCCATAGATAACCCTTACCATGAGCCCATTCAAATTGTTTAACTTAACATTGGCATAGATAAGGAACCTAAAGTAGGTAGCCATTGGAAAGTATTAGATCTAGATAAATTTTTTGCAAATCTTTGAGTTGCTAAAAGAGTATTAAGACACATTTCCAAGGAAATACAATGAAATGAAAGGGGTTCACCCTTATTTTGGGAAGATGCATATAAATTTGATTAATGGCACTTTCCCTATGAAGAAACACACATACTAGATAAACCCTAACCTTCGAGTGGACATTAAAGAAGAGATCTATAACATGATCCACACCAGAGTAATTAATCCTATTGATGAATATAAATGGTAAGTCCTATGGTAATCAATATCAATAAAGATAGGCATATTCATATATGCATGTATTATCATGTTTTGAATGCATCTTATGTCATTGATCCTTTCCCAACACCTTTTACAGAGGAAATTATATAAGGTGTTGTTAGTTGTGAGATATACTCCTTTATCAAGAAGTTCTCAGGGTATCACCAAGTCTAGATAGCATAGGAAGACTGTTACAAGACCACATTTACTATGGAATGGGGCTATTTTTCCTATACCATCATGCCTTTCAAGTTGAAAAATGCCTTGATAGTTTTCTCATGGGTAGTAGTGGAGGTTTTTAAAGATTTTATTTGTAAGTTTCTCCAAGTTTACTTAGATGACTAGATTATATACAGGCTAATCAAGGACAATTATGCCAATCTGAGGCTCATGCTTGAGCACTATCGAGTGTTATAAATTTCCCTAAATTTGAATAAATTCCTATATATGACACATTTTGGGGTACTCCTTGGGCATATCATTTGTAAAAAGGGACTCCTAGTGGATCCAACCAAGGTCTTTATCATTCTCTGTCTACCAGTGCCAAAAAATTAGCATGAGGTATGCACATTATTAGGACACATGGACTAATACAAGAAGTTCATTTAGGGTTATGCTAAGATTACAACACCCCTAGAATATCTATTAAATCATAATGAATAATTTATATGGACTAATTCTTGAAAATTAGCTTTTGAAACTCTGAAGAAAAGACTAGTGACTGCTCCTATCTTGTAATTTATAGATTGGAAAAAACCCTTTCATGTCCATGTTGATGCATCCAAAATAACAATTGGTGTAATACTTGCACAACTAGGAGAGGGAAATTTAGACCATTCCATCTATTTTTCCAATAGGAAACTCACATTGGCTGAAAGGAACTATACAACCATTAAACATAAAGCCTTGTATATGATTTACGTGCTACAAAAATTCAAATAATGCCTTTTAGCCACACCATTTTTATTTTACACTAACCATGAGGCTCTAAAGTATATCATTAGCAAGCCAATTCTCCATGGAAGAATTTTTTTCTAAATAGTTCTCTTCTAATAATTCTAGTATTTTGTAGTAGTAAAATGTGGGAAAACCAACTATGGACCTGATCACTTATCCTAAATTGAAAATGAAAAACCTCTACATGCTATAAAAGATGACCTTCTTAATGTATAACTCTTTCATGTCGCTAGTGTACCTAAATAACTGGAGGATATTGTGGCATTCCTCAATAGTGTATGTGTACCTAATTCTCTCACTTTATAAGAAAAGAAACAACTTACAGTCCATACCACTCCTTATCAACTAATAGCAGGAGATCTAATAAGATGGACTATGACAAGGTACTACACTATTGTTTCATGCAATATGAATTCCTTGAGGTATTATGATAATTCCACGGAGGTATTACTGAAGGACATTATGCTAGGTAGGATACTGCATGTAACGTGTTGCTCACTGGACTCTAGTGGTTAAATTTATTTAAAGATGCAAAGGCATATGCAAAGTAATGTGATATTTTATAGCACAAGGGAAGACCCAATAAAAGAGATGCCATTCCATTGTGACCGATTTGTTCTCAAGAATCATTTGAAAAGTGGGATATTAATTTTATTGGGCCCGTCACACTAGCAAGATGAAGAACAAGTTCGTGGTACATAATTATGGCAACTAACTACTTAATGTGTTGGGTTGAGGTAGCACCATCCAAATATTATATGGTAGTGGCTACCATGTGGTTCATCTAGAAAAAAATTATAACATGCTTTTGATGTCTTCTAAGATTCACCAATGATCATGGAACCCACTTCGTAAATGAGACAATTCAAATCCTGTTTGTCAAATTTATGATCGTGCATCACAAGAAAACACCATACCACCCACATGCTAATGAAAAAATTGAATCCTTCAATAAGATCCTTAGTTCCAATTTCATAAAAAATTATAATATTGGTAAAAATGATTGGGATAATAGGGTATTTACAGTACTTTGGGTATACCAGACCACATACAAATGCCTCAACAAAAATACACCATTTAACTTAGTATATGGAAAGGAAGCAATTATGCCAGTCAAGTTCCTACTTTCATTTCTCAAAATAGTGCATATAGGAAACCTTGATGATGATGCATCTTTGAAATCTTGGCTCGATGAACTCATGAAACTTGATGAGGCTCAGTTCTTTGCCCACTAGAATCAAGATGTTGATAAATGGAAACAAAAAACATGGCATGATCACCATCTAAAGAACAAAATATTCACCCCATGTATGAAAGTTATTCTCTATGAATCTAAGTTCTCATGCCACCTTGGGAAGCTCCACATTTATTGGGATGGACCACTCATAATTCATAGTATTCAACCTATCGATGCATGCCAACTAAAGTGAATAGATGGTCAATTCCTCCCTGGACACTATAATGGGAGTTAGCCTCAGCTATATTATGATTATTTTTAAGTCTATGTTATTTTTGAATAAGCCTTAAGGCCATTAGATTAGGATTTTTTGCTTTCAATAAAAATTACTACCCTTGAGGCACGTGACTCTCTTTTGAAGTTTTTTTAGTCTAGTTATTTTCATGGAGGACCAAAACCCTTTTTGTGGGGGTAAGATATTATTCATAGGAATACAAGACATAACATGTGGGAACGTAAGGTTTAAAGGCATAAGAGGCATACATGGCACACAAGTGATTAAGGGCATGTGATTCATTGAATACAATAGATTCCTAAAATTTTCATGACAATTGGTTTCCACTACTCCAAAAAAATTGGACAATTGTTACCCACTTCTAAGAAAGCCACAGGAAGGAATGGACCATAAAGACGACAAGAGTAGCCATAACAACAAGCGTGTGAGAAAGCATGTGAGTGGAATGATCGGACAAGTTTGTTAGAATACTAAAGGCTTGATACAAGATTTGAAGTATGAAGACCATTATAAGATATGCATTTATGGTTAGAAATGAAGTAAGAAAGAAATTAATGAGGTTAATTGGCTAAAGGACCTATAAATAACCAAGTCTAAACCATTCTACACTTTACCTTGTTATAATCTTCAAGTGCTTAATAAGCCAAAGAACTAGATATGAAGTTAATTTCATTGAAGAATAAAGTGATTGAGGAATAAATAAAGATGTGAAGAGGATTTACTAGTAGAGGAGGAAGGTTGTTAAGAGCAAATGCATGTGGAATTGGGTTGAGGTCATTCTTTATAAAAATGGTAGGTTGTAGGTTCCACCATTGTTAAAGTGTGAAGATCGAGAGCTAAGGCAAGTTTGAACACCACCACATATTCATTTGAGAATGTGGGATGGATGAGGGTTAACCTTCAAGTACCACAAAGGGTAATATGGCCAAATAAAGAGGCAAAAATACTTGAAAAACTATCAACCATACTATAAGAGAAAGAGGAGAGTAGAGGAGCATGGTTCCCTATAAGAAAGGAGCCTTTGGAAGACCTAGAAGAGATACTAAGACACGATTAACACATATAAGTTCAGAGAGAAAGTGTGAAAAAGGATCAAATATTGAAAAAGGGAAAGTAAGCACAGGGATCCTCATCATAGACTACCCCACCATCTCTCCCTCAAACCATTTACATAGAAGAGATACAATACCCCGAGTCGATCTTACATGAAAAAAATCGGGTCTCTAAGGTGGAAACTGCGATTGTATTTGACTACAACCACCACTAGTTGGGAATTAAGGTGTAGTTACAAAATGATTATCAAGGTCAGACTACCAACACATGAAACCAAGTGGTTTATGACCTGACCATCAAGAACCAGCTGGACAAAGCTAGCCTTTTTCAACTCTTCAAACTACCATATTTTGGAAAGCCTATTGAGGCAATTTAGTTCCTCATCTTGTGCATTCATAAGGATTGCATCCTCTTCATAGGGCATAACATGAAAATTAGTATGGAGAGGATAAACAAGGTCATAAGACTCTAGTGCTCAAGGGTCAATGTATTGGATGACTTGGTGGATATGAAGGAAATCTAGCAGACTGCCACCATGTTTGTGTATCAAAATTAAGGAATGTAATGCACATTACAAACCTATAGGATCATGCCCTAAGAGTCATATCATAGATCATTTCCACTAAGGTCAGAGGGAATAACTGATGGAAGGAGGTGGATATGGCCCAAATTCACATAGCACACCAATTAGTACATGGAATACAGTACAACTGGGCACTGTACTTCACCCAAAAGATAGCCAAAGATGTAGAGAAGGCAAATACAACACCTAAGTTCAAGTTTCCTTATGGGGAAATTTTATTATTATTGGTTTTTGATGAAATTATCATGCCTAAATATAGTTTAGGATCTTTGAATTGGGTGTATCCCCCCACTCACAAGTCCCCACCGAGCGCTATAAAACTTTCACCTGCCCTCAACACATCACTCCAACATATAAAAAAAAGATGAGATACTAGTTTGATGGAATGAAGGCATATTTTAGGAATAAATGTGCATTCCCAAGGATATACCCTCCTAATAGAAGATCAAGCAAAATTTTCTATGATGCAACACTTTTCCCAAACACATATTAGGATGAATCCTTTAGGGGAGATCTCAATGTGGCTTAAGCTGCCATATGCCTTCTCTATGTGCTACTTCATTGATTATATAAATATAATCTATGATGGACAAATGATATATATACAAGTAGAGCAGATTAATACAAAGCACCACACACTCTAGAAGATGTTTGTATATCCTAGAAAAAAGGCCTATATGGAGAGAGGAGAAACAAGCATGACTAGTATTAAGATCAAGAATATCTTAGTTGGAGAATAGGTACACAAACTATTTTATATGTTACACCCCAACTAGTAACCTAAAGATGGGGAACCCAAGGAGAGGATCCCCTAGGTACCATTGAGAAAGAGGCCATCTAAGCCAAGTGCTAGCACAAGTGGGCAACAGGGTCCCTAAAAGTGATAGAAGGTAATGGAAGTACAACTCCAGTCCAGTTCAACATTATTCATCACCAAAACCATCACCTCATACTTCACCTTCATCTCATTCTTTTTCTTCACCATCATCATCTCCATCTCCATCTCATAGTTCACCACCTACATCACCTTTACCTCATAATACTCCTTCCCACTCACCTACCCCATCACCACTTTGACCATCTCCTCATCCAACTCCCCACCTTCTCCTCCACCAAAACCACCTTCACCTCCACCTTTTCCAAAGACTATCACTCAGTTAATGCCACATCTCCCTCCAAGATAAGTACTCCAAAAGGACCCATCCCAGGAATAGATATATAATTTAGAATCTAATCCAGAGAAGACTCCATCCCCTATGTGATAGGTCCCAACTATTGATCAAGTTAATACTAGAGGGATTGGAATGGATGGGATGGATATCAGAAGCCATCAAGAACTTGAGCAAGACCTAGAAAAGGGGAAGGGGCCAACTGAGGGGGAACCAAAATAGAGAGTACCATTTAATTTGTGTGAATGATACTAGTTTGGCATAGATGAATAGAAATTTTATCTTTGGAAGCATTTTTACTCTAATGAAATGACCCAAGAAATAAGGAATCAATTATCCTTATTTTTGGAGATGTATAATGAAGAGTCTCAATTTGACGTTCTATTGGATTGCATTTTCTTTGGCCTAGATGCCCTAGAATTGTCAAACCTCATGAAATTTGATCCATAATAGCTCTCCCCAATAATGAAAAGCATCATATTTTTGAAACTTGTCATGGAAGTGACATGCTAAAATATTTTATCAAATTTAGATGCACACATGACCAAAAAGAAACATGGAAAGGTGGTGGAAATGTATAATAAAGTGTATGCTAAAAAGTACGTGCTAGTCAAGAAAGTGGCCTCCTTGAAAAATAAACTTCAAGAGACCACTAAGGCTAAGGTAAGGGTATTAAGCCTTTGAAAAACAATTTTTAAGGAAGATATAACACTGGTAGATGGTATACTATTAGATGAGGATGCCCGAGGAAAAATAGAGACATTGGTTAAACTTTTGCTAAAAAATAATGAGTGCCCCATGCCCAGAGATGAGTCCTAAGAAATTTTAGATTGGTTCACCTCTAAAATAGATATCTACTATAGTACTTTGGAAAAAGTTAGGGAATTTATCCAAATTTTGGATAACATTTTTGCATTCATGGCATGCCCAAATAAAATAATAGAGGCTCGAATTTATGATGAGAAAGTCTTGAGGTAGTGAGTAATTGATGTAGATCTATTAATAAAAGACCACACGGAGCATGTGAAGGAATTCTAGGGCATGGAAATGATGGAAGATGCTATTAATAACCATCATCAATAAATAAATGACAATTTTGCCACACTCTGAGGATAGGTTGACAAAGAGGTCTTTGAGTTGGAGAACATCCAAAAGGAGGCTAGTATAATCCTGGAGGAATAGATAAAGAATAATGAGACCCCAATTTAGCCCAAGGAGTTGAAAGCAATAAAGGAGGCCATTGAGAAAATAACTACTAAAATTTTTGATGCCTTATCCCATTGAGATGAGATAAGGAAAGAACTCAAGTAGAAAGGGTCTGAGTTCCTTGAAGATGCTGGTACAACTTAGTCTGGGATAGACTGACAACTTAGTGTGGGGTGATGTTAGCCTCTCAATTTTGATTGAGTATTTATTTCAATTTTGGTGAGTAGTACGGAAGGATCATTGTCCATTTTTATAGAAGTACTGGCATGGTGCAAAATAACCATGACATATGATGACCATGGCATGAGATTAGCAGCATGAGAGTTGAAGGATATATTAGGATAATGGCATAAAAGATCCAACATGAGAGGACCCAATCAAGAGAATGTGGTATGAAGAACCTAAGAATAGAGGATCCAAAACCAAAATTGGAAGACTAGGGAAGTGCGAGGGAAGTGGAGCATGAGGAATGCAAGATAAGTTTGAAGAATAAATCAAATAAGACACTTTGACCCCAAGAATCAGAGGCCTTGTATAGCCTATGAGGAATGAAACACTTGGAAACAAATGTATAACATAGAGTAGGTATCTAGGGTGTAGAGGCCCTATTCTATAGGAACAATTATTTGTAAGTGCCATGACTCTCAGCCTATTGAGATTCATGTGCCATGTGTCCATTTTGGGTTGGGAACTTGACATTTGAATAGTGGAAAAAGTATAAAAACCCCTATTATAAGCATTCGTGGGGGGATTGATGTGAGAACCTTTGAAGGGATATAGAGCATTCTATCTTGTAATCCATAAGTACTTAAAAAATTTAATGTTTATCATATAGTATTTTGAGGAATGGACTATGTTAAATATTGAAATGTGTTAAGTAAATAAATTCATGAGTTCCTTTCTTTTATATTTATCTAGTGATGGTAGTATACTCTATTAAGAAACAATAGTAAGATATTTGTTTGATAATAAATGATAAATGCACATCATGTTTCAAAGTCTTCGAGAACTGATATTTTGTTGTGTGCTTTAGGTGAGCACATGAGACTCATCCTTTGTGTGATAGGGCTAATGCACTACCGTATTGGGAAGAGACTTGAATGCTAAACTCAAGAGAAAAATCCAACATTCTCACATTATATTATTTCATACAGGACAATACATTTATAAAGGATAAGTCTTTGCTATAATTATGGATCTCATATCCCCACCAAAACCTCCTCATATCTTTATGAATATTAAAACTCCTATATTTCACAATATAACTCTAAACTATTATATTCTAATAACTAACTTACATAACAACATAAATGTAAGTATTATTTACTCTATAGTAAATACCAATGTAAATACTAAACTCTAAAATCCCCCACTATGTTTTACATGGTAAAACATATCCTATTTTTCAATTGTAGTGTCTCACCTTTGTGTGTTCATGGTTTTCCATAACTATGATAAACAACCTTACCCAATTGGTTTTGCAGGTGTACCGATAACCTTTTGCAATTAGTTTTCCAAGTTTACCAAAAACCTTACACAATTAGTTTTCTAGGTTCACCAAAACCTTACACAATTTTTTTTCCAAGTTCACCAAAAACCTTACACAATTGGTTTTCCAATAGGTTTACCAATAACCATTACATCATGATTGCTACAATATATTTTGATCAACATTATACAATGTTTCTACAAAAGGGGTTATATGAGGAATACTCACAAGTGAACATGAATACACATCTATTCTTATTTTCACACCACACTAAAAGGTTGGAAAATTTTAAATCCACACCACACAAATAAATCAAATGTCATCATACCATAAGTATAGCCCAAACATTGATGACTAATGAGAGGTTATTATTTGACCTCCTTCCTTCGTTGCCTCCAACCTCCTTCAGAAGAAGAATCTGCTTACTGACATGATGAACTATTGAAGCTCATATTATATCATTTAAAATGGAATAGGGTCCCCCCCATAAGATTGACACTCCCATGGATGTCGGGTTTGCTTGAAAATGCATTTGTTATAGTAAGGGGGTTGACTAATAACATATCTAAAATAAGACCTTAAGACTCTTTTTGATTTTGACAATTGAATCTTAATACTTTGACAATTAACATCAATTGAAAGACTTGGACTTACTAATAAACTCAAATACTCAATTGAATCAAATATTCTTTTGATTTTGACTCTTAATATTAATATATAATAAACTAAAATATTTTGCATGCTAAGAACAAAATAATAAGCGAATAAAACTACAACCTATGATAAAGGAAAAACAAAAGTTTCTTTTTTTAATAGAATTAGATTAAAGATTGGATTTGATACATATATCTAGAATACGTATAAAATTATTATAAAGAAAAATATTTTGACTGACACACTAAAAGGAAAATTATAAATAAAACAAGTTAACACACCCTATGATGTCATGGAAATTGTTTGTGGTGTGCTAAGCATTGAGAATAAATATGACTGCATGCTTTAAAATTTGGTAGATCACCATGTGAATAGAATATTATTGAGCACATAATGTGTATAATTTAAATGTAGAATAAAATACACATCATGCAGTAGAATGAAGGAAGAATTAGATGCAAGAACTAATACAATGAACATTTGAGTATAGGTTGCATATGTATGTCTACAGGGAGGTATTTTCTCTTTCTTAGAATATATACTCGAAGGACTTAGTTTCCAAGTGGCACTAGTATAATACTTAAACTCCAAGTTACTAATAATGAAATAATAGATAACGAATCATTCAATGCACAATTTGTCAGGTAAAATAGACAAAGAATATAGAGATTAAAATGGTGTAGAGTGTTATAGGTGTCAAATGTGTAATCTAATGTATTTGGCATAGTGGACAAGATATAAAATGGGGCATGAATTCAATTATATCTAATGTATATACATGCATATGAACTATGAGTAGTTTACAAGTTTAAAATGTTGGATTTTGATTCAAGACATTGAGAAACATGTGGAGGTCTCTTGATACAACTTTAGCATGAAATATCTAAGCCAGGATGTCAAAGAATGGAGGATTGAAACAATGAGTATACAAGGTCAAAATAGTGTGTTGATGCTAATGCACAAATTGAAGGTTATGCACACATTACCACATGACTAGACTACTAAGGACCACATAACATGAATGGTCTGTGAGATGTATTCAAATTCCATAAAGTTGATGAGAGTTCATATGGTTGAGACCATGAAAGAATCTTCAAATATAAGAAGAAAGTGTTTCCCCTCTTTTGATATAAGATGAATATCATTTCCTTTGTGAAAAATTATAAGGAGGCTACATTGTGCTATTATAATACCTCCAACCTACAATTATATGCTTATACAACTATTATTACATCCTCACACAATGCTCATTTATTCAAAGTGCTTTGATACCAATAAAATGTATTTAAAGAGCTTATACAAGTGATTTAACTTAGGCAATCAATAATGAAGATGAACAAAATATAAAAAAATAGACAAAGAATAATAATATAATTTTCCTATTATATTATTTCATACAGAACAATACATTTATATAGGAAAAGTCTTTTCTATAATTATGGAGTTCATATCTCTAGCACAATTTCCTCATATCCCTATGAATAGAAAATCTCCTATATGTAATATATTATTGTTACACACAACAATATAACTATAAATTATTATATTCTAATAACTAACTTACATAAAAACATAACCATAATCACTATTTACTCTATGGTAAATATCCAATATAAATATTCAACTTCAACACCAATGGTATTGAATAACCATGATGACTATCATGTGATACACTTAAGGACTAAAATATTCATTTGTGAAAGACTTAATGTAGCCTAATATTTAATACCATAATCACACCATTTATAATACACATAATGATCTTCACTAAAGAATAAAAATAAAGTAAAGAAAAATGTTTGTAATAAGAAAACCTATGTAAATATGATAAACAAGGAAAAGTAACACACAAACAAAAAGATAAGTAAATGTCAAAGTAAGTAAATTAATAAACACACAAAAGGAAATAAATAATAATAAAACACACAAGGAATAAAATGACACACAAACTAAGAAAATTAATTTGTGAACTAGAGTTGAACCTTTGGTAATCAAGATCCTTGACAACATTGAATGTTTGATGAGGAAGTCCTAAGAAAATAAAATCATATTATTTTGGTTTGTGATGTGTAAATGATTCATGATTGAGATGATGGGATAATGGGAGTGGTGGTTGAGATGACCCTATATATCCCATGTCTTTAAGCATTACCTATATAATCCACTATAGAAAAAGTTTGATTGGGGATATCAGGCCGGATGTAGTTCTCCCAATATGGGAGTGGATGAAAAAGTGATGATGTAGTGTAAAGTTGTGATGAGTAGATGAATGCTTTCCCTCCCAAGAAAATGAGTTAGTGAATGATGATGTTGTTGAAAGATATATGTATGATATATTTGAATAGATGAATTGCTATGTATTGGGCTATATAAATAAGAGTGTGTTTAGATATGGATGTGGAAGTGATAATAAGGGTCACATATAAAACATTCCTCAAAGTAGGATCGAGGCAATGTTTACACAAATTTAAAGGGCATGCTCCAAGTTAACATGTCATGAGTATATATAAAATTGACTACACATGGCACCAAAATCTAGTTTTCACCATGGTAAACACTTATTAACATATGCAAAATAATAATATTCCATTATAGGCCAATAATAACCTAACACAAGATTTTCTTAGAAAGGACTATGCCACTAGAATGATCACCACAAATTCCCTCATGAATTTATCTAATGACTAAAGTGGAATATTTATAATTTAAACACCATAAAAAGGTTCCATCAGAACTTCTTTGATATAAGGTTTGACTAAGAATAATATAGTGTGATGTGCATTGGATACAAAACTTGCATTGGTTGAGTTAAGCTAGATAGAATGATGTTGTGATGGAGATATTCATATATTTCATTTTACCAGGGAGAAGTGGGACCAAAAACCTCAAAACCATCTAAGAATATGGAGTATCATAATTTGATATCATCAAATATTCTACAAAAAATTGATTGTGCTTAGTTTGGAGATCAAGTAATGAACCAATTGTTTTCTTGGTATCAATTAATCTATTATTAATCCTTGGCACTTGTTCCAAATATATATATGTAAAACATATCTTAAGGCTATCCACTATCCTCTTGTATGGGATTATATTGTCATCATGATCTTGGAATTCATTGGTGACTTGATTTATTACAAGTTTTGAATAACCAAAGATACAAAGATTTTCAATAACCCATTATATTGCAAGTTGAATACCAGCTATAAGGGATTCATATTTTGCTATGTTATTTATACAAGAAAATTCAATCTAAAATGCTTTTAGAATTAGATTCTAATTAGGTGTAACCAATAAGATACCTACTCCCAAGTCATGATTTTAAAACAACCATCAAAATATAACTGCCAGACTAGGGATTCATCAATTGACATACTTGCCTTATCTAGGAAATCTGTGATGAGAGGTGTGTGATATTCTAAAGGAGCCTCTACTAATGCATCTACTAGTAAAAATTACTTGATTGATTTTTAATTTACATACTCAATATCAAACTCAATAAGTGTTGGGGATTCTACCAAGATCGAAGATGGAACACCGAATGCACTGAAATTTAAACAAAGTAAAGTGAAAAATGAACAAGTAGCTGGAAGAGAGAAATCAAGATTGAAATAATGCAAATTCCTCCATGCATTTAGATTTACAATAGATGTAAAAA